>CM072548.1:6424339-7624339 GCA_036898215.1 Platycarya strobilacea
ATAATATTTTAAATTTATTTTTAAAAAATAAAATATAAAAGCTATCTAAAATAATAAAAGAAAATAAAACCAAAATTAAAGAAAATAAAAGTAGCAGACCACTAACGTAGAATGCCTTCCAAATGCTGCGCCGCACGATTCTCGTATTTTTCTGTCTTTTAAGGCTTCTTTTATTTTTATAATTATTTTTCTCTTATTTTATTTTATTTTTATATTTTTTATATTTTTATGTAAAATCAAATGATTAATTTAAATTTTTTTAAATTTTTAACTTTTATTCTAATTTATTTTATTTTATTTATAAAAATAAAAGAGGCCTTAACTTTTTAATTTTTAATTTTATTCTAATTGAAGCGAAACTGTTGTTTTTACTTCATTTTTAATTAAAATTTCTTATTATAGATTATGGGATGATTTGGATTGAATAGATGAAATGAGTTTTGAATTTTGAATAGAATATTTTTTTTTATATATTTTTTTTAATTTATATTTTATATAAAAATTAAAAAAAAAAAATTAATAATAAATTTAATATAAATTGAATAAGCATAACTCATATTACGAACCAAACCGACAGTCATAATTCATACAGTAAAAAGAGAGGAAAAAAAGGATGGTTGAATATTGATTAGGTTCTATATTCTTCTTGAATGATAAAGCCCACCTTTTCGTGTCGCAATAGGAAGTTCTACAGTTTTCCATGCGAACAGTAAACAGACCATTCAAGTCTGATTTATTTTAACAAATAATCTTATGGTATTGTATTTCATTTTATCTTATTATTATTATATTTTAAATTTTTATATAAAATAAAATAAAAATTTCAAATTTTAAAACAAAATTAAGATTAAAAAATATTTTATAATAATATTTTATTCAATTTTTAATTTTTATCTCATCTTATATCATCTTACCTATAAAAACAAACCAAACTTCAGTCTTTTAAAGCCGTATGTTGATTGTAATAAAGTTTTTGTTTGGTATTATCCCACTTCCTTTTTTTTTTAATTGAGAAATAATATTTATAATTTTAAAATCTACAAATATTGTGCTTCTTTTTTTTTTAAGTAATTAAATATGAGATTCATATTAAAAAAGAAATTATTTTTTAATAGTAAACTCCTTTTTTTAAAAGAGAACGTGATTTATACATTTTAAGATTGTATTAAATATTATCCTTCTTCATTTGCTGGAAGAAATTGGTGAGAAGAAACAAAAAAAAAATCATGAGGCTGGGCCTGGCACCACCACCTTGAGGTTGAACGTTTGTTTTTGTATAACTTTCACTCAAAATGTTTACTTAAAGGAGGCGTATGTGACTTCCAGGGTAAAGCCCAATATCAAAATGTTTAAAAAAGGGTTTTAGGTGGATTTATCATTTAGGGCCCTACTTACGTCGAGTTCACATAAAACTTCAGATCCAAATTATTTAGTTTGACAATTAGCCCAAAGGTCATATATTCAGTACATTCTTTTTTTTATTCACAGAACAAGAACTGCAAGTCAATGCAATTCTCTAATAGAACCAATAAACATAAATCATACGCTCAAAATCTGTCAACCTTTTACCGCTCTCTCTCTTATAAGTTCCTCTCTACCCAAGCGATCGCTGGCAACAACCTAGGATATTTTTTCCCTCCCCAGGGGGTGGCTTGGAGCTCTGGCTCCGATCACCTCCTTCCCTTCCTTTTTACATTTTCATTGGTTTTTTTTCTTCTGTTCTTCGTAGTTTTCTATCTTATTTTTGGTTGTGTTTAGTCTCCAAGCCACTTCTTGTTGACACCCTTAGACCAATACGTGCCGCCTCCATCAACTCTTTAGACGCCAATTTTCAAGCATGGGAGAAACTTTGCATTTTCAATGTCTTGCTGTGCGCATCGCCCACATGCAACGGTGTTTTAAGTTGACTTTGGAGATCACGCGCGGCTCCTCCGGCTTCAACAGCCTCATACTCCTTGGATCTAGCCACCAATTCACCTTCTCCAGTGGCATGTATAATGCACGTGCCACTACCATCGTTGGTCCTCTGTCAATGATCTGGTACATATTTTGATTTTTTTCTTATATTACCATTTTTCCTAATTAGCGATCTTAATTAAGGAATTGTGGACTTCTCTAGCAAACAGTTTTATTTTTTTAAGAATAGCCGGTAGCCACCCACATAGCAATCTCGTTCCAAATTTATTAATAAAAACTCGCACTTATAGCGGAGGAATCATTGTGGTAACACTTCTCCAACAAACAATTCAATACATCAAGAGATAGTGCACTTCCCTCCTTTTTCCGTTCCATGTGGAGGAACCACCGTCCCGCACAATGGTTCTTTAATTCATATTTGTCTCTGTCTTTATATATAAACGGATATTCTTTAGTAGGATAAGGGTAGGAGCCAAGTTACTGGTCCCAAATAAACCTCTTTTTTTTCTTTGTCCACCACTATTGCACTGTAATTTTTTATTTTTGAGTAATTGTTGGAGAATCTCACTCCCTCATCTTGTATCATCTCTTTTAGTTTAATAAAATTACTTGGTAAAAAAATACAAATAAACATAAATTATAGTGATTGGGTGGATGGGTTTCACCTTTTTCTATACTCTTGATCGAACACATCAGGAATGTGAGCCCCCTATTGCCCAATTGGCTTCGCTGCTTACACGTAGCATGTTGTGGATCCTTGATTGACCATTGACCTTGAAGTTGGCCCAACACATGACCCCCTCACTGTCAATCTAGGCATTGCTTTCATTGTCTTGGTTGATGCTCAAAGCTCATCAACCCGTGCTCATTGTGGAACATACACCCTACAATTTCAACCACCCAAATCTAAGTTTAGCTAGATTTTGCTTCAATGCAATCAAATTCCAAAATTATTCGATACATCCTTTTTTAAAATTCTATACAACACATTATTATCTCTTTCATCTTACTATATAAGAAGTAATACATTTATCACCATTAACTGATCATTTATTGAATGGTTCTTTAACAATGCAATATAAATGTATCACGTCTTACACAGTGTGATGGAAATATAATGTATCACAAACTGACGTAATTCTATGTGATATATAGGACAAATCATATTAAATCACATCAGTTTATGATATTACTTTTTTATATCATTTTGTAGTTAGAGCATTACTCTAAAATTTATATGCTTATAAATATTTTCGTGATAATTTTTTTTAATTGATACTTGACACAAGTACCAAATTATTTTCTCACTCTATATATACTTCTCTCACTCTATACCCTAAAATTTGAACTAGTACTTACAATCCAACTTGGTTTCCCCTAGGAAGCATGATTCATTACCATGCTCGTGGCATAAAATATGATAAATACATACAAATGTTTTCCATAACCTATTTCCAATTTAAAAAAACAAGTTCCTAGGGCATAAAAACTAATCAAAAACATAATTACAGTTGCAGGGCATCCCACGTGTTTGACCAGACCGATTTTGTAAATGTTATTCATACTAACTACTTGCAAAGTTTTGAGTCTTTTGAATTTTCTTTAAGCACATTTAAATTGCAGGTAATAGTAATACATAGGGGGTATAGAAATCGTGAAAATCGATTGCTCCGACGCGGACCGGCCGTTGGAGTGCAAAATTGGCCAAAAATCAATAGGAAACCAATCGACCAGCGATAGAAATATGTTGAAAACCGTTATTAGCTGATTCAATTCTAGTTTAAACCTGATTCAAGCTCGTGAACGAGTCGATTATATATATTATGTGTATAAAACGACATTGTTTCACTTCCGCCCTGATTTTGGAAATATATATCTATATATATAAAACGACGTTATTTGGTTCAATAATTAAAACAGCGTCGTTTTGGATTAGGGCTTCACTTCTAAACCCCGCTCCCTCGCTCTCTATTCCCCTCTTCATTTTGAACTTCTTCCCTTCCGTCGTTTCTTTGCAGAGAGCCTTCTAGTATGGTTCTCATCTCAGCCCTCTCCTTTCTCTCTTGGCCTCTCATATCTCTTATTTCCTTCTCAGATTTCTCATTGAGAAAAACTAGAGATCAACCCATTTATTTTTAAAAGAAAACTAGCCCTCCAATATAAAGCCCACCATGTAATCATTTTATTGCTATCACTATGCATTTGTCTCGCTCTTCTTCCTATTCGAACCCAAACCGAACCTCATCCCATTCCATCCCAACCCAAAGTCAACAGCACCCACATCATTTTCCATGGGCGGTCGGTTTTGTAGGCGAAGGAAAATCGCCCCACGAGGAGTTGACCTTGAACTTGAGAGATTGGTTGAGTTCCCCAACTATTGCTGACATCTACATTATTGGATAAGAAAAAAAGAATGCTTTTTGTTCTTTGCTTCGTCTCTTTCTTAACTCAACACAAACCAAAGCATTTTTCATAGATTGCCATTTTGAGTCTTGAGAATTTTGACTACCCCTATTTTAATAGGGTATCAAGTTGCTATTAATGAAAGAGAATCAGATATAGAAAGTAAATTGGTGAACAGTTTTCTTGTCCATAAATTAACCACATCTCTTTCAGAATTTTTGCTTTTGATTTCCCAAGTTGGAACTGAAAATTGTGTGCTCATGCCACCACACTGTCATCATTGGCATGCACGTAGAGCAGAAGAAATGGGAGCTTGTCAAGGGAAGGGGTTTCAGCTCAGGGGAAGGTAGGTCGATTTTGCAAGTAGGGAAGAAGTTTTTGTTAATTGAGTTTTAATCCAGTGTCGTCTTATCTAATTGTTATTTTTCTCAAATTTCTAACGTGTTTTTATACAAGTGGAGGGCTATTTTTTCCACATCTTCAGATGTGTTAGTCTAAGCGTCTCTCTCATTTTCCTCTCATTTCTCAACCCTCTCTCTTATGGGATAGCCGATAGTGGTAATATTTGTTTGTAAAGAAATTTGTTGATATATTGTTTTTTGATGTTGAATCTGCATTGTTGATTGTTGAACGTTGTTAAATTTGTATGACTCATGGGAATACCGATGAACGGACAACAGCTGATTGAGACTATGCCAGCCTTTTTTACCACCCTTCATCGACTAGTTTCATTCGGTATCTTCACTTAAAACCATATCGGTTTGATTTCGGTCCAAAATAAGCTTACTTCAATGATACGGTGCATTTGGCGTTCAGAAACAAATCCAAAACGGAAAGGTACGCCAAAGCAGCATGGAGCTAATTAATCTTCCGACTTGTTATATATATCATTTATACGTAACAATTACCAGAAAAGAACAGGGAGGGCAAAGCCCAAGTACTATAGATAATGACTGGGCCCAATAAGGAAAGCAAAAGCAAAGGACAAAGGACAAAGGACAAAGGAACAAATACTATAAGCTGTCTCTCTCCAAAAATTAAAAAACCCAAAAAAAAAAAACAAAAACAAAACAAAAAGATATTACATGCTGTCAATACATAAGGAATAAATTACCCCACATTGTCGTAGTTTAAGCCCCGTAGTCCCTCATATGATATTTATCTTCTGGATAATAGAAGGCATTCACCACGTTGCCTCCAAATTTCCTCCCATTAAGTGCATTCCTTGCGTTGGCACAGCCAGCAATATCAGCATATTCCAAGAACACCTGCAAGTTGAACCCTCAAATTTCCACAAAATGTTACAAAAATCAAAAAATCAAAATATGCATTTCTACTCAAAAGAAAGCCACCATACAGACTTTTTCTCATAATCAACACGTATGATGCAGTAGCACTGCCGCCGCCACCAAAGGGCACGATCACCGCTGTTTTTTCCCAGTGATCTCGGAGACTCTATCGCGAACCCAGTGATCTCGGAGACTCTTTCTGACGCTAACCGACGATAGTGACCGACCGGAGTTTACACAGACATTGCCGACGGGGGTTTTGAAGATGGTGGTGACATTCTCATGGTACCAGAACCACCGGAATATGTGGATGTGTAGTTTGATGGGCCGAATGTCATGTTTCAGGGTGCTAGGTCTCCATCGGAAAAATAGGGGAACTCAGTGGACCAGTGATCTAGGTGACAACCAATAACGGGTAGCCTGTCATCTGTGACCCATCTCAATCCAGGGAAGAGGAAACGAGTTTAACCCCCCCCCCCCCCCCCCCCCCCAAAAAAAAAAACCCACCCCATATGTACACTGCCCCCAAGCCTTATCAGGGGAAGAAATTCCTCAGATTGGGTTTTTGAACAGGTAGAGGCTATGAAAAGTGTTTTAGGAATCACTTGTGGAGGTTATGAAAATGAATTTCGTGCTCTTCTTATTGTCATGAAAAATGGGCGTGCAAAGTCATCTTCCAAGCGTGAGAGGGAATTAAAAAAGTTGACTTGCTCCATTAATTATGATGTGAAGGAAGGGGGTTGTGGTAGGAAAGATCTAAAGGGAGGGGCTCTTATTGTTCCCATGAAACACAAAATCCCTCTCTTGGAATGTATATGGGGCTCAATGATCGCAATAAACGCCTTCGTATTAAAATATTATTGCGAATATGGAAGGTTGATATAGTATGCTTGCAAGAAACTAAGCTTCAGGTTATTGATAGACGAATAGTTCGGAGCCTTTAGGGATGCCCTTATGTGGGATGGATATATTTGGCATCCTTGGGAGCCTCGGGAGGTGTGTTATTAATGTGGGATAAAAGAGTTGTTGAGGCAATAGAAAAATGTATTGGTGAGTTCTCAATAGATTCTCTTTTTAAAAAGGTAGTGGATGGGTGGGAGTAAGCCTTTGTAGGCATTTATGGGCCAAATGTAGACAAGGAGAGGAGAGGGCTTTGGGAGGAATTGGCGGGTATCTATACCATTTGGAATGTGCCATGGTGTATGAGTGTGGATTTTAATATCACCCGATCCCTAACGAAAGCTCTAAAAGTTATCAGAGTTCTATGACTATGGAAGAATTTTCCGATTTCATTTTTTATTTGGACCTTATGGATATTCCCCTTATTAGGGGAGAGTTCACATGGTCGAATGGACGTGTATGCTCGAAACTTGATAGATTTTTAGTTTATTCGACGTGGGAAGCATACTACTTTGAGCTTTGTCAAAAGCGATTGGCCCAAGTCATTTCAGATCATTTCCCTATTCTGCTAGATTGTGGAGGCATTCATATGGGTTGGCGTTACTTCAAGTTTGAGAACATGTGGCTCACATCAGTTGGGTTTGAGGATTTGATGTGTGTTTGGTGGGCATCCTATCATTTTGATGGCACTCCTAATTTCATTCTTGCAGGCAAGCTGAAGGCTTTGAAGCAAGATCTGAATAAGTGGAACTTGGAAACCTTTGGTCACACTAACACTCAGAAAGTAACTCTCCTAGAAGAACTGCAAGAGTTAAGAGGAAAAAGTATTGCTGGGGGACAGTTCGGAAGATGTATTTGCAAGAAAAGGTACACTTGTGGCTAGCTTGGAAAGAGTATTGTTCGCTGAGGAGACATCTTGGCGTAAAAAATCCAGGGCTCTTTGGCTAAAAGAATGGGACAAATGCACAAAATTCTTTCACAAAATGGCTAATTCTCACAAACGAAACAATGCTATTGAGATACTTCACTCCAATAATCAGGTTTTCACTTATCCATCAAACATTGAAGATCATATTGTGCATTATTATAAGGATCTTCTATCTGAATCGGTTGATTGGAGACCAAGACTTGATAACCTACCGTTTGACGTGATTGACTCTCAGAGTATGTGTTGGTTGGTAGAGGTGGCAATATGTTACACGACCCGTTAAATCAACACGAACATGACACGATAATAGTAGGTTATGGTTTAGTCTTAATGGATTTCGGATCAAAACGAGTTGACCCGTTATGACACGATTGCTTAACAGGTTGATAGCGGGTCAACCTGTTTTAACCTGCTATGACACGTTAAGAAAGTTAAAATTACAAATATACATTTACATTTAAAAGTACAATTGTTAGAATCTTAATTTTGATATTTTTCTTGTTTAGATTGTAATTCATACTTGTAATTAATATTATAATTTTTATAAATATTGTGATTTTAACATTTGTATAAAATTATGCTAAGTTTAATTAAGTCAAACAGACTAATTTCAAGCATATTCAACACATTTACATAAACAGGTTGAAACGTATCGTATTTTGTCGTGTTAATTTATTTCATAATATTCACTAATGGGTCATAACAGGTTGACATGACACAACACGTTATGTTAACGAGTCGTGTTAAGGTTTGAAATTTTGACATGATAAACTTAACGGGTCGGGTTAGGGTTGATCTTTATAGTATAATATACATGTCTTGACACAACACAAACACGACCCGTTGACACGATTTGACAACCCTAATAGTTGGAGAAACTTTTTGAGGAAGAAGAGATTTATTACAACAGCAATGGCTAAAAATAAAGCGTCGAGCCCAAATGGTTTCTCCACGGGTTTCTTCCAAACTTGTTAACATTATGAAATGTGATGTTCCGCAAGTGTTTAGTGAATTTCACTTTTTTTACAAGTTTGAGAAATCCCTGAATGCGACTTTCGTTACTCTCATCCCTAAGAAAATTGGGGCTTCGGCTATTGAGGAGTTTCGTCCTATAAGCTTGGTTAGTAGCATGTACAAGATTATTACAAAGATTATGGCTAACCGCCTTAGTTCTGTTTTGGAGCTTATTATATCTAAGCCTCAAAATGCCTTCATCAGAGGGAGACAAATTCTTGATTCGGTCCTTATTGCAAATGAATGTTTGGACCATAAGATTGCGCGATGGGAGTTTAGGTATCCTTTGTATATTGGATATGGAAAAGGCATACGACCATGTGAATTGAGACTTTCTCTTATACTTGCTTGAGAGATATGGATTTAGGGGTAGGTGGATCTCCTAGGTAAGGCATTGTATCTCTACTGTAAAGTTTTCCATTTTGGTCAACAATTCACCCGTCGGTTTTTTTGAGAGCTCTAAGAGATTGCAACAAGGAGATCCTCTCTCTCCTCTCATGTTTTTTATTGTAATGGAAGCACTCAATCATATGATAACGGTAGCAGTGGGGGGTGGCTTTATTTATGGATTCTAGGTTGGGAATGGCAATAGTGGGTCTATCAACATCTCACATCTATTATTTCCAGATGATACACTACTTTTCTGTGAGGTGGATACTAACCAAATCCAAAGTATATGTACATTGCTACTTTGTTGCAGTATCAGGGCTAAAGGTGAACCTTGGCAAGTCCGAAATGGTGGTAGTGGGTGCTATTCCACATCTTACCAGACTAGCAATCTTTCTGGAGTGTAAGAAATACTTGGGCCTTCCGTTGAGAGCAACTTTCAAGGCTAGAATCATTTGGGATGGGGTTGTAAAGAAGATTGAAAGAAGATTAGCGGAGTGAAAACAGGTGTACCTATCAAAAGAGGGTAGACTCACACTTATCAAAAGCACCCTTACTAATCTTCCTACTTATTTTCTCTCTTTGTTCCCTGTGCCTGCAGGAGTAGTGACTAGAATTGAGAAACTTTTCAGGGCTTTCTTATGGGGGGGCATGGGGAACACTTGATTAACTAGAAGACAGTAGGTTCCCCAATTATGTATGGTGGATTGGGGATGTGTAACTTGAAAACTTTTAACAAAGCTTTATTGGGAAAATAGTTATGGAGATATCATCAGGAGAGGGGGTCCTTGTGGAAAGAGATTATAGACTCTAGACATGGTGGGGCCTGGGAGGACTGGTGTTCTAACGATGTCAGAGGGGGGTTTGGTGTGGGTTTGTGAAAGTTCATTAGGAAGGGTTGGCCATGTTTTGAAAGTCATATTCGTTATGTGGCTGGAGAAGGTACCAGAATCAGTTTTTGGAATGATATTTGGTGCGGTGAGGTTGCATTGAGTAGAGCATTCCCAGCTTTATACTGTATAGTTGTGAATAGAGAGGCTTCAGTTGCTGACTTACGTTCTCTATCTCATAATTCTTATAATTGGAACATCCTCTTCAATAGGAATTTTCATGATTGGGAACTATCCATGATTGCAGATTTTTTCAGCGTATTACAACCTTGGAGGAATCCATTGGTAAGGGCAGATAGATTGAAATGGAAGCAAAATAATCATAAACGGTGGACAGTCAAAGGCTTACTCAAAATCTTGAAAACATATGAGCATGCTCCTTTCTCATGGAAAAATATTTAGAGATCTCGTGAGCCTTATAAGGTTGCTTTTTTTGCATGAACTGCGGCCCCTTGGGAAGATCTTGACTACAAATAATTTGAAGAAGAGGGGATGTGTTGGGTTAGATTGGTACTATATGTGTAAAAAACAAGGAGAATCTGTGGACCATCTTTTATTGCATTGTGAGGTTGCTAAGAGGTTGTGGAATGAGATTTTTCATAGGGTTCCCGTTGTTTGGACTATACCAGGAAGGGTGGTAGATTTGTTGAGTTGCTGGATAAACATTTAGGTTGTACGCAAGTGACAGCAGTGTGGAAAATGATTCTCATATGCATCATGTGGTGTCTTTGGGCGGAAAGAAATTACCGTTGCTTTGAAAACAAGGAACGTACATTGGTGGAATTACAAGATTTTTTCATGCATACTTTATTACTATGGTTTTCTGTTATTGTATTAAATGAGAATAATGTTCATGATTTCTTATCTTTAATTTCCAGCTCTTAGCTTGTATCTAGGTGCCCCTTTGTATACTCCCTGTATACTTGGGACTTTGCCCATTTTCCCTCCATTCAATGAAATCTATCTATCAAAAAAAAAAAAAAGCATCTCCACAACACTCACAAGAATCCCCAATATCTATTGTATTCATTCCATCACGCAATCAACAAAGCTGGTTGATACTTGCATTGCTTTCATCATGCAGTTAACAAAGCATGGATTAAATAATGTACTGTACCAACCAATATGCGAATATGACTGATTTAAAAATGCTTTACCCGATTAATTAATCGACAGTACCAAAACTCTTGATGCTAAGGTACAAACAGATAATTAGCAATGGTGTATCTAAATAGTCATAGTACACGAGTGGAATATAACAAATAGTCTATTTATTTAATATCTCATCATAAGAAGGATGATGGTAAAAGAGATGGTGAGCAGCATTACTCTAAACATTAAGCACACTATCATCAGGCAAAAACCCAAGCATCAAGGCAAAATCATAACAGAATACCTTTCCAACACCTGGGAGTTGCTCTCCGTTTGGACTTGGACGAGGAATAGTTATGTCCACCAAAGTTCCTATCATTCCACAAAAAGAAAGTTACTGTTTACTCTTTAATGATAGTAAAAACCACAAACCAGGAAAATATCCATCATTATTCAGGGTTCAATTTGCTTTGCAACAGCATATGGCATAAGTATATTTCTGTTTTTTTATGCCTTTCATGTATCTCATGGGCCTGGCCTTTTCTATGCGACTATGCTTTATTTCTCAATTTCACTCTGCATTGGTACTCTAATCTTTTGTCTTGAGATAACAATTCACAACATACTCAATTTCCTTTCAAATTTTCGTTCTAGTGTGTTTTAGACACAAGATTTTTAACTACAAGCATAAATAAATTATTTGGCAGATAATTGACATGCATACCAAATTTGCTACATTCATCTCGCATGTCTTCTGATATTTCTTCGTACTCTTGATCATCGTTCAGTTGATCCACAGTTACCGCCTTTATCATTATGGGAGGAAAACATCAATTACTTGTAATCAGTTAGGCACCACAGTTAATAACAAGGATGTAAAAGGGCAAAAGAACTGATGAAATCAAAACTTAAACCTCTAAATATTAACAGTCTAACCAAACTAAATAAGCAGAACAATTGTCTACATCCTTTACTTCTATTGTTTGCAACAGCGAATATTGAAAGCCAATAGAAAAAGAAAAAGACCATAAAACCACTGGTTATATTATACTAGAAACTGATACCACCTCAGTCAAACATAAGACTTTAGTCAGAGCCTCTGCATTTGTTATAGGTGCTATCCCAACCCCAGGAAGGTTCACGTCACCAGTCAACAAAGCCATTTTCTGCAAGACAAAACGAAAATTAAGTCAAGAAGGTAGATGAATGAGATTTAATACATAATCAGGAGGCAGACAGATGTGAGCTTTACTTGCATAGCTATATGCTGTTGTGCCTGCGCTAAGATCATTTCCTGTTCTGTTTTGGACTGCCCCGCACTGTGAAAATCCAACACAACAAAGTGACATCTAATGAAATGGGTTCATAATTAAGCATAATAAACATGTCAATATTTGACAGATAAATACTTGCCTTGGAGTCATATTGCAAGATTTACACATCTATCATATCTTTTGTTTTGTGACAAGTACACATCTATCATATCTTCAGTAAAACTTCTTACTTTCCAAAAAAAATAAAAAAATAAAAAAGTAAATATTAAATAATATGTTATATAAATAAAGAAGAGAGCCAAATTCTTCTAGCATCAAAGAAACTCCTACGAGATGCAAAATCACTTCATGGTTGGAATAGAAGAATCTCATCGGACTTTAGTTTTTTGCACCCAAGCTTGAAAATGAGACGCACACAGAATAAACTGAATGAAAAATTTTATGGATTACTAGTTCTGACATTTTTCCCTACTCAATTCAATTTGAATATTGCAATACACATAAAAAGGGAAAAACTCTTTTACAGAAGGAATTTGTTACCAAACTCCCTGTACAGATGATGGAGGAACAAAAACAAAAGAGTTCCAATAGAATTAAAACTATAAAAAAGAAAAGGAAAAATTATGTTTGTAAGACCGGGAATTTCATATAACTTTTGAGACTCATTTGATTGAAGAAATCAAACCTTGCAGTAGCACGCCTGACCGTTAGGATTTTATCACCCATTTTCAAGCCACTAAGAGCAGCACAAGCAATGTCTGTCACAGCTGGATCCTGGAGTTCTTGTACATTAGCTGACCAGTTTCAGAAGGAAGAATCCTCCAGAATTATAATATGGTTTATATATGCTAACGACGAGATGAAAATTGCCATAAATCAACCATATTAGTCCGTTAAGGAACCTTTTTTTTTAATAAGTAAAAAATTTATTAATACCAATAGGCGTAGCCAAATAATCTGGATGTATACAAGAGAAAACACCTAGTTGGGGTGCAAAAAAGATACAAGGAGCATTAAACCCGACAACGCCCTACCCAACAACAATCCCATCTAGGAAAATGAACCTAACAAAGCCCTAGCCTAAGCCTAATGTTAAGAAAACTGAAAAAACAAAGATTAGCCATCAAATCCAAACACACTTACCCAAAAGACAAGCATTCATAGATCTAGTGATTTCAAATGTTAACTTCATTTACCTGATACACGCAGAAACCATATCCTTTAGAATTTCCTGTGTCTTTATCCTTAACAAGATCAAACCCACGGAGAGGTCTGTGACAGGCAAAGTGCACCATTAGAACATGAAAAATTAATTGATTACAGGATTAAACCTATGGATGGAAAAGAGATAAGAAGAAAAAAACAAGAAGGTTTTCAACAAGAAAATTGCATATATGGGTAGTAATTTAAGCCCATACCCAAAAGTCTGCAGCAATTCCCTAATCTGTACTTCAGTAAAGTAGTATGGTAGCCCACCAACAAAAATACGATCAGGTCCCTCTGCTCCACCAATTACACTGCAATAGTCCACCAAAAGTAGCCTCTTCAACTCATTGTTACAACATATCCATTCACAAAGAAAACATAAAGTGCGTGTCCAAAATTAGTTCACTGATAGAGCCAGCATACCCTGGTGTAAGCCCAGCAGCAGATAAGTTAAGGTGAGGACTTGGTTGGCTAGGACCAAGTGCTGCAGCTAATGCAGGGTTGTAGTCTGTAGGCCTTCGCACCCTCACAGCAACCCCCTTGTATGATCACAAGAAGCACGTCAAATGAGGAATATGTCATCTTACACTGTCATTTGGGTCAATACACAGTGCAGTTCAATTAACTACATCTTTTCATTTTTTTCATTTTTATCTACTAAAGTAACCATTCTCCTTATGAAAATAAATAGGAAAAAAAAAAGAGCAAGTTTCAGATTGACATGCCTCAAATATAATCCCATCTAATGCCATTGCATTACTTGCTTCTTCAACAGTTCTCATCTCCACAAATGCAAACTTCTTTTCATGATTGATGTAGACATTGACTACTGCATCACCTACAAGTTTGGATGATGCAAAACAAATGAATAAAACAAGTGAAAAATACATATCCACTATCCGCTAGAAAGTTGAATACTGAATCATGCATTGCCCATGAAAAAAGACATGGGAAATGTTTGTGGTTATATGACTACCTTGACCAGCAGAATTTCCACCAATTGCAGCCATGATTTGGCTAAAGAAAGTTGCAATTGTCTGTTAAAAGAAAATTCAGAGAAACTCTCAAAACAATTATTTGGATGGGTACAATGCATAAGAGATGAAAACTGGGAAAGAAGTAACTGCAGCCAAGTGATCACGGAAGTAACAAGCTATCTAATACATTAACAACATCAGCAATCCTTCAAAATGGATGAATTACCATTCTCACCATAACATGTAGATGGAAATAAATGATTGTAAGAAAATAAACAAATGTAAATAAGAGAGTCCAAGAGAAAAGAGGGGAAAGAAAAGAATAATGTTTGGGTTCTTAGAACTATAATGGCAATATCTTCTTTTTTATAACAAAATATATTTATATAAATCAGAATAGGCATGGCCCAAGTACATAGGGGTATACACAAGTTTACACCTAGCTAAGTGGAAGATATAGAAACAAGAAAATCATAAAAATTTAAGCCATTACAATCTACAACACTAGCCCATAAGAACAAAGTTTTAGCAAGGAACAATCTAATCTCCTCCAGTATTCGCTCATTATCTTCAAAAGTCCAATCATTTTGTTCCTTTCATAGGCACCAAAGAATAACATAGGAACCAGATTGGAGACCTAAACTTGATGGTTTGGACTTCACCACCATAGACGATGTTACAGCAAGCTGGTTGGAGAGGCCTTTTCATGAAGATGAGGTGCATCGGGTGGTTTGTGGGATGAGAAGAGATAAAGCTCCGGGACCGGATGGATTTACTTTGGCTTTTTTCCAGGATTGTTGGGAGATTGTGAAGGAGGAGGTGATGAAAGTCTTCAAGAAATTTTTTGAGTATCAAAAGTTTGAGAAATCGTTGAATGCCACTTTTATTGCCTTGATCCCAAAGAGAGTGGGTGTTTCCAAGTTGAAGGATTTTCGCCCTATTAGCTTGGTGGGTAGTATCTACAAGATCATCTCAAAAGTTTTAACTAATCGGATGAGCAAAGTAATGGGGAAGATCATCTCTAAACCTCAAAATGCATTAGTTAGAGGCCGCCAAGTAATAGATTTTGTGCTGATTGCCAACGAGGTTTTAGACAGTCGTATGCGGGAAGGGATCCTAGGGTTCTTTGCAAATTGAAAATGGAAAAAGCATACAACCATGTTAATTGGAATTTTCTACTTTACATACTTAGTAGCTGCAGTTTTGGCGACAAATGGTGTGGCTGGATAAGACATTGTATTTCTTCTGTCAGGTTTTCTGTCTTAGTAAATGGGCAGCCTTGTGGATATTTTCAGAGTTCAAGAGGCTTGAGGCAGGGGGACCCATTATCTCCTCTTCTTTTTGTTCTTGTTATGGAGGCCTTGAGTCGTATGATGGAGGTTGTTGTGAGAGGAGGATTTATTTCAGGTTTCTCGGTGGGTACCATTCCTAATGGTTTCATTTCAAATTCACACTTGCTTTTTGCCGATGATACCCTTAATTTTTGTGATGCCATTGGGGAGCAAATCCAAACTTTGAGGATTGTCCTGCTTTGCTTTCAAGCCATTTCTGGATTGAAAGTAAACTTGAGAAAATCGGAGCTGGTTCCGGTAGGAAATGTTCACAATATTCGTCACTTGGCCAATTTTCTGGGGTGCCAAATTGCCAGCTTGCCCTTGAAATATTTAGGCCTTCCGTTAGGGGCATCTTTCAAAGCTAAGCACACTTGGGATGGGGTGATTCAGAAGATTGAAAAGAGGTTGGCGGCATGAAAAAGAATATATTTATCTAAAGGGGGTAGAATTACGCTCATAAAGAGCACGCTATCTAATATCCCAACCTATTTCCTATCTTTATTTCCTCTACCATCTAGTGTGGCCAACCGTACAGAGCCTTTTTATGGGGTGGGGTGGGAGAGGTTTCAAAGACTCCATTAGTGAGCTGGAAAAAGGTGTGTTGCCTGCTTCTTGATGGAGGATTAGGTGTTCATAGCTTGAGTAGTTTTAACAAGGCGTTGTTGGGGAAGTGGCTTTGGAGATTCCCTGGGGAAGATGATGCATTGTGGAGGGGGGTGATTGCTAGAAAATATGGAAGTGAGTGGGAAGGTTGGTGCTCCAAGGAATGTCGGGGATCATATGGGGTGAGTTTATGGAAGCATATTAGAAAGGGTTGGGGCTGTTTTTTGAAACATGTTAAACTTCAAGGTTGGTGATGGGTCCAAGATCAAATTCTGGTTTGATGCTTGGTGTGGAGATATCGCCTTATTTAGAGCCTACCCGGTTGTCTTTAGATTGGCCACCAACCAGCAAGGTTCAGTTTCAGATTTCATGGGCAACTATAATGGAGTGGTGCTGTGGCATGTGAGCTTTTCCAGATCTGTCCAAGACTGGGAAGTAGAGGTGTCTGATTTTTTCAGATTTCTGTATTCAGTGGAGTCCAGAGGCCAGAGCAGGGATCAATTATGTTGGAGTCCTACAACTACTAAAAAGTTTACCGTTCAATCCTACTACAAGGTGTTGTTAAACCAGCAACAGATTTGCTTCCCTTGGAAGCGGATATGGAAGGCTCGGGTCCCGTCTAGGGTGGCTTTCTTCATATGGACAACAACTTTAGGGAATATCCAAACCATAGATAACTTGAGGAAGCGTGGAATGATTGTCATGGAATGGTGTTTTATGTGCAAGAAAGAAGCAGAATCCGTGAACCACCTTCTCCTACATTGTGAGGTGGCAAAAGGGTTGTGGGATGGCGTGCTTGGACGAGCCGGTCTGAGTTGGGTTATGCCAAAAGAAGTGGTCGATGTATT
This sequence comes from Platycarya strobilacea, assembly GCA_036898215.1. NCBI lineage: Eukaryota > Viridiplantae > Streptophyta > Magnoliopsida > Fagales > Juglandaceae > Platycarya > Platycarya strobilacea. The sequence continues at coordinate 6,441,402 of CM072548.1, forward strand.
TGCAAGCTGGTCCAACCTTTCTTCTTCCCCCCAAGTGGCTGGGGCATGGAATATGATTCCCTTGTGTGTTAGGTGGTGTCTTTGGCTGGAAAGAAATGAGAGGTGTTTTAATATAGATGAAATCTGGAAGTATTTTACCAGTACTTTGCTTAGTTGGTTTGCTGCTATTGTTCTTAATGGTGGGGTAGTCGGGGAGTAGTCAATGAGTTCTTCTCTTCTCTTTCTTAGCTTTGGTTTGTAACTAGGTGTTTCTTTTGTATACTTCCTGGATACATGGGCTACGCCTACTCCTTTATGATGAATAAAGTTTTAACTTATCAAAAAAAAACATAGGAACCATCTTCCACATAGCTAAAATTTGTGGAATTCCGTCCAAATTCTTCCAACTGGCCAAGAGCTCAACCACCATAGCAAGCATAACCTAGGTTACCTCCAACCTTCTAAAGACATCATCCCATAGTGATCTAGCGACCTCACAATGCAGTAGAAGAGGATCTACAGTCACACCATCCTTCTTGCACATACAATGCTAAACAATCACCCAACGTTTTTGTAGATTATCCATAGTCAAAATCTTACCCAATGAAGCTATCCAAGCAAAAGAGTTTGCCCTTAGGAGGCACCTAGTTTCTCCAAATACTTTTCCATGGAAAGCTATTGTGCTACGATTGGTGAGGATCTTATAGGAGTGGACAGAGAAAGCACCTTTTCTAGTGGGTGTCCACAACAACTTATCAATTCCCTGAGTGCTCAATCTCATGGCATACAATGTTCTCAAAAAATAGCAAAACTGTCAACTTTCCAATCATGAGCCACCCTAATAAAATTCACATTCCATTGGATTGAGCTACTAGACTTCTTCATGAGATCCATAACTGATGCTTCTTGTTCACACGCAATCCTAAAAACTGTAGAAAATGTGTCCTTAAGAGCTCAATCTCCACACCATAGATCGTGCCAGAATTTTATTCTAGGTCTGTCACCCATCACATTTCTAGTGTGTCGAGCAAACACTCCTCAACCTCTTCGTATGTGCTTCCAAACTCCCACTCCATACACCCATTATACCTCCCTAGTACCCAACCCCCCCCCCAAAAAAGCACATATACCCATAGTTAAGATCAATTACCAACTTCCATAAAGCCTCGCTCTCCATGATATATCGCCACGGTCATTTTCCAAGAAGAGTATGGTTGAATACTCTCAAATTTCTAATTCCCAACCCCCTAGTAGACATTGGATGGCAAACCTTATCCCATTTGACCAAGTGGAACTTAAAAATCATCCCCAATCCACTCCAAAGGAAATTACATTAGAGTTCTCTATTCGGAATGCAACACTAGCCGGGATTGAGAACAAAGATAAGAAGTGACTTGGTAAATTGGATAGTATGCCCTTGATTAGGGTGATCCTACCACCTTTTCACAAATACAATCGCTTGGAACCTACCAATCTGCGTTCAATCTTTTCTATTACTTCATCCCTATAGATTTAGCCCTAAAAGAAACCCCAAAGGAAGGCCAAAATATTTCTTGGGAAGTGAAGAGACCTGCATCCAAGAATGTTGGCCAACCGCCAGTGGTTATAACTTATGAATGTTTCCAACTAGGCCAAGCCCCGATTTGTTTCTCTTTCAACCACTTTTTTTTTTCCAGATTTTTTTTCTTTTTTTTTTTTTTAAGTGATAGGGCAGAAATAAAATTTAGGTAATATCATTTATGGTAATATCTTGGGATAATTGATGAGCAGCTAAATGATGAAGGCAAGGTACACATACAAAATTTCTCAGATAAGAGCAAAACAAAACTAAAAACACAGGTCAAAGCTTAAACTCAAAGTCACAAAATATTAAAGGAAAAAAGGGAAAAGAGAAGGATATGTAAAAAACCAAGATACCATGCTTAACAGAAAACATGTCAAAAATGACAAACTGGGAAACAGTAGGCTCAACAAGAGAAAGTTGATCACAAAGCAAAAGCCAGAAGTAAAAAAACCTGCTCATTGGCCAGAGGGGGAAGCCCACCAACATATACTCGTCGAGCATGTCTTGTAGCCTGTAAGAACGAAATACACCAGAAAAAGTACATGAGAAATCCTCACTGACGTAGCATAACTGGAGGGAAGAGGGCCTTAAACATTTACCTGCTGGGTCATGGCTTGGGCTGGCATTAGAGAAAGAGCTCCCAGCTGTAATATATAAATGATATATTGTGTATCAAAAAAATAACAATCACAAACCATGCAGAAGAAGTAAAAAGCCGATGCTTGCAAAAACACATACCTGCGTCCCAAAAGGTAACATGTTCTGTATTATTCCTGGCATCGATTGAGAAATAACTGGTGGTTGAACTACATCATTGCCAGAAAAGAAGTGAGTAAATACTGAAGAATGACTAATGTAGATGACAGATTAAATTTCCTTGCAAGACATTTTTGAGAACACAACTAAAAGCCAATATTCTGCATCTCATAATAAATAGGACAAGAAAAGAAACCTACCATACCTAAATATACCATCAAACAACAAAGTAAGAAATGAAATCCCTCATTGCCGATGATATGGAAATATTTGTGGTCTACCAAATGGCAGCTGTTGCCGGTGGAAGGCGAACAACATCCAGCTAATTGGTGCATTGGTTCTCCATTGAACATAAGCTCTACAGCTGTCACGTCGTGTGGTAGCACAGTGGGACATGCAGTCCAACATTGCCTTCTTACCCACACCACAATCACGAAATGCAAACAAAAGACCACACACAACAGCCAAAGAACACAATTACGGTTCTTAGTTTCCATAGTAAATTATTAGAAAATCATTTAATAAAAAGGCCACAAACAAGTCTAAACTACAGACAAGTGCAGTGAATACTGCGAAATGAAAAATGCAATGAGTATCTTGACAAAAAAACCTCGTACACATTACCATTTGATAGTATTCAGTATTTGTACTTAAAAGTGAATTTAGATACAAACCTGGAACAGCAGCACCAGGTAGCACAGAAACAGCGGGTGGTGCCATGTCAAAACCACTTGTCCTTTTGCTGAAGACATAAATGACAATTTTTAGCAAGACAACAGAAAGTGACACAGTCATAGGCCCAAATTAAACAACAGCATTTCCCAAAATTAAACAGACCTTAAAAACACAACATACTCAATAAAAGCTTGAAATGTGGTGGTCAGGCTTGGACAATTAACGAGGCAAAGATGTAAAGAAAACTCAAACAAAGCATATTATATGCACATTCTCAGAAATATAATTCATGGAAGGGCATTCACATGCACAGCGAGGAGGGGAGGAATGAGAGCAAATAATTTAGCCAATGCACTTTCCAGACTTTGAGGGTGTGTCAATGAGAGAATTTCCATGGTGAAGCTTGTGAGGACAAAATCTTCTGGGGATATTATTGAGAAATTATTTGCCTCTTTACTTCTTTCGATAAAAAATTATCTTATAAAAAAATAAAGTAATTATAAAGGTTTGAGAATTATGTATGGTGGGAAGGAAGTACAAACCCAGAACTTCAGAAATTATAAACCAATCAGTAGGATATTTTCACGTGTAACATACAAAAGTAGCTCAGTTTTCAACTTCTAAAAAACATTTCCTGGATCAAAGAAGTTCAAGAGGCGGTTGGCATGAACAGGCAAGAGCCACACTCATCCCTTTTTCCCTTCATCCCCTGGCTTGATAGATCAAACTAGTACTTTGAATTCAAATTGAAAAGAAAATAAGTGAGATGCTTAGGAACAGGAATTCTTCCTAACAGGGGCCGAGCAAGGGATAGTAGTAAATGTCTTTTCATGACTTCCTTATATTGCTAAACTCGCATATATAGGCATCGCTCTTGAGCCTCTTGTATATGTCCCATATACCCAGGCCTTTGTCTACTTTATTCTCAATACAGTTTTGTTTATCTATCCAAAAAAAAGTAGTTCTACATTGGATACATCAGTTTATTAAGGATACAGAGAAATTCCTTATAAAAAAAGAAGAGAGAGAGATTCACAGAATAATCAGAAAGAAGAGCGACATCAATAGTTATTTTGAGAAAACTGAAGCAGAAGAAGAAAATAATCTGAAAATTTCAACAATGTTGCATACCTTTCTGAATGAGAACGGGAATGAGAGTGCGATCTAGATTCATTCCTAGATCCATCCCTAGAACGGGATCGCGATCTACGTCTATGTCTCCTTTCTCTTTCTCGATCAGAATAATGGTTTCTACAACAGGAAAATGTGATATTTGCAGATAAGAATGCACATTTCAGAAAGAGTTAACTTTGTTTTAATAAGGAGTCAAAGATTTTATTAATCATCGCAAAGGGTGTAGCCCGTGTACACAGGATGAATGCAAGAGGAAAAACTAGTTAGGGACTGAAAAAGAGAGAAAAAAAAATTATGAGTGATACATTCCGATGAGCAACATTGGTAAAGAAACGACCACAAGATACAATAACTTATGTTGTATAACTAAGAATGGCAAACTTGTGATACACTGTAAATGAACAAAATCAGAGGAATGTACTACCTGTTATAATAGCTGCTTTGATGGCGGTCATAATCATCATACTTGCCACCTCTGTTATCGTCTTTTGTACTTCTATCCTTGTAGTTCCTGTAATGGCGATCTCCATCTTTTTCCCTATACTGATTTTTATCTCTAATCCTCAATCTCTCATGATCTGATCCACGTGAATTGTGCTGAAAATAATTTCACACTAGTCAGTCATTTGACCAACAATTGTAATAGAAGATTACTAAGCAAGGGATATAAAATATGGAGAATTTGTATCCAGCTAGAACACTGTCATCAGACTCATCACAAATGACTACCACAACAAAGCAAGAAAAGTTGCAAAAAATTTAGATCACGAGGAGTCAACAATTAAATACAAACTACTTTCCATGAAAAATACATAGACGTGATTGATTTAATAATCTGATCAGGCATCCCAAAGAAAATGAACCATTCCTCATTGCTTTGCACAGCAAGTCATGTGTGCTCTATGTCTGCTTCCGTCTACACTTGCATGACATGAAGGTATTATATGTGTAGCCATTGCCATATGGACACAACAAAGACAGCATAAGCGGTCTTTACAAGTGCACAGGCATGCGCACATAGATATGCAACTCAATTCACCATCTAGGCCTAATTTTTGGCTCAGTTGAGAAAAGTTCACCCTCAAACGCTGGTTAATTGCCTTTCATAGAATCAGATTCGAAATCAGCATCTTTTTACGCTCACCTTCCAGATTATCAGAGAAACCAAAATCATACACGCAAACATCTGCTGAAACATTATAACCGCACAAGAAGAAACATATACCATCAAAAAAACAGTACAAAAAAAAATTGTAGTCAGGAACATATGCCATGCTACGGCCTCGGGATAAAAAGGTATAACGTTACACAGAGTTAAGCAATAGGATAGAAAATAATAATAATAATAATAATAACATTGGATGGTTGGAAGAGAAGGACCTTCTGATGCGAGTCGCGGGCATCTAGGCCTCCGGGATCCGATCCTTCGTTCTCAGGCGAGGCGTAATCGGACATTGTAGCTCAGTATAGAAACCCTAATTCTCGCAAACGCACTTCTGAGCTAGACAGCTGGGGAACTCGATCGCTTGTCCGTTTTGTTCAGGCAGCAGGAAATTAATGAGATGGGCTACCCATGAAGGCCCAAGTAATTCGTACTGGATATTTTATGAATTATCTTTCTGCATCGAGAAATGATTTATATGAGTCTTGTTTTGATTAAAAATTGGAACAAGACTTAAATAGATAAGTCTACTTTCAAAAAATTTATATAGATAAGTCTTAAGTATAAATATTTATAAAAATATAATTTTATTTTATAAAAAACATATAAAAAACTATTTTTTATTAATGAAACCTTTTTACTAAGGGCTTGTTTGAAAATTTTCTATTTAAATTTATACGTAATATTAAAAAAAATTAGAAGCATCCACTATGTGAATTTAGACTCTTTAAAATTTTTATTTAAAATTACAAAATTGCTTTGGAGCGGTCGAGATGTTCTTTTGGATTTAATAGCCCTCAAACACACTATTACCCTTTTATATATGTATATATATAATTGCTTTCAAACTAAGTCTGCATATTTATATACCCTAGACTTTGTTGCTCTGCAAGTTAATGTGTTAAAAAAATTGCAGATTAATACATGCAACAAGATGAGATGTGGAGTGGCCTTTTGATTAATATTTGGGCCGATTATTAGAATCATGGACCTTTTGATAGCTTGGAGGAGAGAAAAAAAATAAGGTTGTTTGTGGCACATCAATATGTGTTTAGGAGTGTTCATTCGGTTTAGATTTTTTTTTTTCGAATCTGGTTAAGAATTTAAAACTGGATGAAATCCAGGTGGATAATAGATCAAATTAGATTCAGTCGATATAGATTTATAATACCCGCCCAGATTGGATCTGGATTCGATTACATAACTAGTTCAATCCATAACCAGGCTTCAAGTAAACCATTTTCGTCTAAATTCTTCGACCTCGCCTTTCGCATCTCTCTCTCTCTCCTCTCTCCTCTCTCCCTCTCCCTCCCCTAAAACCCTAACTTTCTCACACCTTCTTCTTCGACCCTCTCTTGCTTATCTTATGTTAGCAGCCTTGCCAGAGTCTTAACATATTCACACTGTGACGCCCCCAATTTATATTTATAATTCAACGCAAATTGAAGTATCAAGATAAATAACACTTGACTACTCACTCTTGTACTTATCGAAATGTAATGCATGCACCTAGATTTACTAGTACATGCAATACAAATTGCAGTGAAAAAGTTCTGATTAAAAAATTTATAATGATCACATGGTGAAATAAAACCATAATATCCACATCATCCATTCTTATAACTTTGTATCCTTATATGCATAACTCAGTAAATTTTTTTCAGTCAATATACAAACTTATCAAAATTTTGACTTAAGACCGCCTAGACTCCTTTTTCACTTTGAAAAACTCTTTTTTCATGCCGATGTCAGTCTCTACTATTACTAACTGGGTCAAAACTTCTATAGAGAGAGAGAGAGAGAATACTCTGGGGACCCCTTAAGGTTTCTCCGGGTCTCTCGAGTAACTAGGATCTTACCCATACTCGACATCGAACCATACAGTGAAGTTAAAATTTCAAAAGAGAAAAGAAATATACAAGAATGAAATTTCCTTATAAATCTCAGTAAATACACATGTAACTTAATAAAAATATAAATATTATAAAATAATCACATACAAGTTAGACAACCAAATTGTGTATTTATGGCATGTTTTATGTGACTCATGCATGACTTAGATTTATCTCTTATGTAGACTTACACTAATTTCCTTCTTACCTAAACAAACTTATATCATGTATGGATTTTTTATTCTTATTTTAAAATTCTTGTTTTTATAAGTATTCACTTATATCCACTATTATTACCAATGGCTGAGCCATATCATATCTACTATTATTATCCGTGACTAGGCCATATCCATTATTATTACCTGTGGCTAGGTCATATCTACTATTATTACATGTGGCTAGGTTATATCCACTATTATTATCCATAGGTGGGTCATATTTATTATTATTATCCATGACTGAGCCATATCATATACACTATCATTATTCGTGATTGAGTCATATCCATTATTATTACTCGTGGTCGGGCCATACCCATTATTATTATCCGTCGTCGGACATATCATATCCACTATTATTACCCGTGGTTTGGCCATACTTATAAAGTTTTCTTATTTTATTTCTTAAATGTTCGTCATGACCCGTGACAACACTTACATAACGTCATGTAATATGGATTTTTCTTAAAAATGACGTCATGACTTATGACGACACATATATGTGACGAAATACAATATACACATAACTTAGGCTTATGACATACATGTTTCATGTCTTCATAATTCATATGACATATAAAAACATATCCCAAAAGCATACATCACATGTGCATGCACTTACATCACAGAAATTCGTAACGTCAAAACTTAACTTATAATACTTAAATAACTAAATACAATATTATATAATTATTAAAACTAAGGCTGGCCGAACTCTCATGGGAACTAAATCTTATTTATTTATTTATTTAACTTATTCAACTCAAGTCCAAAATTCATAAATTTAACACATCAAATTTTCCTTAGTCAATTTATGCATACTAAATGGTTTTTCTTAATATTTCTTTTATAATTTTTAGCAAAATGATTCTTGAAAATTCTCTAAGTAATCTATAGATTATAAACTCATTATAATTATCAACATATCACTCAAATAATTAAAAACCAATCGAATAAAATTTAGAACAAAAAATTCCACAAAAATCCTATTGTAGCCGAATTGTTCTAGGTTTCCTTTCTTAAATTTTTTCTCAAATCAAAACCACATATTTTCACATAATTCTCTTCATATAACATCATATAATATATTTCTAAAATATCATAATTTTTCTAGCATTTTTCCATAGCAAAAATCGTTCCAAAATTCAATATGTTTCAATTTAACACAAACAAAGATTAAAATCAAATAAATATTAAATATAATCCAAACACCAAACCACTTATTCTATGCCAATACTAAGTTAAGTTGTGCACTTAAAAAAAATTTCAAAACTAAATTAGATGTCTATGGTTGGTCTTGCACCATTTTTCCTTCAATACTCTCACTTAGCTCTCTTTTGATGTTTTGGTGAAATGAGTGAGTTTTGAGTGAATTTTCTTGAATATTTCTCACTATAGCCTTATAGTTTCTCTAAAAGGGGATGAAGAGAAGACAATACTCCTATTTATACCCATAGGAGGTGACACAAGGGTTGGGGGCATGCCTTGGGCATTCGGCAATCTCATTTAGCCGATTGGTGATGTGTCCCTATTATTGTAGTTTCATAATCACTTCAAATCCTATGGAAATTTGCTAATCTTTTAATCTAATGGTGAAGCTTAATCCATCTATGAGATAATCTTGATCAATGGCTCAAAGAAAATCAACTCATGTGGGGGAAAATCAACTCATGTGGGGTAAAAACAAAATAGCATGATTTATGATCTTAGGAAATTCAAATCTAACCATTTGACCTTCTCAAGGGATACACGGTAGCTCATGGGTTTTTATCCCCTTTTGCCACTTTCTTAGTCCCTCATTGGTACACTTGGAAGGTTTGGAAGAGTTTTCTTAAGGTAGTTGGCTATTGGTTAGCAACAAAGCTGTAATTTTGTTGATTTGGTTAATTCTAAACCAATCAGATTTGCTCATAATTCTTTCATGGTTATAGGCTAACTGTCCTTCTAGAAACTCTTCCACCACATGACATTTACCTCCCTACACATGTCTATAAAATATAAATGAATGGAACCAATCAAATTTAAGCTCTTAAGGTAAGTCAGTGGTGTATTTTATTTTCGGACCTCAATTTTTCGTCTAATTCAGGGCAGTTCACTTATATCCCATATAAGTCTTTGATCCAGTCCGAATATTCAAAATCCCAGAACATAAAAATTTTATATCTATCTCTTAAGGTTCTATAAAAATTGAAATTATCTCGTTTGAATCTCATATGAAAAAGTTATGCTCATTATACTAAAAATCGACGGACCAGCTCGAGAACACTTAATCCGAGCACCAAGTGTTTGATTGGTTTTATCATTTTCTTTTGAATTTCTCCCATTAATTTTAAAATTTTAATTCTTTCTAGGTTTAAATCAAATTTCTCTAGTTGATACGTTGTTAACATTCTCAAAGGTCCAATCAAAAATTTTCTTAGAATGTATCTAAGTCTCAAATTTTATTTTCATAGAAAAATATATTTCCAATAAATTCTTTTAAAATATTCTCAAGTAAATGTTTTATCTAAAAAAATTTGGACTATTACAAACACTCGGTCCAAATCGCTAACATTCCAACGTTCGTTAGCGACAAGAAGAACTAGATGACTTTTCGAACAATCTTGGCAGCATCACGAGATTTGGAAAGAAATTCCGTGACGGCTCTGAGGTCGGATCTGAAGAGGAAGAATAGCGTCCCGGTGAATATCTGGGTTTGGTTTGGTTTGTGACTTTGTTCATTAAACATTTTTCCCTTCTGTTTTGGTTTAGATTTGGGTTTAATTTATTTTTTCCCTTAATCTCTAGTCTAATTTCGATTTTTTGAGATGAACTTTAAAATTTGGATTTTTTTTTCTCCCTAATCTCTAGTCTATTTTCGACCTTTTTAGATGAATATTGAGATCTGGTTTTAGGTTTGGATCTGGGTTTGGTTCTTAGATCTAGCCAAATATCATGCCACAGAAAAAGGATTTTATTTTTAATTTTGTTTCTTTTATGTGTTTCACGTTGTTTTAGCCAAACATCTCCGTCGAGGAACTAGGAAATGGATTTTGACTTGTTTGCTCCAAATGAGGTCAGTGTAATCATGTGATCATATGAGTTTAGTGGAGTCTTCCATTTTGGTAAAAAAGAAATTTAACCTTTTTGTTTTTTTAATTTTTGAACAAAAGTACAGCAATTTCTTGTATTTTCTCAACAACCAAACATGTGGGAACTGGTGTTGCAGAGCTCAGGACATTAGAAAATTTTAGTTAGGCCAATCGTGAAATTGGGGCTGTTTAGTGTATAATCAATTTTCATCTTTGAATGTATAATAAGAGGTTGGATAGAGCCAATTAGAAAAGCAGATCGGCCAGATTTGTATTATTTTAATTAGTTTAATGTAATATTATTTATATTTTGTTCTTTGTAAATATATATTTTTTATTATGATGTGATAATAATATTTTTAATTTTGTTTTTTATTTATTTTTTAAAAAATAGATGTGTTTAAATTATTTTTTTTAAATGGGTAATTTAAAAATGGTAACAAATTATTATTTTTTTTTAAAAAGTGATAAATCCAGGTGTCCGTGTTATAAGGAAAAAAACAAAAATTTTGGTTATCCGAATTTAAATCTGGGTATCCGAATTTATCCGATTATTCATCTGGATTGAAATCGGATTCAATCAGGGTGGTTGGCATCCGGATCTAGATCCGGTTATGGCCAGATATCCGAATTCAGATCTGGCCAGATATCCGGATCTGGATCTGGATGAACACCCCTATATGTGTCATTGCACTACCTTGTTCAGAATTTAGTAGTTTTTATCAATCCCATGGACAATGGTTTTTGTGGATGATCAAGTTGGAAAAGCCACTTATGGTTGTTGACATGGTGGTGAGACAAACTTTCCATCTAATCTTGCTTTGCCATTATTCAAATTTGGCATCTAAAATTAATATTATTTCTTCCCATCCTAATTACTTCTATCTTTTATCTTATATCAACGATTATATTTTAAATGATTTTACATATGTATAAATTGAATAGACTCATGACAATATATATATTTATGTTAACTTTTATTATTGAGAATAATAGACGTTAAAATAGATATCAACATTTCCTTTCAAATTATAGTGATAAATCTTAGGATTTAGTATATGTTAATGCATGGAACTAAGCATAGGGTAACTTTTGATTTTGATAAAAGAAGTAAGAGAGGTCCTACACTACACTGCATTGCACTAATCTTTGTAGGTTGGGTTTGCAACTCTAAAATGGGTGAGGTTGCAAATGAGCAGTCCACTCGAAACTATCAACCTATATGCCTATAAATTTTTATATCCCATATTACAATCAATTCACAATTCAATTTAATTCCAATACAAGACTAAGCATGAAAAGAGAAAAATGAGTATACACAAAGACACGACATTTTAAAAATGATATTTACTTACCTTGGTGAAAAACACCAGCAAGAAGACCACTTCTATACTTTATGGAGGTTGCGCTTTGTCCAGAAGGGTTGTGAAGGTCGAGTTTCGTCCATCGAGTGGCCGCCCGTCGAGGTTTAGGGGTTTTTTTTTTTTTTTGCAGTCACTGTCTATCAAGGTTCAGGGGTAAAAATTTCTCGAGCTCCATCTGTGCCAGCTAGGGGGGTCAAGCTCCATCTTACACCTGCCTCGTCGTGTTCTTTGCCGTAGGAATGGGTGGGGGATGAGTTTTGATAAGGACACTGGCGTATGTGTTGTTGAGGTGTAGGCAAGTGCGTGATTAGTAAAATAACATACTGATGTGGCGGGCTACTATTGGAGGGCTAGTTATGGGTGAGGACCAGCCGGATTGGTCTTTAGGTTTTCTCTAGCTTTTATCACATCAGATCTTTCATCGACCTTAAATTTGCAAGTTCCTCAAGAGCAGAATTACCAACCTTAAATTTGTGAGCACATCTTGGGAAGACAATCAACTTTGCCTTATATCTCTTCAGCCTCTGCAAAGACTTTCCAAGAGTAGTTCCTCTTACGATGATCAACTACTATCCCAATAGTTGGTACAAGTTTCTTAGGATGTTGGCAGCCTTCAACTATAATAGAGAAAAGCCCCTCCCAACCTTAACTTGCAACTTATGGTTTGTGGAGTCAAATCCCAGGTTCCTACACACGGAAAGAGATTTAATTCTAAAGCTTAGAGGTTTCCCATTGTCGACCTTCATAACAATTGAGGTGTTTTCATCTTGAACAAACTCAAGAAGCAACTAGCATTCTTATTCCTCTTAGTTTTTTTGCATCAACTTTTAGGAGTAAAGGGGTGGTAATACCTCGCGTAATAGATATTTTTCTTTCTTTCATTGTAACTGGTCTTCATAATAATTTGGGTTGTTTTCATGTTGAACAAATTCGAGAAGTAGATATCATTCTTCTTCCTCTCTTTTTTTTTTTATACTTGGTTTCGAGTTTTAGGCTTATAGGGAAGGGTAATACCTCACAATATATATTTTTTTTTATTTCCTTTACCGATTTTTACTTTTATTTTTTGTAATGCATACCCATAAGCGAATATGATGGCTTTCAAAATGATGCCAGTTTTGCTGACGAATAGATCTATGCAAGAGAAGGGAGATATGAGTGGAGCTCGTCGAAGAAGAGATATACGCAAGAGAGGATGAAATCTGTTGCTTTTTAGTTGAAGAAGAGATCTTAGATGGGCATTAACTTATTAGAGTATTAGTAATGTTTTTGTTAAAATTCATTGCAAAGCTAAAATAAAGATAAAATGATCAAATAAATCTCACATTAGATTGGTCAAGTCCAAAATTATTTGGTCTTGATGAATAATAAATTACTCAAACTTGCCAAATATAGAGGGTTATTATTTATCCTCCATCTTAATATTTTATCCCACTTTAATATTTAACGAGCATATAACCCGCACAATGCGCGGACTTATATTTAAGCTGGAAATTACAACTATATATTTCAATATACATAATCAATTTCTCAACTATTACTGAAATATATATTTATTATATTACAACATCACAACCTGCATAATCCAACATAATGACAATACATAAATATTAATAAGTTTCATAAAACAAATGCACAAATCTTATCTAGCATCTATTTAACTCACATACAATAAACCTGACTAAGCACATCACTTTACTAATTAAACCAATGCAATAACTGTGGTCCTTCTCAATTTTTTTAATTAAAGAAATGTCAACACTTTAGAAATAACATAATTAACATCTTCATTGCAACGACACACTTAATCCTAACACTTAACATAATTCCATAACTACAACAACATCATAAACTACATCCATTTCTCCTCCGTCTACCAATGAAATGCATCATCATATGTCAAATTTTTTCTTTATTTTTCTCCTCTTAGATAATGAAGTTTGACAGTGATCCATTTCCTTTATATTTATGTTGATGTCGGGATCTCTTTTTAAAACGAAAATGATGGAGTTTACTAAAATTACATAATAAAGATTTTTTGTGCATGTAACTGCATTAAAAAAATAGATAATAATCCAATGGCAGTTTCACACACACACACGCGCATATATATATATATATTCCAATTAGTAATTAAGCTTGTCTTACAGTATGTTTGGCAAATAATAAAATGCTCAAATACAATTACTATAATCGATCTATTTAAATACTCGACAATATTCACACTACAATATCTCTTTGACTATTCTGGATTCTAGAAATAGGACTCAAGAATTTTCTCTATTTTAAACATATGCTGACAAAGATGAAGAAATCAAAGTGATGGTCAACGCTAAACCGGCTCAACTTTAATAATTAATATATATATATATCAATTTATAAATTTATTTTTACAATATTTTCAAATTCATCTGATGGCTCATAACACTTATTACCAGGTTATACTCATTATAGTCCAATGCATTTAGGATCTCTTTTTAAAACGAAAAAGATAGACATTACTAAAATACAAAATAAAGATTTTTTGTTGTGTGTAACTGCATTAAAAATAAAAAAGATAATAATCCAATGGCAGTTTCATATATATATATATATATATATTCCAATCAGTAATCAAGTATTTTCACAAATAATTCATTCCTATTCCTCACTGATTAGGACCAACAATTGGACAACATGGAGAGATATAACTTTATGTAACTCTAAACTAAAACCAATCTTCACTCCAATAAGCAAAAAACTGATACACAGAAATTTTTTAAACGGGACTTTAATTTTTTGATAATTCTTTAAATCGGAATTGATTGGCAAAATAACTCATAACCTGAAATTAAACTGAATACAATCTTCAATTTTTCTCCTCGCCCTCATTCTCGGCAATGTTGAAGAAATAAAAATTCACAAATTCACTTTTTGTAGAGACATATGAATTCTTTCTTTAAAAGTTTTTCCTTTATCTACAGTAAAAATTCAACAATACCTAAAACAAATATACAAAGGTAGCTACTATAAAGAAGCACGGAGCCAATAGCAAGTGGATATACAACCCAAAAAGTGATAAAATGCTTAAATAGACATCATTTTGATAAGTAATAAACGATAAAACATTATCAAAGGATTAAAATTGCAAGGCTTGCACCTTCTCCTGAAACCAAAAACACCTAAACTTTGGCTAAATTTTTGACCCCACAATAATATTAAATTTCATGGGGTGGAAAAAACCACAAAACCTTTGCTTTCTTTGTCTTGTCAAGATTCTCCCATATTTTTATAAGGTTACCAATGTAAGGTTCGGTTTTTTTTTCTCCATACAGATAAATGCAATCATTAAAAGCATACTTTACATTGTCATATGAAAAAGACTAAAAAAAACTGGACTTTTTATCTTTCCATCCAACTCCTCTTTGTATACCCCACTTAAATACAAAGTCCTTCGCATCTACTTCCACAAAGTTTTCATATCACGTCTCTTTCGAAGTTGATAAAAAATAAGAACCGAAGATAGCCAAAAAGTCCCAATTTTTTGAATACATTAGAATATCAAAATACATCTGGAGAAGTAGCTAAAATTATTAGCCTAAAACATTAACTTAACAATACTGTAAAATGCATATAGTTTTGATTGAAATTTCAGTATGATCAATGGCGGGGCGGGTGAACCTTTCTCCATGTGCTGATGATGAGTCTGATGAATGTGATGGTGATGCCTTAATTTTCGGAAATACAAATCATTCATAAAACAATAATAAAGATATATCATTATAAACCATCTATATCTATGCTCTCACAAAGAGGAGGTCAAAACATTCATTAAACTCAAATAACATTTCAATTTTTTATGATGCTCAAGTCTTTGAACATATTCTTTCATCCAATTAATATCAAACGAAAGGCTAGAGCCACCAATTGGCCCATAAAAAATATAGTTAAAAGGCTAAAACAATCAACTCAATTCTTTTTTAATGGGTGCTAAGGAAACATTTTGAAAGAGTCTTAATGGTTTAAAAACAAAGCAAGTCCAAGCTGGTAGAGAATCAAGCCACAATGTATATATTGGTCCATGAATTTTTTTATTGAACTTTTGACTCGAAAAAAGTTCTTGACACAACGTATATATTGGACCATGAATTTTTTTCAGATTAGCATGTGCATAACAAATGGGATGATGGCAGTGTGTTCGTGTTAGCCAAACCAGAGAGCTCATTTTTGACAGCTCTAACAATCAATGTATAGATATTTTTATAAAACTGCTTACAAAATTGTTAAATCTAATGTGGTTGGATGATAAGGACTTAAAATAACTTACCATATTAATACCATAGAGAAGGTAATCATGAATATATTATGGATCTGCACTTAAAACTCTTTTGAATTATGAACAATTGGAAAGAATTAAACTTGACCAGAAAAATAAATAAGTATTGGAGATGTTCGAATTAAACTTTACAAAAAGAGCCTAAAAACACTCATAATCCTATGTATTGGGATCAACTAATCTTGATTATTTATTTTGGTTTATATTTATTTTCCTTGTGATTTACTGCGGGGTATGAATCAGAAAATGAAGAAACGGGTGATGAAGTAGTTGTTTATGAGATTTTGTTTATGGCTATCATACATTTGCTTTTATTCTAATGAATATGAGCAGTGTATGTCATACATTTGTTGTCATACATTTGCACTAATATATTAGTTTACATATAATCCAATGTGTAAACCAATCTATACTCTGCATTTTATGTCATAATTATAAATCAATCTGCACTAATATAAATTTGCTCTAATATGTTTGTAAATCACAATATATGTAAACTAATATAGATTATGCTAT
This sequence comes from Platycarya strobilacea, assembly GCA_036898215.1. Lineage (NCBI taxonomy): Eukaryota > Viridiplantae > Streptophyta > Magnoliopsida > Fagales > Juglandaceae > Platycarya > Platycarya strobilacea. The sequence goes on from CM072548.1 coordinate 6,458,048, forward strand.
AATATAGATTATGTAAACTAATCTGCATTATAAATTATGCTTTAATATATTAGTTTATTGATAACTGATAATAAATTATGGCATTCTGTAATATATATTAGTTTACATATTATTAATTATGCTCAAAAAAATATTAGTGCAGATGAATGTAGTACATTATCATTCCACATTATCATTTTGATCAATTATGATACACGGTAATATAATAAATAAGTATTAGAGATGTTCGAATTAAACTTTACAAAAAGAAGCTAAAAACACTATTAATCCTACATTTTGGGATCAACTAATCTTGGATATTTATTTTGGTTCATATTTATTTTCCCTGTGACTTAGAGCAGGGTATGGATCAGAAAATGAAGAAACAGGTGATGAAGCAGTTATTTATGGGGTTTTGTTTATGGCTGTCATATATTTGCTTTTACTCTAATGAATATGAGCAAGGTATGTCATATATTTGCTGTCATACATCTACACTAATATATTAATTTACATACAACCCAATGTGTAAACTAGTTTATACTCTGCATTATATGTCATAATTATAAACCAATTACCACTAATATAAATATGCTCTAATATGTTTATAAATCACAATATATGTAAACTAATATAGATTATGCTCTAATATAGATTATGTAAACTAATCTGCATTATAAATTATGCTCTAATATATTATTTTATTGATAATTGATAATAAATTATAGCATATTGTATATATATTCGTTTACGCATTATCAATTATGCTCAAAAAAATATTAGTGCAGATGAATGGAGTATATTATCATTCCACATTATCATTTTGATCAATTATGATACATGGTAATATATATTATGTAAACTAATTTGCATTATAAATTGTGCTCCATTATATTAGTTTATTGATAATTGATAATAAATTAAGGCATATTGTAATATATATTAGTTTACATATTATCAAGTATGCTCAAAAAAATATTAGTGCAAATGAATGGAGTACGTTATTATTCCATTATCATTTTGATCAATTATGAGTACACGATAATCATTAAGAATGCCTTTTGGATTTGTAATTGCTTCAAACTCTACTTTTGTAGGAAAAAAAAATAGAATATAATCTCCCAATCTAAATCTTCTATCCAATTATTAGATTGACTTTTTCAACATAGTCAGAGTATTCAAATGACTACTCTTTCAGATTTTCATTAGAACAATTAATCAAACTGAATCATTAACAAAAAGCAAAAATCAAACTCCCTGCTCATTGAAGTAATAGAGCTACAATTGTTAAATTAGAACAAAACTAACACAAATTTTTCAGAAATAAAAAATACTACAAAAGATATAATATGTTAAGCCTAAATTTACGATTTTGAATAAACAGAACCCATCTCCTAGCATGCAGTAAACAAAGACAAAATAAAGCTACTGAAGCAACGTATTCCCACATGCTTATATCAGACTTAATTAAGAGGATTTTTTCTTAGTAATATCCAAATAGTCTTTCTTGTAAACAAAAATTCAATTACAAAGTCCACAACCTAAAATCACATTCAAAATGACGTAATTAATTCCTCTCCAACGGCTACACAACAGAGGGGCCATTTATCAAACATGTGCAATGTATAGATAGATTACATGTCTTTAAGGTTCAAATGTAATCCTTGTATAATATATATTTCCCTCTCAAAACTGCCTATAGTTTCTTCTTCCACCAGAATCTAAAAAAAACATTTATACAAATTTGGTCCTCCAATAAAAAAGAGAGAGAATTATAATTTACAACCAATCAAACGAAAAAATATTTCATTCTGTAAAACAATAAATCAATAACGGTGTAATTTAGATGAGGCAACGACAATTTCACAATTAATACACACTTGCGACAATATAGAGGGGTTTCGTGCAACTAAGTGAGAGCCTCCAAAGAAACAAAATTCCCATGGATTGACCATTTCTTGTATAAATGAAACAGTTTTATAACAAACATAAATGAAATAGCAATGTAAGAAAAACAATACATTAATAGACTATTTTTTACCAATTTTAGAACAATTCGAAAAAACTAAATTGATTGTTAATAAGAAAGAACGATGGTTTAAAGAAAGTGAGAGTGAGAGAGATAGGAGAAGCAGAGAAGAAAGTGAGATAAACCAAAATATGAAAAAACGATGGTTTTGTTATAAAACTAAAAAAAGAAACTACTATTGCAAGAGAGAAATATATATAAAAAACTCTCTAAAACTTTCTTCCAATTCTATATTTTCTTATAAATTTTATAACAACTGAAGCCTATATTTATAGGCCTTGAAATTGCTATGTAAGTTATTATGCAAGTCATTATATAAGATTTAAAATAATAGTGGTGTGGTCATTCACATAATTTTGGTGGTGGGACAGGGGGCGGTAGTCGTCCCTCCAATCTCATTCGTTTCATTACACTCCCCCTTGAATGACCACCCATAAAGAATCTGTCTCGTCAAAACCTTGCCAAAGAAAAATAGTGGGAAGAAAAACTAATAGTGAAAGAAAAAGAGTACAGTCATCTTATATATCCATAAGTGTTTTAAGATTGCCTCATTAAAACCTTGCAAAGGAAAATCCAGTGGGACAAAATCTTAGCGAAGGAAAAAGAGTACAATCAGCACAAGTTTTCAGGACATTTACTCCCCCTGAAAAGTGCATGACAATAGATATTTAAGTTTTCGCATTCCAATGTCATGCATAATCTTCTTGAATGTCGTAGTTAGTTATGCTTTTGTGAATAAATCTGCCAGATTATCAATAAATCGTATTTACTTGACATCAATTTCACATTTCTCTTGGAGTTCGTGAGTATAAAAGAATTTAGGTGAAATATGTTTGGTTCCGTCACTTTTGATATATTCTCCTCTGATTTGAGTGATATAAGCAGTATTATTTTCATATAAAATTGTTAAGTTATTATTGATCATGGGAAGTCCACACTTTTTCTGAATATGTTGAATTACTGATTTCAGCCAAATACACTCTCGACTTACTTCATGAATAGCAATGATCTCTGAATGATTTGAAAAAGTAGTAGATAATATTTGCTTAAAAGATCTCCATAATATGACAGTATCTCTATAAGTAAATAAATATTCAGTTTGAGATCTACCTCTGTATGGGCCTGAAAAATAACCTGCATCTGCATACCCAATCAATTGTGGACTTGATCCATGTTGATAAAATAATCACATATCAACCGTACCATGAAGGCAACGAAAGACATGTTTAATGCCATTCCAATGCCTTCGAGTTGGTGCATAACTATATCTTAGAAGTAGATTAACTGAAAATGTAATATCTGGTCGAGTACAATTTGTAATATACATCAAAGTTCCAATTGAACTGAGATATGGTACTTCAGGACCAAGAATTTCTTCGTCGTCATCACAAGAACGGAATGGATCATTCTTCACATCAAGTGTTCGAACAATCATTGGAGTACTCAGGAGATAAGATTTGTCCATATAAAAATGCTTCAGGACTTTCTCAGTATACATGGACTGATGAATAAAAATTTCATTTGGCAAGTGCTCGAGCTGCAGGCAGAGACAAAATTTTGTTTTGCCAAAATCTTTCATTTTAAATTTATTTTTTAAATATGCAGTGGTTCTTGAGATCTTTTCAGGAGTTCCCGTAATATTTAAATCATCAACATAAATTGCAATAATGACAAATCCGGATTTTGATTTCTTAATAAAAACACATGAGCATATATGATTATTCTCAAATCCTTCTTTCAATAGATATTCGCTTAAGCGATTATACTACACGCGTCCAGATTGTTTCAACCCATATAATGATCTTTGTTGTATGATAAAGTACATATTTCTAGATGTACTTGTATGTGTTTCAGGCATTTTATATCTTTCAGGGGTTTTCATATATATATATCATGGTCTAAAAATCCATGTAAATATGCAGTGACCATATCCATCAACCGCATTTCTAATCCTTTTGTAACAATTAAACTAATCAAAAATTTAAATATGATTGCATATATAACGGGAGAATATATTTCTTCATAATCAATCTCGAGTTTTTGTAGGAAACCTTATGCGACAAGTCGTGTTTTGTACCGCACAATTTCATTTTTCTCATTACGTTTTCGTACAAATACCCACTTATATCCAACAGGCATTATACCTTTTGGTGTTTGGAAAACATGTCCAAATACTTCTCGCTTTACTAGCGAATTTAACTCAACTTCAATAGCTACTTTCTATTTTGGCCAATTATTTCTACGTCGACATTTTTTGACGGTTTTTGTCTCACTTTCTTCATTATTTTTGGTAATGTTAAGGGCCATTTTATATAAAAATATGTTATCGATAACAATTTTATTTCTATCCTGAATTTCTCCAGTATTCATGAAATGTATTTAGATATCATTATTTTCAGGTACCTGTTCTTCTTCAGGAGAAAATATTTCATGAAATATCTCTTCAGGAGGTCCATTTTCAGGAGATTTATACTCTTTAGGAGGTTCTGAAATAGAAGATTTGAGTTCTTTAGGAGTATCGATTATATTTGTAGTTTGTATTGTGGGTACGTGTTTTTCAGGAACACCAAATTCATTTTGTATTATTTTCCTTCTGAGAATTTGCCTTTTGTACCAATAGGTCTTCCACGCTTCAAGCATGTCTTAGACTCCCTATTGCTATTTTAACAATTTGTCATTCAGAGACTTCAATCCTTATTGGAGCATTAGCAGCAAAAATATAAGATTTTACTACACTTTTAGTGTCAGTAAATACATCCGATAATTGATTTGCAACATTTTGTAAATAAATAATCCTCTGAACTTCCAGTTTACATTCATTTGTAAAAAAATCAAATTGAAACAGGGTCTTATTATCCGAAATAATATCTTGTTGTGCTTCAGGCACCGACTTTTCTTTACCCGTTAATGAAAAAGTGGATTCGTCAAAGTGACAATCCTCAAAACGTGCTTTAAACATATACCCTGTAATGGGGTTCAAGATATCTAATAATAGATGGAAAATCAAAATCAACATATATCTCAAGTCTACGTTGATGGCCCATTTTTGTACATTGTGGAGGTGCAATTGGAACATATACAGCACATCCAAAAGTATGAAGATGAGAAATATTTGGTTGTTGACCAAATGTAAGCTGCAATGGAGAATATTTATGATATACAGATGGTCTAATGTGAATTAAAGATACTGCATAAAGTATAGCATGTCCCCAAGCAAAAACATGTAGTCTTGATTTCATAAGTAAATGTCTAGCGATTAGTTAAAGTATTTTGATCAAAAATTCAGCTAAATCGTTTTGTGTGTGTGTATGGGCAACATGATGTTCAGCATCTATTCCTATTGCATGCAATAATCATCAAAAACTTAAGATGAAAATTCACCTGTATTATTCAATCAAATGGTCTTAATTGGATACTCAGGAAATTGCGCTCGTAGTTTGATTATCTAAGTAATAAGTCTTGTAACATTTCTAGTGGAAATCAAACAAACATGTGACCATTGACTAGATGTATCAATCAAAACCATAAAGTATCTAAATTGTCCACTTGATTGATGAATAGGCCCACATATATTTTTGTAAATCCTTTATAAAAATAATGGAGATTCAACAATGACTTCTGAGGGAGATAGTCTGATAATCAACTTACCTTAAGAACATGCAGAGTACAGAGATTCATTAGGTAGAAATATCTTTTAATTCTTTAAGAGATACCCATGCGAATTTTCAATAATTTGTCTCATCTTTATAAATCCCGGATGTCCAATGCGATCATGTCAAGTCATAAATACTTTGGGATCAATGCACTTCTGGTATATTACCACATATGATTGAATTGTTCTCATTTTTGTATAATACAATCCATAATATAAAGCAGACAGTTTTTCTAATATGAGCTTTTAGTCCGATATTTAATTTTAATATAGAGTGTATATAGAGTGTATATAATTAATATTTAATATCTTGAATTAACTATTATTTGCAAAATTAAAAAAATAACTTATTGTTTACTAAAATTAATATTTAATATATTAAGTGTATTTGCAATTTTTTTTGAAATTTTTTTATAATTAAAATATATAATAATATATTATTATTTAAACTTTAATTTAGCTAGATCAATATAAAACTCTTGACTAAATCATCTAGATTATAATAAAAAGAATGAATTTAACCTTCAATTTAAACTTAATAATGACTAAACTATTACTAATGCTCTTAAAAGACTGCTTTTTGGTGGAGATTAGCCGGACCAATTATAAAATTAACACTTAAAATTAGAAATTTAGAGTGAAAGAGAGACATATGAAGCATACTTAGATCTAATTTATGCCCCGAATTTGTGTTAAAAATAGACTAATAAAAAAATGAGATATTTCAATTGTTTATTCGAGTATTAAGATCTGAGTGAGAAAATCAGAGATACAAGAAAAGCGAGCTGTACATAATTTATTAGAGTTCACATAAATATTTAGAATATCATTAAATGACTAATAAATTTTACTGAATATATTTATCTCTATACTAAACCTAAACTCAGATAAGAATTTATCTCAATTTGGAATGTTTTTAATAGAAATAGGCTTTTTATGTACCTACTCGATTCTCGAACCCAGCAGCTACTTGGAGAAGTTTTGCCCAAAAGTAACGTTGGGCTCAAACAAGAAATAGGCTTTTATTTGTCCATTCGTATCTAGAACCCAAGTCATTATCAATTATGAACTCCGGCCCGTTTAAATTTAGATTCATCTCATTTTATTTTTATTTTATTATTATATTTTTTTAATTTATCATACAAAATACAAATATTTATATATATATTTTTTAAATTTCAATATACATTTTTCAAATTCTAATATATTTTTCTTAAATCTTATAATAATAATATTAAAAAATAAACTATATATATTTAAGAAAACTTAAAAATTAAATTCAATGTGAGAAATATTTAAAATACAAGTGCACATAATTCATTTTTCTTGGATCGACGTGGTTATAACATTTACATGATTAATATATAATTTATCTACGTGATAATTATTATCTTTATAATACGCATATTTCGATCCTAATCTTTAATATTAAAAGAAAAATGATATTCTTACCACTCTACTATTACTTATTTATTATTTTTTAATCTTTTTAAAAATTTTATTTTACTTAATAATTAAAAAAAGTAATTATTAATAAATTTGTATATTTTTTAATTTTTTTAATGATTAAGGATGTTAAAAAATTATTTTAAAAAATGATAAAAAAAAAATACATTGAAAGTAGTAAATAAATAGTAATAGAACAATAATTACATCACTATCCTATTTAAAAAAATTAAAATAAAAAATATTTACAATCATAAATTATATAATCATTATATAATTACTTTTAAAAATAAATAAAATACAAAATATAAATAAAAAATTACTTTTTTAATAATAAAATCTACTATTTTTTTATTCTGGATATGTTTGAATATTAAGAATATTTGAGAGTGTTTTTGAATAATAATAATAAATAAATAAAAAGTAATAATAAAATAATAAATAATAAATAATAAATAATAAATAATAATAATAATAAGTAAAAAATAAAAAAATAATAATAAATATTTGAGAGTTTTTAAAAATTTTATAATCATTAGCATATTACGAAACTTCCCTTTCAATCCTAAAATTGGAAAGACGTACGCCCATGTGACCATGTCCCACGGCAAGGGGTCCGGACGAAACGTTCTGCTGTAAATTTTAGTCCTAAAAGAGTCGCGGCTAATTCAGATTCATCAGCTTCACAGTCAGCGCGAGGGGAGAGAGAGAGAATATCGTCTCCCACATTGAGAACGGAAAGGAAAAGGACCAGAAGAGAAGAGAAAATATATGGGGGCCAGAGGGGAAGAGAAAGAAGCGGAGGGAGTAATGGCCACGGACTTCTTCTGGTCGTACACAGACGAGCCCCACGCTTCCCGGCGCCGCCAGATTCTCTCTCAGTATCCTCAGATCAAGGACCTTTTCGGCCCCGACCCCTGGGCTTTTCTCAAGGTCCTCTTACTATCCTTTCTCTCTCACACTGCTCGTCTATCTGTCTCTGTATCACTATTCTACAATTTGAATTTATTATTTACGCGGTTGTGTGTTTTTTCCCGTTGGGTATGGATCTGATACAATGTGGGTTAAGCCATGAGTGTTCTTGGGATGATTTATGCTTAATGTTTGTTCGTATGCAAATTGGACGTCTGGGTTTCGTTTCTTATTGCATGATATCAGTCTTATGATTTGTCCGTCAGGCTCGTGATTGTTTAGAATTATATTTGACGGTTTCTGCGAGAATATATTATTGTCAATTGACGGTGCAGTTTTAATCCGTGTGCTCATAATGTTTGATGAATCTCAGAATCTGCATTTGATTATGCTTGTAATTCTGGATCTGTTTTCTCTAAATATATGTTCTAGGTCACGCCATGGATTGCCATTATTAAATTTCTCCCATTGAAAATTTAGTTTTCTTTAAATCTATTTGCTGATTGAAAAATTATGAAAAGCAATGCCACTTCCGAATCCACCAAATTTGAAATTTTTCGAAGGGTCTGAGAAGATCTCATTGTATAAGTGCTTTCTGTGCTCACACGTCCTAGGTTACCCTCTATCTTGTAAGAAACAAAAGAGTAAAAATCTGAGATCTATGCGTTCCAAGAAGTTCTCAAGTGCCTGGTTTCCTAAAGCTTTCTAATTTTTGCATCGATAGTTTCCCCTTTAGGATTTTTGTTATTCGTTATAGTTTATTGAGACCTACTTGAACATGTCAGCTATTGATATCAAACTTTCTGTTCCATTTCCTTGTAATTGTGGTGCTGCAGGTTTTGATTGCTGTTTCGCTTCAGCTATGGACTGCTACTTTTCTTCATGATGCTGGCTGGCTGAAAATACTGGCAATTGCCTACTTCTTTGGCTCTTTTCTCAACCACAATCTATTCTTAGCCATCCATGAGCTCAGCCACAATCTTGCCTTCTCAACTCCGGTCTACAACCGTTGGCTTGGGATTTTTGCTAACCTCCCTATTGGTGTACCAATGTCTGTCACATTTCAAAAATACCACCTTGAGCATCACCGCTTCCAAGGAGTAGATGGCATTGATATGGACATCCCAAGTTGTACGGAAGCCCATCTTGTGACAAATGTTGTTTCTAAAAGCATATGGGTCATCTTCCAACTCTTCTTCTATGCTCTTCGGCCTCTATTTCTGAAACCAAAACCTCCCGGTTATTGGGAGTTCATCAATTTATTTCTTCAGATAGCCCTTGATGCAGCCATGGTTTACTTTTGGGGCTGGAAATCTTTTGCCTATTTGATTCTTTCCACATTCGTTGGGGGTGGGATGCACCCAATGGCTGGTCACTTCATTTCAGAACATTATGTTTTCAAGCCTGAGCAGGAGACATATTCTTACTATGGCCCCCTGAATCTTATGACATGGTGTGTGGGATACCACAATGAGCACCATGATTTCCCCAGAATTCCTGGGAGCAAGCTCTACAAGGTGAAGGAGATTGCACCAGAGTATTATGAAGGTTTAGAGTCATATAAATCTTGGAGTCAGGTCATTTACATGTACATCATGGACCGGGCAGTCGGTCCGTTTAGCCGAATGAAGAGAAAGGCAACAAAATCTGAATAGTTCTTTTTATTCTATACTACTTGTTCCATATTTTTTGTCCTCCCCTGGATTGGCAATATTTTTTTCTCTCTAATTTGCTATCATGTGCAACATCTCTGTGGAGTGTTGTAGTTGTAGGCTGAAGTGATTTAGTTGTTTGTTTATTCGTTTACAATGCACAAGTCTTGTTTATTTGGTTTATGTTGCCAAGCCGTGCTTTCTTTGACTGGTTCGATTATTTGTAAAATTGAGATTTGATTTAAAGAGAGAGTTTTAGAAGGAGATTTTTCCTCAATGAACCTCCTAGACTGCATCATAAGGAAATAGAAACAAACATTTACATGCAAGAGTTACTTATGAATTGTTACATCCACTATAAAGCTCTAGGGTACATTCAACCAAATTTTCACCATCTTCGCTTATATCAGAGTCCTCTAGCTTTCCTCAATTCCACCTAAACATCAAACTCGCCATCAAATGCCAAAATGATCACCGCCTCTCTCATATGCTCCTTTCAAGAAATTCTTACACTAGTCTCTTCACTTGTTTGCCTGAGAAGGCCATCAATGTAACCATTACAAATTTCTTAAAAAAAACAGAAGTTTTCATAATGGCCATTGAAAGAAACTGAAAATACAAAGGATTAAACTATGGGTAATGAAAGTTGAGAATGAAAACTTACATTCCAGGTGTTATAATTTATGACAGAGCGAGGATCAGACAGATCCTTAACGTAGGGTGGAGGTTGAACTTTATTGTTTATGAGTGGAAGCCTCTCGGGAGCATAATCCCCATCAGAATCATAGTTATAATAGGATGGCCCTAGAGTTCTCAGAGCTACCGCCAACAGAATCGAAAATCCCTGCAGGTGAAGGACATGGCACATAAAAATGAGTCCCCAATTGCATGTTGGTTATGGTTGTGTAATTCTGAACCATCACATTTCCCTGTATACATTTGCATAAAAGCCTGACTGAATAGGTCCTGCCTTTTCTTTTGTTGATACGCAAAAGGAAGCAAATTTAGTTCAACTAGTGCAGTAGACTCTGATCCCAATCTCTTTTTCTGCAAATTTTTTGGCAATTTTTGATGTATTACCTGAGCTAAGATGATCATAAAGCCTATCCATTTGCAAAAATCAAAGTTTGACTTAACAAAATCTTCGAAGTCATGGAATCTCCCAGTTGGATCCTCAGGCAAATCCTGATGTAGATTGTCATAGCAGTTAAAGTTGAGAAACAAATTTACATGCCAAATGTGGAAATGTAAATTTGGGAAGAAAGTATGACGGTAATCAAGATAAAATCACCTTCTCCCAGTCAGAATTCAGGAGTATATCTGCTGACATTACAGTTTCCAATAGTAGAAGAAAACTGATAATCACCACATACTTTGTTGATTTAAGGCTAACAATATTAAAGAGGCATGAGCCTGAAAGTGGGGACATATATATGGTGTTCTAAATCTAATTTCAATGAAAAAAAATTCAAAAAATGCATACATATCTAATGTTTTCAGGAACATGAACCCATTGACAGTTGAAAACCACCTTAAAATGGTGACTTCTGAAAACAATTTTTTTAAGGAATCCACTTTTTAGTCACAAAACATGCTCCTATCATCTGCACAAGGATATGCAATATAATTGAGAAGGATACACAAGAGAGGCAATAACTCTGTGCACTATCGGCAGCAATATGGCCTAGGCAAGTTATCACACCCATGGTAACACCAATTCCAAGAAAAGTGTACATGAACCTGCAATTTTCAAGACATATTATACTGCTAACTGAGCATCAATAACAAGTAAATCTGATTAAGTTTCAATACTCTAAAGATATTGAACAAATAAATTCTTCTTACCATTAGTTTACCAAAACATTGATCAGCATTCATTGTTGAAGTAATCACAGAATAAAGGGAAAAAGAAGCATTGGGAACCTTATGTAATAAGCTTTTGCAGAATTTGTAGAAGCAAGCAAGAATCTTATAATGCCAATATGCCATTGTTCCAAGCTCCAAGCAACAATATTGGAGCACTAAATTCACTTAGGCTAAGGCAAAGACAAGGAAGAATGACAAAGAACTACGTTACCATGGACCAGTAGAACCATAATCAACATAGGTTGAATCTCTCTGCCAAACTCTAATCATCCAACAACTATACAGAATCAGCATAATCCCCACAATACCCATAGCAGAATTCGCAACTTTCAGCAATGATCTTAGGCAAGTCTTCGCAATACTTTCCATTGTGAGGAACACGGTATTGCAAGATTTACAACCAAAATTAAGATCAAACTTGGTTTATATACGAAAAGCAGACAGAGATAGAACTTGGTTTATTGATCAATATTAACTTCTCTGTTGATTCATAAACACTATTTCCAAGCCCATATATTAATACAGTAAACATACCACCTTACTTATATAGAAGCCTATCGCATTAATTAATACAGTAAACCCTCTATACAATGTTATCTATGTCTCAAAGATTAAAATATGGAGACTTGTAAAAACAAAAAATTAAACTTCCGCACAACTGTTGCCCATACAGTAGGACAAAGTTGGGGGTTTTGTTAACTGGCGAAATGTTCTTTCTTTAAGAACTTGGGTGCCACAAAGCTAGTGGAGAAATCATGAGAGACATGTTGGGTGGAGGAAGGGAAATTTCTTAGAAACAAGGGTCTCTCTGTCCTTTTATATGATTGTGCGTCAGAGGCTTCTTATGCTTGGGGCATGACCATCGATATCTCCATCTCCCTTTGTCTCGAGGTGGGATGAAATTTCGTCCCCTCCCAAACCCAATACCGGTCGAGCCGGAAACAAGCGAACTCAAATGATGTTGAATGTACATATTTTTACCAAGGTGTTTTAATGGATAACATATGAAGGGAAAGTTGCTGTGGTGTAGTGGTTATCACGTTAGTCTTACACACTAAAGGTCCCCAGTTCGATCCTGGGCAGCAACATTCTGATCAGCTTCAATGTTTTTTTATCCCTTCTTAAATCCCAGAAAGTATTAAATTTAATCTATTAAGTTTTTCAACTTGTAGCTTTACTCATTTTCTTAGATTTTCGATCAACGTCCCCAATCTTCAAGGTGCGAGGGAAGATGCAAAAGATGGATAAAGGAGCCATGGCCGGATGAATACTTTGAAGTGTGGCAATAAATTTTGAGCTCGTTTGGATTTGATTGATGAGATAAAAGTTGAAGAAAATATTATTAAATATAAAATTTTAAATTTATTTTTATTATAAAATTTTAAAAAATATTATTTATTATATTTTATATACATATTTTAAAAAAATTATAATAATTATAAGAAAAAAAGGCAGTTTGAACTGTCTAATCAAACCAAGCCTTAATATTTATGCAAAGGTGCCTGTAACGATTCGACACTAGTCCACTGTAGTGGTGATATTAATTAGTTTGCAACATATTGCTCTTTTCTTTTCTGTTTTCTTATGTCATAAACTTGCAAAAACTGCAATAAAGGGCCTTTCGCTAGACATGGCTTGTTCGCATTCATCCTGAGCTTTGTAAAGTATTGTAGACAAACTTTAATCTGCAACATCTGCCACCCCATAATCAAAATGGCTTTGATTTTCTCAGGTAAGTCTTACTAATATTTGTTGTTTTAGGGATCTTTGCACATAAAGCAAGATTTTTTGAAATCCTAAAAAAGTTTTATCCATAAGACTACTTGCTAGATCAGGTGAGATATTTAAAATATTGAGGATCGGTCCATCCGATCCTCTTGAAAAATGAATGCCAGCATCTTTGCCGGCGGTGAGCAACACTGCCCACCCCATCATGACTACCTGCGTCCAACGATTCTACCCTTGCAACGACGACTCTCGGTGACTTCCGGTGTGCCTCATGCAGCCTTATACCCATTTCGGACCCATAATTTTTTGTCAATTAATTTTTCCTTTCATCTGGCATCTCTCTTTGTCAATTGATGTGATTTTACACTTCTACCTTCTTTTATTTTACAGTTAAAGACATACGCAGATTTCTGTATAGCAAAATAATAGCATAACTCTAATGCTATCCATCAAAGACCTATCGAGAACGCCGGATGCAGAAATTTTACCTTGCCAAGGACTAATGGATGGGAAGTCCAAACTCCAAACTCAAAGTTTATCATAATACAGGTGGTTATTTCTGAAAAAAATTAGATATGCCAAATTTCTACCTGGATGAAGCATAATTGACCAAATATTCCTATGATGGAACTTGGTACAAAATCTATCAGTTATTGAAAAGGGACCCAAACTGCACTTTGGTTACCCAGGTCCCAGGGTATGCTTACAAAAAAAGTATAGTGCCAGTTGCTGGATGATATGAAGATTGAGGAACCCGATGAGGGACAAAAGACTGAATAAAAAAGATGTACTTCAGTTAACAGAGAGAGAGAGAGAGCCTATGGTAGAACTAATCTGAACTTATGTGGCAAAAAAGATGTTCCGACAATCCACCAATTTGTTAGTTTCTGATATTTCGTCAGCAACACCATGCCTGGTTTCTCGTTATGCAGAAGTGCTAAGTACGTCTTCAGCCGTCACATTGGGATCAACAGGTGGTTGAATGGGCTTTGGAACAGGGGGAGGCTTAGGTGGCCTGTTCGGACGAACTTTATCAACTTCCTCTGGAGGAATACCAAACTGCAAAGTAAACTATATATCATTGAGTTGCTGCAGTTTAAAAAGGACAATTTAATCTGGTGAATTCGTGCTTCGAATTGATAGGAAAACACTAGCAAAGTAGTGCCCCGAAATAAATTGATTCTCTACTAATGAGCAGAAATTGGGAAATTAAACAACTGCCAGTTTATTGTGCATCTCTAGCACTCTTAAAGATGGTGATGTGAGTTGAAGAGAAAATGGAACAAGTCTGGGGAAGAGGGGGTAGAAAAGTTGTTTAACTGCCACACAAATGATTGTGACCAAACCGAAATCCTTACAAGACAGAAACCATTGAATCAAGCTAGGGGTACATACCCATGTCCTTCTGCTTCAATTTAAAAAGTCAGATCTAACCAAATTCATCAAGTTCACATCATTACTGGTGAGACCATAAAGCCCATTGACAATGCAAAACACAGCGTGCACGCAAAAGTTCATGGGTGACAGGCATTAAGAAAAAAATGCAAATGATCCAGACCCACTTTTGTACAAGTAAAGAACCAGCCATCTAATAGAAGTACTGCATCTTTTTTTTTTTTTTGATAGGTAATCATAGGAATTAATAGCAATAGGCTAAGCCCAGGCACAGAGTACTGCATCTATTAATCTTCTGCAAAAGAATTCTTCAGTGAAACCAAAAGCTCATATCACCAAGAACATACTAACCTTGTAACCACATCCAGATACGCAAGCACGAAAACACTCCTGTATAGAGAAATGATAAACAATCTAAATTTGGCAAGATAAGCGTGTTCAACAATGCTGATGTTCTTTGCTTCCATGTCATGCATTTCCACAATTTGAAAACTAAAAGAATGATTGAAGAACATCAAGTACAACTACAAAGTTTTTAACCAGATAAATCCTATATTGATAATAACAAGTTGTCTAAAGGGTGACACTATTGTTATAGAAATGCTAAATTCCAACAGTATATAAAGCCTTTCTATATACGAAGTACTTTTGTATTGTGCAATCTTAATACTGGCTTTTTCCTAAAATCCAGAGCTTTCATATTCAGCATCAAATGTAATTTCTTTAACTTGTAAAAGAAAGCATTGGATCTGTTAGATATGCTTTATTGAGCAAAGCACCAAGTACAGTAGGTTCATAAAGCCAACTTATCTGACAAACTTGTGTATATTGTGGATGCTGAAGAGCTCTAATTAAGTGTAGTAGTTACAAATTCCAAGAAAACGATAACCACAATATAGAAGGCATCTGAGTTTCTGGTGTGGTAGAAGCAAGATGCAGAGTGGACTGGTTGTTTGGGTCAAGGTGACAAAGGAACATTTCTTGCAACAAGTTGGGATGGGTTAACAATGCATTTCCAAAGAAAGAACAAAATAACACCCCCAATGTACAATATAAGTCATCCATTTTTTTAAAATGCACAATTAACTTCATTCAACTGTCCTTTCAGCGCACCACCAGTACACTCCAAATCCATAATCAATTGCCATGTCACTTCAATTTACATTATGTCACTCAAACCCTCTTCTTTTTTCTTTTCTTTTCTTTTTTCCCAACAAGTACTCAAGTCTCCTTCTAAGACCCACGAATTACTTTAATTTAGAAATCGCAAGAGTTCAAGACCAAAATTTCAAAGGATTTTTGGTGCCTAAAAAAAGCTCTGAACTTCAGATTATAGGAGTGAAAGAATACATAGTACCGTAACCAAACAACTGAACCTTATCCAATCCGTCCCTCATTACCAACTTTTTCTAAGTGTCTGGCATTACTATACTACTTATACTCCACTGGTCCCCTGCCCCAAAGTCAATCAATTACTTTGAAATTGCGATTTTAACCAAAGGGAGATGTCATTGGCCATTACCTACCGCAGTACAAATAAAAACATATTTTCTTTTTTGACAAGTAAAAAGAGTATTAGTAAAAGTAACTTAAAATTGAATTCCCATTTGATTGAAAAGTAGAATCACAAATAAGTCCACACTAACAACCAAAGAAAAAAACAAAAGAGGATATTCTTTTTTTTTTTATAGGTAAATATAAAATTAAAATGGAACTCGGCATATAGAGGATAATCACCAGGCAGCTTAATGTGAACTGTAAAGGCTTTAACCATAAAAGCAGTATAAGCGTGAATAAATTGCAGCATTCAGGGTCTTGAAAAATTGAAAGGAATTGCGAAAGAACCACAGGTGAAAGAGAAAGTGCCTCTGAGTGGCTGGCAGCTCCAGGAGAACGGTCAATGTAGGCACTCCACTGGCGGTCCTTTAATACAGGGTCCTTATAGCATAATTCATTGCACTCCTCCAAGCCTACAATGATCTTCCATGTGAAGCTTAATAAATAACTATAAGAAAAATTAGACTCCCAGCTCCCTTGGTAACATAACTCATTCAAACCAATTACATACTACAAATCAACGTTCAATAGATGACTCAATCACTCAACTCAGAAACGGCAAAGCAAAACTTAGGCATCAATTTCAACTACTTAAAAGTACTTTTAAGTACTTTTGAATTGTGAAGTGTTTTTAACTACTTAAAAGTACTTTTGAATTATGAAGTGATTTTAACTACTTAAAAGTACTTTTTAAGTCTCGAAATGCAATCTCAAACAGGTTCATAAGGGCATATAGGCAGTTTTGGTTGGCCTTTGTGAAATATTAAGGAGACATTAGTTGGTAGTTTGGTAAACAGACCAAAAAACCCATAAGCCACCCCTTCTCCACTTGAGACAAGCCTGTTGGTCACCTTTGTGGTTTGGTTTAGACAAGCCTTGCTTTGTGTTGTGGTAGGATTGTGCTCTTGAGTTTGTATTTTAGATTCCTTTGTTGTGAGTATGCTACACTGGTGCATTGAGGCTGCCTTCAAGATGTTTATGTTTGTAGTTTTCCATCTTTTTGTATTTGTTAAGACTTTGAATATTACTGTGTATATATATTCAGAGATTTTTATAGACATGATATTTTTTTGTTCTTAGGATGCCTTTTTACAAGGTTAGTTCGGTTCATGTAAATATATTGTCAAGTTTGTAGGTAAATCTGGGACCCACATGAAATTTTTTTTTTTTTAAATGATAAGACTCTACTTGTTTTCAAAATTGCAAATCCTAGGACTGTATCTAACATTTCTCTTTCCTGATTTAGTTTATCTATGGAAACAAATGAAGCCGAACTGATAAATATGCAAAAGTATTGTTCTGGCTAACCTACAACACTGATACCTTAAAAGATTTCTATCAAACTCTAAACATGTGATCCATAAAATGAATGGAAATAAAGGAATTTCTAGCAATGATACGCTGATAAGTTCCAGAGATGAAAACTTCCAAATCTGACTTAAAATGACAAAACAAAAAGGTTGATTCACAAGCAATATTGACACAAAGAAAAAATTTACATTCTTCCCATGTCTCTGCATCAGCGTCACAACCCTTTTTGCAAAATACTCGCCCTAAAACAAAAACCAAGCAGGATACAATCAGTAATTTTTTATATTAAAACAGCAATGACTATGGTGGAAAAAATCAAGAACAAAAACTTCAAAAAGATTATAACTCGAAAACAACCCAACCTATGCATTAAATTGAAATATTGGTGCAATTAAAGATAGACTAAAGGTTTGATAGTTTTAAATAATCTTGCATGAAGCAAGACAACTGGCAGATAGCCCCACTGATAGAACAGCTTAAATTAATTGCTCAGCTCATACATGATTATATTTCATATAAAATAACATAGATGATTGCGTATCACTACTAATAAGAAATGAACACCCACTTATTCATCTATGACAGAACTGCTGAAAAGATTGATATAAGAGAAAAACTACTTTCCAACTCGAAAATGTATATAGGCTACACTGACCTATTAAAAAAAATGCTTAGGCTACATCTCTGGGATATAATCTGGGAAACCAGGAAACAAGATTGGGGAGGAAGGGTCCAGGGGAGGTGCAGGACGTTGGCAGTAATTGTGTCTGGTTGAGGTTGTACGTATGCACTGCAGTTTGATTGAAGAACAATCGATAAAGGGAAACAAAAGAGTAAAGGAGCAATTGAATATTCCTTGTTTTGGTATGGATTACCATTCAAGTAAAGATGCAAAAACGAAGAACAAATAGTAACCAAGGGTAAAGCATTTTAGCATTCACCCAAAGAAAAATGAAATTTTAACCACAATGAATATAACAAATAGGTTGCAAACATTCTAAGAAAGCAAAAACTTAAATTAAATCAGATCATCATTGTCTTGACTCCTTCCATAGGCAACCAATTGAAAGCCATGTTCTCTTCGATGGAATCTCCTTCTACTTCTGATACCTAACTAATAGATATTAGTATTCAGATATTGATAATTTTCTTTTGATGAGTAAGAGATAATTTTATTGATTGAATGAAAAAGGCATATCCCATGTACGCAGGAAGTATACAAGAGAACACCTAGTTACATTCTATAGTCGGTAAAGAAAGACAAGAATTCATGAACATCATTATCATTAAGTACAATGGCTGAAAACCACAACAATAAAGTTTGAACAAAGAAATTATGTAGCTCAACCATTGATCTTTCATTGTCTTCAAAGCAACGATCATTCCTTTTTAACCAGATACACCACATAAGGCACAACGAGATCATCCTCCACAATGACACCACTTGAGAACAACCTTGTAACTTCTTCCAACATCCCAAAAGATCCACCACCCTTGTAGGCATTGCCCAAGGAACATCCACCCAGCGAAAAATCTCATCCCACAATGCAATAGATGATAGTCCACTAATTCTCCATTCTTCTTGCAAATATTGATAATTACCTTATAAATCTCTTTCTACAGCTTTTCTTTTCGGAAAAAATATATTAACTCACTTCAAGGTTGGAGCAAGACCCCTATACAAACTATATGATTAGAACTCCTAATCGCTATGATTAGAACTCCTCATCTTTATTTTATTTTATAAGAAAAATAAAATAAAGATAACTTTATTAACTCACTTCAAGGTTGGAGAAAGACCCCTGTACAAACTATATGATTAGAACTCCTAATCGCTATAAAGTCTCTTCCTATGACTAACATTTTGTCTTTGAGCACTGAAAAACTTACCATAGATGCAAAGTTTATATTTCATACAATTGGATTTATAGTGAATGTTGGAAAAGTCAACACCAACCAAACAAACCAAGATATGTTGGCTGTGTAGGAAATTAGTAAAAATTACTAGACTTGAATGCAGGCACCGGCAAAAGAATTGAAAGTATGAACTCATCAAGATAGAGGTTGCATACTCCTTTTGTCAAGAATGAAGGCTACATATGGCTCAATGTTCACCTATAAAAAGAGATGAAGTCTTGAGTGAAAGAAGAGAGAAAAAGGGTAGAAGGAGTAGTAAGTGGGTGCAGGAGCTCTAATCGTAAAGAGCTGTGAAGAGAAAGAGAGCCCGAATGAGCTCTGAGAGAAGAGAGAGTTGAGTAGAGTATTATCCACTTCTGTAATATTCTCTGTGTTCTACTATTTAATAGTAAAGCTATTTCTCTGTGGACGTAGGCATTTGGCGAATCACGTTAAACCTTTGTTGTCATTGAGCGTGCGTGTGTCGGTTGCTACTTGATCCCAACAGTGAATCCTACCTACAAGCTCACAATTCAAATTGCATTGCATAGCATCATTCAAAGAAGGTGAGAGGGTTTAACTACAGCCAATGCATGCACCGGCATGAATTTCCAATGAAAAAGGGGAAACAGTTCATAAATGACCGCCGAGGGTGCTGCTTCGTGTTATCATACATTGCTCTGCGCTATAGACTTAATGCATCTACACTCAGAGCTTAGCATATCATTTCCTTTTTTGTTGACTTATAATTGCGAATGCCAATTCCCAACCCAAAGCAAAATGGACCATGCGCCCTATTGCTCACCTAAAGAGCAATCCGATGACAAAAAAAATAATGGAATGGAAACTCCACAAGGAAGGAAGGGGCAACCAAGTTTCTGCTCGGACATTCATGACTGGTGCTAAATAAAGAGATATTTAATAAAATTATAATGTCAATAAAGAAACAAATTAAGCCAAGTACAATACACACTAACCAAAAAGATTTATAAAATTACAGATCAAATCTCAAAAATAAATTATGAAGGTAGAACTGAGAAAGTGAAATACATGGAATCTGCGTCAGCATTGCATACTTGTTCGTGCACTCTTTTCCGCAAGGCGGCGCCCACTTCTGCGGTATCATTTTTGTAACACTCTCGGTCTTCCTTCCCCTCTGTCGCTCGTCTGCGCGTGTGACCGCTTTCTCTCTGTCAATGATCCGAGGGGGGGAAGGGAAATGGAGCAGCGGAGGAGATGGAGAGGCTTGTTGCAAGATGGAAGTTGGGCCCAGTTTGATCTCCGACCCCACGAGCCCCACCTAATTAAAATCCCAACCCCTATTTTTTATCCGTCAGACGTCAGTGACACTATTATTTCAATTTTCGTTTTCAATGACGCGCGAGGTTCACATGCTTCTTTATGGGCACGTTTGAAACCACGTGGCGCCCCTATCTGGCTATCTGTCCTTCTCTAATTTGTGATTTTTTTTTTTTCATGAGAAAATTATTTAATATTTTTATACGATAAATTATATTTTCTATTATAAAGTGTGGAAGTACTGTTTCTTTTTTAATGAATAAATATAAATTTATATGAAAATAATAATTCTTTAATAATAATCTATATTCTTTTTCAATAAAAATGAATAATACTTACCAAACCTATAATATCCGATAGGTTTGGTATTTAATTTCACTAATAATAACTTAATATATATTTATATATATTTGTAGATACTGACAATAACTTTTGAACGACAATTTTAAACAACCAAGTATCAATATTTCAATAATGCTACTATGCACATTTATTTTGTTCACTCATTTTAACTGTTTGTAAATTTATTTTTCTTAATATTTTTATTTTATTTAGAGATTAAGGAATTAACTATTTGTATATTACTATTTGTATATTTATAAAAAATAAAATGATAAAAAAAAAAGAAGAAAATGAATTTAGTATAAATGATATGCTCAATAGACAATGTTGAACTACAATCTAGCACTCAGAGGCGTAATCAGGATTTTGTATTTGGAGGATAATCGATAAAATATACGATGTGTATAAAATTTAAAAGGATGGTTATCAGTAATAGAAGTATCATATTCTATTGTTACCGAACTTTCTAAACATATATTACTTTTCGAATTGTCGACGTCTTTCTTTTAAAAAAAATCAATTATTCTTGAATATTTACTCATATTTTTCTATGATTTAAGAAAAATTTATATAGCAGAAATAAATTTGAGAATTTTCTAATAAATAATTATGTAATGCTATTAAATTTTTAATAAACTATATTTCACAATCATACAAATTAGAATGAAACTAAATAAGTAAATATAATCAATCAATTTTATAATCGTATAAATTTATAATCAATTTTTTTTGTTAAAGTTAGACTAATAGAGTAATTGTGAAATTATGTGAGTTAAAATTTGAGTTAAAATAAAATTAAAATTTAGAATATAAATAAATATATATTGAGATTTAGATAAATAATTTTAGTAAAAAAATTTTGAGGAGCAATTTTTTTTTAATAATATGAGAGATAATTTTAATTATATATATAAAAAATTATATATAATTATATTATAAATAAAATTTTTAAACTTTTGGGAGCAATAGCCTCCATCCACCAACGTGGGTCCAACCCTACTAGCACCACTCATATTCCTTTTTGTGCTCGTGACTCTGTAATACTTTTATATGGTTTTTGTAATGAACTAACGAAATTATCAGCCGCCCCCTGTCCTACCACTAAATTATGTGAATGATCCCATCACTATTATTTTAAATTCTGCATAATGACTTGCATAGTGACTTGCATAGTAACTTCAAAGCTTATAAATAGGGGCTTCAGTTGTAATGAAATTCATAAGAAAATATAGAGAGAGAAAGAAAGTTTCAGTTCTTAAGAGTTCTAAAGAGAATTTCTTATTTCTCTTTTGCAATAGTAGTTTATTTTCTTTAAATTTCATAACACGTTATCAGCACGACGGTTCTACCAATTCTGAAGCTAGTGGCCTTATTCCTCTAAAATGGCAAATCTTACAAAATTGGAATTTGTTGCTCTTGATATATCTGGAAAAAATTATTTATCCTGGATACTTAATGCTGAAATACATCTTGATGCAATGAACCTGGGAGAAACTATTAAAGAAAAAAATCAATCATCCCTGCAGGAACGTGCTAAAGCAATGATTTTCCTTCGCCACCATCTTCATGAAGAATTGAAAACTGAATATCTCACAGTAAAAGATCCCTATATTTTGTGGAACAATTTAAGGGAGAGGTATGAACACTAGAAGACTGTCATCCTCCCAAGAGCTCGTTCTCAATGGATGCACCTGAGGTTGCAAGATTATAAAAGTGTTAGTGAGTATAATTCCACACTTTTTAAAATAAGCTCAGTATTAAAATTATGCGGTGAGAAAATCACCGATGAAGATATGCTAGAGAAGACTTTTACTACATTTCATGCCTCGAATGTGCTCCTGCAGCAGCAGTATCAAGAGAGAAAGTTCAAGAAATATTCTGAACTTATATCATGTCTTCTAGTAGCTGAGCAGAATAATGAGCTCTTATTAGAAAGCCACCAGTCACGCCCTACTGGCTCAATATCATTCCCTGAAGTGAATGGTAATAAGTTTGCATCATTCCCAAAAGTGAATGGTACATCCTTTAGAAGAAATCGGAAGCGTGGACGTGGTAGGAGAAATTATAGAAATGTTAGTCCCAGGAGTGACAACATTAAAAGGGATTATAATATACCATATCACCATAAGTGGTACAATTCAGAAAGGGGTAAAAATCCTCAAAATAATTCTTCAAAGAAAAGTGAAGAGGTGTGCCATAGATGTGGAATGACTGGACATTGGTCACGTACCTGTCGTACGGCCAGGCACTTGGCTGATTTATATCAAGTTTCTATTAAAGGAAAGAATAAAGTGCATGAAACAAATTTAGTAGAACCATCAGATGATTTATTAGATTCAGTAGATGTAGACGTTACTCATCTTGATGTATCCGATTTCTTTAATCATCCTGATGGTAGTATTGAACACTTAATTGGAGATGGAAGTGTTCCACTCAATTAATGTATTTTCTTTCTATCAGTAATAAAAGTTTTGTATATTTTGTAGAATCATAGATCACATTGATGAGCTTTTTATCTCTGAGTTGAATGATAAAGATATATGTTTGGCTGACAGTGCTACAACTCACACAATTCTCAAAGAAAAGAAATATTTTCAAAATCTAACACTAAGTAAAGCCTATGTCCATACCATATCAGGTTCATCGGATTTAATTGAGGGCTCCGGAAAAACTTATATTGTGTTGCCTAATGGCACCAAATTTTGTATTGATGATGCTCTATTCTCTTCACAATCCAGAAGAAATTTATTGAGTTTCAAAGATATACGTCGTAATAATTACCATATTGAAACGACCAATGAAGGCAGTAAAGAGCATCTTCTTATTACTAAAACAATATCGGGCCAGAAGCTCGTATTAGAAAAACTGTCTGCTCTATGTTCTGGATTGTATTATACAAAATGAGAACAATTGAATCATATGTGGTAATGCACCAGAAGTACATTGACCCTAAAGTATTTATGACTTGGCATGATCGCCTTGGACATTCGGGTTTTATAATGATGAGACGAATTATTGAAAATTCGCATGGACATCCCTTAAAGAATCAAAAGATATTTCTACCCAATGAATCTCCGTGCGCTGCATGTTCTCAAAGTAAGTTAATTATTAGACCATCTCTCCCAACAAATGGGGAGCTCTTATCCAAAGCCAGTTGTCAAACACGCACACAGGCGTGTAACACCGATGGTGTGTGTGCTTTGCACACGTTGCTAGCATCTCCACCATTATCTTTTTGCCTTTTAATTCATGATTTCTTAATTCAGTTCCTCTTTAGGCAGGTTGATACCGATGAATGGAGTTTAATGGACACTAACGAAAAACTACCACTTCAATATTTCACAAAAATCAATATTTTACAAAAATAAAATATACACACGTTCACACCATAGCATTTGGGCAAATTATAAAATTATCAATTTTGACAAAAACCCAAAACACCCACCCCTTCGACAACCCCTTCCCTCCCTTTGATGGAAAAGAAACTTGAATTGTTGCACGCTGTACACCAGTGAAGAAGATCCAACCTAGACCGGCATATCCTTTTTGACACAGTCCTCCATAGTCGCATGAGCACCGACCCCTCCCTTCGATAGGAATTCCTTCGACAAATCACCAAACCAGCACACCCACATTTCACATCCTCTCTACCATGAACGACAAGCTCTGCAACCCCCCTTATGGTTCACCACTTATTTTACTTATTCTTCTTTATCATTTACTACTACTACTACTAATAATAATAATAATAATAATAATATAACCTCAATTGCTAATGGTGTTTTGCAATTCTCGACTTGGGTCTAAATAATGAATTTGGAAATATAAAAAAAATCGAGAACAAAATAGATAAGTTAAGTAGGATTTTGATACCAAAATAGTCGAAAAGTGTTAGGTTTTGAAATTGATTTACCTTCTAAGAGTTGGGGATTGTAGCGAGCTCCAACTCTGTCTTTCCTTGGAGCTTCTCTCTCTTTCTTTCTCTCTCTCTCTCTGGATTCCTCTAGAATTACTTTAATCCATACAAGAAAAAGAGCAAATGATTTTGTCTCTCTGTGTTGGTTCTATAGCTGCTCTTTTCGTAGACATTTTCTTAGGGGAGAGAGAGAGAGATTGGAAAATCTCATTAGGTGGAGAGATGAATCTTGAAGACTTTTGGTGCAAGGAGAGAGAGAGAGAGAGAGAGAGAGAGAGAGAGAGAGAGAGAGAGAGAGAGACATGATTCGGTGTTCTTCTACAACATAGTGGATGGCAGATTATTTTTGGACTTTACGTGGCATGCTATTATTAGTGTCTGTTATTTGAAGAAAATTGAATTGCCCTGTATGAAGTTAAGCTCTTCTTAATTTCCTATTTTGCCTGTTGAATATATGGATTTAGTATACAGAATATTTCTTTTAACCGGCAACTTACACAAAAATATATATTTGAGTAAAGGCAATTTCTTGGCTTTATATCAAGGAGATAAATACTACTCTTACATATGGA
Organism: Platycarya strobilacea; assembly: GCA_036898215.1. NCBI lineage: Eukaryota > Viridiplantae > Streptophyta > Magnoliopsida > Fagales > Juglandaceae > Platycarya > Platycarya strobilacea. The sequence continues at coordinate 6,483,600 of CM072548.1, forward strand.
TATTCTTGATTAGGGATTCGTCCAATATATATATATATATTGATATAGTCCAATATACTTTTTTTACTTAATGATTAAGTAAATATTTTTAATGATAATGTGAATTTAAAAAAAAAAGTGTTAAAAAATGCATGAAAAAGGTAAAAAATAAAAAGTAAAATACACTGAGCAGGATTCCAGTCGGGATTTCCCATATGTGGATGTAGAACCATAGTTTTAAATTCTATTCCATTCCGATCGAAATTTTTCGTTCCGGTCTAGTATCCAGTGCACTATACTCCTTTATTTTGTTTTATTCTAAATTCCGACCCGTTCTAGTCATTTCGACTGGAATTGGCATTCCAGTTCTATTCTGCTTCAGACTATTTTTGTAATTTTTTTTGTGTTTGAATGATAATTTTTTAAAATTTTAAATCAAGATGATATTTAATTAATTATAGAATATAAAATATATGTATATAGTTTTTTTTTGTAACTTTAACTATGTCCCTTCAATTTATTTTTAAAAATTTTTTCTTTGTTTTTGTTTCTTAATTTAAATTTGTATTTTGCTTTAACTTATATTCATTTTATAAATTTTCAATTCATCCTATATATACACATACATGTGATACACACTGACACATATATGTATTTATTCTATTAGTTGTTAGTTTATATATATAAATATTTATATACAATATATAATTAGTCCCGAAATGGTACACCGGAATGTATCGAAATTAAAATATTCTATTACAGTACTTAAATCGAAATGATCACCGGAATAAAATTCAAAACATTGTGTAGAACTACTGTATTGAGAAATGTAAAACTGACTTTGTATAGCCATTTTTTTATTATTTATTTTGTATGAATATATCAAGAGATGAATATATCATTTAAAAAGTACTACTCATAAAAATATTTCATGAAAATAAATCTACAAACTAACATAGTTTTATATGATAAATTATATCTATTTTATAATTAAAATAATTTTACAATCTAATGTACCACATCAAACTATATTAATTTATGTTTGAAGTTAATTACAAAATGAAAAAGAAAAGCTCATATAACAAGCATGACGGGAAATTTTAATCAAACAAAGCAATGGTTCACGCCATTCATATGTACATTATGAGCTATCTTCAACTACCTAAGTAATTTTTGTAACTTGTAAGGAGTTGGAGTGTGCTAGATTTTGTTGAGGACAACATGAAGCTGAATGTAAATTGTATTGTATTTGTTTATCTAAAATATGTGATTCTAAATTTTGTGAAGGATTAGGATTTTTGTAATTTGAGGTTTTTTAATCTATCTTTGCTTGCTAAATAAGGGCTTAGGGTTCCATTTAAATATAGAAATAGTTTCATTTCATTTCATTTTATCTTATCTTATCTTATTATTATATTTTTCTTAAATTCACATACAAAATATAATAAATGATTCAACTTTTTCAACTTTCAAAATAATAATAATATTCTAATAATATTTTATTTCATCTTAAACTTTCATCTAAAACTATCTCATCTCATATCATCTCACTATCCAAACTAGCTCAATTCTCAAACTCATCGAGTCCCTCCTCACTTAAATTATAGGTTTGCAAATAAAATATTATAAAATTAAAAAATATTTGAATATATAATTTGAATATTAGTTTTTTTAATAAAACCATAATATTTTATTTTTTTATTTCAAAGTTTATAATAGGGTTAGGCGAAAAAATACTTGGGGTGTAGTGGGGACGGGCCTAGGCCCAGACCGCCCTGCCCTAGCTATGTGTATGGCTTGTAGGCCCAGCTTAGTCCAAAGTTTTAATTATATATAAACTCATTAATAGAACAATGTCGTTTTATCATTTGTTTTAATTTTTGAAAAAAGAATGACGAAACGATATCATTTTGGGGCCAACCTAATCCCTCCTCCCTCCCACAGTCTCTCTTTCTCTTTCCTTTTTACTCTCTATTCCTTGCTATTCTCTAAGACTTTCCATTCCTTTCACATTGTCCTCTTATTCTCCTATTCTTCCTTGATTTTTCTTCCACTTTATAGTCTTCTCCTTTTTGAACCACTCAAAATTGTAACTATATTGCCATAGAAATTTAAGACCATTCATGGTCGTGGGTTTGCGGAGGGAAACATGACCACGAGTGGCCATTGCCGAGACCCAAAGATTTTTTGTTTGGTCATATATGTTTTATTAGTTTTAGTTTAGGACTTTTTGTTTTGGTTTCAAATTTGTCGATGATTTGTATTGTCATTTGTTGTGAGTTTCGGGACTTTTGAAAGCATTTATTGAATAATTTTCAAATTTAGAGTAGATCGATATTTTCTCATCCATGGGAGTTTCTCCCCAAGCTTTCCACGAAAAGCTTTGTCTCCCTCTCTTCGACCCAAGAACACCACCTTCACCGAAACATGTTTGTGTGGAATGGAAGAAGCTCTAATCAATCTGTGTGAAGGCCTTAAATTAACAGATGCGGAGAGCGATGAGATCACCATTTCGATTGATGACAACCTTATCTCTAGTGAAGCGAACTCCTTTCTCCTAGCTGCCTGCGTGATTGCTAATAGAGAAGTCGATAAAGGAGCTTTCACAATCACCATGGCAAAATCGTGGAGGCTCACTGGTAGAGTTACCTTCAAAGATCTGGGCAAGAATAAATTCCTTGTAGAATTCCTAACTGTTGCAGAGAGGCAAAGGGTTAACCTTGGTCGGCCTTGGTCTTTCGACAAGCACCTAGTGTGCTTGCAAGAACACGTTGCCCACTTAGCTCCCAGAGAACTTAACTTCACATCTGAACTATTTTGGGTTCAAATACACGATGTCCTATTTGCAGGTCTGAACAAGCAGTTAGGCAAGAAGATCGGATCATCCATCGGCAACATCGGCAAGGTTTGAGAAAGTTTCATTCGGGTCAAAGTGCTTCTGAACATTACTAAGCCTCTTGCAAGGGGACGTATAATCAATTTCGGTAGTGCCCGAGAATGGATTTCATATAAATACAAACGGCTACCAAATTCTTGCTTCCATTGTGGCACAATCTATCATCCTTATGCAGGTTGCACACAAGAAAACGATGATGGAAGAACTAAGGATTCGAATCACCTGCAATATGGAAATTGGATCAAAGCTGGTGCTCCCACCAAAATAGAGTTCTCCCCTGCCTATTCTAGCGAAAAAGGCGGTGATGCACAATAGAAAGGGGATTGAAAAAATCACCCAAGCCGTGGCCCATAACAACGTCGACTCAGGTGATTCTCAATCTCACGTTGATGGAGAAGGAGAACAAAGCTCAAGAGTGCAACCTATTACCTGGTCCATGGTGGGAGAAGAACCGGTCTGTAACAAAGTAGCCGTTGGTGCCATTTTGGATTCCTGCAAGTTGTACGAGTTCCCTACATCTTCTGACCCACATTCCCTTTTAACCAAGATTCCCCAAGAGTCCAAAACTTTGTTCGGCAGTCCACACCAGCCCAAAGAAGTGTTGGGCAGTATCTCAGTATCCAACCAATCTCTACCAACAATATTATAAGAGTACCCCAGCACACAGCCAACCGCCACCAACCAATTGTCGTCGGTTCCGGGACCTCAAGCGCAGGTTATGGCACAAGAAAATCCACCCTTCCAGGTAAATACCCTCTCCTCCTCAATCGACTTTAATCAGGGGCTTAATATTAAGAAAGCCTTGGCTAACACTTGGAGGTGTAGAGCAAGAGGTAAAACCCCGACCCTTCCGAAGCCCCTTTTAATTTCCCCCTCCAAACTTGGAGTCAAAAAATGTGGTAACAAACGGACGTTTAGTCCTAATGGAAAATTGTCCAGGAGTTCCAAGAAACTCAAAACAACCCTATTGGTAGAGGCTGTGTTCCAAACCTGCCAATCTCCATGAATACCATAATTTGGAACTGTCAAGGTTTGACAAATTCTCAGACAGTTTGCGAGCTCTACTTACTAGTGAGAGAAAAATCCCCCGACTTAGTCTTTCTTATTAAGACTAAGTCTAGAAGAGATAGAATGAAGACTATTCATAATAAACTCGATTTTGATTATAGTTTCGTGGTTAATTGTGTGGGTCGGAGTGGTGGACTCACTGCCCTCTGGTAAAAAATAATAATAATTTTGATTTGGTTTCTTATTCGTTGAGGCACATTTCCCTTAAGTTTCCCACCGATTTCGCCAATAATTTTAGGATAGTGATCAGCTTCTATGGTCACCCAGTGACAGCTAAATGTAAAGAATGGTGGAATCTCTTAAAAATGCTGAAACTCGACCACAACATCCATTGGCTCTGCATGGGCGATTTTAATGAAATTATCTCGCAATGAGTGATCACCAGCTTGTGCCAGTGACCCTTTTGGCAAATGGAAGATTTTAAAAATACTCTCATGGACTGTGACGTAGGAGATCTTGGCTTCGAGGGCGCAAAGTTTATCTGGTGTAATAATAGGCCTGAGTCGGATTTTACTAAGGAACGTTTGGATAGAGCTCTTTCCAATTATGCCTGGAGCGATCTTTTTTCCATCAATTCGGTACTAGTTCAGCCTGTACAATACTCCGACCACTGCCCATTATTTATTGAAAGTTGTGATTTTGAAACTAAGTCTCGAAACACCAGAAAGTTATTCAGATTCGAAGCAGCTTGGTCTAAACACCCTAAGTGTGTGGAGGTCATTACAAAATTCTGGCAATGAGTGGATCAGACAGGCAACAACTCGGAAGTTACACGGAAAGGTATTGAGAGGTGTGGTTTTCAACTGAAGGAATGGTACAGAGTGGAGAGAAACACCAAACAACCATATTTTAAGCAGAAACAAAAGGACCTATGACTTATACAAATGGATTCTTTAGAGCAGAACCTGAAAATAATTAAAGACCTCTAAAAAGATATGAATGCGCACTAAAGGAAGAAGATGTCATCTGGAAACAGCGGGCCAAACATAAATGGTTACATGCGGGTGATAGAAACACTTCCTACTTCCACAAATGTGCCACCCAAAGAAAACAATAGAACTCCATCAGGAAAATCACCAATGAGAGCGGACACACATGGCACTCACTTGTGGACATAGCCTGAGAATGCCAGAATTTTTATACCCAACTATTCTCCTTTACTTCCCAGTCGGACCTCAACATCTACCTAGAAAACATCTCTCCTAGTGTCATGGATGAGATGAACAGGAACCTAACCAGAGCATATAGTAGAGGAGAGGTGGAACATGCCATTCAATCAATGAACCCACTAGGATCCCCGCGCCCGGACAGCTTACCAGCCATTTTCTACCAAGACCATTGAAATATTGTTGGTGAAAAAGTCATTGCTACAATCCTAGATGTTCTTCAATCTAGAACCAGTCTCAAGAGCATAAATCACACCTTTATCTCCCTGATCCCTAAGAAACACACCCCTCGATTGGTTACAGATTATAGGCCTATCAGTTTATGCAATGTACTCTACAAGATCATCTCCAAAGTCATCTCTAACAGATTAAAACAAATCCTGCCTCAGCTGATTTCTCCATCCCAAAATGCTTTCGTCCCCGGGAAACTTATCTCCGATAACATTATAATGGCTTATGAACTCCTCTATTCCATGCAAAACAGACTCAATAGCCAAAAAAAAAAAGGATATATGGCTTTGAAATTGGATATGAGCAAGACCTATGATAGAGTAGAGTGAAATTTTCTCAGAGCTGCTTTGACAAAAATGAGTTTTGATTCCACAGTGGTCAATCTTATCATGCAATGTGTGGAGACGGTCTCATACTCCATCCTCATCAACGGGACCCCCCAAGCACCAATTCAGCCTTCTTGAGGTATCAGATAAGGAGACCTCTCTCTTCTTATCTATTTATTTTATACTCTGAAATTCTTAGAGCAATGTTAAAGAGCATCCACTATTTGAGAATATCCATCACACTCATGAGTAATGTTTAAGGATAAATTAGTAAATTTCTCCTAAACATTGCTTATGAGTGCAATGGATGCTCTCAATAGTGGATGCTCTAAAGATTTTTTCAAATTCTTAATCAAGCTCTTTGTTTTGCTGAGCAAGGGGGCCTGATATCTGGTATACCGGTGACAAAAGGCTCTTTTACCATTAATTACTTATTTTTTGCTGATGATAGTTTACTTTTTTACAGGGCACTCCCGTCAGAATGGAACAAATTGCATGGCATCCTTCATGCTTATGAAATGGCGTCGGGGCAAAGACTAAACCTTGAAAAAACTTCAATCATGTTTAGCAAGAATACCAAAGTGGAAATCCAACAAACTATCCGGGCAACTGCAGGGATTAAAGCCACCGGCCCTTTTGAAAAATATTTGGGTTTTCCCCCATTCATAGGACGACACCGTGCTCGTGCTTTTAACCCAACCCTGGACAGGATAAATGCCTGTATGCAAAATTGGAAGACCAACTTCCTCTCCAATGCTGTCAAAGAGATTTTACCCAAAGCGGTCATCTAAGCAATTCCCACATATAGCATGAGCATTTTCAAAATTCCAAAAGACATCATCAAGAGCATCAACAAACTAATGTAAGATTTCTGGTGGAGTCAGAAGGATAACCGCTTAAAGCTCCTAAGTTAAGTTGGAAAGGAATGGGTGTGGCAAAGCAGTATGGAAGACTTGGATTCAAAGGCTTTAAAGATTTCAATCTAGCTTTTCTAACTAAACAAGGATGGCGATTATTGCATTATCCAAGTTCACTGGTAGGCAGTGTTCTACAAGCGAAGTATTGCAAAGGAATAGACTTCCTCAACGCCAAACTAAAACCAGGGGACTCCTATGTGTGACAAATCATTATGACAGTAAAACCACTCCTTAGTAAAGGTCTCCTATGGAAGATAGGCAATGACGAATTTGTTAAAATCTGGGAAGACAAGTGGATCTTCATCCACTCCACCTACAAAGTTCAAACACTCCCCTCGGTCCTTCCACTAGAAGCAAAAGTAGCCCTCTTCATTGATGTCGAGAGGAGAGAATGGAAAGACAAGCTGGTACAAGACATCTTTAGGCCAGAGGAAGCAAAGGCCATTCTTCAGACATCGATAAGTCTCTGTGGTAACCCGGATCAACTCGCCTCGAGATGCACGTCAGATGGTAAATTTACATTGAAGTTAGCTTATCATTTACAAGGAGATGTTAATGCAAGAAAAGCTGGACAACCTTTCGACCCTATCACCTGTCCGACTATTTGGAATAAAATAATGGAAGTTGAAAATACCTCATGCAATCTGTAACTTTCTTTGGCGTGTTGGAAAAGATATCCTCCCAACAAAGCTCAATCTGTTCCAGAGAAAAGTAATAGACTCTCCAATTTGCCCAATATGCTCTCAGTTTCCAGAATCCACCACGCATGCTCTGTGGTCATGTGGGGCTCCCCAACACGTGTGGAACGACTGTTCCAGGAAACTTCAAAAACTTTCAACTTGTGATGGGGACTTTACTAATATTCTTGGCATTATGTTTTCCACAGGAATGGAGACAACCTATGCCGAAGCGGCCTACGTCCTCAAATACCTTTGGTATAGAAGAAACAAGTTTGTTTTTTATTCACTTTTCTTTTCTCCCATGGAGGTGCTACAACAAGTACGAGGAGGGCTAGCCGACTTGGAAATCTATCTGGAAGGACAAAGCAGCAAACAAGAGAGTAGACTAGCCCTGAATCCCTTCTCCACTTGGCCGAAATGGCAAAACCTCCCTTGGAACACTACAAAACAAATTGGGATGCGGCGATTGACAAGACTAGGTGCAAGATCGACATAAGTGTAATCATATGTGACTCGAATGGACTAGTCCTAGCAACCCTCCAAGCCTCTCGAAATCTCTTTCCGGAACCCCTATTAGGGGAAGCAGTAGCGGCAATGCATGCTATTTCTTTTTGCAGGAGCTCAGACTGCATTCCAAGGTGGTGTTTGAAGGTGTCTCCAAATTAGTCGTCGATGGCCTAAACAACGATGAAGACAATTGGAGTTCTTCTGGTCTACTTTCTCGAGATACTAAGTAACTCCTTAGGACAATCCATCTAGATTTGACTGTCCACACACTAAGACTAGTGAATTCGGTAGCCCATATTTTGGCCAAAAATGCTGTGAACCTTGATGGGGAATGTATTGTTATTTTTTTAAATACAACTCAATTCACCCCCCCTCTTGTGTTAGTCATCTGGGCAACAATTGGTATCAGAGCTAGAGCTCTATTATAAGATTAACTATCTTTTGAGTTAAGATCTTATGGCTAACATTGCAGCTTCATTTGGTGAAGGTCAATCTAGCAGTCGGCCTCCACTCTTTTGCGGAGACAATTACTCATTATGGAAAGTTAGAATGAGAATATTCTTTCAGGCTCAAGGTCGAGAAATCTGGAAATGCATTGTAAATGGACCTTATATTCCAACAAAAGTGGTTGATGGAGTAAACGTCAAAAAGGAAGAAGAAGAGTTTAATCGTGAAGACGATAGACTTTATACTTTGAATTTAACTGCTATGAATTTATTATATAATGCTCTCAATGATAATGAATTTAATAGAGTAATGACTTGTGCTACAGTAAAGGAAATTTGGGATAACTTGGAAATTACTTATGAAGAAATTTCTTAAGTCAAGGAATCAAAAATTTATATTCTTACTCATGAATATGAAATGTTTAAGATGAATGATGATGAATCTATTTCTAGTATGTACACTCGTTTTACTAACATCATAAACAGTTTGACAGCTCTTGACAAAATTTATTCCAAAGTGGAGATAGTAAGAAAAATTCTCAACTCTCTACCAAAACGTTGGGAATCAAAAGTGATAGCGATTCTTGAAACTAGAGACCTCAAGAAACTCGAAGTGAATGAACTCATCGGGTCACTTATCACCCATGAGTACACATTGAAAAGAGGAGAAGAAGAAGGAAAGTCAAAGAAAAACTTGGCACTTAAAGCTGTTCCACATGAAAGTGAAAGTGATGAAAATGAGAAAAATGACGACAAAGATGAAGAAATTGCGATGATAGTAAGAAGAATTCAGAGGTTCTTAAAGAAAAATAAAACTCCTCCAAGGAAATCCTTCAATAAGTTTTCCAAGAAAAATTCAGGTAAAAATGACACTTTAATTTGTTATAAATGCAATAAACCTGGTCATATCAAGCCAGATTGTCCTCTGCTAAAGAAAGATCGAAACAAAGGCAAAAAGGCAATAAAAGCTATGTGGGATGATGATTCAAGTAGCTCAGATAGTGAAGCAAGCAATGGAGAATCAGCAAATCTTTGTCTTATGGCTAAAGATGACATCGAGGTAACAAATCTTGATAATATTGAAGATCTTTCATATGAAGAATTGCAAAATGTTTTAGAAGAGGTATATGAGGAATTTGAAAAATTGGGTATCAAGTATACTGTTTTGAAAAAGAAAAATTCTTCTTTAACAAACGAAATTGATATTTTAAGAAAAGAAAGTATTGTTTTGAAAGATGAAAATCTTGAATTGAAGAAAAAGAAAACTGATTTAGAAAATATTATTGAAAACTTTACGAATGGAAAAAGAAATTTTGAAAAACCTCTTGGTAGTCAAAGATGTGTTTTTGATAAGGTAGGCTTGGGATATAAGCCAAAACAAAAATACAAATCTTATAAAAACTTCTTTGATAATCCTTCTACATCAAAATTCAATATTCAAAATTCTTTTCATAAAAATAATTTTGTTAAAAAAGGATACTATTATAATCACTCAAGTTCTTCATATATGTCACATGCTATTTGCAATTTTTGTAATAGAAATGGTCATATATATTTTACTTGTCCTATTAAAAGAAAACATACAATGACTATTAGGGCCATATGGGTACCTAAAAATTTTATTTCTTCTAATACTAATAAATAAAGGACCCAAAGAACTTGGGTACCAGGAATTGTTTTTAATTGCTTTTGTAGGTATGCATGAAGTATTCTACAGGTAAAAATAAATGATTTTTAGATAACGGATGCTCAAGATACGTGATAGAAGACAAAACTAAATTCATTGACTTCACTTCTAAAAAAAAAGGATGTGTGATATTTGGAGACAATTCAAAAGGAAAGATCATGAAAATAGAAGGAAAGATCATCAAGATTTAGTACAAGATGCAACCAAATAGTGGAAACATGTGAAAGATCATCCAGCAGAATAAATTCTAGGAGAACCTTCACGAGGTGTAAGTACTCGATCATCTCTTAGAAATATTTGCAATCATACTGCTTTTCTATCTCAGATTAAACCTAAAAATATTGATGAAGCATTTCTTGATGAATCTTAGATTCTAGTTATGTAAGAAGAGTTTAATCAATTTGAAAGAAATGATGTTTGAATACTTGTTCCTAAACCCAAAAATCATACTATTATTGGAACAAAATGGGTTTTTAAAAACAAGAAACATGAGTCCGGAGTCATTACTAGAAATAAGGCTTGACTAGTGGTCCAATGTTTCAATCAAGAAGAATGAATCAATTATGATGAGACATATGCACCAGTCGCAAGATTAGAAACTATTCGAATGCTACTTACATATGCTTGTTATAAAGATTTCAAACTTTTTCAAATGGATGTTAAAAGTGTTTTCTTAAATAGTTTTTTTTTATTATTGAAAAATGTTTTTCAAGATGAAAGATTGATATAACTCTTTTCATTAAGTATGAATAGAATGATATTCTTCTAATTCAAATTTATGTTGATGATATAATATTCGGTGCTACTAATGAAAATATGTGCCAAGTTTTTGCTAAGAATATGCAGGAAGAATTTGAAATGAGCATGATGAGAGAATTTAATTTCTTTCTCGGATTGCAAATCAAGCAAGTAAAAAGTGGAACATTTATTAATCAGTCAAAATATATCAAAAAGTTATTCAAAATTTGAGATGGAACATGCGAAGGTAATTGGAACATCAATGAATCCAACCACTAAACTTGATAAAGATGAAAGCGGTAAGCCAGTTGACTCAAATGTATATCGAGGTATGATTAGTAGTTTATTATATTTGATAACTAGTAGACCTGATATTATGTTCAGTATATGTTTATGTGCACATTTTCAATCATTTCCAAAACAATCTCATTTGATTGCAGTCAAACGGATTTTTTAAATATTTTGCCAATACCATTGACTTAGAGTTATGGTATCCTAAACACACTTCTTTCGATCTTATTAGTTATTCATGTACCGATTATATTGGTTGCAAAGATGATCGAAAAAAATTTTAGTAGAACATGTCATTTCTTAGGTCATGCACTTGTTTCATGATTTAGTAAAAAGAAAATTTTGTTGCATTATCTATTACTGAGGCAGAGTATGTTGCTGTAGGCAGTTGTTGTCCTCAAGTTCTTTACATAAAGCAACAACTTGAGAATTTTAAACTTATGTACAATCACATTCCAATCAAATGTGATAAATATAAGTGCTATAAATTTTTCGAAGAATCCAATACGACATTCTCAGACCAAACATATTGAAATTAGATATCATTTTCTTAGAGATCATGTGCAGAAGAGCGATATTGTATTAGAATTCACTAGTACACATGATCAATTGGCAGAAATTTTCACAAAACCCCTACCAGAAGATAAACTATGCATGATTAGAAGATAAATAGGAATTATGCATGCCATGAATATCTGCTAGATACTTTTATTCCATTATCTCAAATGACCTACAAAAACTTGAGACGTTTAGCCTCATCATTCAAATGCATTTGCTCCTCATAAATCATCATGCCATCCTTGTCTAAAGGATTAGGCAATCCAAATGCAGATGCGAGTAAGGACTTTAAATCCTTATTCTGTTGTTTTAAGTCTACTATTTTTTTGTTAGACTCTTGAACAAGTCGTTGAAGAATATCGATCTTCTCATTAAGCTTCTCTATCTCGCGGGTTTTGGACTGCAACCGAGCGGAAAAAGCAACAATGGAAGATGAGTATCGAGTCCCGAGACCCATAAGCTCGTAAATGGCATCATGATCTGATTTATTAGCCAAATCAGTATTTTGCTACTTCATGGCACTTACGACAGATGCAGAAATAGATTGATCACGAGAAGCACTGAAGGAGAATTGATGAGCCATTAAGATTTTGTAAAGTGAGAATGAAGATGAACTACAACAATGAAAAGAAGATTTGATGCGGATTAGATAAAACCAAGGATTGCTTTTATAAAGATGGAAATAAGTAGAAGACAAACTGTCATCTCTTTAAATCTTACTTAGTCAAGATTACAAGATATGCCGGATGCATATTGTCAAAAGTTACCGAACTAAGCTAGCGAGATTAATTATAATTGTCCCTGTTTCTCTCGTGAAACGCTGCCATTATCTGCTGATGTTGACTCTGTGCTTGAACTTTTATTCGTTCCGATTCCTCTATTTGAAGTTTCAAAACACGAGCTAATTCCGTCAAATCTTTATTTTCTTGCTTTAACCTCTTATTCTTTCTGCCTTTATTTGCAAGCTTTTGATGCAGAACAGATATTTGATTGTTAAGTCGATCAACTTCATTTGCCCTCGCTAGCAATTTCCGAGACATGGTCGTAACAGAGGCAGCATATTGAGCACTGAGAGTTCTTGATGCTGCAACAACCTCAGAATCAGTTCTATTTGAAAAATGCATTTATGCTTCTATCATAGTGTTGACAACCTCATGAGATAAAATGATTGGTTGAGACGGTTCCTGATTCAAATCCGGAAGATTATCAGACGAAATTTTTTCCGTCATTCTATCGTTATGAAAAAACAGAATTTAGGTCAAGAAGCGATGTTTTTTTTGGAATCCGATAGGTGAAAATGATTTTTTTTTATAGAAACTCAGAGCCTTCAAATCCGTTTGTCAATAACATCAGGAGATTGATTTGAATCTGCTTTCGCACCGACTGCTAGAGTTAGGCCTCCAATCTTTACAGGTTTTGTCAGATACGCGTGGCTCTGCACCGAATTGCCAGAGTTAGACTTCCAACATTTGCAGGTTTTGTCGGACATGCATGGCTCCGCACCGCATTGCCAGAGCTAGGCCTGCAGCTTTTGTTGTCTTTGTCGGATACGAATAATTTTAATTATTCAACTTCAAATCTCTGGAACATCTAATTCGTCAATAACATCAAGCGGATTTAAATCTTTTTCCGCACCGAGATGATAAAATTCGGCTTCAACCTTTGCAGGTTTTGTCGGGCACGGATGGTTTCAATTATTCAGCTCTTTACAAAATCTCCTTCCGCACCGAATTACCGAAACTAGGCCTCCAGCCTTTGCAGGTTATGTCGAACACGTGTGGCTACACACCGAATTCTCTACAGTCTCTACTAACACAGCGTTTTATTTATCTATTGGTTATTGTAGGAATATATCTTATTGAACTAATTATGATTCATTTTTAATGATGCCAAAAGGGGGAGAAGTTTTAGACTAGAACATTAACATTGTTTAAATTTCTAAACTTGTTATATATGCTTGGAATTATATTTATATTTTTGCTTGAAAAACTAACGCACATTCTCAGGGGGAGCTTAAGTATTAATACAGGCTTCAAGTTCTATCAAGTATTTGTCATCATCAAAAAGGGGGAGATAAGTTTTAGACTAGAACATTAACATTGTTTAAATTTCTAAACTTGTTATATATGCTTGGAATTATATTTATATTTTTGCTTGAAAAACTAACGCACATTCTCAGGGGGAGCTTAAGTATTAATACAGGCTTCAGGTTCTATCAAGTATTTGTCATCATCAAAAAGGGGGAGATTGTTGAACCCAAGGTTTCAAGTTTCATGTAAATCTACAAATGGATTTTGATGATAACAAATGAATCCAAAGAATAAAGGAGTCTCAAACTCAAGTTGTCCACACAATATAATCAAGCACATCAAGGAAGCAAGTATGAGCAAGAAGGGAACAAGTTTACATTAAAATCATAGAGTAATGTTGTAAATCTCTCAAAATTTTCAAATTTAATTTTCAAAATATTCATGCATATGTGGAAAATGTATTTTAATGCTTTATGATAAAATATTAATTTTGAGCCTTAATTTTAAAAAAAATAACAATTATAAATCAAATATATAATATAAAATATAAACAAAATATAAAATAACAATAAATATAAATAGTAAGAGTAAGAGAGAAGCAAACTCAGTATGTTAACGAGGTTCAGCCCCACTGCCTACGTCCTCGCCTCAAGCTACCTCTTGAGGATTCCCAAATCCACTATTCAATCTCCTTTAGGTGGAAATAGAAACCTATTACACCTTTGAGCAGCACCGCTCCAAAGAATCCGTGTAGAACACCCTCTACACTTCCAATCACCTTACACTTGGTGATTTAACTCTTCCCCATGTAGAACACCTTCTACATTTCCAATCACCTCACACTTGGTGATTTAACTATTCCCCGTGTAGAACACCTTCTACACACACAAGGGTTATACACACCCTTTTACAAATACAAGAGTTGATAGTAGGTAGACTATCAAAGTACACTCCTCAATGAGTGAGATAGAAACAATACAGCGCAACCTATATCTTTCTCAACAAGAACAAGAATTAAGGCTCAAAACTTTAGAAAAGAGAGAATGAGAGTTTTGAAGAAATGATGCAAAACTTAGCAATAGATATGTAAGCTCTTGTTGTGAATTTTGTAAAACTCAAGTGAGCTATTTATAGGCAAATGATTTTTCAATTTCAAATTTGAAAAGATTCCCATGTCAAAAACATCATCATTTACTTTTCAAAAATTTCAAATCTAATATTTTTACTTTTTGCATGTGACAAAAGGAGCACACTTTATTTTTCAAAAATTTCAAACATAATCTTTTACTTTTTGCATATGACAAAAGGAGCACACTTTACTTTTCAAAATTTTCAAATAAAGACATCTACCTTTTGCATAAGTCAAGAAAATCATCCACCACTTTTGAAAATATTCAAATAAAACATGCACATGTGAAAAATGACAATCAATCATCTTAATATTTTCAAAATTCAAACCTTTAATCATGTCATGCATATGTGAAAGATGACAATCAATCATCTTTCAAAATTTTCAAATTTAATTTTCAAAATATTCATGCATATGTGGAAAATGTATTTTAATGCTTTATGATAAAATATTAATTTTGAGCCTTAATCTTAATTTTGAATTTTTAAGAGATTTACAACATTACTCTATGATTTTAATGTGAACTTGTTCCCTTCTTGCTCATGCTTGCTTCCTTGATGTGCTTGATTATATTGTGTGGACAACTTGAGTTTGAGACTCCTTTATTCTTTGGATTCATTTGTTATCATCAAAATCCATTTGTAGATTTACATGAAACTTGAAACCTTGGATTCAACATGTATTATCATAGAATCATTCTCGCCCTATATTAGCAATTTGCTTTGATATTAATATATGCAAAGTCTTTCTTTCAAAAAAAAAAAATGTTGTGAGTTTCATTTTTTTTTGTTATAATCCAAACTGGGTCTATAGGTAGCACCCCTAGTTTGTAATGATTAAGTAATTATTAGGTGAAAAAATTTAAAAAGTTTAAAATTTAAATGTTAAAAACATTTTGTATTGAATTAGAGGATTATGAGAAATGAAAATTCTCATTAGAGGTGTAAATGATCCGGTCCAGTTTGGGAAAAATGTGGATCGATTTCATTCGGTCAAAAAATTTTCTCACCTTAGTCCGGACCAACCACCTATTCGGTCTATATCGGTCTGGTCCAATTCGGTCTAGATGCGGTCCGATCCGATCTAGGGACACCTAATATAATTTAATGGATTAAATTTGTAATGATAAAAAATAATTTTTAGCCCAAATTTAATTATTTTCAACGTAATTTATATATTTATCACAAATTTAAGTCAAATAATATACAAAAAAAATTACTCTTAAAACAATTAGGAAAAGAAAAAATAATCTAAATGAAAAAGAAAAAAAAATTATAATTTTTATACTACAACTAGTCAACTATTATAAAATATAATATATTAATATTATAAGAGTATATACCATATATTAATATATTATACTACCACTCTTAATCTATATTAATATTAATATTATAATTTATATACTATTATTTATATATATAAATATAAAAAAAAAAGTCATTCGGTCCAGTCCAGTTTGATCCAGGAGAGAAATGCCAAGGATCATAATCAGACCGAAAATATTTGATCCATACAAAAAATAGACCAGACTCTATTCAGTGTACGTTTGGGATTACGTTTCGAGGATTTAAAAGTACTTTTAAGCAGTTAAAAATATTTAAAAAAAAAATGTTTTGGTAACTTTAATAAAAGCGCTTTAGTCGGTTAAAGAAATTAAAAATCAGTTTTTTCAATAAGTATCAAATTGGAGTTTTTATAAAAAAACTCCTATAAATAACTATATATTTTTAAAAAATTACCGTAACTAATTCTAAAAATGTTTTAGACATATAGATTCCAAACAGTAAATAATTTTTTAATAATAGAGCTTATTATATTAAGTTTTAAATTATAAATCTTAAACTAAAAATAATATTTCCCATCATAATCTTAAACATACATTCAGTCTATGCAATTCAATCCAATTTATCGATCTGGTTCGATTTTCTTATAAACATAATTCTAATTCTTTTCATGTCCAAACATACTTTAAAAATATAGGATACGCCGTTCCTAGAAAACTAGGAAAAACTGTATTTACCTGTTTCCAAAAAAAGAAAAAAAGAAAAAATATAGGCAGCCCAAGTGTGCGGCGTAGCCTTTTACAGCCTTTAGAATTCAAATGGATAGGATTCAAGAGTCAAGACAATCTCTCACGGAGACACAGATGACCCGGACTCAACACCAACTTACCGAGTCACCTCGTTCCCTCGCTTAAACCCTCCAATGCAACTGATCGCCAACCTCCCTACCTCTTTCATAAAACCCCCAATTCTATCCCCCAAAGCCCTCAAACCCTCATTCTCGCTTTCCAACTCCCGCAAGTCAAACTCTGACCGATTCGCCCTCTCGCAGACCCTTCAATCCGAAACCCTTAAAATCCTAGAATGGCCCTCGGTATGCAAGCAGCTCTCCTCCTTCACATCGACCACCATGGGATCCTCGGTCGTCCAAAATGCCGAAATCCCCATTGGCCAAACCTGGGAGGAGAGCCAGAAGCTCCTGGATCAGACGGCCGCGGCGGCGGCAATAATGGATTCTTGGACGTTGGATTTCTCTGGGATTGAGGATGTCTCTGGGATTGTGGATTCAGCGGTTTCGGGTCAGCTGCTCACGCTTTTGGAGCTCTGCGCGATGCGGGGAACGCTCCGTGCGGCCAAGAGATTGTCCGAGAAGTTGGACCAGTTGGCTGCGAGCGGAGATTGCTCCGAGAGGTATTGCATTGCTATTATCATTGATATTTCTGATAAATTTTTACAGAAATAGAATGCCTAAAACTGTGGGGGCTTTCAGTGTAAGAGTTTTACGTGTATGCATTTAAATTATGTACATGTTATTCTAATTATTGACATGTATGTATGAAATATTTATTTGATTTATATACATGTTATTATTGTTAATTGTTATGTACATGTATATATGAAAAGTTTATTAAATTCTATAATATTATTATTGTGATTTTCTTGTAAAATCAATTAAGGTTTAAACATGAAAATTCTTTTTAATGAATTTTGCTGTGGGAGTGTGAATGTGTACAAATTGAGGCGGTTCTGTCTAGGAGATTGAAAATTCCAAGTGTGTCCGTTGTGACCCTCCAATCTTTCCTGGGAACCTTGAAATTCTGTCTATGAAAGAATATTCTTTCCTGAGAACTTACTTAGTGAGTTTTATTCACATCCGTTGTAAAATTCATCAAAGTTCCTATTTCATGCATATTATTGCTATCCACATTATATGCATATTATTATTGTGCAGTGTCTATTTTGGCTTTTGTTATTATGCCATGTATATCCGATATGGGATAAATGATTTACGTCAAAATCAAGATAAAATTGGTCGCCCAAAGGTACAAGATTTTCTTGATTTTGGTGACAAGTCGTTAAACCCATAGTAAGGTGGATATGATGGAGGGAACACCTTGTGTGTCAAGATCTACTCCCAAAGGAGGGTTTTGATGACACTACTAGTTTATCCATCAAAGTAAGGTTGGAGGGAACACTTTGTGTGTCAGAGTTTACTCCTAAAGGAGAATTCTGATGATACAGCTAGTTCATCCACAGAATTTAATACTGGATGGAACACCTTGTGTGTCAAGATCTACTCCTAAAGGAGGGTTTTGATGACACTATTAGTTCTTCCATAATTGTTTAAATTCTGATTATTGTTTATAAGTGTCTAACTCAAAGCAATTTATTATAAAATTTTCTTGCAGTAAGCGTACTTACATCACTACACTCACAGACTTCATCTGTTCCTGTTTTGATTGGCTCCAATTTTTCTGAACGGGTTGAGAGAGTTAGGTTCACCCTAGGAGTCCTTGATTTAGACTCATCCCTTATGAGTTCAAAACCATCACCTATTACTGAAACCAGTACCAATGATCAGAAAGAATCCCTTAAACAGTGGGAGAGATCCAATAGGTTGAGTTTAATGTTTATGAAAATGACCATAGCCGAAAATATCAAAAATTCACTCCCTAGTACTGAGGAAGCCCAAACCTTTTTGAAAAATGCTGAGGAGAGGTTTAAATCCGCTGATAAGTCTTTAGCAGGAACACTGATGGCTAGACTCACCACCATGAAATATGATGGTGCTAAAGGAATGCAGGAACATATCCTTGAAATGACCAATATTTCTGCAAGATTGCAAACCCTAGGAATGAAAGTAGATGAGTCTTTCGTTGTTCAGTTTATTCTGAACTCATTGCCACCTCAGTATGGTCCATTCCAGATGCATTACAATGCTATAAAAGATAAATGGAATGTGAATGAGTTGGCAAGTATGGTAGTTCAGGAGGAAGCGAGACTGAGACAACAAGGATATCACTCTGTCAATTTCGTGAATAAAGAAGCTGGAAAGGAAAAGCACCATTACAGTAAAAAGAAGCGAACTAGACCACTGAAAGGAAAGCAACCTGTGAAAGCTAATCAGGTTCAGAACAACAGTAGCAAATGCTACTTTTGTAGGGAACATGGACACATGAAAGCTGAGTGTCCAAAAACGTAAGACTTGGTTCGAAAAGAAGGGTAAGCCTCTTACCTTTGTATGTCTTGAATCAAACCTTGTGAATGTTCCTACTAATTCTTGGTGGCTAGATTCAGGTGCTAATGTTCATGTTTCCATAACCATGCAGGGATACCTTACAAGCCAAATACCAAGCCCCAATGAGCGATTCATTTTTATGGGAAATGAGAATAAGGCTGAAGTTTTAGCCATAGGGACCTTTCGTTTAGTTTTGAGTACCGGTCATTGTTTAGACCTTCATAACACAGTATTTGTACCTTCTGTGAGGCGTAATTTAATTTCCCTTTCCAGACTTGATACTGATGGTTATTCCTTTTCATTCCATAATGGTAGTTTCAATTTGTTTAAAAACAGTTTATCTATTGGTTCCGGGTTTCTTTCCGATGGTCTTTATCAACCTTGCCTTGATAATACATTCATTAAAAATACCAATACCCAACACCATGAAACATGTATTGGAATGAAAAGAAACATGATGAATGAAAACTCATATGACTTGTGGCATAAAAGGTTGGGGCATATCTCCAAAGAAAGGTTACAGAGATTAGTAAAAGAAGGGATTCTTCCGCACCTTGACTTTACCAATCTTGAAGTGTGTGTGGATTGTATAAAAAGAAAGCAAACCAAACATACTAAGAAAGGCGCCACAAGAAGTAAAAAGCTTCTTGAAATAATTCACACAGATATATGTGGACCATTCTCCATAGAATGTTTTGGTGGAGAAAAGTATTTCATCACCTTTATTGATGACTTTTCACGATTTGGATATATCTATATGTTGCATGAGAAATCTCAAGCTGTATCGGTACTTGAGGTATTTTTCATGGAGGTGGAAAAACAGTTAGATAGAAAAGTGAAAATCATCAGGTCGGATAGAGGTGGAGAATACTATGGAAAGTATGATGAATTGGGCCGTAATCCGGGCCCATTCGCTAAACTTCTTGAACAGCGTGGCATTGTTGCACAGTATACGATGCCCGGGACGCCACAGCAGAACGGAGTTGCTAAAAGGCGTAATCGGACCTTATTGGATATGGTCAGAAGTATGGTAAGTAATTCTACCTTACCCAGAGAGATCCAAAGGGTACTGATTTTACTGTCCTAATCATAGTCCGAGAATGGTGGAAACAGGAAATGCCAAATTCATTGAACTTGGCGAGATCAGGGAAAAAAAATCGAACCTAGAGATGTGATCATTGAGGAAATACGGGTAGATGTCCCTATACCTACATCCTCAGAAAAGATAATAGTTCCTCTAATTGATCATCACGATGATACCGTGGAACAAGTAAATGATCACCCATCTCGGAATGAAAATACCATTGATGACCCAAGTTCAGAGTCACCAGAACAGATTGTCTTGCGCAGATCTCAGAGAGATCGGAGACCTGCCATTTCGACAGATTACGTGGTGTATCTCCAAGAATTTGAATTTGACATTGGGACAAGAAAAGATCCACTAACGTTTTCACAAGCCATAGAGGGAAGTGATTCTAATAAATGGATCGATGCTATGAAAGAAGAGTTGAAATCCATGGATCAGAATCAAGTCTGGGACCTTGTTGAATTGCCTGAAGGTAGTAAAAGAGTTGGGTGTAAATGGGTCTTTAAGACCAAACGCGACTCAAAAGGCAACATCGAACGACATAAGGCCAGACTTGTTGCTAAGGGTTTCACTCAGAAAGAAGGCATTGATTACAAAGAGACATTTTCTCCAGTATCCAAAAAGGACTCATTTAGAATCATTATAGCATTGGTGGCTCATTATGATTTAGAGTTACATCATATGGATGTGAAAACAGCATTTTTAAATGGAAGTTTGGATGAAGTGGTCTACATGGAGCAGCCAGAGGGCTTCTCAGAAAAGGGCAAAGATCACCTAGTGTGTAGACTTAAGAAATTAATATACGGGTTTAAGCAAGCTTCCCGACAATGGTACTTAAAGTTTAATGATACCATTACTGCTTTTGGTTTTAAAGAGAACATCGTTGATCGATGTATATACCTAAAGGTCAGTGGGAGTAAGTTCATAATTTTGATCTTGTATGTTGATGATATCTTGTTGGCTAGTAGTGATCTTGGCTTACTCTATGAAACCAAGGGTTTTCTCTCTAAGAACTTTGAAATGAAAGATATGGGCATGCTTTGAGCCCACAGTGCATGGTTTATGGCTGAGGAACTTTATCTCAGGGCTTGGGGTTATTGACTCTATAGCCAGGCCACTGAGAATTTATTGTGACAATTCCTCTGCAGTTTTTTTTTTCTCCAAGAATGATAGGTATTCAAAAGGTGCTAAGCACATGGAGCTCAAATACCTAAGCGTCAAGGAGGAAGTACAGAAACAAACAGTGTCCATAGAACATATTAGGACTTCGCTTATGATAGCAGACCCATTAACAAAGGGTCTGATAGCGAAACACTTTAAAGAACATGTTAACAGTATGGGTCTTATGATGTAAACATGTTATTGAGCTCATGGATGTTATGATTCTATTTTGACACTTAATGATATCAATTATGGTTATTTTGTTTCTGTTTTCTTGTCTTTCCACTTTATATGTACATTGAATGGTGTGGATGAATGATGACAAGATAATGTCTGCAATAGACATGAATTGGAACCCAAAGGCATTATTGTATTAGCCTTAATTATCCCAATTAAAGATCGTGTGTTAAATTGGTTACTGGTGTTGTGGTACATGGAAGGGAATCTGTTGATTATATAATAGAGGACCGCCATGACTCGCATTGGTAATTAGTTTGACATTGATATTATGGAACTCATGAAATGTGTTTTGAGCTATGAAAAGTTCAGGAAATAAATTTGCGCAATATGGTTAATTTCCTGTGATAAACCCATAAACAAAAAGTACTATTTTATGGGCATATGGGTCAAGTGGGAGAATGTAAGAGTTTTATTTAAACTCTGTGACCCACACACCCATCTTATCAGTTTGAAATAGTTCAAAATCTTATTGGATAATATTTGAGTTATGAAGGGATAACGATTACTCCTAAGAGATAGGATTAAACTCTATATCTCTAATTATAGTCAAACACAAACTCATAGATTTCTTGATGGTCGGAAGTCTATAAATAGCACTGGGAGGCTCAAGGGTTCTCACCTACAACATTAGAGTGCCTTTAGCCATCGGGAGACACTTGTGAGGCAAACGTTGTTAGGGCGATCCTTCTCTCATAGTCAGATTAATTGTTCATCAATCAGATGGAGAAAGGTACATTTGTCATATTATTAATTTATTATTGTAGATCATAAGAAAATCAAAGATCTGTTTTATTAATGTCATGTTAAAATATTTAACATTCAGTGGATATTATAGTGGGGGGAGGTGTTGGTATTATTGCAGTCGCATAACGGGCATGTTATTTACACTATCTGTTTATTCTTTCTTTTCCTGACACGTTTATCTGTAGCCTGTAGGTATACACTGAGTGGAGTTATTTTGATTAAGTGGGATATATTGGTTTCGTTCATCTTCATTAGTTAGTTTTTGGTTTTTGGCCTTTTTATTAAATGGTTGCGCCCATTTACACTTTGAACCCATTTCCATACCACTAACAGGAATCAATTTACGAAAGCTACTACTAAATCGAGGAACTACCTGAGCGAGTGATATTACCATCAGAAACAAAATGAATTTTATAAAATAGATGCAGAATGAGAATATCTTAAGAACTGCCCTGGTTCCTCTGAATTTTGAAAAGTTTCTGGAAATAAATATAGGAGAAGCACATTTAAGTGGTTAAGCATTTTTCCGTTTTCTTATAATTAGAGTTGAGAAAACATAATTTGATTCGGGCTCTCTTTTAAAATATTTCATAATTTTGGATCTTCTCGGTTCTGTTCCATTTTAAACCATAATTTTGGTTTAAGACAATAGAAACTTTTTTAATGTTTTCCAAAAGTAGGTTTCTCAGGGCTCTGAAGGCTCCTTCTATGTGTAATCAGTTTTTTCTGATCCATCAATGGATAGGTTGTCCTATTTGCCTGACACCGTCTGGAAAGAAGCGTTTATCATATGGTAATGGATTCTCCTCTCCCAGTAGGGGCCTCAATAAAACTTGTTTCAAAGGTACTCTCACATATTGAGTGCTGTGCTTACTTTTCCTACGATTTCACAATAAATGAATGCAGAAACTGTCCACATGAAATTTCAATTGAGGAATGACAATTTACCTCTCTGAATGTATTCAAACAGGTACTTGCCCCTGCTTGAAATATTGAAGGACTGCAATTTCCAAGTGGAGTTAGAGCATAAAATACAGTTTTGCATAGATTGCAATCTTTTAGTCATCCTTGATAGAGCTAGTGAAGATTTGGAGATCATTAGGTCAGAAAGGAAGAGGAATATGGGAAATTTGGATTCTCTGTTGAAGGAAGTATCATCTCGGATTTTTCAGGCTGGGGCAATTGACAGACCTCTGATAACCAAGCGTCGGTCGAGGGTGTGTGTTGGTGTTAGGGCTTCCCACCATTCTTTACTTCCAGATGGCGTAGTACTAGATGTTAGTAGTTCTGGTGCAACATACTTTATGGAACCCAAAGAGGCTGTGGAGTTGAACAATATGGAAGTGAGGCTTTCAAACTCTGAGAAGGCCGAGGAGATAGCAATTTTGAGCTTGCTCACATCTGAAATAGCAGAATCGGAAATAGAGATAAAGTATTTGTTGGATAGAATTTTAGAAGTTGATCTTGCTTTTGCAAGAGCTGCCTATGCTCAGTGGATGAATGGGGTCTGTCCAGTTGTCACTTTAGGTGATTGTGAGGCCATTTCTAGTGAAGTAGATTATGCTTTGTCAGTAGATATTGATGGTATACAACATCCTCTGCTCCTTGATCTCTCTCTGAGAAAATCTTCAGATCCCCTTGAATCTTATTCTGGCTATGCAGTTCAGTTGAGTGATGAAAATGGAAAAATGACTTTGGGAAGTTTGTCAGGTGGATCTACTTTCCCCGTGCCAATAGACATTAAAATTGAATGTGGAAAGAGAGTGGTAGTGATATCTGGACCAAATACAGGAGGGAAAACTGCTTCAATGAAAACCTTGGGCCTGGCATCTCTTATGTCAAAGGCAGGCATGTTCTTACCTGCTAAGAACAGCCCAAGACTTCCATGGTTCAATCTAATTCTAGCCGATATTGGAGATCACCAGGTAGTTGTTTACCATTTTCATGGCAGACTAATGCTTAGGTCTTTTTAGTTGTTCTATTTAGTCTGACTCTGGTTCTTTTTTATAGTCTCTGGAACAAAATCTCTCAACTTTTAGTGGCCACATATCGCGGATTTGTAACATCTTAGAAGTGGCCTCAAAAGAATCGCTTGTCCTCATTGACGAAATTGGTAGTGGAACTGATCCTTCAGAAGGTGTGGCCCTTTCCACTAGCATCTTGCAGTATCTCAAAGACCGTGTTAACTTGGCTGTTGTGACCACTCATTATGCTGATTTGAGTCTCCTGAAAGAAAAAGATAGTAAGTTTGAGAATGCAGCCATGGAATTTTCACTGGAAACCTTACAACCTACTTATCAAATCCTCTGGGGAAGTACTGGTGATTCAAATGCGTTAAGTATTGCTGAATCAATTGGTTTTGATCTTAATATAATTCAGCGGGCTCAACAGTGGGTGGAGAGGTTAAAGCCAGAAAATCAGCAAGAGCGGAAAGGTGTGTTATATCAGTCGCTGGTACAGGAAAGAAACAAATTGGAAGCTCACGCCAGAAGAGCAGCATCTCTTCATGCTGAAATTATGGATTTATATCATGAGGTATTTTTGAAAGTTCTAATATGCCAGAAAATGCTTAGTTCCATTGCCATTTGCTTTTGAACATGCATCATAGGGTCAAGATTAATGTTTGAAAGTCCAACCTAGGCCTAGATGAGGTTCTGAGTACTTAATGTGGGGATCAATTTTTTTGTTAGGTGTACCGATGTGTTGCAATATTTAGGTTTATCCAAATATCTAACAAATCTTGTACTGTTTCCATTGACATATAACTTATTGGCTTTGCTAATATTGGCTCCAATCGTCCATACTTGGACCATGATAGGGCCAGCTGCCCCGCATGGCCACATATCTTAGTGCATGCATTGAACTCGTAATCAAGTTTTTGTTTTGGTATATCGTATGTTGTCGAAATCTCTCATGTAATTGGTAGAGAGTTATTTTAAGTAGGATGCTCAATCGAATTGAGGAAAACCTTGGATGTAATAATTTGATTATTTTTTTGAGTACTTGACAATTTTTTCTGAGATTTGGAGAATCTATTTTTTTTATCCCTTAAATGGTCTCTATCATCATTACTTCCTGATTCTTGTGCCTAGAGAAGATTAAGTTCCAGAACTTATTCAATATTTGGAAAAGGACATTCTAAACCTTGAGTGGAAAACTAAATGGCATTTTGCAACATTAGACCATACATTAAAATTCAAACATAATGCTTCATTTATATGAAACTGAATCTTGGACTGGGAGATTTTTCCCTTGAATTATTTGAGATGCACTGGCAGGAAACTCCTTGCCGAGAGTCTGTGCACCCCTAGGATTAGTTGGATGCTGTTCACATCCGGTGCCAATAAAAAAAAAAAATCATATGAAGCTGAGTCACAGTGACTTGAGTTGTAATGATATGCTGTTCTTAAATCAGTAACTGTGACAGTTGTTTGATTATCTTTTTCTTTTTTTTTTGTTTTTCTCTTGCTGTCAAACGTTATGATTCAAGATAAAAAATGAGGCAGAAGATCTAGATAGGCGCGAAACAGCTCTCAGGGCAAGAGAAACCCAGCGGGTCCAACAAGATTTAAAGACTGCAAAATCTCAGCTGGAAACTGTGCTGCAGGAATTTGAAAATCAACTCCGGACTACTAACGTTGATCAATTTAATTCCCTGATTAGGAAATCAGAATCAGAAATTGCATCTGTTGTTGCAGCTCACTGTCCTCGTGATGTTTTCTCTGTTAGTGAAACGGACACCAAATCATATACACCAAAAATTGGAGAGCAAGTCTTTGTCAAGGGACTAGGAGATAAGTTGGTTACTGTAGTTGAAGCACCTGAGGATGATGAAAATATCCTAGTACAACATGGTAAAATAAAGGTTCGTCTAAAGAAAAGCAACATCAGATCTATTGCAAGTAGCAAAAGAAATGCGACAACTCGTTCTGTCCCAAGTAAACAGCAGGTATGAATGGTGCTTTGCAGGAGTTAAGATATTCTGTTGACTGCATACCTGCCATGCTTTTTTGGTGTTTTTAACTGGATGAGTTGTTAACTGAGCATCAATTGTGCCTTATCTCTCTGCACATTCATGGATTCACCTAAGCAAGGAGGGACATAGACCAAACTTTCACCCAGTTGGATGATCTGATCGATTAATTCTATCAATTTGACTTTGTCTGAGGGCATTAGGCTCGTTTATGTGCATGCGAAGCCTTCCATACCTCACATCAAGGGTTTCCATATGTGTGGCTTTACTCCTAGATGCCATCCTTGCATCACCCACCGCTAGAATAATCTCCATTTATCTATAAATGTTGGATATATTATGCATCACTTGAAGTTAACTCTCTCTCTCTCTCTCTCTGTGTATGTTTGCTTAACCTGATTCAATTTTAGTCCTGGCTCTCTTGTCACCCAACCATCCTCTGCTCCTAGGTAGAATCACACTTCTGAGAAGCTTTGTATGCGTTTTCTTTTTTCTTGAAACTGTAATATATATCAGATCTGTTTGTGTTCAATATCTTTGTCGTTATGCTTGTTGGTTTTTGGGAAGATTTGTGATCAGGTTGGTGGAAATAGGATTCAAATGGTATTTTATTTTGTATTCCTCACTATTTACCACCTTAAGATAGGTGGTGTATGAGATCTCACATTACTTGGGAATGAGAAGTTAATGTTCTTTATACCATCAAATGGTTTGGACCTTCCATTAGGGCGTTATAGTATTATTTGGTCTTCAATGGCATCCTCCTTTCTCTTGAGCTATCCCTTTAGGTGCTTGGAAACAATGTCGCTGTTTCTATCACATCTTTTGGGGAGTCTCTTATTTTTCTGATGCCTTCTACTTGAATAAGTTTCTTTCTTTGCTGTCCAATATCAAATTGCAATTCTTGCAGACAACTGTTTTCTAGGTGTTTCTACTGTTTTACCTTGTCACTGAAACTTGGACGAAATTTTCCTTCCAAAATCCGTGTGAAATCCGTGTGAAAAGTTTTTAAAGCCCAGATGACCATCGACATTGTATGAAGTGATTTAGATCACTGTATCGTAGCTTTTTTCAAGTTCTTGACACCCAAAATTTCAAAGTGCAAATATTATGCTTGAACGTGGATCTTTCTAGTTAAGATAAAGATCTTGAGCAACCCTAATGTATGTTGCAGTTGTTGATGAATTAGTAATCTTGAATACAAAAATCATGAATCTGATCAACTTTGACTTGTACTGAAGGGCCACCGGAGCAAAGAGTTGCAGGGTCATCCAGAGGTCGAAAAGGATGAGGCGGCTTCTTATGGCCCATTGGTGCAGACATCAAAGAACTCTGTGGATTTACGTGGCATGCGAGTGGAAGAAGCTTCTTACCACCTTGACATGGCCATCTCTGCAAGCGGGCCGTATTCAGTTCTCTTTGTGGTTCATGGGATGGGCACTGGTGCTGTTAAGGAGCGTGCACTTGAGATATTAAGCAACCATCCTCGCGTAGCTAAGTTTGAACAGGAAAGTCCGCTGAATTATGGTTGTACAATTGCATATATCAAGTAATCTCGATTGTTTGGTCCAATGAACTAATCATGCTCTACCAGTTCTTATTTTTATACATACATGTGCTAAAGTGCCAATAGATTTACAATGGAAATCTGGTTCATTGAGCTAAAATACCCTCATCACCTTCACCACAACTGGCGCTGAAGTCAGGATCACAGTGCTCGACTTCCTGCTGAGAACCAGAAACCTGGCCGCTGCCAAAGCCAAAGGGACGACCACTTTGTCCGGTACCACAGCTGAGTCCAAAGATTAGGAAAACAAAAGCCGCGTAAACCCACTTTGGTGCTGCCATTTTGAATTTATCTCAATGCCCTGAATTGCTCATATTGGCATTTGTTCCCCTTTCTTTATCTTTCGTTAATGCTCAAAGATTAAGCTGGGGGTGCTACCTGCATTATGCGGGGCGGGGTCACCCCACCCCCACCCAACATGGTGCGGGGGCTGTATTTTTCTCCTCAGTGCCCACCCTCCTTGTGCAGTTGCTGGGTTTACCTGGTCTAACCAAATCTGCCATCAAGCGTCGGACAAGTGAACAGGGACCCACAAGAAGAGTCCTGAATGATAACCATAATAACCTGATACTTCTTAACATGGTTTTGATCATTTATTCTTAACAGATATTTAAGTTATGATGGATGAGGGTTGTGTGCAAAACATTTAACTTTCAGGTGTAATCTTGGAGTAATTCAAGTGATTTTATCTTGTCATTAGCTGGCAAGGTTTACATGTAATTGGTACACAACTTACTTTGGTGTAATCAATTTACAATTGAAAATATGACGTGTAAATCCAATTTTTTGAGGTGTTCACGAGGTGCAAATTTATCAGATTGGAAAACTAAAGTGGGGCTGCTTGAGTCCATAATTTGTGAATATGGGCTCGAATGGTGTTTTGGGTTTGGGCTAGATATGGGCCTCACTTCATCATTGTGTGCTACAGTGTGAGCCCAACTGATCTGCTCTATCTTGCGTCCTAGAACCTGTAAATAAGAAGAATTCCTTTTTTTTTTTTTTCCGAAAGAAACTGATGTTTTATGTCCTACTGGAGAAATATTAGATTTATAAAGCGCATCACAACAAAATTACTTTTCAAGCAAATAGAGTTTGAAATGACGAGTTAAATTTTAAAATTATTTTTATTGTGAAATAAATTTAAACATATGACATATAAGTTTATTTATTTATTTTTTTGCAATACCCTTTCCAGATCTAGTATTTCTTTATTTTTTGTCGGAGATCCTTTTGTTACCCTCTTTATTTTTGTAGTATTCTCTTTCCAGAAATATTTCATTCAAACTC
This sequence comes from Platycarya strobilacea, assembly GCA_036898215.1. NCBI lineage: Eukaryota > Viridiplantae > Streptophyta > Magnoliopsida > Fagales > Juglandaceae > Platycarya > Platycarya strobilacea. The sequence goes on from CM072548.1 coordinate 6,512,832, forward strand.
CTGGTTTTATAAGCAAACTATGCATGTTGACCATGGTATAACTGCCCTTGCAAGAATTTCATACGAATCTTCATAGAGACGTTTACACGCTGACGTTAATTAACATGGTTTAATGTGATTCATCACATTATAAAATATTTGTATTATAAAGTAGAATTAATGATTGTTGAACATGTGTGACAATTATAATATATAGTATGAAATAACAAAAAGAAACATCAAGAGATAAATCATACAGAAATTTTGTGTGATTCAACGATCATGTGCTTACATCCATAAAAGTGGACAATAAAAAATTTCACTATCATGATAAATAGAGTTACATCATGTATTTATATTAATCCTAGCTATAAAAACATATTTGAGGAAAATTACAAAAAGATCCTTGCACCCTCAACCTAATTAATTAGCATCCCAGATATTATATCACAATCTCAAAAGGCAAATATCATGTCACATTGTCACTCCCCTCCATTACACTCCAGCATATGCCTACTTTCTCTGTATGTGTCTCGAGACATATTCTTCAACAATGACTTATATTGAATCACTTCAATGTATAAATTTCCATGTGTGAGATTTGTGTTATGGATCATCTAATATTTCTTTAAGAAATATGAGACGAAGTTAATTAGGCATTAATATTGTAGGATACCATATATATGTACCAACAAAATGAAGACATTTTTCTTCAAGTTGCTTCACAATATAGCTACTTGATAACCTCCAGGAAAAAAAGAAAAAGAAAAAAGAAAGATGATTGAGCTTAAGGATATGGATATGTGATATTTGATTCCGTTTTCATTTTCCACGAGAGATTTGAAACTGAAAAAAAAGGTTTTCAAGGCCATAATAGTAGAAATGAACATGTGTTTATTAATTCAGCTTAGACCGGCCAAATTAACATAATCTCCTAACTTTGTTCTGTTTGTTTCCCATAATATTGTATTGTGCATTAAGGTAATCCATCAACTTTATTTCTAGTGCTTTGAACTGTGCTATTTGCATCTCAAGTTCCAACTTCTCTCTCTTTAAGACCTCGTTCTCCTTGAGGAGTTGTAGACGATTGCTTTCCTCCATGGCTGTCTGCATCGTGCTTTCTTCAGAAGCCTTCAGGTACGCTGGAAACACACTTGGCTCGCACTTCTTCCTGCTGATCTCCACCAGCATATGCCTGCACCCCTTCTTAAACTTCTCGTGCTTGAATTCCCATATTTTGGAGCATGTCTTCTTGAATCCCTGCGTTTTGGTATGAATAGGGTTAGCAAAGAATTGCGGCCAATATCCATGAAACATCTATAGATCACAATGTGAATTAATCAGTATCATTTGTACTAAAATTTGAAGTTGACGAGAAATGATAGATTTAATTATTTTATATTTAAATGAGATCTCTCACTTGTGGGTCAGAATTTTTATTAATAAATATGTTTAATAAATAAAATATTTAATTAAAAATTAAAAAAATATAAAATCAGAATTCAAATATATTAAAATCTCTATTATGATATGATGTAAAATTACCACAATCACATACATGAATCATAGATTCCAATGTTGTGTATAATAGAGTTGTATATATGTGCGTATAGAGTCCCACGTTAGCAAGCTAGGAATACTCAGAGAATTAATTAAGATTCGTCGTGTGAACTCGATCTCCGGCTTCTCCCCCTTTTCCTGGCCAGCCTGATTATTTTGACTCGTTTAAGAAAATCACATTCTTTTTTGACCATATTAATTTCCCCCTGCTTGATTAATTATGACTGATTGGGTCGAACATGATATGATTTGGTACAACATCATCATCGGCGTTCAGTACCTTAGAAAATTGCTTTGAAAATGAAAAAAATTGGGCTTAATAGATATCTTTAGCGTTGTGCTCTAACTCCAATAGAGTTGGAGTTCAGGATTTAACTCCAAACTCTATTTTTGTCGAAATTAAAATTGGCTTCCAACTTTGACTCAAAAATAGAGTCGGAGTTCACCTTCGATTGAAATTTGAAATTCTGACCAGGATCGAAATTCCGATTTCCAATCGGAATCTGTGTGGCTTGCCAACGAAATCATAACAAATTGAAATTACTAATCACTAATCAGTATCCAAATTCATAAATCGATGAGGTGAAAGTTATGAACCAAGGTGCGGGATAGAAGTCGATAGTTCGTTGGGCCAAACATGATGCGGGGTAGAAGTTACAAACCAATGAACCATAGTTCGGGGTAGAAGCCAATGAAATGGAAAATGAAAATGAAGAGATGAGAGAAGAAATGGAAAATAGTAGCCTCGAAGAAGACAAAATGGAGAGAAGAGAGGCACTGGGCAACTGGAGGAAGAGAAGAGAGAAGAGAGACCAAATGATTATGGATTTAGGATTTTCAATCTTGTGATACAAAAATAAAATGAATATATACAAGACTAAAACAATACCGTTTTAAGGCTTTTTAAAAAAATAAAAGTTTGCAAATAGAGAAACATATTAACCACGTGAGGATTCGAAACTAGTTCCCAAGTTTACAAAAACTTCTAAACCATTAGACCAATTGAAGCTATTATGCTTTATATATATAAAGATTAAATAGTTGGAGTTTGGAGTTTGGAGTCGAAAGTCAAAATAACCCGAATTCTGTTTTCGATTCTAAACTCTGATTCGGAATAATTCTGACTCCGAATTGCAACTTTCAACTCCTAACAGGGTTTGAAAATCGGCACGAAAGTTGAATGGAGTTCAAAAATGGAGTTCGGAAAATGAAAAACGAGATTCGAAAGGGAGTTCGGAATTTTTGAGAAGGGTAGCCGTGGTAAACACAAATCGGAACCGTAAGGGATTTACAATAAAGCCATAATCATATCCCATGCAGCAACCAAACCTACTTATTCTGCTTAGAGGAAAGAAAAAAACCCTACTTATTCAACCTGGGAGAACATAAATACAATTCAAACCAGCCCAGACTCATATATATATATATATATATTATATATGTATATATATGTTTAATTTATTAAATTACATAAAATAATTAATATAATAAATTAATAAAGTTTGACGTGATTTGTTAAATTAAAAAATTATTTTTATTATAAAATAAATATAAATAATCACATAAAATTATATCAATTTATAAAATTATTTTTGAGTTCTCTTTTTACTGTAGCACACCTCATATATAGAAATAATATATATTCAACTTTTGCTACCTAGATTCCGCATAGAAATTAAGGATCATCAGATGCATGGCAAATTTACTCTTGAGATGGCCGAATTAGACGATCATAGGACTAGATAATATTACAGTATTCATGAATCGTGTTCTTGGATTTCAGAGCATGAGATGAGGCATAGATGAGAGATGAGAGTACAGGTACAGTAAGCTTACATAGGTATTGAGCTGGCGAATGAAGCTAGAAAAATTGTTGTGTTTGAAATATTTAGGGAGTACGAGCTCCGAGAACTCGGCCGGAGACCATACTACAAACCCTGTTCCCTCCGCATTCCACGACACAGTTCTCAGCTTTCCACCACCATCATCATCATCATCTTCTTCTTCTTCTTCGTCTTCTAACAAATCGTAAGTCTTTGACAAGAATGGAGGCGGGCACCTTGCCCTCGGAGACTGGCTTGAATTAGAGGTAGCACTCTTGCTGCTTCCGGCCTGCTCCAGCTCCAGCACTTCTCTTGCCATGCTTTTAATAAGCTAATCTATTCATGGAGTGCCCAAACTGTTCCTCTGTTCTGACCTTCTTACTTATATATATCACTCTCGAAATCAAGGAAACTGGTAGCCAGTGCCGTGAAGAAACTTTTATTGTCTTTTTTTTTTTAATATATATATATATAGATATAAATATTGTGTATATATATATATATAAGTTCTTTGACGGTAGACTATATAAAAATAATTTTATATATTAATATAATTTTATATAATTCATTAAATTTACTTAATAATAAAATTAATGTTACAATCTGATTAATTATATTATATTATAAGATTATTTTTATGTAATTGATTTGTGAGTAGTGCAGTATTTTTTTGAAAAAAAATAAATATATCTGATTATTTATTTTGTGTATACATGCAACTTTCCCAAAAAGCAAAAAGAAATATAAATATTTTATCAACCCTTTTGACCTTTTGAAAACTTACCAAAAGATTGGATTATGGCTGATAATGTGTAATTGGCGAAAGCAACGAATAGTACAATGCAAGTTTCATGTCTCTTTATTTTGATCCCTTAATGTATTTATTTATTTATTTATTTTTATAAAAGTTCTTTTATTTACTGATTAAAGAATTAATTATTAGTGTATTTATATTTTTTAAATATTTTAAAAAAAATATGAATAAGAAAAATTAAAAAATTAAAAAAGTAAATTTTACTTGTGAACACGAGGACTCATTATTATATATAAAGTAATGTTATGTACACTCATGACGTATTATGCAAATTTTTTATAGTCGTTTTGAAAAAGAGTAGGGTTCATTATTAAAAAATATTTTTCTCTATGTGAATTCTATATTTATTCACTTTTTTTAAAATAATTGTACGATACTTGCATACTCACGACTACAACTATATATAAATATGAGCTTTGCTATTTATCGTCTCCAAACATCACCCTTATTTATTTATTTATTTATTTTAAATTAATTGAAAATTTCAACTTATCATCTATGTATCACACATATGATAAGAGAAAAAATAAAAAGTGTGGTATATATTTAATGTGTGAGGATGATCAGTAAACTTTTTCTATATATATATATATATATCATGTGTTATATCATATATGAAACATGTTACAATTATAAAGAGAATTTATAAAAATAAATTAATAAATTGACGTGATTTTATATAATATGTTAGATCTATTTTATAAATTTTATAATAAAGGTTGGTTTGAATTTAGAAATGAGATAAAATAGTTTTAGATGAAAAATAAAAGTTGAATAAAATATTATTATTATTATTATGAAATTTAAAAAAGTTGAATAATTTATTATATTTTATATAAAAATTTAAAAATTTAAAAATTTAAAAAATTATAATAATAAGATAAAATAAAATATTTTCGAATCTAAAAAGGAGTTAAGTAGTATAATCTAACATATATTATATTTAGCTAAATCGATTTGTAAATTTATTCTTATAAAAAATTTTTGTAGTCTTATGTTATTACTTTGTTGATAATAACTATTTTTTTTTATAAGAAAAGTCAAATATTTCGGTGGGAATACATGATCCTCTCTATTTCAAGTGAAAATAGAGAAAGAATTTTGCTCATTTTTCCTGCTTTGCCTGAATTTACAATTAATATTCAGTCCGAACACAAGGCATTGGGTACTGCAATATTCACTGAAATTATTAAACAAATATTATAGAGTAATTTTAAATAAATTAATTAACTATTTAAATTAATATAATTTTATATTATTTTTGAATTAATTTAATATATGATATTAATTTATAAACTTATTTTTATATAAAATAAATTAAAAGAGTACTACTGCAAGAGGAGGAGTGCATTGAATATTGTCATTCAACCTCCTATGTCACTGTATCGGTCACCCCGACACAGTCGAGGAAAAATAGGCATAAATCAAAGCTAGTAGGGCCGCCAACTCTGACCCTTAAAAAGCAAAGCAAAGAACTCTTGACTAGGTTTTATTTAAATTAGAGATAAGATGAATTTAATTTATTTTTTAATATTATTATTATTTTAAAAATATATATTATAATTTAAAAAAATTATATTAAAATTAATATTTTATATAAAAAATTAAAAAAATATAATAATAAAATAAATAAAAATAAAAATAAATTAAACTTATCTTTAAATTCAAACCTAAGTTTTTGGAAGCCACCTAGATCGCAAAACTTGACCTCTCGTTTCCTCTTATATTGTCTCTGCCAAGTGCCAATGCCAATGCCAATGATCCCATGAAACAACGGCATTGCTCTTGGACCCTGGTGATGTGATTAGTGAGCATCGCTATCTTAGGCCCCGCTTGGATTTGGAGATGAGATAAGTTGAGATAAGTTTGGTTTATTTTTTAATATTATTATTATTTTGGGATTTGAAAAAAGTGTGTTGGAATTTGAAAAAGGTGTATTGGGATTTGAAAAAGGTGTATAGAAATTTGTGTTTTATATAAAAAATTATAAAAATATAATGATGAAATGGAAGTGAGTTGAGATAAGCTCAACCCACTTTCGAATACAAGCAGGGCCTTAATCAGTAGGCTCCGATCGAAAGGAAGTAATAATTCACACAGCCGCTTCTAAGCGGTCCCCCCTGTTTATTAGAAATAAGTAGCCCTGTTATCATCATTAGTCACGTCAAAATTTAAAAAAAATGTTGAACCCAAGGTTTCAAGTCTCGTATTTACGTATAAATTTTGATGATAACAAATAATATTGAAAACTCAAGCTCAAGTTGTCTATGCATGAAGGGAGCTAAACACATCAAGAAATCAAGCATGAGCAAGAAAGATATCAAGTCTACAAATGAAGCTCATAGATTATTTTTGTACATCTCTTGATAAAATTAGAAATTGAATTAAGGCTCCAAATTACTCTTTTTTCTCATAAAACATCAAATTACTTTTTCCACATATGCAAGACATTTTTAAATGTCTTAGTTTTGAAAATTATGTTTTTCACATGTGCATAACACCATCAAACAAAATAATTTCGAAAATTATATTTTTTTATAAAAACTTGATTTTATAAGATGATTGATTATCATATTTGACATGTGCATATTTTGTTTGAAAGTCTTGAAGGGAGGTGGTGTGTTTTTTTGACTAATGCAAAAGGTAGATGATTTTGTTTGAGAATCTTAAAGGGTGGTTGTGTGTTTTTTTGACAAATATAAAAGATAGATGATTTGTTTGAAAATCTTAAAGGGTGGTTGTGTGTTTTTTTGACATATGCAAAAAGAAGATGATTTGGTTTGAAAAATAAATCATGCTCATTTTGTCTTGTATGAAAAGCAAAAGATTAGGTTTGATTTCTTTGAAAAATGAATGGAGTTGTCTTTGACAAATGCAAAAAGGAAATGTTTTTATTTGAATTTTTTGAAAAGTGAATAGTGCTCTTATTTGACATGGGAATCTTTTCAAATTTGAAATTGAAGACTCATTTACCTATAAATAGCTCACTTGAGTTTTGCAAAAATCACAACAAGAGCTTACGCATCTATTGCTAAATTTTGCATCATTCTTTCAAAGCTCTCATTCTCTCTTTTCTAAAGTTTTGAGCCTTAATTCTTGTTCTTGTTGAGAGAGATATAGTTTGTGCTGTATTGTTCTTATTTCACTCATTGAGGAGTGTTTTCTGATAGCCTACCCACTATCAATTCTTGTATCAGTAAGAGGGTGTGTATAACCCTTGTGTGTGTAGAAGGTGTTCTACACGGGAAATAGTTAAATCACCAAGTGTGAGGTGATTGGAAGTAAGAGGGTGTGTATAACCCTTGTGTGTGTAGAAGGTGTTCTACACAGGAAATAATTGAATCACCAAGTGTGAGGTGATTGGAAGTGTAGAGGGTGTTCTACACGGAATCTTTGGAGCGGTGTTGCTCAAAGGTGTAATAGGTTTCTATCTCCACCTAAAGGAGATTGAATAGTGGATTTGGGAATTCTCAAGGGGTAGCTTGAGGCGAGGACGTAGGCAGTGGGGCTGAACCTCGTAAAAATACTGAGTTTGCTTTCTCTTACCCTACTCTTTATATTTCCTACTGCTTTATATTTTGGTTATATTTTATATTGTATATTTAGTTTATAAGTATTAATTTTTTAATATAACCCAATCCACCCCCCCTCTTGTGTTAGTCATCTGGGCAACAAAAAAAAATACAAAAAGGGAGTAAGTGCAACCACATCAGCAGGTAGAAAGCTAGGTCGATCTTGTTCAAACACATATCGTCGAGATCCTGCAATCTCTTCCATCGAAATCAAAAATCACTGCTCGCTGTTAGGCGTCGGTCATCTCTTCCATTCGTTTACACCGCCGCCCAAGATTTCAACCGCCACCATTTCAGTCCAACAAATTTTAATCCGTTTTGTCAAAAAATAATTGCTCGCTACAACCTAGATTTTTTTTTTCTTTCTCCAATTAGGTTTAGGTTTCTTGTTCAGCTGAAATCATGTAGAGAATTCTCCATCTCCCAGAGACTTGTCACAAATTAAAAATCGATCAAATGTTTGGCCCAAGTTAAGACGGCATTTGAGTAATGGAAATCCACCAAGACGGCAAGAAATACAAGAATGTGCTTACCCAAGTAATGAGTTTTTAGAGGGGGGAATGGGGGAGGAGTTTTTGTAGAGGATAGGCACTAATCCGCAGGTTGACTATCTCCCAATTACAAAGTATGGGTAGGTTTAGGTTTCTCTCGTCCGTGAGGGAGATGGGGGGCGAAATGAAAGCGAAGTGCAACGTCGAATGTTTAGGTTTCGTGCAAGAGGGATTGAATGTAATGCGATCATATATGAATTATTTGTGAAGCCTACGTGACGATCTATTACTGGGAGGTTGTTTATTAAAGGTAATGAACCCAACTGATTCAAAAAAATTTCAATTTATTAATCTAGTGGTAATGATAAGTTATGAATTGTTTACTTGTTGTCGGTACTTTTATTTTAAAATCATTATTTTACATTAAAATAAGATTATTATTATTATTACAATAATAATAATTATTATTACAATAATAATTTTCGTCTCAAAAAAATAAATTTTATTAATAAATAAAGTTTGATACATTTTGTTGATTAACTTGATTTTGCTTGAATTAACTTCAAATAAATTGAATTTTATAAAACTTATCAGAATTGAATTTGATGTTTAAGGAGTCACCCCTAAAATACCGAAATTAACCGAATTTTTTCTATTATGTTTTTCAAATTTAAAATTTTCTTTTTAAAATAATTTTTTTTTATAATTGGTTCATCTTTTAAAAAGATCTAAAACCTGAAACGAAAATTAAAAATTTTAAAATATATATTTCCGTCAATAATAATTACGGGTCTAAGAGTCTGTTCAAGTTGCTGTGGTGTAGTGGTTATCACGTCAGTCTTACACACTGAAGGTCCCCAGTTCGATCCTGGGCAGCAACAATCAACCGTATTTCTTCATTTTTTAGCCAATATCTTTGTACTGAGATGCGCTCGGTTATTATGTTTTCTTTGCTCTTCTACAAACAAAAATAATTGAGAACATCCATACTTAAATAACTAATTATGGATAGAAAAATGATGAGAATCCTGTATTTCTTTATATTTTAGCCAATATCTTTGTACTGAGATGTGCTCGGTTAATATGTTTTCTTTACTCTTTTAGAAATAAAAATAATTGAAAGCATTTACTCACCTTCATATTATGAATAACTAATTATAGATAAAAAATAATAATAATAAGAAGAAGTCATACTCAAAATACTCCCTTTTACATAAATAGTAATTGTTACCGTTCATTAAAAAATTGAGAGAAAAAATACAAAAAAGTTTAGAGAAGAAAATAAAAATATTTTTTATTTAGTTTTTAAATAATGATTCATTAAAAGTATATATATATATATATTGATAGATATTTAAGAATATTAGCATTGAATCTATTAAAGGGAATAAGCATTGGATATCTAAAAGTATTGTACTTTATTTTTTATTTTTAATTAAATATGATTAAATTTTATATATATATTTTTTTATTTTAAAAAAAATTATAATAGATGTAATATTAGTTTTCTAAAAGTACTCTCATTGAATTGATTGAAAGCTAAATCCAATAAGAATTTGGACAAAGATCTCTATTTCAATTCACGTTAAATTAGACAAAAGTCAAATATTTGAATTTAAATGAATAATAATGCTAAAAAGAATGCCAACTTTGGCCGGTCTGTAGAATGGCCAAAGTATTATTCTATTCTTTTCTCTTCTCTCTTTTTCTTATCTTATTTTCTCTTTCATTTATTTGGTTTCCCTTTCTGATTTTTTCCCTCGACAATTAACATAATTATTTAGACACAAGATGCTGGTAGAAATGGAGTTTGTGATGACAAGTTACCAACAGCAAATTCGGATTTGAAGTTGTTCACGAAAATACTACTGCGGCTAACAATTCATTAATTTTTTTTAAAAAATATTGATTAGTAATTTACTTTTAATATAATATAATAATTATTTATTTTTTTAAACTCATAATTTAATTAAAATATGATTATTAATTAATATATAATAAATAAAATAGTCAAATATAATTAATTTAATTAATTTAATAATTATATTTAATCAAAAAGATTTAATTATTCATTATTTATTATTATATATCTTTATAAATAGATAATTTAATGTAAAATTTTAATATGATAAATCAAAATTAAAAATTATTTATATTATTTTATTATTATATTTTTAAAAAATAAATATTTTAATATGAGACTTATATAAATTAAATGATTAAAAATTAAAATTTGAATCACAATGACTAAAATTATACTATAACAATGGTCATTACTAATGAGAGTGCTCTAACACATCAAAAGATTCAAAACCCCGGTCTCTGCCTCGTCTTCAACAACTAAAACCCTGAAACCCCAAAAACCCTTATTGGCTTTGTTTCTCCTTTCAAATGAAGCTTTTATTCCCTAGAATATTGCCTCTGCGTCCTTTGTTCCCTGCTCAAAAGCTTTTGGCTTATTTCTTCTCCTCGAATGCCGGAGTTTCTCTGTACAGAAGGATATCACCGTTGGGTGACCCTAAGGTTTCCATTGTGCCAATTCTGGATCAGTGGATCCAAGAAGGTAGGCATGTGGACAAACAAGAGCTTCAGAGGATCATCAAGGAGCTCAGAGATTACAAACGCTTCAAGCACGCTCTCGAGGTGAAGTCTGGATCTTTTAAATAATAATGATAATTCCCTTCTTTCTGTTCTCCCGGTTTGAGTTACATCGTGGCATTTGAAAATCATCTACTGCATGAAAATGAATAGGATTACAAGTTAGAAAAGAAGGGGTAATTATGATTCCCTCGAATTGTTGTTTCTTTCATTATTTTCTATCAAAATCCACCAGTTGGTTTTAGAAATAAGTGACAAATGATGGCCAATATAAGCACAAATTGTTGATTGGTCTAGCAGTGGGTACTTTTCTCTTCTTCTTCTTTTCATTCTTCAATTTTGGCATTTTTTTTTTAAAGTTGAAGCCATTAATTTTGGGAGAGATAATCAAGCCTTCATGGTAAAAAGTGTTAAATACTTATAAAAAAATAGTGTTGAAATATTTAACTGGGAAGTATGAGGCACATCACTGTTGAAAGGTGGTACGCTCTGCTGCCTTAACTCTTGTATCCTTGCAATGATGAAATTCCTAGTGGATATGTGTTTATACTTCATGGGTTTTGTTTGCTTGCTATTTGGGTGTACTGTATGTTTGCAAAGATTACATTGGCAGAATGCTGATTTTACGCTGGCAATGCAAAGGTTCTCTAGCAACGGTCTGGCTCATATCTTGTTCTGTTGAATATTGTTATAAGGATTTTTGGACTTTCTTTTCTGCTGCTTTGAATATGAATGGGGGCATATTGAACATTCTTGAGGTTTTTTGTTTCAACTATTGAATAACTCGATGATCTAAGCGGTGCAGGTTTAAAACCATGCCTATCCTTAGAAATGCTTGGTTGATGGTTTGATTTATATGTACTTGTGCAGAAGTATTATTCACCCCAGACCCCAGACCCCACCCCTCAAAGCCCCTTTTTGACCCTTTCCCACCTTCAAACTGCAGTAATGCCAAAAGCTCTAGGTTAGGTGCATTTAGTGGTAGGTTGGTCAATCCCATTCATTTATGCAAACATGTTTATTGATATTATATATATTCAGAATTCTCATACCTGATTTTTTTTTGCTTGTTCTTTTTCCAGATATCTGCATGGATGAGTGATAAAAGGTACATGACACTTTCAATGGATGATATTGCCACGCGGATGAACTTAATCTCGAGAGTTCATGGCCTAGAAAAAGTAGAGAATTATTTCAATAACATCCCAGAAAACTTGAAAGGTTTTGTGGTTTATACTTCTCTTCTCAACTGCTGTGCCTATGAAAAGTCTGTGGAGAAAGCCGAGCTTGTTATGCAGAAGATTATAGACAGGGGGTTTGCTAGGACACCTTTATGTTATAATATTCTGATAAATATGTACTACAAAATCGGGGAACATGAAAAACTGGATGCCTTAGTGCTCAAAATGGAGGAAAAGGGCATCAATCCTGACAAATTCACTCTTAGCATCCGGCTTAGTGCATATGCTGCCATCTCTGATGTGGAGGGAATAAACAAGACCATTGAAAGGATGGAATCCGATCCACATATAGTTCTGGACTGGAAATCTTATTCTGCTGCTGCAAGTGGATATCTTAAAGTTGGGCTACTAGACAAGGCTTCGGAAATGTTGAAGAAATTGGAGGGGCTGATATCAAATTCCAAAAGGAGCAGTACTGCATTCGATCTGCTCCTCAAACTGTATGCAGAAATGAGGAAGAAGGATGAGCTGTACCGCATCTGGAAACTTTATAAGGAGAAGGAAAAAATATACAATAAGGGCTACATAAGCATGATAAGCTCACTTTTAGCATTTCATGATATCGAAGGTGCAGTGAAGATTTTTGAGGAGTGGGAAATGGAATCCATTAAATTATCATATGACTTTCGTGTTCCAAAATTAATGATTGATGCATATTGTAGAAAGGGTCTTCTAGCAAAGGCTGAAGCCCTCTTAAACAAGGCCATGACTAAAGGAGGAAAGCCTTCATTTGATTCTTGGTATTATTTATCTTGTGGATATCTTGAAGATAATGAAATATCAAAGGCGACGGAGACTATGAGGAAAGCAGTTGCATTATGCCCACCTGGATGCAAGCCCAACAAGGAAATATTGACAACCTGTTTGGAGTACTTGGAAGGGAAGGGAGATGTGGAAGAAGCTGAGAAGTTCATAGATTTACTTAGGGTTGAGGGTATATTCTCTGCTCTTGTTCATGACAGGTTGCTGAAATACATTAAGGATTTGAAACTAAACTCCAATGAATCCTTTCAAACGGAAGGGAATATTTTGACTGGGGATAGCAGCTTCTGATTTGCCAAGAAATGTTGGGTCCCCAAGCTCAGGAGCCTATAAATCTTCTGTAAACTGCTTGGCAGTGTTTTCTATATGCTATGCCAGGAAAGAGTGTCAGGGTTTCCTTTGCCATGTTTATGGATGATGGGATTATTTCAGGACCCGAAAAGTGCAGGTATGCCTTACTGATTGAAACTGCAATTTTTTGGATTCCGAATCTTCTAGTCACTGATCTATAAACAACTTGGTCATCGTTCTGCCTAATATCTTCCCATAAAAGCCAATAGTTGAATTAATATAATCCAGTTTTCATGCTATTTTATTATTTAAATTTGGCTAGAGCTTTATTATTCATCATTCCCACACAACACTTCTTTTTTTTTATTTTTTATTTTTGGAATTTATTTTTCATAAACTAATTGAATTCTTCTACTCATTATTCACATACCAACATTTGGTAAAAGAAAAAAGAAAAGTGTGGTGTGTGGAGATGATGAAAATAATTTTTCATTATGCAATTATGTTCTCTATCATAGCAAATTTATCTGTACTGCAGGGGAGACAAAAAGAGGCAAACTTGTCTTTGTGCACGTCCAAGATCTGGCTAATAAATGAATTAGAAAATTGTAGTGGCAAATTAAACTGGACTGGTTTTGTGCCATGCATAGGGAAATGGGGTTACTGAGTGTTTATATAAACTTTAGAATTTGATGCACCACAAAAAAAGTCTACGCCAATTTGTAAAATATTTTTTTTTTAATGGATTCAAAATCTGACTTCATCATATTGATATGAAATAGATCTAATGAATTCTATAAAGTTATATTAGTTTGTAAATTTATTTTTATTATAAAATAGATTTAATAGATTTTATAAAGTTACGTCACTTTATATAATCTGTAGTAATTCTTTATTAGGATTGTGCACCATTCTACCCAGGAGCAGGGGAACTCTCTCTTGCACTGCTTTTTTGTATGGACCTCGAGTCCAAAGTTACTGATTTACTACCTTGAGCCGTTTCTAGTCACTTTGGGCTTAGTCCATTAATATTGGATTTTCAGCTGGATATTCATTGAGCTAGGGTTTGGGCTTTCGATCCATTAATATTGTACCATGTTACTGCTCCAGACCGTCGTAGAAATTAAGTTTCCTTTGAAAAGAATTGTTACAGGCAATACTTCTTTTTGGCAATCGTAAAAGCCATATTCCAATATCCACCTGATTTTATTTCCCATTCTTTTTTCCTTTTCGTCTTGGAGTTGTAACATCTCTTCTATAATTATCAGGCAAAACAACCACGGGTTATGAGCAACCACTAAGATGGCTTTCATGGAATACAAAGATCATGCTCACCCTCTCTCATCCTTCCTTTTATAGGCCCTTATGGCCACTTCCTTGTATAGGCATGAAACTGGGAGTAAATTAAGTACCCCAAGTCCTAGAGCTAGCTCGAGTGGCAATAGGCGGAGAAGTGGGCCGGTTTTGAAAATAAAAAATTTTGCTAATCATTCATATATCACATACCTGTTTATATATATATATATATATATATATATTTTCAATAGATTTGTGGTGTATAAAGAGAAATAATGCACTTACAACAATTTTACAATTTTTTTTGCATTTAATTTTTTTTTAATTTTAGTTTTATTTAGTGATTAAGAATGTGAATATTAATAAAATTAGATTTTTTTTATTTTTTCTTAATAATTAAGAATATTAAAAAAAATAAAAATAAAAAATAAGTGCATTATAAAAAAATAGTTAAAATAAGTGCATTTTTTTTATTTTTATAAAAAAATAAAAAAGAATATAGTTAAAATACAATGATAAAAAATAAAAAAATTTGATAACACTACACATTATAAAATAGTTATAAAAACTATTATAAGTGTATTATCACTCGAATATAAATAATGAGTAGAAAAATACTTTTAATCCGTTTGGATTCGGAAATGAGATAAGTTGAGAAGAATTTAATTTATTTTTTAATATTATTATTATTTTAAGATTTGAAAAATATGAATTGAGATTTGAAAAATGTGTATAAGAATTTGTATTTTGTATAAAAAAATTATAAAAACATAATAAAAAATAGAGATTAGATGAAATAAGTTGAGGGTAGTTTTAAATTCAATCTGGCCCTTGACAAGGTTGACTTTTAGCATCATCATTATGTACTGATTTTCCACCAATATAATGGTTGTCACGTCAAGCTAAAGAAGCCCAAGTCAGAAGGCAGAGTGTTGCAACTTTGTTACCATCAAAGCTTCGAGTGGTTCACGGTGGCAAAGAAAAATAAAGCTTAGAGCACTCACAATAACATAGGTCAAACGAAATTTCCTCTAAAATAGAAGATGCAAGTGTCAAAATTCCTTTCCATTGGAGCATGTAAACGGAGAGGTAAAATGAATTTGCTATAATGTTCCTTTTTCAATCTGTTATATATGGCATGATACTATTCATAAAAGTAGACATATTTTTTCATCCCGTCGCAGATCATCGCAAAATTGCCATTCATGAGTTTCAACTTGTCGCAAATCATCACGAAATTGCCATCTTCATCTTGAAAATATGTGTTTGAATGATGCAGTTCCAAATTGCAGATCATCACAAAGTTGCAGATCATGAAATTATGTCGGGAGTTTTTGTCTCAGATCATGTCACCGTTGAAGCTAGGGTTTGAATGATGTTGAAAATCTGTATTTGAATGATGCTAGGAGTTGGATGGACGGGAAAGAGAAGACGAAAGGCAGTGCTAAGATTTGGATGGATGGGAAGAGGAAGATGGAAGACCAAAATTTTAAATTTTAAATGAATATTTAAATGAATAAAAATAAATAATAGAGTATTTAAATGATATAAAAAAATATATATTAGCTGATAGATGACATATTGTAAAAATTAATAGATAAAATAAAAAAAGTAAGTTGTGATCGTATATTTTTTTAAAAAAAAATAGAGATTCCATTGGAAATGCTCTTAGAGAAGGACTTATAGTAGGATTGAGCTGCACAAATAAATTCAAAGGAACTAATCATTGTTTAAATACTGTACCATACCAACCGGTATATGCTGCACCAATTAGTTGGGTGGTATAGAAATGATGTCTATTTCGAACTGGTCGTATTTTGGATATATCGACTAATATTTTGGTTGTATTATATTTTGGTCTTTTATCTTTTTTTTTTAAACCTCAATTCATGGTAGATTAATTACATATATATAATTTATTCTTATATTGATTATTATTTTGAAATATAATTTATATATGTATTTATATTATATAATTTATCTATGTATAGATTATTCTAAAACGGTATACGAAATAGTATCGTTACTAAAATATTTTGTTTCAGTGTATTGATCGGTACATCTATCAGTACGGTATTCAAAATATTGAAACTGATATCGAAATTGATAATTTAATCGATGAAATTGATCAATGAGTGTAAATGTACTTTTTTTCTTTTAATCATTTTTGTTTATATATCTTTAAATATTTAAAAAAAACTAAATTATTAATAATCACTTTCTTAATTATTAATTAAAAAACTCAGTCATGTTATAAAACTAGAATAAAAACTATTATTGTAAGAGAAAATATTTGTAACTCTTTATTTATCAAGAACTGAATTTTCTCTCTTCCTTTCTTTTTATACTATTTTTTTTTCCTTTCTTTTCTTTTTTTCTTACTTCCTTGTTCGTATAATGTTCTCAACCTTTCTCTATAAATAGAGAGAGATTGAGAACGAGAGGAGGATGTTCATTCAATTATAGGAGACAAGAATAAAACAGAAAGAAATTTATGTGGTATGGGACATAAGGGATCATTTATTGCTTCCAATAATTTACAACAAATCATTTATTTTTATTAATCACTTTCATTGATTCAACTAACATTTTACCAAATTCAAATTGATGGTACGTAGCAAATTGAATTGTATGCGGGTCATATATATCTTTGAGCAAGTAGATACTAGGACTACGAGTACGAGCCAATGAGGTCAATCATAGTTTAGTTTTGTAGAATATATATGAGACAATGGAATAAGGGTGGCGATGTTAGAGTGTAGTTGGGCTGTACTCTAATATATTTATAGTCCATTAATCTATTATAAAAATATAATAAAAAAAATATTAAAAAATATTTAAAAAAAATATTAAAAAAATAAAAAAAAACACAATAAAAATAAATAAAAATAAATTTTTAAGGTAAATTCGACCTCACCCAACTCCCGACATTGCTGAAGGCGGTGGGTGATGGATTGGGTCTACAACAGGTTTAAGGCCGTCAGGGGCATATCGGAAGTCGCCAGGGCTCGCCGTCGTGGGCTCCTTTCGATCCCGATGGAATGAGCAGTATTGCCCACCACTACCGATGACGACGGAAGCTGTAAAATACATGAGATTCAATCCGACCGAACTCCAACTTTTCTCATCAAATAAACTACCATCTCATTTGTTTTCATCAATCACTATTTTTTTTTTAATTTTTTTTATAGGATCAATCACTGTTTTGATTATGTTAAAGTCTTTCCCAAGTCATCATGATGTTCTTTGGGGCATTTCTTGTTGGGGGCGGTGCTAAAGATATTGCTCTAGTGCAACGGCCATTATACTGTTAGTACATTTTTTTTTTTTTGTTAATATTATTTTTTAAATATTAAAAAAATATAGAATATTATTAAATAATATTTACTTAATTATTAAGTTTCAAAAAAAAAAAAAAAAACCAACGGAGCACGATGTGCACCAAAGTATTTTCCTTTTTGGTGAATGGTAATTATGATGGAATCCAATTATTACAAGTTTTGTTTAAAGGATGTTATTCTTTGGTTATTTTTTAATCATTTAAAGTGCAAAAGTGGGGTTGATCTTCCCGTGATCTTAGCCCCTTCCACTACCAAAAACTAAAGAAATTAATAAAAACCAAATAATTTGTTGAGCAATATTTACCTAAGGTATACATCACACAAACTTTTTAGAACTTTATTAAACACTTTATTAAAAACAAAAACCTGCTCGAAAACTTTATTAAAAAAGCATATTATTTGTTATCATGATAACAACCTGACACCTTAATTTACAGAAAATTCAAAACCAAAGTGATTTTTTTCATATACCTAACGTTTGTTTTGATTACATGTAAATGTTCAAAAATCCCGTGGCCGTGGGTGAAAACCAGGAACGGAGTCATAATTAATAGTTTTGTTGCATTTTGTTGTTATTTTATTGTATATTTTCGTTGATATAGAAAAAATATATAAAAAATGAGAAATAATCTTCCTAATTAATGTTTGTTCGGAGTTTAATTTTATTCTTATAAAGAAACTTGGTAATTGTCTCTATTGTAGGCAGTATTTGAATCTTCCAATTTTTTTTTAAGAAATATAGAAGTTGTTCGTCATAATTAGTTAATCAATGGATTATATTATAGGCTTTTTGTATCATGAGTTTCAATGAATAAAACTATTTTTTTTTTTAAGGATGATAAATGAAAAGAGAATAAGGTTTCATCAATCACTCCACAATGATAATTATAGTGCAAAGTGGTGGATAAAAAATTAAAAAAAGAGAGGGATTTTAGTTATGAAAAATGAGGGAAGAAGCCTTACATGAACAGTGTTATTTCATGACACTGTTTATATGAGGAGGAGTGTCCTAAGTGTGGCTACTCTCTCTTTAGTTATTAATTTCTTGACTTTTACCTGTGTTGTACAAAAATGATGTCGTCTTAAAATATAGAAATAAGTTATTTGTAAAAATTTATAAAAATTGAAAGTGATGTGTATATTATTATTTGTTGTTTTGAGATAATTTTTAGAGAAGTTTATACTTTTTGTTTTTTTCTTCGAAATCATCAAAAAGCAATAATATAGCAAAAAATACCGCATCAAATAAATTGATCCACAACCAATCATCTGCATTCTTGCGCTCGTGTGGCGCGTGCCAGCTACGTGCGAGTGGAATGGAGACAGAATGACCCAAATCTGGATGATCTCGGCAAGGTAAAGTGCTAGTACAACGCATATAGCAATCGGATACGGTATGGAGTCATAATTAGATGTTTGTTGTTTTGTATGTGCCTAGCTCTTCTTATTGGTAAGTACGAAGGGTTAATTTTTTGAAGGGCGATACTAAGGGCCAGTCCGGCTGTCTTCAATAAAAAATAAATAATAATAAAAAAATAAAAAAATAACACAATAAAAAATAAAAAAAAAAATAAAATAAAGAAAATACAATAAAAAAATAAAAAAAAAAGTAAAAAAAACATAATAAAAAAATAAAATAAGAATGATTTTAAGAGAGATTCGGCCCTGAGCTGAACGAAGCCGCTGTTGGTGGCAGTGGGCGACTAACGGACTCATTTCGAGTTTAAGGCTGTTAGGGGAAGGTGGAAGGTCGCCGGGGGTTGCCATCGCAGGGGTGAGGTCACCGAAACCTGCTAGTCTTGATGGCATGGGCGTTGTCGCCCACCGCCATCAGGGCTGGTAGACTGCATTTTATGGGAGATTCAACCTGACCGACTCCCAGTATTTCTTTTTTCTAAAACCCCCCAACGAAAAAAGTTGTTTATTTGAAAATGGTCGAAGCTGGCTGGAAATTAAGGTTAATTACTAATTAACATCATTTGCTGGCTTTCAGACACAGTTACTCCAAAATTCTCGTAGAAAAATTATATTTATGTGGTTTTGTCATTCGAGAGATTAAAAGTTAAGATAAAGTCTATCATTTTGAAGATGCTACAAATCAGCATTTAATTAAGCTTGAAATACGAATTTTTTCGAACTAATCAGTCTTAGTTATAAACTTTATTTATGAAATAAACGGCAGTTTTTTTTTTAATAAAAAAAAATTACAATTACCCTATTACGAAAATAATGTTGAAAAAGAGAGGAAAAGAGTCTTTGGAGAGTCCCCATAATGATATAATAGGCAAACAAACATCACAAAAAGGTCAAAAAAAAACTCAAGAATTTAAAAACTTGTATAGTTGGATATAAAAAATAAAATAAAATGGAAACTGGTAAAAACTTTTCAATGGCTTGACATCAAAAGTCATAAGGTTTAGGTTTAGACAATAAAATGGTGATTAAATTTTGGGGGAGTGGAGGAAATTGAATATTGTGGGACCAATATCAGACCAACTTGCCAGTTGTCTCGAGAAACATTGAAGATTGGCAGGTCACGCGTCAATGCACTCAAAGACCTCCCTAATCATATGGAAAATGAGCATTGTAATTTCTCATGTTTGGTTTGGAATTGAATACATAATATTGAAAAATAGAGTATTCAAATAGTGACAACGGCCTATTCCTCCATTGTTGGCGAAGATGGTGCACAAATTTGAGAAATAAATATTGTAAGATTCTCCCAATATTTAATGGGTTCCCCCTTGCACAGTCCCACCACAGACAATACCCAATCCCTTCAAACAATATATCCTTTTTTTTTTTGTTAGATATTATTCATATTATAAATAGATTTTATAAAATGATTATATAAAATATTATATAATTTTTTTGTCAGATATTTGAGAAATATTAGTTATAAAATGATTATATAAAAATAATTTTTTAAATAAATATAGTTTGATGTGATTTATTAAGTTATTAAATTATTTTTATTATAAAATAAATTTAATATATTATATTACATATAAATCACTATAATTTATAAAATTATTTTATTATTATTATTATTATTTTTATATATAACTGTAGCAACTTGTTGAAATTTTACCATTTTTAATGTCTTTGTCATTGAAGCTCTCAAATCAATGAAATCATGACAACATCCAATATTGCAGAGCTTGGCCTAACATGTTGTACTGGCCCTGTACGCGTGTGTATATCTATAGACTAGGAAGCATGGAGTACTGTTTGCCGAAGCTACTACAGCTCTGGACAGCTATGGCATGCACAAGGTTTAATCAATGTGGCAGAGAATGTTAAAGTACCTTTCTCGTTTTTTATGTGTTTTCCAGTTCCAAGATATACAAAAGATATTCTTTGGTTTAAACGCTGTTGGTTCAGATGTGATAACAAATGCATGGGACAAATGTTTTGCTACACTTCATTACTTCATTTGCCTCTAATTATTTTTTGTCGGTGTTGGAACTTGACTGCTTTTTGTTTCTCAATCCTTTCGTCTTGTATCTTGGTTGAGATTAATCCTAGATAGCTTTTAATAAGATTTTTATATTAAAATTTGAAAAAAATTAAATTATTTATATTAAAATTTAAAAATGATGCAATGATTAAATGAGATGAAATATTTTTTATAAACAAATAGGATCATAATTAACAAACGGTGGGTTTGCATGTACCTAAAAAATGATTTTTCAAAAGATGCGAAATGAAACCAAGGACGAAATTATAGTAAAAAGATTTAAGATATAAGAGCATGGGCATTAAATTTATTATTGAATTCATCAATCATCAAATATGAGTTTAATAATTTTATTTAAAATAATTTTATATTAGATTTTTAAAAAATTATCAATTCAAATTTTGAGATACAGTACTTAAACATTATTTTTTATATTTGAAATATTACTATTTATTTATTAAATTTTTTTTAATATGTTTGTTAGATGAATAAATTATATGTATTTATTGGTTTTATAAATTATATATTATATTATTATTTTGATTAATCTAATATAAAATTATGGATGTTCAAATATTAATTTTCTATTAAATTTATATTTTTTTTATTAAATTTAAAAAAAATGATATATTCGATATCAATGCTCTAACTCCAGCAAATCATAATTAGCCGCAAATTAAGAAATTTGGGAAAAAGTTTTGGAGTCAGAACTTAGACCAAACAGTTGGGCTATATAATTTATTTGGAAGAATTTTTTGGTGTAATAAGCACCTTCAATAAAATAGTTATTTTATATTTTATTTTAAAATATCGAGAAAGCAGCTCTAAAATAAAGATTTTTTTAAAGCATAAATAGTAATTCCATTGTTCACCCTTTAAAATATTTTATATGTAAATTGGTTATTTGCATTCATAGTCCCTCGATATTTCCTCCCATGCAAAGTGTCCTTCAAATAACTGATATACTATTTCTTTGTGCTTTCAAATAACCTTTTTATTTTTTTATTTTTTTTTTATTTTTTGAGCTTTCTACTTGTGCTTTTGACTTGCATGAAAGTGTTCTTCAAATGGTATTTTTCACTTGGCTGAAAGATTAGTATTATCTAATCCTAAAATTGGTGGGGGTTAAATCTCCCTTCCGAATCATGATAAACTCTTTTTTATTTATTTTATAGGTTATATTTTAGTTTAGATTATAAGATTAGATTAATATAAATTAGAACATAAATATATGATATTATATATAGAAAAATATTGTAAATATAAAAAATATTAGAATATCATTAATAGTTAAAAAAATTATTTGAAATGAATAAATAAAGATTAAAAATATAATATTTAAATGATATAAAACAAAAATAGATTAATTGATGAATAATATATTATAAAAATAAACGATTAAAAAAAATAAAACTTAATAATAATATATTTATAAAAAAAAAACTACTCGAGAGTGTTCTCTTGAGAGTTGAGAGCCGATGAAGGTGCTTTAATTGTCTTAATGTCCAATCACCTTCAATAATTAGGAATCGAGTTTGGCCACCAATCACGACAAATATTGAGGTGCGTTATTAAAATAATAAGAATTATTTTGAATACTTTAGGTGTTCAATGGTTAGAAATTCAGAATTGGGTATTCTTTTAATAAATGTGCAGTCATTGTTATATAATTTGGTATATCCTGTTGATGTGATTAATTGTCTCAATTTTTTTCTTATAAAATATATATATATATATATATATTTTTATCTAATCATATTAACGATGTGCATAATAAATAAGCAAAAATAATTATATCTTGTAGAACTCATTTTCATTGAACCTTTTTAATACCGTTTGAACATTTTAAGAGGGTTTTTCGTTTAGTTGACAGATTTAATCAAGATTAATTCAATTTAATTTAATTTTAAGTTAAATTTAATATTTAAATACTCAAATATCAAAATTTTAAATTTATTTCAATTTAAATTATGTAATTATGTAAGATTCACAATTTTAATTCATCATTTTTTTATATGTTTGGTTTGACAATTTTTTTTTTAATTTTTCATAAAGAATAATTCTACGCTTATATATGATAGGTCTCGAATGAAATCCCGTTGTGTTGTAATTTTTTTTTTCTTTATATATACTTTTATTATCGTTAAATATTTTAAAAAATTAAAAAAATTACACTACTAATAAAATATATATTTTTAATCATCATATAAAAAAAATTAATCTTACATTCGAAAATCTCCATTGGGATTTTCCGTTTGTAAGAGTAGAAGTACTATTTCATAAATATGTCTAAACTCATTTAAATATTTTAACATATTTAAATTTATTTTAAATAGATACCATAAAATTTATTCTATCATTTTGATTCATTATTATTAATAAAATATTTAATTTATCTCAAATTAACTCAATATTCAAACATAATACTCACTATATTCATAAGTTTTAGGTCCTATTTAGATTTAAAAATAAGTTGAATTCATCTCAACTCATTTTTATTTTATCATTATATTTTTATAATTTTTTATATAAAATATAAATTTTTATACATCTTTTTTAAATTCTAATATATATTTTTTAAATTTTAATACATATTTTTTAATTTTTAAAATAATAATATTATTAAAAAATAAATTAAACCTATTTTAACTTTAACTCTTTTATGTTCAAATCTAAGCAGGGTCTTAATTTAAAAAAAAAAAAAAACATATTACATCAAATTGTGTTATATTTGAAAACTGAAAAGTATGACTTCTCTACACGCCGAGAAGGTCAAATCAATCAGAATCATGGCATCACAATTTCAAGGCTGGGCCCGATTGGCTTTATTAAGATATTTAGGAGCTATTTTGATGGTAGGTCCGGATAAAAAGCACAGAAATTTGTGTATCAAATGGCAGGTAAAGGGCAAATGTACGTTTTTGGATATAAAGGTGAGAATCGAGATGATCATATTTTATCCCATTTTAAGCTAACAATTTCTTTATTATTTTTAAATCAGTGTGAATATTTATTTACTCAATAATGTTCAAACGAAAGGTGGATGAAGATGGCAAGTTGCTTGAGGCAAATCTATCAAACTATAACTTTGATATATAATAGTATTTGTATCCATGCTCATAAGCTCCCAGTCCTTAACTCTTTATACAAAGTATACAAAAAAGCAGGGAAGAGAGGAGGAGGGAAGGGTTACAAATCTCATAAAACCACCCTCTAATCTCTTATGTTTTTTTTTTTTTTTCTTTTTATGGCGAAAGACTCTGAAGACTGCGAAAGCTTTTGTGCAGTCTACAGGTTAAATCTCAGACCTAGGAATGTGCCCATGGCCATGGATCTTGCAAATCATAGACTTCTGCATATCCCAAGAGTTCGAACCTCCCAGGGCCGAAACTCTATTACTACTTAGAGCTATAGTTAAAACTACATTCAGAAGACTATAAGGCAAAGAAGAAAGCAACAGAAAAGAAAAAATGAAATTCTGCTCAGAGACTTGTCTGCTTGCATCTCCAGCCTTCTCAACCTCGAGCTATTACCAGTCCCCATTACATGATATGAGTTTGGATATGCATATAAGCTCGCCGGATTCCCAAACACCCTCGCATAAACCATTTCCCCGAACATGCCAACCACCGGATGCTGGAAACCCGATGAAGTCCCTCCAAGATTAAGCCATGGAGATGTAGAATCCTCTCCATGGCCTCCATATGGATGAGGTTCATGGTCCAACTGTTGGTTCTGATAAGGATTCCGGTACGGAAGCTGCTGAACAGTATTAGACATGGTAGATATTGTTGGGAATCTGGTCTTCCAAATTCCCCCCACCAGGATCTACTTTTAACAGAATAACAAGAAAAATAGAGAAATAAACACAACACAAGAATTTACGTGGAAAACTCCAAAACAGGAGAAAAACCACCAGACCCAGAAAAGAAAATACACTATGTGAAAAATTGTTACAATCACACAATTTTTCTCCTCACCCCAACGACACCCACAAAAACTTCTCCCACTAGTAAAACTTTAACTTTCACCTCTCTTCCTTTTACATACAAAAAGGACAATAGAGGAATTTTACTAAAGTCAAAAATTACTAGATAAGTTTCTGACTGGTGTGTTTAAATCAAGGAGGCTAGGCCTCTTTTTATAGGCCATGGGTCTTGCCCCCTTTCCCACTCCTTTCCCATGTGGGATTCAAGGAGCAAAGAAATCTTACAATCTCCACCTTGCGACTTTGACTGATCCCACAGCCATGCTCCACCGCAATGAGGATCTTCATAGCTTCCGCTATCATGCTTCACCATAAAAGCATAACCACTCAGAATAAACCAATTCCAAGCATTTCACTTCGGCCCATGACGAAAATAACCTTGCTGAAAATTTATGGTGCAACTCCCACGTTTGGCTTTCCTGGAAGTTCATCAGCCATCGACATGAATTTCCACCACACACCTTGCATCAATGCCAAACCAATGCCCGTGTGCAAACTTGTGGAACAACTAACATTAACACATCCTCTATCATGGCAACTTTGGGATTAGCGACATGCCATGAGGATGTACATGTCTCCTTTTAACAGAAGTCATCTTCTGTAGAGAGAGACACGATGTTAGTTTCATTGTCAGTATCTCCATTTACTGACTTGGAGCCTCTTGCCGAACTTGCTCCACCTCTTGGACAATTTCTTTTGACGTGCCCAGGTTGTCCACACACCCAGCAGACTACTTTCTTCTTCATGGAGTTCTTCCTCTTCCAATCACCAGCTGTCACCACTGCTAAGTTCTCAAGTGAACCATTACTTCCACTACTTAGCCTTTTTTCTTCAGAAAAAAGTTTACTGGTAACCTCTGAAAAAATTATTTTCTCCTTCCCATGTATCAAAATAGGCTTCATATGCTCATAGGAAGATGGAAGAGACCAGATCAGCCTCAAGGCTTGATCCTCATCGTCAATTTTAACTCCAATAGATTCCAGCTCAGAGACAATGCCATTGAGAACACTTAAATGATCTGAAATAGTCGTACCTTCACTCATCCGCAGTGTATGAAACTGCTCTTTCAGGTATACTCGATTTGAGACGCCCTTCGTCTGATACAACTCTTCGAGCTTTTCCCAGAGTCCCTTTGCCGTGAATATTCCATGCACATTTGCAAGAACATTCTTGGCTAGGCACAAACGAATTGCACTTGCCGCTCTTAAATCCAAATCCTCCCAATCTTCATCGCTCATTCCAAATCTGCTCTTTGTTTCACCAGTAGTGCTTGGACCGCTACTAACTTCAGGGACTGGTCTACCTTTCAACGCCTTGTGTAATCCTGATTGAATCAAGATATCCTTGACTTGCACTTGCCACAAGCCAAAATTGATTCTCCCATCAAATTTCTCCACATCAAATCTGATAGGATTTGAAACTCTACCTCCTGACATAACTTCGATGAATTTTACCGTAGAAATGAATAGTACCCACTAAGTAAGTTCCCAGGAAAGACTAATCTTTCCTAGACAGAACTTCAAGGTTCCCAGGAAATATTGGAGGGTCACAACGGACACACTTAAAATTTCCAATCTCCTAGACAGAACCTCCTTAGATCATACGTATTCACACTACCACACCAAAGCTCCACCCTGCAAAAAGAACCTAGTGGCTCTGATACCACTGTTGGGAATCTGGTCTTCCAAATTCCCCCCACCAGGATCTACTTTTAACAGAATAACAAGAAAAATAGAGAAATAAACACAACACAAGAATTTACGTGGAAAACTCCAAAACAGGAGAAAAACCACCAGACCCAGAAAAGAAAATACACTATGTGAAAAATTGTTACAATCACACAATTTTTCTCCTCACCCCAACGACACCCACAAAAACTTCTCCCACTAGTAAAACTTTAACTTTCACCTCTCTTCCTTTTACATACAAAAAAGGACAATAGAGGAATTTTACTAAAGTCAAAAATTACTAGATAAGTTTCTGACTGGTGTGTTTAAATCAAGGAGGCTAGGCCTCTTTTTATAGGCCATGGGTCTTGCCCCCTTTCCCACTCCTTTCCCATGTGGGATTCAAGGAGCAAAGAAATCTTACAGATATCAGAGATCGAACGCTGCATGCCGCAGGCCTAGGCGGTATAATTATACCTCTTTGTGGTGCCTTAACTTCATCTTCAACCTCGGAAAGGGTTTGACCCCGACCGTAGAGGGGGACCATGGTGGTGTGAGATATTTCAGCCTTGCAAACTGGACACTGGGGGTGCTCATCAGGGGCAAGGCCTGCGCTCTGAACGTGGAGCCATTTGTAGATGCAAGGCCAGCAGTAGAGGTGGCCGCAGAGGGTAACTACTGGCTCGTGTGCAAATTCTAAGCAGATGTTGCAGTCAAAGCAAGCTTTGGAACTTTCCGAGTCTGTTGTTACACCTTGGATGGATTTCCATTCCTGAGCAAAGTAGCGCTCAAAGGCCATTGATTCTTTGTTGCTAGACCTTGTTTTGACCGACTAATAATCCTTTGATTCTGTGACAGATAAAGAAGAGCAAAGAAAGCACTTTAGTTATGAATCCCCCAGATGTCCCAAATCTGAGAGTTACACCCAACAGAATATAAAACGTAACCAGTTGGAGAGCGATGAAAGTAAGAAGGGTGGCAATAATATAAAGCATATACCCCACCATGGGACTTTATCTAGCTGGACTTAGAATCAAACAAATGGACCTAACAAAATAGGCCCCACCACGGGACTTTATTTTTGCCGAAGGCGCCAGGACGTCTTCTCTATTAAATAAAAATAAAACAATAACTTGAAAGGGACCCAAACTCTAATCAGTAAAGTAATGGTGATAAGAAAAAGAATGTAGTAAAAAGACAAACCACAATCATCATATGATGCATGTGAGTGGTTTCTTTTCTTTTTCTTCTGGAATCCATATTGCATTAAAGATGTCCTTTCCCACTTATTTTTTTTTTTTTAAGAAAGAGCACAATTCATTTCATAAATAAAGTTTATAGTTGAGACTTATAAATTCGAAAAAATCCATATTACAAGTATAACTAAATAGGAAGATCTGTAGCAAATCCACAACCTTCATTTTCCAAAGAAATAAGCCACATCTTCCCAAAGAAAAGTGGAAGCCAAATAAAGAATAAGCCTATTCCTATTTATTATAACGAAACATCAACAATACAAAAAAGACAATAACCACAACACTAACGAAAACAAACGAAACTTAAACGATAAAAAACTGGTTCGCAACAAAAGCTAGAGCCGACGGCAGAGGTGGCGCGTGAGATGCACACGCCACCCTAGGGGAGTGCTGAACCGGCATCCCGGAAGCTTCTGACGGCGCTGGGTCCAAGGCCACCGCGTGTGAAGGCAGTGGGTCTCAGGAGTTGGAGGCGTGTGAAAGCACCACTCCAACTTAAACCCACGCGTGGAGTTGTGTAGCTAATGCGCCGCTATCTCGACAATGCCATCGACAGTTTTGAACATCGGCGGCTGGCAAATCCCGTGGTGGCGAACGTGCTAGTCGAAGACCATCGAAGAATGTCACGACTCTAAAGTGCATCTCCGCCCGAGACCAAAACCTACGAAAATCACAAAACCGCAAGAAAGAGGAGGGGGAGGGGAGGAAGCAACCGTAGGAAGAAGAGAGACTGGGGAGGAAGACACGGTGGAAGACACAAAACGAAGAGCGGAGAAAACAAGGGGGGAAAAAAGAGAGGCGAAACGGGGAAGGTAGTGAAGAGGAAGTAGGAACGAAAAGGAGAGAGGGGGGAGGAGGGGAGGTGCGCGGCTCACACCCCCACCCCCAGCGGGGCCAGGGTTAAAGAAACCCTAGGGTTTCAAAGTAGAGAGGGAGAGAGCATCGCAGGTAAGCAGCAGAGCTGCAAGCTGCATCACATCGGTCCACTTATCTTCTTCAAACCAACTCCAAGTTGCAACTTATCTCCATTCTAAGTACCACTAGGAGTGATAACGAAAGTTTTTTTTTTTTTCCTTTTTTAAGTAGTGGTTGTCCGAGAACAAATCCGTGGACAAGTTCTTGATAAGGAATTTTTAGCAAATACACCTAAATTTAAGGGATGAGAATGATAACGAATGGTTGAGCTAACCGACACACCAATTATCTGTGCAATATGAGAAAATATAAAGACGAGTCAACTGCAGCCCTTTAAAGGTGTTGGCAAATGGCAAGTCTTCTAGATAAGATTTAGGTGAGACGCCGAAACCAACCATATCCGATGATTTCACTAAAAAGAAAAAATTGCAAAGCTTTCAAGCATAGTCCAACGGCGCAGCTAGAACAAAATCAAACAACTACAGCCCTTTAAATGGTCAAGGAGCAGCCCGGGTATAGGAGAATATAACTCATTTTCTAGAAAATTGATAAATTTATTTATAAAGTTTATCTTCTAGAACATTGATAAATTCATTTATTTATAAATTTATTTATAAATTTCAGCTAATGATCGATTTCGTTTCAGGATCTTTAATGATAGTTGAATTCTTCATTTAGCAGTGAATGATGGTCAAAATCATCTTAATAGTACTCTGATCGGTGAGAAATCAAACAAAGATGAGATGATCATTTCAACAGAAGTTCAGAGAACAAGCTTCCTTTGGGTCACACGCAAAGGTCTCCCAGAGATCATAATTGTAACTCCCAAATACTAGAAAGAAATCGGGATGCTCACGGCGAAAAAACCATAGAGCTCATTATTACACTCTTAACATCGGCAAGAAAAAACAAGAACTTGAAGTCACGGCCAATCTAAGCCCCAATAAAAACATTTAAAAATAAGTGGCATGAAACAAAACAATCAAAGAGAACCCAAAATCAGTGGAATCCAGACTATTATTCTAAGGGTGAACTCTGCAGTGAAACCAGAAGCATGTTGCGAATAATCATTAATCTTTTCTTAAAAAAAATGTTAATGCCGATAATCATTAATCCAACAAATAAAATAGCCGTTACCTCTCCGTTTGGTTCTCGAGAAAAAAAAAACGAAAAAGAATGAAATCACAGGAGTAATCTTTAAGAAAAAGGAACCATTTCCTAGAATGTTTCATCCATTTTTTTAAATTCTTGCCAGAAACCAACCAAACCCTACAATGCAACGAAAATAGAATTCAATCCAAAGTTCAAAAAAAAAAAACAAAAAAACACTCGCGAGATTCACCCCTTCAAATAAAAGTATCACACTAAAAGATTAAAAAAAATGAAGAGAAAAAAGAATAGAAGAGTTGTGGCACACGTACCAAAAATCAGAAACAGGGTAAGAAATTCACGTTCGGTGCCTCGTTCGAATCTGACAAAGGGGCTTCGGCGAAGCTGCAATGCGTTTCAGATGAGAGAGAGAGAGAGAAAGAGATTGGACGTTTCAAGAGGAATGGTCGAGCGCGTCCCTCGTCTGGAGCTTTATAGGCGAATGAATCTCACCCTCTGATCCTCTACACTCGCCTACTAGCCTAATTTATTCAATTTTAATTTAATAAAAACTTTTTTTAACTCTTTATTTAGATAACGCTAGGGGCAATTGGGCTGCCCAGTATAAAAAGTTTAATTTTTATATAAATATAATAAAAAATTTTAAAAATTATAATAAAAAATTTAATAAAAAAATAAATTTAAAAAATTTAATAAAAAAATATAATAAAAAAATAAAATAAAAATAAATTTATATAAACATTCGACTTTGATTTAATCCCTTTCATTGTTAAACTCATCTCGAATTCGAAAGGTGGGAGGTCGTCGGTCCGAAGTCATAATCAGATTGTCAAAAGAAATCAGTCTTGATGATATAGATAGTGTCGCTCACTGCTACCAAAATGAAGAACTACTTTACACAGGAAAAACTCTTATGAAGAAACTTGTTAAGGCATGTCTAATCTTGATCTACTTTCAATTATATCATTATGGCAGAGCTAAATTTTCTTTATTTAACTGCTCAGCTGTTGGTGAATTTATTTAATTTTATTGATGGATTTTCTTAAACACTGATTGGTTGACATTAAATTAAAATATAGGAGAATTATTGCGACTCCAATAAAACCACTATACAGAAGGTTCTAAATTGAAAAAAGAAAAAAAAAAATTTAAATTAATCGGGGCATAATATTTGGCTCAAACATGGTGGAAATCACCCAACAAAGCAATTTACATGGATTTCTTTTTTTTTTTTATAATGGAATTACATATTGATATGTAGTAGCGAAACAGATATTGGAGACGCTTATCAGTAAAAATAGATATCAAAAATTCTATATACTATATTATTATCATAATCTTATCCTACTAAATTATATAAAGTGTAATAAATTTATTATTATTTGATGATTTTTTTTATTTAATGATGATAAATATTTCACATATTATATAATAAAATAAAAATAAAATGAAAGTATATTGATTAATGAGGTTTTGACAATAAAGAAAGTGTAATGCGGGTGGGATGGGGAGAGGCGAATAGGAAAGGTGTAGAGTTCAAAGAAGCCTATCAATTAGATCACACGCCTATCAAATAGAGGCATTGCTTGATCGAACTTGAAGTTTGCAGCTTAATAAGTAGAGCATGCAGTGTGTCTTGTAGGCAGGCGGCCGAACGCAATAAATTGATGATGCCAATCTAAAGAAAAGCATACAAGAGAAAATGAGAGGGCTAGAACCAGGAAGATAGAATGGGTTTTTTGACCTTTGGAAGGCAAAGTTGAGAGAAAGGGTTTCTAATTGATTATTGGGAGCTACCATTTGAGTAAGATGAATAGGGATTTTCTCTAATTGCTTGATCAAATTAGATGATTTAGTTTTAAAGATTGATAGCAATCTGCATATAGATTTTATAATATTTGATGCTGCAATGATAAGATTTTTAAGTAATAAAAACTTTTTATAGATATTATTTTTAGTATATTTGAGAGATGGGAGTTTCGAATTTCAGATTTTCATTTTAGAGGTTGGAAATTATGCCAATCAGATTACAGACCTTTAGTCTTTTACAGACATTCAATATCGTGTCTAACTTTATTTGCATTAAAGCGATCAAATTGTTAGAAAAATATTTAGTTTATATAAAATCTAAATAACAAATTATTATTAATTGGTACAAAAGAAGTGTACACTCTTCTTTGTCGGACTCAGTCAAATAATGGTCTATTAAGATTGAATAAACATTCATTAATATTTTAAGAACAAAAACTGAAATCAAATTTACTGCCTATAGAGAATATACACCGGAAACTACGAAATAATAATTTAGAGATATAGCATGTTTGGATTCGCACATCTCAATTTATTCCAATCTCAACATTATAATTTTCTTAAATTTTTTATACTAAATATAAAAATATAATAAATAATTCAACGTTTACAAATCCTAATTCAACTTTTTTAAATTTAAATTTGAAAATAATAATAATATTATAATAATATTTTATTCAACTTTTAAAATTAATCTCAACTCATTTCATTACTTAATCTAAATGAGAAAAGTTACGCATTATTTTAATTCTTATCATATTTATATCATTTTATGTATTATTAAATAATTAAAATTATATATTATATTTTATTTGTAAATTTATTATCTAATAATATATCATAACATGATGAAATGATGAAAAAAAAAATTGACAAAAAGATTTTTTCATTTGGTAAAGTTGGTTTCAAAATAGAATACAAAGCGGTATTCAAGAAAATAGAAAATGTTTAGATGTCATCCTGTAAAATGTTAGCCCTCTTCTATCTTAATGAAAATAAAGAAATAAAATCGCAGTTATTGGCCCATGATTGATGGAAGAATATTTGAAATTATTTATCTATAGTTCGGAACTTTGGATTCATTTGTGACTCTGAATTGGGATATTCGGGAGGATTGGTTTGATGATGTAAACCCCTCACCTGGCGGCTGGCACGACCTCGATCGGTTATTTAGTAAGAAAAATTTATTCAATCTCTTATCATTTACACAATTTTTACACATAATATTTTATTTTATTTTATTTTTAATCAAATATTTAATATATAAATAACAAATAAAAAAATTAAATTAGTTTAAAAAAACAAATTTAAAATAAAAATATTAAAAAATTAAAAAAATTAATAATATATAAAAATTGAAAGATTACGTAGAAGTCCTTATTTAGTAAAGGGTAAAGCCTCTACAGCCATTTACTCGTTAGCATTCTTGATTATATACTAAATTTAATGTACTTTTAATTATCAGGAGTTTAAATAAACTTATATTAAAATGTTTAAATATTAACAGTTTGGACTTATTGCTATAATAACATTAAATAAAATTTTAAATTTAGAGGTTTCAAGTGAAAGATCAAATTCTTATTTTATTAATTTCTCCTTTTCATTCCTCATTACATAGAATATGATTATTAATTAATTTTTTTAATAATTTCTTTCTCTTGCTAGATTTTTATTAATAATTTAATTTAAATAGAATATGATTACTAATTAATTTTTTAAACTCATAATTTAATTAAAATATGATTATTAATTAACATATGATAGGTAGAATGATAAAAAAATGATAAAATAAAATAAATTAATAATTACAGATAATAAATATTTTTTAATTATTAATTACTTATTACTAAATATCTTCATAAATGAATAACCTAATATGAAAATTTGATGTGAATAGTCAAAGTTAAATTATTATTATATTATTTTATTATTATATAATAAAAGAATACCTATTTTAATATGAAGACTTATGTGAATAAAATGATTAAAAACCAAAATTTAAGTTACATTGATTAAAACTATCAAATATTTAACAATAGACAATTCAATAAAGACAATTCAATAAAAGTAAGTCGGTGTGTAAAGTTAACAAAATTGCAATACTTGATTTTTAAATTTTTTAAATTTTCTTACAAAAATAAAATATTGTCATGCCAACGACATGGATGTTGTGTTAACCATCAACATTAAGTGGAAGTAAACACAAGTAAATCAATTATGATATAAAATTACCATGATTCATAATAAGTTGAGAGTTGAAAAAGATTTTATTATGTTGAAGAATTTCAAAATATACTTCAAAGCGGA
The DNA here is from genome assembly GCA_036898215.1 of Platycarya strobilacea. Lineage (NCBI taxonomy): Eukaryota > Viridiplantae > Streptophyta > Magnoliopsida > Fagales > Juglandaceae > Platycarya > Platycarya strobilacea. Next base: position 6,547,112 of record CM072548.1, read on the forward strand.
ATTTTAATGTTCAGAACTCTCAAAACATGGAGATGAGATGAGAAGAAATGGCCAAATTCACCTCGAAACCTTCTACTTTTAGAGAGCAAACCCTGGCAAAAATGACTTGGGGGCGTGAGTGAGCTGCGGCTCCACCCCATACTCATCCTTCCTTCCCCTCCCCTCTCCCTCCACCTTCTTCCTGGCCGTCTCTGTTTGTTTGCGCCGGCAGTTTCTTTTACTTTTCATTTTCTTGTTTTCAGCATTCAATCATAGTGCGTTATCCGTGACTACCAGTGGCATGCCACCGACACGCACCTCATCGGGGGGCTCCACTACTGCCGATCTTTCTACCGGTCGAAGCCCCATCTAGAAGAGACGACGAGTGTCTAGCACGCCTATTGCCGATCTCGCGTGACTTTCGTCACGCCACAAATGGAGAAGCCTACTACACCCACACGCGGTGGCTCTAGGCTCAGGGTCTTTGGTAGTGATGGGATCGGCAATCCGAACCTCCCTAACTCTCACGTGCCTTCTCTGCCGTGCTGTTGTGCCCTTTTTGTCCTGAGCCCATATTCTTGTTGATTCGGAATTCAGATTTGTGTTGTTGTTTTTATTTTATTTCATGTTTTGTTGAGTTGTTTGTGATAATAAGTAAGAATATGTGTATTCCTTTATTCGACTCCTCGCTCCTTTGGAGGATGTGAGTTATTTTTACTCATTTTCTTTTAGAGAATGAAGGTGATGATGTCCTCTTTCTCTTCGAAAGGTGGAGGTTTAGGTTACCCCTATGTCCTCTTAGACAAATCACACTTTAGGGTTGGTTTATCACGTGAAAGAGAAGTTTAAACAATGTTCGTCATTTTATGTGCCGAGATGCTATAGATTAATGTATTAATTAAACTTGTAATATGAAATCTCTGGTAATTATTAGTCTTAGTTATAAATTTTATTTATTAAAATGAATTGCAATCCTTTCCTTAAAAGAAAAGAAGTCTCTGAACATATTAAGCTATTCATTAAATATTTATTTATAATGTCATCATAAGTAAGAATTGTAGAGTACGTATGTCTGGCTCTACAAACTCAACAATGGAAGATATGTTTCCCCCACTGACTTACAAATAAAAATTTCAAAGGAGAACTTCTACACACTTACATATGCCGAATTCTGACTTGGATTCCGCATGTATAATTTTTTTTATCATTTTTGAATAATTAAAAAATCACAATATCATATTAAAACACATTCTTACTAATTAAGTTAAAAATATTATCTTCAGAGAAAAAAAAAAGTTAAAAAATATTATAAAAGAAAATCTAAAATCACAATGGAAATTTCTTCTAAGACATCTCTTTTCAAAATATGTAAGCACGTCGCAATCATTCACCATCAATGTCGTAGGATAAATGAGAACCCAAATCAAATAAAAAGTATGATAAAGTTGATTCTCTTATTTGCTTAGCCACACTTTTGGTGACATTTTCATGACTCCGGCTTACAATGAAAAGTGTGTCCAACGATTGTCATAAATTTGTAATCGTTATTCACGGAAAATAATTGTATAAAAAATGGTATCGATCAATCAATTCATGATTGGTGTTCAAGATTTTAAATTTAACTAAAGTTATAAGCAGATATTTTTGTTTGGTTAAATACAACTCACTTTCTCTCAACATGTCATTTCTTTTAAATCAAATATAGTCACCACGTCAATTTATAAATTTTATTAGATATCGTATAATCAAACTTTCTTTAAAATATCTTCTTTTTTTTCTTGTCTTTTGAAAATAACCTGATCTCATTCATAACAAAATTACAACATTTCCTTACAAACTAGTTGCAGAACACATTCAAAAACAAATTCTAATTCATACACATCTTCATCACAGGAGAGAGCTGCTTTGGCCAAAACATGTACCACTTGATTCAACTCCCTCTTAGTATGAAATGCTGAACAATCAGCAAACCCCTTAAGAAGCTTTCTAGTGTCTTCTATAATCAAGCCTCCATAGCTCCAGTCCGAGTAGGGTTTTAGTAACACATTGATGACTTGAAGTGCATTTACTTCTAAGATGAGATTATGGAGCCCAATTTCCTTGCAGAAAATGACTCCCAACATTAGAGCATAAACCTCACCAGTGAAAGGGGATAGTTTGAGTTTCCTTCTAGCCCTTAAAGTTCCAATAACATAGCCACCATAATCTCTAATAATAGCACCAAATCCCACGACACCCCTATCAACTTGAATAGCTACTAGGGTTGTGCTTCAACTTTGACGGTGTTGGAGTTCAGAGTTTTTGACTCTGAACTCCTATTCCAAAATGGAGTTGGTTCGACTCCGATCGGAGTTCAGTCGAAATTTTCCTCTACACGATGTTTAGTTTGAAAGTTTCAATCGTTCAGTTTCGTCGATGAAGAAAACCTCCATTTTACGAAGAAAGAGATATACTTGGAGAGGTAGAGATGTCTTTGAAAGCTTCAAGTTTGTCGAATAATTTGATATTGCCAATGTCGAATCCTCCACGCGACGAAGAGAGAGGCAAACTCTTCAAAGGAGATGAGAAGCTTTTCCAAAGGTCTAGCAGAGTCGGCTGGTGGCGCGCACGAGGGCGAGGGGGGGGGGGGGAAGAGCGAAGAGAGGAAATGTAAGATAAGGATTTTTCAAGTTAAAGAGATGAATATATACCCCTTTAAAACGACGCCGTTTAATGTTCTCTGGAAAAAAAAAGGAAGGTAAACTCATGGCTCGAACCCAGGAACGAAGAGGCAAAGCCGCGAATGTAAAACGTGCTTTACCACTAGGCCATTTACACAACTAATAATTGTTATACAACATATAATATATATAATCTTTAAAAAGTAGGAATCTTTAAAAAGTTGGAGTTAGGAGTTGGAACTCGAAACCCAAGTGAGCTCTAGTTTTGACTTCGAACTCTAATTTCAGAGTCGGAGCAATTCTGACTCTGATTTTGAAATTTCGAATTCCGACTCCGATCAGAGTTGGAATCGGAGTGGATTTCGATCAGAGTTCGGAAGTTGAAAAATTTGCCCACTCCTAATAGTTACATCCCAGCTCAACTTATAAAAACTAACAGGAGGTTTTAACCATACTTGTTGCTGATGCAGATCCGAACCTCTGGTTTCAACTTTGTTCACATTAATTTGCACACTATTAAAAAAGTTAGCTTCTGCTCTGACCTGGTTAACAATGATAGAGGGATGTTTAAATACCTGGTCAAGCAAAAAAGTATTCATTCGAAACCAAATTTGTCTAATGTCATTGCAACTTCCTGTAATTCATCTTTGTCAAACTTATCAACCAATGCCTATCATATTGCATGAAAATCAGCTCTTTGAATGGTCATCTTCTGTATCTTCTTGTAACTAACAGACCATACATCTCGTGTAGCAGGGCATGTCCATAATACATGGCTAACATTTTTCGGTTTTGCTTTACACGTAGGGCATGTGTCATCATTTACCACTTTCCTTCTTTGTAGCAAGGTAATACCTTATTAACAACTTTCCAAACAAAATTACAAACTGCTTTAAGGGCTTTCAAGTTCCATATAGACTGCCAAAAGTTCGACTGATTATCAGACTTTGAAGGACCACTCATAGATCTGGTTTCCATGTCTCTATGCATGTAATATGCACTTTTTACAGTGAAAACACCATTCAAAGTGCCTTTCCAAATCAGTTAGTCACTTCTGTTTTTAGTATAGATAGGAATGGATTTGATGAGGTGAGCCTCAGCTTTAGTAAAAATCTGGCTGATAATATCCTCTTTTCCACTAGTTAGAGCTAGGATCAATAAGGTCTAAAACCTTATTAACTATTGCATCTGGGGGTCGAGGGGAATTTATTCTATAAGAGTCGGGAATTTCAACCTATTTATCCTCCCATATTTTGACCAACTTTCCATTTCCAATTCTCCACAACAAACCTTCTTTAAGCAGCTTTAAACCACCCAGCAAACTTTTTCCTACATAAGATAGTCTCAAACCTATCTTGGCATCCAACAATTCCTCATGAGGAAAGTACTTAGCTTTAATAACCCTTGCTCAAATAGAATGATGATTAATCAACATATTCCAAGATTGTTTGGCCAACATTGCTAAGCTAAAGCTTTTTAAACTTCTAAGCTCGAGCCCTCTAACCTGCTTGGATTGGGTTAGTTGATCCCATATAATCCATTGTATCTTGGTTCTATTTTCATTAAAATCCCACCAAAACTTCTTGAATAATTTATTCATCCGGTTAGAAATGGAATTAGGAAGTAGGAAAATACCCATTGTATAAATAGGAATTGCTTGCAAGACTGCTTCAAGCAAAATTTCCTTTCTAGTAGCCGATAAGCTATTATTTTTTCAATTGGTTACTCTATTCCAAATTCTGTCAAGGAGGTTATGGAAAGCAGCTACTCTTGATCTACCAGTCATTGCTGGCAACCCTAGATATTTTTCAAAAAAACTTGATGATTTAATACCCGATATGCTAAGAATATGTTCCTTCACCTCCCTGTAGTATTTCTATTGAAATGAATAGAAGTTTTTATCCTTATTTAGTATTTGACCTAAAGTTTTTTCCTAAGAGTTGTGCTATACATAAGCATCTTTATGCCTTCTACTCCACACACCGAGTGATGTAGATTCTTTTTATTTTATTTTAATTCCCGATGCAAGAAAAAGTGGCAAGAGTAATTTAAAAAAAAAACAAAGAAGAAAAAGTAAAATGAAAAAAAGAGAAGAAAGTGGTAGTCAGTAAATCTGTAGAGTAAAAGCGATTCCTTTGCAAACTCATGAATAGTAAAAAGAGTTTCTTCTTTTCAAAATCGAATCCCCACAATTTCCCTAAGAGAAAATTCATCTCCCCAAATCAGAAGTTCTTCGTCTCCCCCTCCCTTCCTCCCTCATCTGACCACTATTTCCCTCAAAAAATTAGAGACTGCGCCTTTCCTTCACTACTTAATCCACTCTATTTTCTCAGCATTTGGAATGGCAATGCATGAGCTCCTATTTATCACAAATCTCAAGCAACAAGTTTCTTAGCATTTGAATGGTTGAAGCTATAGTTTTACTACTCGTCATAGTACTAGTTGAGCTTAGACAAAAAGTGGTTGAGTTGGGTTTACTCTGCTCGAAGACAAGGGAGAAGGCGCATGAATTGTAATTCGATTTTGACTCACAATAATAGCCAAACCGTGACATGGAGAATCGAACCGGGTTTGCCGTGTCATGGTGTGTAGAGTAAAATTCTAAACCAGCTTATTAGTAGATTTTTTCTTTTCATAAACTTCTAATATAGACAAAATTCTACTCCATTCAAGTACATTAGCCTTATAAAACAGAAGACTATCATCTGCAAAGAAAATATGATTCACATACACTTGTCCTTTGCCAATTGGCACACTCGAAATGATGCCAAGGGATTCAGCCTGACTCAACATATTTGACAAAGTCTCTGCACAAATGATAAAAAAAAAATAGGGGAAAAGGAGATCCCTTTTGTCTTATGCCTCAAGTTGGATTGAAGGAAGGACACACTTTACCATTTATCAAAAGAGAAAAAGACATTGATGTAATGCAATTTGTAACCAAAGAAATCTAGTGATTATCAAAGCCTAGCATGTGCAATACAAGTTTCAAAAATTTCCACTCCACTTTATCATAAGTTTTACTTATATCTAATTTTAACGTCATAAAACTAGATTTATCGTGCATCCTAGTATTCATTGAGTGGAGAGTTTCATAAACAACTACTATATTATCAGTGATCATTCTGCTCGATACAAATGCATTTTGATTCATTGATATTACATTAAGTTAGATAGCTTTAAGCTTATTAGCCAAAACCTTAGCGATGATTCTATATCTGACATTGCAAAGATTTGTGGGTCTTAAATCTGAAAATTTAATAGACTCTTTAACTTTAGGAATCAAGGTTATGAATGTCTCATTCACACATTTGAGTGACTCCCTTATTCAAAATCAGCATCCTTTTAGCACGGCACGAAAGCATTGGAGATATTTATAGATATTTTTCTGACTCTAGCATAGGACAATAATATTGGAGATATTTGGAGAGCTCAAAGTTTGCTGGAAAAATAATATTTATAGTTATAAAATATATAAATATTGTGTAATTATTTTGAAAAAATTGATAAGTAAATGTAATTTTATATAAAAAAAATTAATATTTTAATAATAAATTTTAGGTTTTTTAAAGATAATTATATAATATTTATAAATTTTATTTTTAAAAAAAATAATTATATACTTTATGATTATATATAACATTATATATATAAAAAAAAAGGCCAATTAGATTCATAACGCATGATGCAAAGTCCTCTGCGGCCCCACTGGTCAATACATTGGGTTCCTTCCAGACACTTATCGTATAGGTTAACTTCAATTAAAAACGAAAACGAAAATGCATGTGACTCACCTGCACTCTTCCTCTTTTTTTTTTTTTTTTTGTCTTCGAATAATATAAACATTTTGACACGTGTTAATTACGGCATGAATCCCGTTGAGGAAGTTGGATTTCTGAACGGAACAAATCGGCCGCCTTTGCTTTCAACAATAATTTTATATGGAGTCGAATTTTGTATGGTCGGATGAGAGAAGGTTGATAGGATAATACATCACATTAATTAATAAATAAATAAATAAATAAATAAATATTTAAAAAAAAAAAAACACAAAATAAAATTAAAAGTGACTAAAAAATATTAAACGTTATGTGGAGAGAAACTCCACGTCAACTAACTCTCATTCGACTATAAAAAATTTGACTCTATCTAAAATTACCATGTACATTGTGGTCCGTAGGCGAGAATGGAGATGCTTGCGCCTCGGCTGATCATAGGGTGGCGCCACCTAATCCAACGGCCATCCCAATTGACAGCGTACTTCATTAACACAAGCGACTTTAGCTTCCACGCATTTTGTACGACTGAATAGAGCTGCCGTAGCATGTTTATCATTACTCAAACTAAAATAATAGACATACAACATCTCTTTTTACATTTTGTTTTTTTATATAACTACGCTTAAACGAGGGGTATTTTGTATAAATATCTTTATTTTAAAATATAGTTGTAAAAGAAATTGTAAAAAAGATTATATATGTACTATTACTCAAATGCATATCTCAATATATTTATGAATAGTAATAAAATATTTTTAAGAAAATGAGAGAGAAAAAAATTAAATAAATATATTTTGAAGTTAAAAAATTATTTGGATATAATTTTTGTTTTGAAATTTGAAAAATTAAATTTTTTTTTTTGTTTTCAGCTAGAAGTTGTAACAATTAGATGAAAAAGTTGAATATTAAAATTAAAAGAGAATATCTAAGAATAATTAAGAACAATTGTGTCGCCAAACGAATATCAAATATTTCTAACAATAATACTTTTAAAAACATTCTTTGATTATTTAATCATTGAGAAATAATATTTGTAGTCAAAAATTCGCACACACTTTTTTTAAAAAAGTAAGTAAATATGTACAGTCATAAAATGTGTAAGTGTCGTGCACTCATTTTAAAAAATTTAAGTAAATAAGTGATTGCCTTAAAAAAATTAATTTTTTAATCGTAGACTCATATGTATAGACAAATTCTCAAATCAACGAGGATCATATAAATTTTTTGTAAAAAAGTTGTAACCACTAATAAAGAATAGTTATTTTTAGATGGTATCTACTTTTTTTTTTTTTAATAAGGACTTGTATAGAATTTGTCTATTTGAAATTTGTATACACAATTCTTATTTTTTTTATTTACACTCATAAAATGAGTTAGTGTCGTACACTCTTTTTGAAAAATTTAAGTACATATGGGATTCTCTTAAAAAAGTAATTTTTTAATCAGGGCTCCATATTATTTTATAAACGAGCAATGATAAATACAAATCTCAAATCGACGAGGATCATATAAATTTTTTGTAAAAAATTTGTAACCACTAATGAAGAGTAGTTTTTTTTAGATAGTATCTACTTTTTTTTTTAATAAGGACTTGTATAGAATTTGTCTATTTGAAATTTGTATACACAATTCTTATTTTTTTTATTTATAAAATACTCTCAATTTAAAGCTAGTTGTAAAGCAAGTTGGTCCGTTGGATGTGTATCATGTGTGTGCATATAATGCCATTTGGGGAATAATGTTAATACGTTACACTTTGATGATATGTATAATTTATTCTCTTGTAGTTTGGAAATCGATTCCTCGTGTTTTTATTCTATCTTATAAATGGACTTAAAAATTACTCAAATAAAAATAATTATTGGTATTTTAATACTTTAAAAAAATTGAAAATAAAATTGTGCTAAACGTTAAGAGGATTGCATTCATGAATCATGCAAAAGTTTCTTCCATAGCATAAACTAGTACTAACAAAAATCTATAATTGATAAAACTAGAAAATGTTATAAAACTAAAAAGAAAACTACTACTATTGCAAGAGAAATATAAAAGAAATTCTCTGAAACTTTCTTTCTCTCTCTATTTTCTTATGAATTTCATTACAACTGAAGCCCATATTTATAGGCGTTGAAGTTACTATGCAAGTTACTATGCAAGTCACTATGCAAGTTACTATGCAGATTTTAAAATAATAGTGGTGGGGTCATTCACATAATTTTAGTGGTGGGACAGGGGGCGGCTGCCGTCCCTCCACTTACAGAATTCATAACACTCCCCCTTGAATGACCACCCATAAACAATCTGCCTCGTTAAAACCTTGCCAAGGAAAAACCCAGTGGGAAGAAAAACCAATGGCGAAGGAAAAAGAGTACAGTCTTCTTATGTATCCACAAGTGCTTTTAAGATTGCCTCATTAAAACCTTGCAAAGGAAAACCCAATGGGATAAAACCTTAGCGAAGGAAAAAGAGTACAATCAACACAAGTCTTCAGGACTTTTACTCCCCCTGGAAAGTGCATGACGATAGATTTTGAGTCTTCACATTTTAATATTCTGCACAATTTTCTTGAATGTCGCAGTTGGTGATGTCTTCGTGAATAAATCTGCCAGATTATCACTTGATCGTATCTTTGATATATTCTCCTTTGATTTGAGTGATACAAGCAGCATTATCTTCGTATAAAATTGTTGAGCTATCAAAATACCACACTTTTCTTGGATATGTTGAGTCATTGATCTCAGCCAAATATACTCTCGACTTGTTTCATGAATTGCAATAATCTCTGAGTGATTTGAAGATGAAAAATAATATCTGGTTGACAAACTTAATAGAAATCTGATACCTGCAGTAATACTTAAACTCCCCCTGATAATATGCATTAGTGTTTCAAGTAATAAGCAAATATAATTTCAGTATATATAACAAGTTAAGAATTCAAACACGATCTCCAACCATGTCTCTGAGTTGCATCAAACGCTTGCAACTAAAGATAGTAAAAATAAAGATTTAAGACAAGAAAACAAGGAGCTGAAGAAACTTGTAAATTTGTATTCTCGTGACCTGAAAACACGAGTAGAAGAGCTGGAACGAGAGAGAGCTCAGATACAAAGTCAACAACAGCAGCTAACGGCAGAGGTTCAACGTTTACAAGAAAATAGGGATAGCTGTAATTAATCTCGCTGGCTTTTGAAATTATGCATCCAGCATATCTTGTAAAGTGAGATTTGAAGAGATGATGCTTTGTCTTGTTCTTATTTCCATTTCTATAAGAACCGTCTTTAGCTTCATTTAGTACGCATCAAATCTTCTTCTCATATCTATAATTCATCTGTATTTGTATTCTTATTCTACAAATTTCCAATGGCTCATCAATTTCCTTTTACTATTTCTCACGATCAACATATGAGGTATCCTTTGCCTCAATTACAAGTTGTTCCTGCATCTTCCGCAGGTGCCATGTTGCAGCAAGCAAATGATCTGGCTAATAAGTCAGATCGTGAAGCTGTTTATGAGCTGGTGACTCTCGGCACCAGATACTCCTCCTCTATTGTCGGATTTTCCAACCGATTACAATCCAAAAATCGTCAGATTGAGGAGCTTAACGAGAAGGTTTTCGTACTTCAACGACTCGTTCAAGAGTCTGACAGAAAAATTACAGACTTAAAGCAAGAGAATAAGGATTTAAAATCCTTACTTGCCTCTTCATTTCGACTGCCCAATCCTTTAGATAAGGATGGTATGTTGCTTTATGAAGAGCAAATGCATTTGAGAGATGAGGCTAGAAGTCTCAAATTCTTGTAACTCATCTATCAATTGAATAATAAGATCTTTCATTTTCAAATGCATTCCTTAAATTTATAGTAACTCTTGTAATCTCTTCAGGAGTTCTAACAAGGTAAATCATCAACGTAAACTGGAATAATGGCAAATCCGGATTCTGATAAACATATGGGCATATAGGATTATTCTTAAATCCTTCTTTCAATAGATACTCGTTGATTCAATTATACTGCATGCGTCCGGATTGCTTTAACCCATATAAAGATCTCTGAAGCTTTATAAAGTACATACTCCTAAATGTACTTGGATTAAATGCTTCAAGTATCGTATATCTTTATATATGTAATGATCTAATGATCCTTATAAATATGCAGGGACCACATTCATTAACTGCATATCTAATCCTTTTGTAATAACCAAATCGATTAAAAATATGAATGTGATTGCATTCATACCAAGGAAATATGTTTCCTCATAACTATTCTCGGGTTTCTGCAGGAAACCTTGTGCGACAAATTATACCGTACAATTTCATTTCGCATTACGCTTTCGTATAAATACTCATTTATATCTGACAGATATTACACCCTTTGGTGTTTGGACAACAGGTCCAAATGCATCTCGCTTCACTAGCGAGTTTAATTCAGTTTTAATAACTGCTTTCCATTTTGGCCAATCATTTCTACGTCGACATTCTTCGACGGATTTTGGCTCACTTTCTTCATTACTTCTGGTAATGTCACGTGTTATCATATATGTTGTCGACAACAGTTTTATTTCTATCCATAAATTTTCCAGTACTCATGAAATGTATTGAGATCTCATTGTTCCTCTCCAGGGGAAAACATTTCATGAAACACCTCTACAGGAGGTTCCTCTTCAGGAGGTTTATACTCTTCAGGAGTTTTCTCTTCAGGAGTTATACTCTTCAGGAGTTACACCCTTCAGGAGTTACCTCTTCAGGAGTTACACTCTTCAGGAGTTACCTCTTCAGGAGGATTAGAAAATACGATCTCTTCATGAGCACCGATTTTTATTTTTCTTGTGCACCAATAGGTCTTCAACGCTTCAGGTGTATCTTAGACTCATTTATTGCTGTTTTAACAACTCGTCCTTCAGGGACTTCAATTCTTGCTTAAGCATTAACAGCAGTAATATATGATTTTACAACACCTTTAGTGTCAGTAAATACATCATGTAATTGATTTGCAACACTTTGCAGATAAATAATCCTCTGAACTTCTGGTTCACATTTATTTATAAGAGGATCAAATTTAAACAAGACTTTATTATCCCAAGTAATTTCTTGTCGTGCTTCAGGCATCGACATTTCATTATTTCAAAACATGATGAAATATTAATAAACTTATATATAAAAGCTTAGTATAAGTAAATCAAGTGCATGGCCGTACAACAGGTACGTGACTACTGTTTAGTCATATCACATCTATGACAAACATCTTCATTTTTTTTTTATGAAGAATTATTCTGAGGGCCTTTACCCTTTTCTGAGTTTGATCACTTCTGGTGATACGATATATTTTTTATCATCTTTAGTGTTGTCGCTTTTGGGACCAACACTTCTATAATTTTTCTACCACGTCTACGCCCTTAGTTCCCGTTCACTTCTGGGAATTGTGTAAATTCGATATCATTAATAGGACGTAACTGGTGTAACAAAAACTCATTATTTAGCTCAATCACTGGAAGACAAAACAAAAGTTCAGAATATTTGTTGAACTTTCACTCTCGATATTGCTACTGCAGGAGCACATTCGAAGTATGAAAAATAATGTCTTCTTTTATATATCATCATCAGTGACATTTTCACTGCATAATTTTAATATTGAGCTGATTTTAAAGAGTGCAGAATATTCAATACCACTCTTAAAATCTTGCAACTTCAGGTGCAATAAATCATAATGATCTTTTGAGAGGATTACATCTTCTGGTGCTTATATCACTCTCTTAATTCATTTCACACAGTAAGATGATTTTTCATCATGAGATACACAGCACGGTCCTTCAGGGACACATGATTTTCTTCTATAATTGTATCTTTCAAGTTCATCATCATATCCAAATAGATCTCATCAAGAATCTTGAAGTAGAAGACCACTAGCTTCAGTATCGGTAGAACCTCGTGCTGATAACGTGTTATAAAACTAAAAAGAAAACTACTACTATTGCAAGAGAAATATAAAAGAAATTCTCTGAAACTTTCTTTCTCTCTCTATTTTCTTATGAATTTCATTACAACTGAAGCCCATATTTATAGGCGTTGAAGTTACTATGCAAGTTACTATGCAAGTCACTATACAAGTTACTATGCAGATTTTAAAATAATAGTGGTGGGGTCATTCACATAATTTTAGTGGTGGGACAGGGGGCGGCTACCGTCCCTCCACTTACAGAATTCATAACAGAAAACCTTTTATAGGGAAGGAATTAATAAAGGGTTATTTCCTATTGGTCCACCTACTTTTCTTCTCGAAGCGGTCACGTTGTAGATAAACATTGAAATAAAAATCAATGGCGAGATTATGATAGATGGAATGGACCACACAGCAACTAGGCGACCGTATTAGGCCATTGGACTTGTCAATTGGAAACATTGGAAGAATTCATACTGGCAAACATTAAGTAAACGTCATGCATTTTTCCTTTTTAAAATCCTTCTCCTGGACCACGCATTTTGGTCTCATTGAGCTTTCGGCTCTTATATGCTACTGAGTTATCTTGTTGTACTAGCATACTATTTACGATATAGTCTGACGCATCCGTGTGTATTTCAAATGGCTTAATGTGATCTGATAACTGCAATACGGGATCATCAATCACTGCCTGCTTTAGGTCTTTAAAAGCTCTTTAACACACTTTCCATCTGTGCAGTGGCATGATCGGTCCTTTAAATAAATATGAAAATTTTGATTTTTTAATAATGAATTTTATTTTTAGTTTTTTTAAAAATACGTGATATTTACAAAATAAATAATTATAACTAATATTACTCATATGTATATAAACATAAGACACATACTTACACAATAAATGACTATATCTAATATTATTCATCTGCGTGTAGACAAGAAACATGCATTCATTCCGTCACCATGAAATTAACCCGCCTATAATTTGCTCCACCTACTAATTTTGTTTACACTGTAATTTCCTATAATCACGCAGTTAATTATTCAAACTTATAACGTAAAATGACGGTGAAAATGATTACAATTTGAAATTATAAACATGACAATTGACATTAACATACATTATGTAAGTTTAAAGGAATAGAATGAATGTAATCCTGTTTGAAGTCATTGAAAGTTAGGCTTTATTTAGATTGAAAAATCATTTCAACTAATTTTATTTTATTATTATAATTTTTTTAAATTTATATATAAAATACAATAAATAATTTACTTTTTTTAAATTTTAATTCAATTTTTGAAACAATAATAATATTAAAAAACTAATATTTTAACAATTTTTTTAATTTTTAATTTTTATCTAAATCTATCTAATCTCAACTCATTATTCGAAATCTAAAAAGAATACACATGTTAAGAAAAGAGTGCATTCTCGTTCGATTTGATCTTTTCGTCTCCTAATTAATGAATGTTCGAACTTCAAAGTTCAAACTCATCCATGAACTTTCCGTATTGATATGATTATTACTTCAGACTTGCGTGAACCCAAGAAAAGGCAGCAGGTCCATGCCTTAAAACGGAAGGCCCAATAAACGACCCTAATTGATTCTTTACCAACTAGCTGGTTGGCCCATTTATGATGTACAAATGAACGAACTCAATTTACATGTAGCCCACATTCCATACGCTTCACCTCTTCTTTTAAGTTCACTTACACACTACTAATTTCACATAGTCTTGCATATTATCATTCCAAAGGGTGAATTCCCCATTTTACTTTTTTTTTTTACTTTTTTTAATATATTTTTTATATAAGTATTTTTAAATAATGTTATGATTTTTTTTTTATGTTTTTAAAAAATATTTTAAAATATTAAAAAAATCACAACATTATTTAAAAACACTTATATAAAAATTACAAAAAAAAAAACTAGAAAAAAAATCAGGATCCTTTACGGCCGAAAGCAATTCCAAATGATAACCAAATAATAGTTTGAACGTGAAAGAGATAGAAAAGGTAATCTATTATGCTATCATGGATACGCTCAAGATTTTTATTTGAGTATGAGGGTCTCAATTAAAAGAAAATTAGATTCGACACTATATATCTTATTTATGGAATATTTAATGCTAGCTGCTTGAAAAATCATGTCTGTCTCTCAATTGTCTCTTATCTACCACTAGCATTGCTAATGAGAAGCTATCTTATTGTATTGGATGTGTCAATAATAAATGAATTCAGGTTATATATATGTTTTACTACCAACATTATAATATTGTGAGTCATTGGCGTATCCCTGCAGGACGTCGTTCCAGTGCTTCATTAATGCTCGATTTAAATTTAAGATTCATCTCAATTTATTTTTGTTTTATTATTATATATATTTAAATTTTTTATATAAAATAAAAATTTTATATATTTTTTTCAAATTTTAATATAATTTTTTTAAATTTTAAAATAATAATAATATTAAAAATTAAATTAAATTTATCTCAATTTATTTAATCTCTAATCCAAGCGTAACTAAGAAAGACTGAGATCCATACACATGAATCATGATGATATATATAACGATTTGATCTTAAAAAAGGGCAAAGAGTATAAAATACGTACATGTGGAGTGGAGGCTGGAGGCACCTTATATAAAAGTCTGGTGAAAAATAAATTTGACGCTGACTTTACACTGACCCTCACAGCTGCCTGATCAGAAGATTGTTGAATAATTAATGATAGTTCATAGTTTTAAAAATATATAATTTTCCCATAATTATATATATATATATTTTTTCTCCCATATATATATATTTATATTGATTCTGCCCATGTAGCAATATCGATATGATCACGTGCCATGTGGGGTAGAATCAAATAAATATTTGATACACCAAACTGAAGTAAAAAATTAAAAATATGTCACATCAAATATTAATACTATAATAACAAGCCTCACGGCTTCCAATAAATCTTGTCCGTCGTACGTGTTATGTACCAATCTTGTAATAAATATCAGAACTTTAATAAATTTATTCACGAATCTGTCGCATGTGCTCGGTGTAATGCATTTATATATTTGAGTACTTGAATCCATTTTGACAAATAAATGGATTAAAGAATCAAATTAAATCCCCATTGGATCCTCTCTCTATCAAACTCACAAAATCTTAAATCACCATTTATCTAAAAATGTAAATTAATAAAAATATATATTTATATATCTTGATCCCTCATTAATTAGAGAGTATTTCTCTCTCTTAAGCCTTTTGATCGAACGGTTAATTTGTTGGAAATCAATACGCAACGTAAATGAATTGGAGGCTTTTAAAAGATGAAATTCTAACACCGTTAATAGCAGCCGGAAGGTAGGTGTCGCCTAAAAATTCAAGAATGTAAGCCGTCGAAATTCTACCGTTATTTCATGTTCACACTATTTCTTTGTCCTATAAATATATGTAAAATTGTAATGAGGAAGGAGAGTCTGAGGGGAGGTACGTTGGAAAGATTAGAAGCTGTGAGAGTTGAGAGAAACTATTGTAAATAGTTGGTTTATTGTTTAATACAAATTCTCCTTTGTGTGTGTGTGGACGTAGGTTAAATTGGCCGAATCACTTTAAATCTTGGTCTCCATATTATTTGTGAGCTTCTGCCGATCCCAACATAATTTTGGGAGCTGGTCATTGATCTTCAAGACACTCACAAATGTGATCGCCAACATAATGCTGCATAAGCCACTACATGAGTTAATTGATTAATCTAATTTGCTTCCAAAAGGCCAACCATACAACACCTTTGAAATTTGTATTCTATTATCGTGTGAGATTTTCGTGCATGCATTGTCAATATATAATTTGTAGATCAAACCAAAATTTCATTCCAAAGTCTCATTAAGGCAGTACTATAATAATATTGTTTATTTATAATTAATTATTAATTATAATTAAAATAAATTATAAATAATTTTTTCATCACAAATAATTAGTTATAAAAATTCGATTTTTTTTATAATGAGAACATGACAGAAAAATACGCGTGACATAACATGATGAAACGCACGTGCCAGCGCCGTTAATTTTCTATAAAATGCCTTTAGGTTTCACAAAAAAATGTAACAATTTTCTATTTATATATAACAACCATGCATATATATATCATGACATGAGCTAGGATGTATATATATATATATATATGAAATGTTCATATAACACGCATGCATGCATGGGATCACATAGACATTGTGATCAGACGCCACATAAAGTGGACATGACTTTGAATTTTATTAGAAAAATTTTGAAACATGGAAGGAAGATTTTGCCCGAGGGGCAGGGTAGCTTGTTTTATTTATGGCAATTGAAAGGTTTTCAACTACTACATGTTCCAGCTGTTCTAGTAAATTAAAAACTATTACCATCCAACCCATCTGCCACGTTCAACAACGTACATAATTATTTCGTGTTCAGAAATCCTGCAATCACCCGTACAGTTTATGACCGGGTAGTTGGACGAACCAATGGCAAGTCCTTGGATCCGCCAGAAATATTACATAGAGAGCCAAAATAACTTTCAAAACTTCACACGTTTCAAGTGGTTATTGGTGCACTCTTAGGTTTAGTTTGTATTTAAAGATGTTCAATTTAATTTATTTTAAATTTATTATTATATATTTTTTAAAATTTTTATATAAAATATAAATTTTAATATAAATTTTTAAATTTTAATACATTTTTTTAAAATTTTAATTCAAAAATTTCAAATATCAAAATAATAATAATAATAATAATTTATTTAATTTTTAAAATTCATCTCAACTCTAAATCTAAACCAGACTTAATTTCTGGTTTCATTCTTATTTGTCTTTTCATATATTGTTTATAAAAAAAAACAATAATCACAAATAAATTTTATAAAATAAATTTTATAAATTGATATTAATTTATGTAGTATTATAAAAGGTTTCTTTTATAAGGGGTAGGAGAATTTGAACACAGATTTTCATTTAGAAAATCGGGTTATATATTATCCATTTAACTCTTGACTATTATAAAATCGTATCATTCTATAAAATTATTTTTATATAATTTTTTATGACTTTAACAATATTTTTTCTGTGCTCCATTAATGTTAGAGATCATATATTATTTTAAAGTTTTTCATGGCATTGCATTTATAGGGTTACAGCAAAAACCGTCCTGGCTTTAGGGTTGGAAGTTAAAATAAATTCTCCTCAGTATTTGACATGCACTTTCAACCGGGCAGTATTTTCTCCTCTAGTTTTGAGACCTAGCTTCTCCAAAGGAAAGTACGTACGTACCTAAGTAATATATTATACCCATTTTCTTCATTCACTTTACTCGTTGAAAGTAGCTCGATCGACGTCGATCTCCGGCGGCCCGGCCATCATGATCACTAAGACCTGGAAGATGATCTTCAACCTTTTGCTAAGGCTCCTAGCCTTGACTGCAACATTGACAGCAACCCTAGTCATGGTCAAAGCTCATGACTCTACTCAAGTCTTGAACTTCACTTTCAAAGCCAAATACAGCTACGAACCCGCCTTCAAGTAAGGTTTTTTATCTGCAAAAATAAGATATATATGATGATCAATATCTGTCTAGCTTACGGCCGAGGTCTTATTTCTCACTAATACTACTCATGACTTCCAAACCAATATACATATAGGTACTTCGTGGTAGCAGAAGCAATTGCAAGTGGGTACAGCCTGATTGTTCTCTTTCTTTCTTCAAAGAATTCCTTTCCGCGCTTGGTCATGATCCTAGATATGGTAATCATGAGGCCTTAAATAAGTACATATATGTTATTTGTTTTCGGTATATATGTTTATGTTAATGATTATTGTTTTTATGTTTCTGTAATTTTAAGGTTGTAGCGATGCTACTGATCTCAAGTGTGTCGGCGGCGATGGCAGTTGCTCATGTGGGAAAGAAAGGGAACAGTCATGCGGGTTGGCTGCCGATTTGTGGAGAAGTTGCTAAGTTTTGCAACCAATCAACTGGTGCTCTAATATCAGGTTTTCTTGCTGCAATAATGTATTTGCTTCTTCTCATCTACTCTCTTCATACTGCCTACTGGTCTTAAGTTAACCATCGCCCTTAATTTCCTTCATGTGTAAAACCTTAAACAGTTATCCAGCATATATATATTTTTTAATATCATCTTTAATTTCTTACATTTCGTCCCCGCATTTCCTTTGATCGATCTAGGCGTTCTTTACATTTTCTGCAGAGTAAAGCTTACTATGCTTTGAGGGGAATATATAAATAAATGGATATAAATTAATATAATAGTTTTCTTAGGACATGAGTAATTTAAATTAATTACGATCGATCCTTTTTTTAGATGTTGTTCAAAGCGTTTATATTCGAAGGACTGATCATGATTTTATGCACTTTATAATCTGCTGAAAGCTCGATCGTAAAGTAATCAAGGATTAACGTTTGGTACGTATACATACGTGTATATATATAGAGCAGCATTCCTATTCCGTTGCAATTAAATCATGGCAAGATAAAATGCTTTCAGAGATTATATCAAAATAAATTTATAAATTAATATGATTTAATGTAATATGAAAATAATACGTAATTTGTAAATTTATTTTAAAGTACATTGTGGAATGGACATTAATTCCGTTTTATTGTTTGGTGATATTAATATGGGTAGTGCTACTGAACCGAGAATCCCAACCCATTATATATCGATGTAGTGTTTTTTTTTAACCGATAGTTTAAACATTTTTCAATTTTTTTTATATAAAAAATACATATATTAAATGATATTCATTTTTTTAATCATTAAGAAAAAAAAAACATCGGTCAAATATTGGTTCAATAAGCATTTTCCTATTAATATTATTGGAATTAGATGCTAAAATACCTATCTATTTAGAAATAAAACCAGCAAAAAGTTGAAAAAAAAGGTTCAGTACGGAGAGGGATGGTGTGTTTCGCATGCATACTCACTGGTACAAGAAAAATATAAGAGTATTTTCGTGATTGATTATTTATAATAAATATAATTATTTAGTTTAAAAATATATTTATTTTAATAAAAATTAATTATTTATCCAAAAATAAATAGTTATGAATAAATAATTTTATTACAATATTGACTCAACATATATACTTCTAAATGTGAATGACTTTTCTGTACATAATTATGAAAGCCCTACTCCAAGACATTGATGCTTTGAGAAAATATGATCAAAATCTACGTACCTTATAATTAAACAACTCTAGCTAATTCATTTTGTGGCGATCGATCATCTCTAAAACCAAATTGAAGTACTTTAGGATGCGTCCGTGAAGTATGTACATTAATAAAATTAAAAACAAAAAAAGAACTAGGGAGTGAGGGGCTCTAGCAAAACACCACCCCCCCCCTCCCCCCCCCCCCGGGTATGTAATAGAGTTCTAATATATAAGGGTATTTTTATTGTTCTTATTAAAGAAATCATCTAAATTTGATAAGAAGTATAAATTTAATGAGATGAACATACCATACTCACTATAACTTCATATTGAATTCATCGTTATATTTATTAAAATAATAATATAATAATATTTTTTAAAAATATTTTTAAAATTTCTCCACTATTTTATAATTATATTAATTATATGTATGTTAATAATTTAATTTGATACTTAAATGATTATTTCAACAATTTTTAATAAAACTAGAATTAAAAAAAATATAATAAGCACATTTATTTCATAGAAAAAATAAAAAGAAAATGAGAAAAAAGTTTAGGAGAAATAAAATATATTAAACTAATAAGATGAAGGATGAATAGTAATTTTTTAAATTTAAAAGGTTTTTCAAATATTACTGTAATTAAAAAGTTTTTTTTATGAGATTAATGTGAGGTAGTTTTTAATATAAATTATTAAATTTGTATTTGATGAATCTCTTCATAAGACCAATAAAAATGCTCTAAAGTGATCAAATTAAAATGAGAAATGAAAAAAATGAGTTGATTAATGAACTTTAAGGTCCAATTAGGGAGCTAGAAAGATAAATCTATGAAGTTGCTTCACAATATATATAAATATTCATATTTTTATATTTTTATCTGTTAAATCTCAATCTTAGAATCAAGTATATATAAAAAAAAATAAATCAAAAGAGTACTCCAATCTGTCTGGTCCTATGTTTAATTTTCAACCAATGGGCAAAGACGATGCCATAAATTAGTTAGGCAAATCTTGAAACGAACAATCTGTTTAATAGATATATTGTTATGAGTCATCATGAGATATTGTCGTTGGAACCAACAACACCAGTAGTAGTAGAGCATACATCGCAATTGATGTTGCTACAATTAATGCTACTTGCTTGCTAGAGTGGTCAATGAAAATCTTTATATCCTATCATCCCTACATCCGAGCATACGTCAAATCTCAATTAAATGCAAAAGAAAAGACTAATATCTTTAATATTAGAAAAATGCTTGGTATATAAAAAGTAGTTTATAAACTGATTTAATTTATTACCTATAATAGCTAAGATAGTATAACCTAGATCTAAAATTTGAGGAGCAGGCTGTCACCATAGCCATCGTGATAGCCGGCTTGGCAATTGGGAGTTCAAACAGAACACTCCACAACAGGAAAGAGCTCATATGGTTATAAGAAGGATAGTTATGACGTCGCCCCCACCTCTTTTTTAATTGAAGGAAACATACTGATTTTAATTTAATATAATTTTTTATAAAAATATTTTTAATTTATCATATTAAACTCACGGTTACCTCCTTGCTAATGAGTAATGAGTAGACTGTGTCGGAGAGGAATCCAATGTGAAGCTGTGAACGTTCCTATCCCATGGGCCTTAGAACATGTAGATTGAAGAATTCCAGTAGGTCCGTACATCCTCAACTAAAAATTACAGTTATTCGACAAAAGCCATGACTTTCTCTTTGAACATGTTCTGATGAAATCAGATGAAAATTGTTACCTAGTAAATAAAGCGTGTTATAAAACCTCACATGTAAGTGTGCCCTTACCAATTTAAGATAAATTATGAAACAATGACGACATTAAGGGCGGTTCTTTAGCGAATGGCAATGGACACGAAAAAAAAAACATAAAAAAATATAGAATCCTCTGTTTTCTGGGGGTTTTGTGGGTTAAATAGGGAATGATGTCATGGATGTTAGCTTCATGATAAGAAGATTTGAAGCTTCAGATTGAACATGAGGGACCAGCATTGGGCTCCAGATTGGATAAAATATCAGCACCTATTTGCTTAATTTGCAGTCAAAAGTTACAGATCATGGAAAGTCATAATAATCATACACACCAATCCAAACGTGGCTTTTTATTTCATATTTTGAAAGTCTGAGAGCCATACTTATTAAGAGATACAACACGGCCTTACCAATACATATTTTCACAACTCACACAATTGCAACATATGCTAAGCATTGCCAATCTTTGGCCAAGCATTTCTTTTGGTATTATTTATACAGATATATAAACAAAATAGTAGTCTTTGTATTGTAATTCAGGAATCAGTAGTACCCGGATTTTAGCCCGAAAATTAATTTTTCGGGCTAAATGAACTGGTTGCAATCTATACCCTTGTCAGAAAATGCCTTCACAAGCATTGGCAAGAGCTTGGCAAGCATGATTTTGAACCCGGTACTCGAACTTCCCTTTAAATTTTCACCCTCAGTCTTTTCCCATTCTATAGCATAACCCACCGGAGCTCCTTCCATGTATGCCTTGCAAGCACTTATAATAGACTGGGAACATCGCCTGAAGTGCTCCTCCACCAGTGCCTCGAAGTGCTGCAACAGCAAAAGTTGAACCTTGTAAGGTTATGTTTAACCACGCCGAACACAAAATCAAAGGTTCTACATACAATCTCTTTTGAAACAGGGTTTGGTCATGTAAGTTGTCAATCTAACTTTTTTGTGACATTCTATTTCAGGGGTAACATGTAAGCTTTGAAAGAAGAATTTAATGGAGGCATATTTTTCATGGATATCTCTCCCATATGAATCCTCCAAGTAGATTAGTTCTAGAAAATGGAACATATGCATTTGAAGTCATTGCAAACAATAAATGATTGAAAATCATCCAATATTTTGTTTGTTGAAACCATAGCACATTTTTTCCCCCAATCAAATGCACAACAGACAAAAGGAAATCGTGGCAGTGACAAGATCAAGATATGGGATAGTCATGTTGAAGGGTATATAGTTAAAATTCTAATCATATATGACATAACAATCATTTACTGGACACCCAAGACCCGGATACCTTGGTAATAATTCTAGATAAAAAAGATAGTCCTCAAAATGTGGCAATTATCTCTTATTTAATATTGTCCAAGACTCCAGACGTAAGTATCATAATTGCTGCCACAAAACCACCACAACGATAGACTGAGATGAGCTTTGAGAACTAATGGTTGTACCTTGGGGGGATTTCGTAGTAGATATAGCATGGACTTGCATGTGACAAGGAATGCATTTTCATTGTAGCTTACTGAGTTTTTCTCTCCTTCAGCTCTTCCAATCTGCTTTTCATACCCTGCCTCGTTGAAATAAGGCTTATCATTAAGCACGAGGGCTTGGAGCGAGAGAAGAACCTGAAGAATGGTTGAGCTTCCTGGATTCCATATTTCAGAGCCTGTACCGGTCCATGTATTGAGAAGACTAAGACAAACCTTTCCAGATTCATACAAGTTAGGGTTTACACGGAGCCCACCGGATTTGTAATGCACCACCTGCATGAGATTTCATGTCACAATAACAGCATACGATATTTTTTGGATATAAAATACCACTGGATTTATACTTTTTTTTTTAATAAGTAAACAATAGTATTAATAGAATAGGCAAAACTCAAGTACGGTATACAAGAGACAGTGTTTAGGTATTATACTGAGCACAAAATTATTAGTAAGCACATTAAAACTATGAGAAAACTTACAGGTGGTTGGTAAGGATAATC
The DNA here is from genome assembly GCA_036898215.1 of Platycarya strobilacea. Classification (NCBI taxonomy): domain Eukaryota; kingdom Viridiplantae; phylum Streptophyta; class Magnoliopsida; order Fagales; family Juglandaceae; genus Platycarya; species Platycarya strobilacea. The sequence goes on from CM072548.1 coordinate 6,570,434, forward strand.
CAGGGGAAGGAAAATGTCAAAGAAGAAAAGTCCATCATGATATGGAGTTCCAGGTGCGCCAACAATGGCTGCTCTCAGTAGATCCATCCTTTCTTCAAAGACACGGACATAGATTGTTTCTGTGAGGTCACCAAAGGTTTTTAAGTAATAGCACAGTGAACATGGTTTGCCAAATTTGCAAAAACCCAATCCAATTTCCAGGAAAAAAAGAATGAAAAAAGACAAGTGCTAACCAGGAAGATCTTTCTCTAGAATGCTCCATTCTTGCTGAACCTTCTTTAACCAAACTCTTTTTACCTATAAGGGAATTGAAAGGGGAAAACAATGATCATTCTGATTGTTTGAATATTATCTTCTACATTTAGAAGGGTAAGCCACGTTTCTTGCCTGAGACAATGCCAACCCTTTATCAGCACCAAGAAAGTGATGGTCTGAGCAATCACCAACCATATCAAACCACCTAAACTGATCAGAGTTCTCACTGGCTGTTGAAAATGGAATGGCTTCATCACCCTGCGTTTCTTTAACTTCATGATCTAAACTTTTCTTTCTAAATGTCTGCAACAGCTCACAAGTGTCCATCATTTCGTTCTCATGGAGAATCCTAGATTCATTTCCATCTTCAGAAATCAAGCTGGATACAACTGGGCATGAAATTGAAGTTGAACCAACAGATCCCAACAGGTTTGTTGCAATGCTAACGAAAAATTGAATGGCAGCATGAGGAAGGAAAAAGAAACCAAACTCCCATGAATGCTTTTTGCAATTTTCACCATCACCATCAGAATTAAATAAATCCTGAATGTAAAAAGTGCTATTCAGATCACACTGAGACAGATGCGATAACACAGTTTCTTTAATAACTTCCAGAATCATATTGGAAATATTAAAAATCTCCTCGCTTACTATTTTCAAGTGCAGAAAGACAAATTTTAAGACAAAATGCTGCTCATATCTTAAGATGCACTCAGTCTCAAGTTAAGTCTAGAGTTCTTAATTTTAACGTGCCACCAATTCTCCCACTTTGCTCTACGTAACCAATCAATTTATCATTTTTTAAGTACCATAGTCACCAATTAATCCAGGGCATTGAAATCACCACTGCAAATCTGTTTGTAACTATTTGACAAGTGCGTCACAGAGAGAGAGAGAGAGAGAGAGAGAGAGAGAGAGAGAGAGAGAGATGGCTTTACCTTTCCTGTATGGTTATAAGACTCTTTGTCATGTTCAATCATCTCTTGATTCGATTCCCCAACATTTTCTTCATAGAGCACAGGAATTGCAGTTGAACCATCATATTTATCCATCCGAAATATCTCATCAGGTGTAACCTGTAACGATGGACAAAAAATAATTTGAATAAGTTGCAACTTGCAATCCCTAATTCATGCATTGAACATGAATATATTATTCAAAAAATGAATTATATAATAAGTTGCTGAAGTTGACTGGATATCATAACACTCGCTTACAATGGGTATCTGCATTGCCCATCTATACCTAATCACTGCATCTTAATGAAAGCTGGAAGCCTGGAATGATGATCAAAATCTATTGTATGGCAGCCCCAAGAATCAAGAATAGACACGCATCTCCCAAGTAATTATCATAAGTGGTTAAATTTGGTCTTAAAATGTTACAAGGTCACCTAGTTGGTTGTTTGCAACAATTACCTATACTACAGGATAATGTTATTTCACTAAAGTCGAACCCCATCCTACATTGGTGAATTGTTTTCCTTTCCCCCTGGATAATTTATGCAAAAATTTAAATTCGGAGAAATATTGTATGACAATACCACATTGTCAAGTTATAAATGTCAAGAAGAAATAATAAGCAAAAGCCTCCAATAATTCATTAAAAAAATCAACAGGTTTATCCATATTTCGCAGGAAGGCAGAAGGTGCATCAGGCAGTGGCAATGCCAATTACCACCAAAGTTACCGAAAGTGTTTATCAACATACAAACATAACGGTTTTGAGGCATGAGCTCCAGGAGGAGAACAGATCATAAACCAAACTCAAATTGGATTAAAAATGGTCACAACCCAACCATCTGTAGGGTGGAGAAAATTTTCAGCCTTATGAAAACTACATTTTTAAGCACACATCAAGTATATAGCCTGTCCAAAAACAGGGGAATGAATAGTGGAAATTACCACCTAAGCACAAAATTTTGGTAAACGATATCTTCATGCCATTTTTATTTCTTCCACACCAAATATGGAAATAGTGCTACCCAGTTAGTTTTCTTAAGCCAGATAATTATGTATGCACACAAGGACTAATTTATCAATGATATACAGAAGAAAACACTAATCTGGTGAAAGATTCCCTGTAACGACAAGCCAAACCTGACTTCAATTAAAAAAAATCTTTATGACCCCACCATAAACCCCATTAATAGACAGTCTTATTGTTTAAGTTTAGCATAAATACTCTCAAAGAGTGATCCAATGACCTGTTCTTGTGAAGAAACATTGTTAGACCTGATTAAAAAATCTCCCAATATAATGCAAAACTTGCTGAATTCCAATGCTAGCTGAGTGATTCAAATGACAACGGGCCTCACATTTTCAGCTCTCTCATGTCTCTTAATGATTTTCAGTGGTTGTATACTAATGAATTGCATGACACTATGCAATCTTAGTTTGAACATATCCCATTTGCCTAACATAATCATCTGAACTTTTCCCCTTCAAATATAAAAAATTCCTAGAAAGTAATTGGGAAGACTTAGTCCTAGTCACAAGGGTATCTTATACAATCAACAAAATCTCAACTACAAGTGATTGAATACATGCATGCACAAATAAATATTTAGATGACCATATCATACCTTGGTTTGCAAACCAGTAGCCCATCTCACTTCAACAGAACCACCTTTGAAGCCTGTGACATTGCCAATACACGATAGGTAAGACTTATCAGGGTATTGGTTCTGATCTTTGTTGCATTTCAAAGCAGCCTCCTCACCCATGCAAGTTTCTGAGGTTACATGATCTTTATCCTCTGAATCCCCAAACTGGTTCTTGACTAACCTAAACACAACATCACCAAAACAATACGAAAACTCTGGGTGCTCCACCAATTCATAAGCACTCAAAGTTTCCTCCATCATGCCTCCATCCAAATTACTTGCTTCACTCACAGAAAAAGTTTTCCACTGCACCCTTACGGTTCGTTCCTTTGCATCCACAGACTGCACAACACCCCATCTGTGGCTGCTAGACGTGTGTGGATCCTCACAAGTTCCCTTTTCCAACACAAATTGTTCAGGCAAGAATTCGCAATCGTTCACAACAGTTATAAGGAGTAAGTTTTGCGAATCAAGTCCAAAAGAGTAGCTGCCATCCTGCCACACAACATCAACTTTAGTCTTTGTCTTCACAATCACAAAGACTTCATCTAAATTTGAGTTCCTTTCCTTAAATACACTTGCTAAGTTCTTATGCTCTTTAATCAGCTGACCAGTAGAGTACTCCTTTTCACCCTCATTGTCAGCTCTTGGAAGCATGCAGCAGTCACCAAGCTCCCAATTTGCATATGAAAAATAAGACAACAAAGTCAAGTTTTTCGGATCCTGCAAACTTGGTGGAGTAGGCAATCTCAAATCACTACCCAAGGGAGCAGATGCAAGCCAATCCACATAAACCAAACCTGCTTCCACAGCACAAACAGTTCCTTCATCTTGATTTCGTCTCCAAGCTCCACGTAACCAACTAGCTGGTGTAGAAACATTTGATGGCCTAATTCGCACTCTCTGTCCTGGATAATACGGATACTGTGAGTCTTCCAGTATATCATGAGAAATTGGCAAGACTTGCTCTTGGTCTATGACAGTGACTACACAGTTTGCCCCATCATCAAAGTTAACAGTGACTTTGTCAACTACTTTGTCAACCCTTCCAAGCCAAGGCCCACCAACCACGTAATCCCCAACTGAAATGGAGCGGATCTTTACAAGTTTCTTGGAATTTACATTTTTTATTGTTTTTCCCGAAGCACTCTCCAAATCTACCAACATATCAATGCCAACCACTCTGCCCATCTGTCCAGATGGATCTGTTACAGAGCCCACCAAATCCCCATGTATAAATCCCCTCTCAAATGAGAGAAACTCATCAATTTTCCCAATGCTCTCCTCGAGGCTTGACAAGATGCTGCTAGCCTGCCCACCATATAAATATTCAGTTTCCTCCTGATCCTCACTGCTGCCACTTTCACTATAACCCTCCCAATCAGAGTCGTTTAGGAACAAATCCATGATTCAGATGCCTATTAGAAGATACGATTACAACTCAGTCTAATAGCAATTGCATAATTACAAGAATAAAAGGGAAATGCATCAACAGAGAGAATTAGGGCCTATAGTCTATCAGGCAGGATCACTCACCTCAGCTGAAAAAGATCCAGACTCACAATTATGTTTTCCTGTAAGCCTTTTGCTCAAATTCCTCAGCTGATCTTCGCTGCAGATCACATAAACAAGATTCTTTTAGGAAGTCAAATGTCTTCAAAGAAAGCTCATGTTCCTTAAAATTTATACTTTACCACATTTCTCTTAACTGACCTGACTTGGGATGTACTTTTAGATTGTAATACTATAACAATAGTTACCGCGAAGAAAATTCAAGTAGGGATAGAGAGAGGTACCATAATATTTTTCCCCTTCTTAAAGAAACTGGAGAAGCTGACAGTCTTGCTCCTAATTTGAGCTCGCTTTGTTAATACTTATTGCCTTGAGGATGAGTAGTTTGTAGTTGTTCCAAAGGACAAACAAATTGCAGATTAATACACACACACCCACATGCCAATTGACGATGATATCTGATAGTTTGTCTATATCTCCAACCGGATATGTGCTAAGTTGCTAACCCTGGAGATCTGCTGCCAAAGGAGATTTGCCCTATAGAGATAACAGGAGTTGAGTTACAACCCCAAATGCCAAAGGAGATTTGCCCTATAGTGATAACAGGAGTCGAGTTACAACCCCAAATGCCAAAGGAGATTTGCCCAATGAATGGACTGAAGTTCCCACTACAAAAAACTTCTGGAAGAGACTTTCCCACCGCAGAAGAGCACAAGAGCTACCACTGTCAGATAGATCTACCCCACAGATGAGATAGAAGATCCTCAGAACGGAAAAAAAAAAGGTAATTGCAGGAGATATTCCAATAGCAAGGGTGGAGTTCCAGTTAGATGGATGGAAATGATGGATTTCCAACCAAACAACTCTGAAGTCACCCAACTGAAGGAATCTTTAGTAACTTTTGCCAAAGGAGATTTGCCCAAAGAACTGGAACTTCACTAAATTATGCTAAGCAGTTTGTTAATCTTGAAATTTATTGCCAAAGGAGATTTGCCCCAAAAATAATCAAAGTTTCTGTCACAATATATGCTGCCGAAAGAGATTTGCTTCATGTCAATGGTTTGATTGATCAACTGATATCCAAGGTCCAGATAAGGTGAGTCATTTCACATAACAGGATACCAATTGTAGATATATCTAGCAGCTTGACTGACACAAACTCGGTTGCATATTGTGTCTCTATCTGGATAAGTACTTTAAAGTCAAGAAAGCTTCTCTAAACTGCTTAACATTGCAATTGAACCTGAAGCAACACCATATCTATAGCGACTTTGAAACAAACAAGATGCTGTCTTGACAGAACTAGCAGTGTAACCAAGTTTCGGAGCTAAAACGCAGAAGAGCTTCTCTAAGCAGTTTTACATTCCATAGAACCTGAAAACATAAAAGCTGATAATAATAGACGTAAAAAAACTTGGATATATTGACAGAAAAAGCAGCAAAATCTGAGAATCAAGAATCAGTTAATCTGATTGCTTCTACTATTCTTTCAAAAGTATACTCTCTTTCTAAACTATAATAAAGAGACCAAAAATGGTAGACGAAGAAGAGAAAATAGAGAGGTTGAGTATTGTTAACCTTTGATTTGACTTTAGACACTAATAAGCAAAAAACTAGTGTTGTTTGTGTGTAAACGATAATTAGCAAACCATTACCAGAATACTACATTCATATACATAATAGAATTTAAACCAGGAATTTTTTTAGATACATACAGCTCTAAGATTTGTGTATTTTTAAAATATTAATTAATCGAATTAAAGGATCACCTTTAAGAACAATAAATATGATAATCATGTTAAAATTCTTTCAATGCATGAGCTTTATAATGTAACCATCAAGTCGGGGTACCACAGAGAGAGAGAGAGAGAGAGAGAGTAGTCATATGGTATAACAAAATCAAAGTTAGTGCTCCACAATTTGTATTGCATTTGAATAACGGATTTGTGCTAGAGGGTTTTAATTCCAAACTCCAGAATGGATTGCTGGAAAATGTAGTTTTAACAACACGTGAAGGCTAAGGGAAAGTAGAGCAACCATTGAACATATGTTATACCTTAACAAAGTCTAGTTGTGACAACATCTTTAACTTAAATCATTGCTTTTATCTATCAACAAGGGACCAATCTCACCGAGATTAGTTTAAACAAAAATACACGAGTGTAACTCTCAGTTCTCATATACCATTCAAGCAATCGAAAACATGAGCTAAAAATTCAAGTACCTATCTCCAAAGTTTTCAAATGCAAATGAAAATAAAAATTATATACAAATCCCCCATTAGCCATCAATTTCTTTTACAAAACAAATCTTCATTCCATTTCAAAGATCATCCTACAATAGTGAAAGTAATCTCAACAAACTATAGTAACACAAGATATACCACCAACTTCACTTCAACACCCTTCCAAACTGTCGTGACAGTCCCATTTGGTACCGCCACATTAGTTATAAAACTCATGTAAAGAGTCCACTTCTCAGGTACCACATTAGTCTTAAAAACAAAGTAACTATTTTTTAATGAAAAACAAAAAATGTAGGAATGGCCAAACCACTCCAACCCTTTGAGGTGAGGACCGGCCACTGCCTCAAGGGAGTAGTCAGCCACCCCATGGTCCCTATTTGAAAGTTACTTTCGGCTATTTTGTTCTAAATTATGTTTTAATGTTATAATTATTTACTAATTTAGTTTCGGTGACAAGTGGATTGTCCTCAAGAAACTCAGTGAAGTGGTAGCATATCTACCATTAATTTACTCAATCTATACGAACAACCGTGCCCCTCAAGAAACTCTAACGCCATCAAAGAGAACTTTTCAAAGTGAGTTATCCAACAGTTCAGTACAAATAAAAACAGAGAACTTGCGTCTTCTCACACCAGACTTCCATAAATATCACTAAAATAACAAAATTCCAAACTTATGCCTAAGAAATTCAAGTCCCACGAAGATCCAAAATATTTAAAAAGTCGTTAAGATATAATAAAATCTACATTTCTTATCCGTTTAAGCTTTGGGATAAATAGAGATTTTATATAATATCATAGCAGAATTTTTAAATTCTAATCATAACTCTATACTCTTCGTCTTATTTAATTAAATATTTTATTTATTAAACTTATTAATTTAAAAAAAAAGTCTTACTTATAAGTTAAAAAATTATTAAAATATAATAAAATCCACTTTTTCCATCAGCTTAAGCATTTGGAAGAAACAGTGATTTCACAAAAGTGTAAAGCATTTCCAATAATTTCTACAAATTTAAAAACCATAATGACCGAAAGCTTGTTGCTTGATTGAGAGAAAATTCAAGACAAAAGCTAATTCATTAATCCATAAACAACAAAACAGAAAAATGAGGTTTAGAAAAGATGGAGATTGAATGACAAAAATAGAAGAACAAAGTACTGTACCATTGGCTACCTCTGCTAATTTTATTATCAGCACCCAGAAAGCCTTCAAAAAGCTGATCAAAGGAATACCACCCAGAACATTACTGACAGAAAAAGAAGTTGCTCCTATGGTTTTCTTTTCTTCAAAGTTTTCTTGAGAAGAATTTACCGTTGATCAAAGAAGGGAAAAGCTGGGAATTCAGAGAGGCGGAGTTCCTCTTTGAAGGCCGCCCTTCTCCCCATAACCGAGCCTCCAAACCATTCAAGCAGCGTGTCTCTGTTTCAGAGGGTTGGTGTGGCTTCCTGGAGGCTGGGATAGGTGTGTCTCACAGTTTTTGTTGCTATGGAACGTTGTAGGTTCTGCAAGTGGGCTGCGCTTGTCTGTCTCATCCAAATAGACGAGGAGAACGATTATTAAATGGTTACGAAACAAGAATACACCAACAGTATCGGACATGCCGTAGTCGTTAGATAAATGATAGTTGATGTTTAATTATTGTATAATTATTTTAAAATATATATATAATTTATATAAAAAATCTAGTTTTTTAATAATAAATTTATTATTTTTTAAAAATGACTGCACGATATTTATAATTATACGTAATATTATTGTTTTAATAATTAATTGTTATTAAAAAAACAAATTTTCATAGAAATTTTGTATTTATTCTATGCAGTATTAATTACATATTTTAAAATTATACAAATCATTTTTAAAGAATAGTAGATACAACTAAGAACTAGAGATTGATCATATATATTAGGAAATTATATATCTATTTTGTGTTTATAGTTTAATTAATTAATTTGTATATTTTCAGGAAACAGAAAATTAAATTATTGGTTCTAGAAAGAATGAGAGAGATGATTAAATTGTTTAATCAATAATTACGAGTGTGTCTATGAGCTCAAAAATAAAGGAAAGTGCACTTTAGGAAAAAGGGCTAGATTTATGAAAGCGTCTATGTTCTATTGATATGAAAATTAAATAAATTATATATATATATATATAGTAGTACTAGAATTATGCTTATTTTAGCTAAGATTATATAATTAATTTAATATTCTTAAAATAAAACATTAATCGAGATTAATATTCTGTTGATATATGTGTCAGCTGGCAGACCTAATTATCTATATATATGTTTTTTTAAAAAATTATCTATACATATACAGCACTTTTGGCGATGGCTGCGCTTGCTTTAGTTTCCCACGATAATGGAATTCATGTTAACGTTCACGTACGATAAAAGGATCCAATATTGCAAAAGAGTACATGCTTGGTCAAATATCAATGATATGACATAATTATTTATTTTAAAATTTTAAATTGATTAGGAAAAATAGATTTTATTATATTTTAATATATATTTTTATTTATAGACTAATTTTTTTTTTCAATTAAGAAGTTAAATTAATTAAATATTTAATTAAATAAGGTGTAATAGATGCATATGTCAAATGAAAGATGAAAACCAAAGCTCTTCTCTCTCTCTCTCTCTTTGAAGCAACCAAAAGCTGATCTTCTCTGTACAGGCTAAAGAACGAATACGTAATAACGTGGTTAAGGGCATTCATGCTAGTGCTTGGATGTTGTTGAAGTAGCTAGGCCTCTTTTTAAAAGCATTAATGGAAGTGACTTTAAACTATTTCCATAAAGATGAAAATCACAAGGTTGGATCGATCGAGTGTGAACACATACATATATTTATCTATATATAAGCATTATATAAAAAAGAGAAGTACTTCAAACACAAACGCAAATTTACTGGTTTGATTGTTTACATAAAAGAAAAAGAATATATATTACAAAAATAAATAAGTATTTATGACATTTTAATTATAATTAGAAGGATTGTTTATAATTAAAATAATATATTTTTATCGAAAATAATAATTCTAATTATAATTAAAATATCACAAATACATATTTATCTTATAATAATAATATTGAGTCAAATTAAAAATCAAGCAATTATATTCTTTAGAATATTATTTCATAGCCGGGAGACAAGATCACGATGTTATACTTTGAAAAATACTACTATATTATACAATTATTTTTTTGCAGTTTTTGTGCACTTCGCTTATATAATTAATTTTTATATTTTAAAAAATTGATATAATTAATTATATTAGTAAAGTTGCATATAAAATTATATAAAAATAATTAAACATAAATTTTTCTATTTTGAATTACGTGTACGCATGCATCATGTGTTGTCACGTGTGCGTGCTGAATTGGCAACATCCTTTACCGAAAGCAAAAGTATATATAAAGAGGAGCATGCAATGCCACTTAAAATATGTTATTAATTAGGTTGACGTTAAAAAAAAAAAAACAAATGAGTTACCAGAGGCATCAGTACTTTAAAATGGTACTTCTTTTTCACGGGTACTACATTTTCTTTAGAATAATGAAGATCCTCTTTTAGGTACTACAATCTTTTGAAAAAACGAGATCACTTGATGGCTGTATGTCTAGCTGAAAGGACAGATCACATTCACTTTGCTAAACCACATTGCAATGAAAATGACAGATTCCTAACTGTAGTTCATGTACTTTTTATTATCCATTATATGCTTTTCTATTGGGTGGATCGCAGTACAGTACAAATTCATAAATATGCCCTGAATATGCCTCCAAATTCATGTGATCTCAACAACCAAATTCATGAAGATCAGTTCTGAACTGGGATTAGTAATAATTAATCTATTTGGTAAGTATTTCAAAGTGACATATCCGATGAAAGAGTTACGAATGTTTGATTATATATTATAGCCAGCCATGCACGATATAACTTACCATCAGGGCGGAACTAGCCCAAAGCTAAGGGGCTACCTCCAAAATATTTTTAAAAATTTTATATGGTATACATATGGATATAATATTTTTTATATAATTAAAATTTCTACTCTAATTTTAAAAAATAAATAAATTGTCCCTCTCAATATTCAAGTTTTTTAAATTTAATTTTTCACTTTCATGTAAAAATTAGTACTTAAATTGTCTCCTTCACTTTATCTTAATGTGTTGTTACATCTATATTTTTAAAATATATCTATATTATTTGAGTTATGTAGATGACTAGAAATTTCAGAAAAATTAAAAATATATTATTTGATTGACAAGTTAACTTATTTAGTATTAACTTTTCATATTTTTATTGCTACTACTGAGAGAACATTTTCTGTCATAAAATTTATAAAAATTAGATTGCTTACTTGAAAGAATATGAGTTTCTAATAGATCATTTACTAGTTTACATTGAGAAAAAATTTATCATGAATTTCATTTCATAGATAACAATAGATGAATTCTATTCTATGAAAGGTCATCGTCGAACTTAACTTGAAGGAAAAATTCTAAGTTCATATATCGGCTTTTATTTTTTTGGTAATGGTCTCTAGCAAACTATGAAAAATAAATAAAATAATCTTATAAAATAATTTAAAAACATTTATTTTTTGTATACAATTTTCTGATATATGATTATTGTTTTTATATATAATCATGTGTAAAAAAAAAATATATTATTTATATTCACGCATATACATATTTTGTCAATCGCCCCTCTCCCAAATACCAAATCCTAGTTCCGTCCCTACTTACTATAACTAATTGGTATAGTGTGTTATGGTACCGGTATAGTTAAGCCTGTTTATTTTAGTTCCGAATTCGAGAATCTGAATTCGAAAGTTGAATAATTTTCTTGAACCTTTTAGATAAAAGTGCTAAAATTATTATAAAAAAAAAAAATCAAAATCCAACTTGGATAAACCGACTTAGATATAGTGTTGAACAAATTTTGTGACGCCAAACTGATCATCGATCCATGCATGCGCTACTCATCAAGCTCCATTTATATATATATATAGCTATATATACACACACAAACATGCAGCTTAGAAATCAAGCTTTTGGCTATGCTTGCTGCATGCATGGTTGGTTGATTGGTTCTCCGGTGAGTAATATTATTCATACATAACCTATAAGCTGCAGTACCATTGCACATGGTTTTTAGGAACTTGGCACACTAAATTTGCATCACCTGTACTACCATACGTCCGTATTCTTATTACATAACATGCACTTGGACTACTTTATATATTATTATAAAAAATTTATGTATTATATATATTTTTTTACATTCAACTAATATGATTGGCCGTGTCATTATTTTTAATATAAGCCTAGGTATGAAGGAATGAGTGTATTCCTAGGGAGTACTGAGACTGCCGAATCTTTGTGGACTGGACTCAAAACTATAGCAACGGTCATCCAGGGTTCCTTCGTTCTATATGTTCACTTAAATTATATTATAACCTTTTGAGTCAATCACATATGAAGTGCAAAAAATACATTCAAATATGTTTGCAGCAAGAACTCTTATAATCCTATTCTTTGAGAAAACAATAGAAGCTAGCATATATATATATTTATTCCACCAATGCAAGGCGCTGCATGTTGACGATCACTAGTTTCCACGCCTGATTAGAACGTACTGACATATATGCGTAATTATTGCTAAATGAGCTTTGTGGGATAACAGTAGTTATAGAGATATTTTTAAAGAGTAGTCTTAGGTGCAAGTATATTTGCGCATATGAACAATATTTTTAAAGAGTAGTTTATGTTAGTGAGTAGACGTAAGTCTATTTGCATATAAATTTTTTCTTTTGGAAAATCCTAATAGCCTTATTGTTGAATGTGAATACGGTTTTACAATTGGTATAATAGTATTATAAAAAAAAATTAATTTTTTTAATTAATTAATTATAATTAAAAAATTATTTATAATTTATAATTTATTTTAATCATAAATAATTATTTTGTTATAAATAATTAATTATAAATAATTATTTATTTTATAGTGTTAATTTTATCTACTTTTCACTATTCTTCCATGGAAAGTCGACACATGGTGGAGGGCTTTTGATCACTCACAAATTATATGGCTATCACATGCATGATCTAGATGAGTCTGTACAAAAATTGGTTCTTTTATCTTTTTAATAAACCTAGTACTTAAAGTGCATTTAGAATCTCTCTCTCTCTCTCTCTCTCTCTCTCTCTCTCTGTGATCTCTGTCATGATCTGCTAGCTAGGCAGCCTTTCAGAATATCTCATTATGAGAAGAACCGTGTTTTTCCATTATCAACTTTCTAAAGTATCTAATGTACAACTAATATTAAGATCATCTGAATTGATAAATACCACGAACACAGGTAAAAAGTGTAGGGTATACGTAGCCGACATTAATTCTGGCCCAATTTGAGACAAATATAGGAAGATATAGATAATTTATAATTAGAGTGATATAGCCACAAAGTTACACAATTTTTTTTTATAAAGTGACGTAATTTAATTAAATATGATCTGTCAGATCTATTTTATAATAAAAATAATTTTATAATTTAATAGACCATATCAAACTATATCAATTTAAGAAATTTCTTGTATAAAATTTCTTTGTGACTACAATTTTTATTTTCTGTAACGTACCAATATATGTTTACTCATCGCTTAATCTATTAATTAATCTTTGAGCCCTTCATGTTTAAGTACACAGATCATCACAAGGGTTTTCCAAGGAAATATATCTCTGCCTGCATCTTGTAATATATAATTAAGTTTTCAATATCGTTGCTTGCATTCAATTTCAATAGTACTGATCTTTACATTTCAAGTAAATTGCAATTAATTACAAGGTTTTATAAGCTGCCTAGATGATCAGTATCTTTTCCTGTGAATGTTGTGGTGGCTAACAAACAGGATAAACAATTATATATAATTGTCACCATCTTGTTTGTAAGTGGATTAATCGTTATCTTTAAATGAAAGGGAAATATTTATTTAGAAAAAATATAGAATCATGATCAGACGGATAAGGAAATCCACTAGGGCATGCAGAGCGAGGCGCATTACCTGTACTTAATAAGAAAAAAGAAAGTTAATATAATTAAAAAACTTTAATTAATAATTACCCGTTAACCAGTCGCATTAATTATAAACCACTAGCTAGCAGGGTCGATGGAGATAGTACTGCTGGGTCCAGGGGACTAAGTTTAGAAAATACATATGGTGGAGTTCTCATGTTCAAGCATTTATATATTATTATATCATATGCCTTTTTCCTTAAATTAGGATAACGAGTAAATCATGTTCAAGCATTTAGTATTTGACATATGATGATCAAATACTAGCAATAAGCCTCGAATGAACCAACCCTAACTAGTTAGTAGATGTTACTATAAAAAAAATGAATATTTGTAATAGATTATTTAAGCTAATAATGATTATTTATTACGAATATAAATTTATTTCAATAGAAAATAATCATTTTAATAAGAAATAATTGATTATAAATAAGTTTTTTTTTTTTTTTGTGTGTAGTGTGTACTCCATAAAAGTAAACAAACATGAAAGAAGAATGATTCATTTTATTATTGCTTTCTTCTTTTGGCTAAGCTAGTTTGGCTCAAAATGAATGTTAATTAATTTCCCTGCAGCCAGTAGGATCCATTAATTGCTACAGATCCACCCTTTTGCATATCAAATAATAGTTCCCATCATGGGGATTGGACCATAATTCCTAATTCATTGGATGCTAATTGCTGCCTTTTTTCAATGAAAGAATGATATTGGTTTTTGATCTAGATCATCAACTACTGTACGCATTTGGAAACACAAAAACTCTACACATGATCACATGATGACTCCCTCTATATATACCCAATAAGAAGATCGATGCCCTTACTTCAATTATAGTTTTACACATTGAGAATTGCCCATTTCAACTGCTCAATCATTGCATAAGATTTAGATGAAAAGAGCTTGTGATATGATGCAGAGAGTTCTAGCGACCACGTGTACATACATATATATATATGCGTATATATTTTTATAACAAATCTCTCTCTCTCTCTCTCTCTCTCTCTCTCTCTCTTAGTGGTCCATTGCCGGCCTAATGCTTTTAGGAAAAGACCAATTAGGAGTGATATTACAAGTAAAATAAAAACCCCACCATGTTGTATCGAACAAAACGGAAAAGGTGTCTCTTCGGTAAATGACAGTGACATACAAAGTGGAAGGATGGAGCAGTATGCATGCTTATCGCAATCTACAGCTTAATATAAATAAATAAAATACAGAACAGTACTTAGATTTTGGACAACATTATTATTGTTAAATGCTGCAATCAAGATCTGTTATGGCCAAAGCTGTGAAAAGAAGTGGACAAAACTATTGTGACAAAGAATTCCAATATCATAATCATATATTAAATGAAACATGGGAAGAGAGCACAGAGATCGCCAGTGCTAGAGGGAGCGAATACCAATTTTTCATGTATGTTTGGATTGGAAAACACATCTCTATTTTATTATTATATTTTTTTAATTTTTTATATAAAACATAAATTTCAATATATAATTTTTAAATTTTAATACACATTTTTAAAATTTTAATTTAACTTTTTCATATTCTAAATAATAATAATATTAAAAAATAAATTAAATTCATCTTATTTTTTAATTTAAATTAAGTCAAAAAAAGAGAATGAATAAGTGGCAGCAGCCAAGAAAGTGAATCTACTTATTTGGATAAAGAGATTACTTGATATACTCTTAGATAAAAGTTTACAGTTGAATAAAATAAATTAGAATATTATATTTTAATATTATTATTATTTTAAAATTTAAATCATTAATTATATTTTGTATCAAAATTTTAAAAAAAATATAATGATGAGATAAGATTAAATTATTTATGAGTAATGACATAATTATAATTTTTTTATAATTTTTTATCGAATCATATTATAAATCAGAGATATTTTTGTAAAATGATGTATAAAAATATACGTGACTTTATAAAAATGCATTTCATTTATAATATAATTATATGAAAGATTATAAAAAAAAAAAGTTGTATGGTATCGTTACTATTATCCAAATGAAGCATTATAACCACTTCGCTTTATGGTCCAATAACGCATGAATCACAGAGAAGGTTTGGACTTGAATTATTGAATCGGAAACGTCAGCGAAAAAGACAAAACAAACAAAACCATGGGTTATTTGGGCGTGGGTCCCAAATGACCTACAAACAAGCCCCACCTGTCCATAGGGCACTATTTATATCAATCCACAGAGAGAGAGAGGAACAGTAAAAACTATTTTAGTATTTTGGAGCATAAACCAAACTTGGTAGTGGGTTTTAAAGGCTTTTGAACACAGCTGTCATTCATTGATTTGATTTTTGTGAGAGTTAGAACATTAATAAATTTTATCAAAATAAATTATTAAAACTTGATAAATAATATAAATTTAAAAATCAATACTAAAATAATTTTATATTAAAATCATAAAATATATTTTTTTCTATATTTGATCAAAAATAAAGATAAAAAAGTAAGAAAAATAAATCAAAAATATATTTGATTTAACTTTTAAATAATAAACTATCAAAATTTTCTTATTTTTGATCAAATATAATAAAATATTTTTGATAAATTCAATATAAAATTATTTTAATATTAATTTTTTGTTAAATTTATACTTTTCATTTAATTTTGATGAGACTAATACTAATGCTCTTAACCAACAAAAGCACCAAACGGTGTAAAAATTTATATTATTTATTTCTCCGCCCGTAAATAATTAGTTTCTACACCATCATTCCTTATATTTTAATATTATTATTTTAAAATTTCAAATATTTAAAATATTTTTATATTTTGTGTCAATTTGAAAAAAATTTATAAAAATGAGATAAAACACTTTCATCCAAACGAGACGTAAGTCGAATCAACTGCAAAATGACAACGAGAAGTAATTCGTTTTGCATG
The DNA here is from genome assembly GCA_036898215.1 of Platycarya strobilacea. Lineage (NCBI taxonomy): Eukaryota > Viridiplantae > Streptophyta > Magnoliopsida > Fagales > Juglandaceae > Platycarya > Platycarya strobilacea. The sequence continues at coordinate 6,587,051 of CM072548.1, forward strand.
CATGTTTGACGACTCATATATTGCAGTCATATATATGTTGGTTATTCAAACATGGCATAAAGTTTTGCTGATTCTGAAAGCAAAAGAGAGAGTTAAAGATCATATGACCCTATGATTATCAAACGCTTTCGGTCTCGGACTGGACTGAAATCCACAGGGCACGCCACAAGACGAAGAAAGATGATAAAAAGAGGTGAGAGAAGTCTGATGGGAGCAATACTGTCTAATCTTAACATCTTGTCACATTTGAGAGTATAGAACTCAGCTTCCACCAGCCAAACATACAGATCTAATCAATTGGGAGTAGCCAATTATGGAGTCTGGAGCACTTTCAAGTTTCAACGACATAGCTTAAATACTGGGAAAAATGATTTGAAATCAAGAGTCAATGGACACATAATGCACGAGAGAGTAAATAATGATATCTGCTCCAATGCTCACCACAGGCACAATCTCTGCCATCCTAGAACCACTACTAATGAGCATAGTTTATTACAGTACGACAGATACAAGACATGATGAGGGTGTATCTCAAAGCTTTAAAGTTTCGATTTTGAGCCCCCATAAGTTTCTGACTTTGGAAGAATTAAAATAAATGCAAAGTAGGTATGATCACTATGTAAGATGCAAACATGTGCCACTAGAAGCTTTATTACACGAGGTTGCAACCACAATATATGCTTTAGGCTCCTAGAGTAAGGTAGACTTAATTTAGGAGCAAATATGTAATTCTCTAAGACCTCGAAAACATCTTAGTTTTGGGAACAAAATTGATGGTGATAAGGATAAAAAGGAAACACGAGTCCAACATCTGCCCAATTGGATGGTGGTTGGCTATCTGCTCGACTTGACATCCAAGATGTACATGGTCCAGATTAGAAAAGTGATCATGCTCATCATAAATCATCAAAAAGTCAAAACACGGACAATATAAATATGGGCATCCATTAATGTTGGTGTATATAGCCTCAGGCAAAACCTCTTAAGCAGCAACTGCAACTTTTTCTGGCTTCTTCGCAGAACCCTTTGAAGGCATCTCGGTGACTATCTTTTCAGGTTTCTCAATTCCTTGAATATCAGTTATCCTTAATTTAGTCAGCTCCTGAGGATAACCATAGATAAAGAAAAATTACAACCATGATGTAAGCACATTGCACTGGTTCAGCCAATTTCATTTCAAAAACATACTTGGCGATGTCCTTTGGTGCGACGATAGTTCTTCCTTCTCTTTTTCTTAAAGATAATTACTTTTGCATCTAATGCCTGTGAGAAAGAGAAACATAAGAAATTAACTGAATGCCCATGAAAAAAAGAGATGCCATAACTTTCACCATGTTTCACAAAAGCTCTATGTTTTTATCAGAAGAAAATAAAGTTTAGAAAAGACAAATATATATATATATATATGAGGTGGGGTCACATTAGTTATCTGCATACGTTTGCCTCGGACATGCGTTTTAAGATTTTTCAACTTGCACCAGCACCTTCAGGTGGTCTTTTTAGAGGTCCTTAATCATGTCCAAACCATCAAAACCAGCATGCCCTCAATCTATTACTAGTTTGGGGTACATATAAGATTGCCTGGTTCATTTTTCTTATTACTTCTATAATTCTCAGCAACCCTACTTATCAAAACAGAATTTGCTGCAACCCATTACTCTAGATCGTTGGTTAAGGACTGCCTTTGTAAAGTTCAAAGAGTTGCAGGGTTGACTCCAATCCTGTTCAATGTAATATATTTATCTGCAGTGTTGTGTATCATATAAAAGACCCGACCTTCAGTATTCTAAGCATAACACGTTTGGTATTATTTCCCTGAACCCAATATATATACTATTTCTATTCTGAACTAAGCAACACTCCGCATCTAGAATTCCCCTCTTCCCCGGTACTTAATCTTGGAACAGATGTCTCCAATTGATTGAAAAGATTATGTGCATTTGAGACCACATTTGCACAAGTACCATATACATGAGAGAGAGAGAGAGAGTAGCAACACTCACGTGCTCCTCAACAACTGCATGAACGGCTCCATCTGGTACAATGGGCCTGCCAATAACAGTCCGACTACTGGAGCCGAGCAAGAGGACCTTGTTCAAGATCAACTGCAACAAACAAAGACATGGAAGCATTAATAAATTAATCAGCCAATTACTTATCAAACAAAAATTAATCATCTAATTGAAATATATAGATGTTTGAACTCTCGTGGACAAAGTAAACTAGATAACTCTCCAATAAACTACAGACAAGACAACAATAATTAAAACCAAGGGAATCATATATTAATTTTAGTTACACATCAAATTGGCTAGAGCATAAATTAACAAGGAAAATAGTCCACAGCAGGATTCTTGTTTCCTTTGTTGTGGACCAGAAGAGAAGCTTGTGATCCGCAGGTTTCTAATAGGGTCACAATGGTAAAGAGTTTTTTTTTTTTTATCAGTACACATTGGTAAGAGATATTAGTGTGATAGGAAAGAGGCTAGTGAAATCGAACATAAAACTGCAAGTAATACCAACTATAAGGCCCTATTTGGATTGAGAAGTGATCGTAACTTATCTCATTTCATCATTACCATTTTTTCAAAGTTCCACACAAAATATAATATACAATTCAATTTTTTGAAATCTCAATTCAGCTTTTTCAAATCCCAAAATAATAATAATAGTAAAAGGTAATATTCTAACAATATGTTATTCAACCTTCAATTTTTATCTAAAACTATATCAATTCATCTAACTATCTAAACTAACTCTAAAACTTTTTATTAGAGCTTTTTTGGAGATGGTTAACATAAAAATAATTTTAATTGCTTTACAATCAAGTTTAACACTCCGGCCTCACCTAAACTCTCATCAACAAGGCCTCAGTCCAATAACTGAGTTATACAAGCTCAATTGCATGAATTCCATTTTGCCACAAAAATCTTTAACTAGTCCTTATAAAAAGGATAAATAACAGCAAAAAAGAAGTGAACATCATCCAGCCTGAGTTCAATGCCAATAACAAGTTTATCTCCTCAGTGTCTCATTCTCACCCAAACTGGCACTACATACAACTTCTTGCCCACATACACTCCTAATGTTCCATCCTAAAATGCACTTAAGCCACCATTCAACTGAGCATGTTAATATTTTTTATAAGCAATGAGATTTAGTTAAATAGCACAAACTGGCCAGCCCAATTGATCACATTAATCTTAGCTGCTCAACATCCAAATATAATAAACATACACTGTCTTCCACTTGTTTTGAAAGTTACTCCAATCTCTCCCTCTTTTTAAAGGTAAACCAAGATCGGTAAATTGTTTGTTGATAAGTAATAGATGATAACAATAAGAATAGGCATAGCCCAAGTACACAGAGGGTATACAAGAGTTTAACACCTAGTTTTTTTTTTTTTTTTTATAGGTACAAGAGTTAACACCTAGTTAGGAGGAAGAAATAAAAAAAGCAAATCACGAAAATTTTAGGCCATTGAAATCTACAGCTTTAGCCCAAAGGAATATATATATATTTTTTATAGGTGTCCAAAGGAATAAAATTTAAACAAAGAACAGTCTAATCTCCTCCAAACTTCAGATGAGCATTCCTTATCTTCATACGTCCGACCATTTTGTTCCTTCCATAGGCACCCTGGAATATATATAGGAACCATCTTCCACATACACCGCCCAGAACCTTCCAATACCCATAAATAAAACCAGTTTCCTCTTGAGTATTTTTTTCTCATGAGAGAGAGCAAGTCAAGGATGAAAAGAAGCTAAAAGCTATACGGAGGATTGGATATACCTTCCCATGGAAAAAAAGGGGAGATATACATAGAAAGACAGAAACCTGTGTGGCATGAAGCGGATGAAAAGAAGCTAAAAGCTATACGGAGGATTGGATATACCTTCCCATGGAAAAAAAGGGGAGATATACATAGAAAGACAGAAACCTGGGTGGCATGAAGCTCAGACTAAAGCACGCTTTATTTAGCGACAAAGACTACTCTTAAAGTTGACTTATTTATTAAAGAATCAAAGAACACTGGTCTCACTATCGAGCCACCATATTTTAACATAAAATACTCAGTGGACCAAATAATATTTTTCATTGGAACGTATTCAAAAGGATCAATCCACCCGATGAAGGCAAGGTAACAAGAGTGAACCAAACCGTTCACGCGAGTTAATCACATAACAGGCGGATCAAGCCGTATGATATCCTATTTTGGCAATTCCAGAAGCATGCTCGATATTTATGAGACTACGGCAAGTCCAGAAGACAACGCACCCAGTCGATCATCCCGAAACGCATCAACATGGTATACAATGCCAAACACAATGTTCATTTCCTAACTTTATAAACAATATCTTTGAGCCCAACAATCAACAATGCCTTGCATATCATGCGATTTATACCCGACCACGTAAATACAAGAGAGCCCACCTTGTCATTCACCTCGCAGAATTTCAATCTCTCGGTGAAAATGCAATCCCCGTTACTCACCTTGAACTGGTGCGATCCAATCTGCAGATACCGCACGGTAATCAGTACCCCATAAACCCCCAATAAAAAACACCACCAAAATAATAATAAAATGGCGGAAATGAACCTGAACGACAGCGAAAATAGGCTCGTAGGGCTTGAAAACCCGGTCGGAGCGCTCGAGCGGGCCAACCACCTTGTAACCAATCGCCGCCGCCTCAGCCTCTTTCTCTTCCGCCGTATACTCTGTTTTGAAATTCGATACCGAAGCATTACCAACGTTCTCATCCTCGCTACTTTCGCACATCTCCTCGTCATCGTCATCGTCATCATCATCGTCATCCTCGGCGTCATCCTCGTCTTCGCCTTCGGCTTCGGTGTCCCTGTTGGAAGAGAAATGCCGAGGGTGGGCCCAATGGGAGCGTCGAGTAGGTCCGATAGTGGTGTAATCGTGGGCCAATTCGGAAGCGATGGTTTTGAGCGATTGTCCGGTGAGGGAAAGCGGTGTTGGGAGGGAAGAGAGACTGCTGTTTGTGGAGAAGAAGGCCGAGGCGTAGCGGGTCAAAGCGAGGAGGCACCGCCTGTTCGCCATGGATGCTCCTGGAGCTCGGTTCCAACACTCTGACAGGACTAGGGTTTTCGGCTAGACGGAGCCGGAGGGTTTTGAGATGGCCCAGCTCTCCGTGGGTTTTGACTGCGAGAACTTCAATATAACCTTAAAAGAGGCCCAACAGAAAGCCCATACCCGAGTGTGAAAAAATTGTAAATCCCATGATCTATCTGTCCCTTATATGGTTCCCCCTTCAGGCAGGGGTGGTAATTTGTGTTTTTAGTGGTGTTCGTGTTCTATAATGTGAACTCATAAGCCTTTGACTATATAAGTCAACTCGAATCCCATCGATTAAGGACTCGCCCCATTTAGATAATGGGTGTAACGCTCTTAATAATTAATCAAAGATATCATATATGTTAACAATACACGATTCATTTAAACTCATTTTCATGTAAATGTATTGAAATAATATGTACTACCCATTCAACTTAATTTATACAATTTTACATGAAAGTTCTAATCTATATTTATTAATAACTGCAATATTTTAAAGGAAAAATAAAATTACCTATTAATAGAAAATATCAATATTATTTAACTTTTTAGCATATAATAAAACCTATTATAAACCTTAAAATAACAAATATAAAAACAAATTAGAAAAATAGACCTTGTATATACTATGATGAATGCTTTTTTTAGAGTAAATTTTTCCTCCTCTAAATTTAAACATACACTAGACTTCTTGACAATCTAGACTATACTCTCAAAATACAATAACGTCATCTTTTGTTAATCTCATTGTCAATGCACACAAAATGAGAGCCTAAAATCCGATATAAAATAACCAAAATCCAAAAAAAAAAAAAAAAGAGAGACAAAGTAAGGGGGAATTGTTTCTCTAATTTTTGTAGAGAATTTTGAATTAGTAAATTTGTGGGTGGGGCTTCCAACTTATAGAGAATAAAAGAGTATTTGTGAAAACTCACAACTAAAATGAAATGATACTTGTGAAAAATCACAACTTATATACATAAAAATATATTTGTAAAAAGTCATAACTAAAATAAATGAATACTTTTGATAATCACAACTTCTCAAATATTAGAGAATACATAACTCACCAAAGAGCACAACTCTTTATTTAATTGGCAAACCTTTAAGACTTTTATCCCCAAGAGATATGCATTGGTTCAAGTCATCATGACATTTTTTCATTTAAATTTAGACAACCAAATTGTTACATTGAACAATATTGATAATGGTTCACATTATTTTTTATTTATCATTAGATTTTTAATCATTTTAAAGTTTAAAAACCAACAACTTATTCATGAAATCTCGTTTTGTTTGTTATTTGTATTTTACCATACATCAGAAAAATAAATGTTAACACGAGGTTAGATCAAACTTAAGTTTCTTAATTAATTTTTTTGTTAAAAAAAATGCTCGAATTTTCAACGCTACCTATTAAGTTCTTGTTGAAGTTTCAAATAATCATCATTTTGATATTTTCATCAAATAGATATTGACGCACACAGAAACAGTACCCTCGTATTTGATAAGGAAAATCATGACCATTATAAGTATTGACAGAATCAAATCAATACAAAATCAGCCACCCCTTAATCTTAGGCAATTAGACTTTTAATTGTGATTATTTCTATTTTTTATACTTACCATAGAAATTAGCATAGGCGCGTATCCATATATTTGTATATCTCTCCATTGTAAAAAGTAAGTTACAGAAATACAAAAATTCCATTTTTGACATCGTATCAACTTAAATACATTCCGGATCTTCCTCTACACCCCTCCATGGCTTTGTCCTCCAAACATTCTCCCTCCCCTTATCTCCTTCATCCTTCTAACTCCCCAAGCCTCATTCTAGTCTTCGGTCTCCTTACAAGAGACAAATTTTTCAAATGAAAAAAGGCCATGACCCGTACTCTTCAAAAATAAACTTAGTTTTGTTGAGGGCACACTATCCCCACCCGACCTCAACTCAGTAGATTATACTCAATGGAATCAAATTAAGGACATGGTCCTTACTTGACTTTTAAATTCAATCAATCACTCCATCGCAAATTCTCTCAAATTCCATCCCGACCCTTACAAAGTATGGCTCGACCTCCAATCACGTTTTTGTCACGGGAACAATGCCCGTATTTATCACCTCAAATGGGAACTTTCATCCTTGCACCAACACAATCATTCTATTCATGAGTACAACCAGATTAAATAAATCTGGGATGAACTCACCCACTTGCAGAAGAGCACTGATCTGAAAGATTTACAACAGCAAGTAGAGGATGAAAGGGTTTACCAGTTCTTGTTTAGTCCCAACAATTCTTTTTCCCAACTAAGAACACAGATTTTGGCTAAGGAGTGTCTCCCTCCTATCACGAAATTTTTTTCTATTTTGTTTTAGGAGGAGCAACAGAGGCTTCTCCATATTCAGCCTCCCTCATCAGAATCCCAAGCTTTTGCAGCACATTCCAGCAGCCACCAGAAACCACCACCTCATTGCTCAGAATCAAAGCAGACAGGCCATACATGCGACCGTTGTTGGCGGAGTGTGGGATACCCACCAGGCCACGAATCTCGCTACAAGCCTAGACCCTCTCTTCTCGGCAAACCACCCACTGGTTTGCCACCACCGATGGCCTATCAAGCTTCGACCTCCACCACAACGTCACTGATACCAAGTCTCACTCCCGATCTCTACCAAAAGCTCTTGGATTTACTCAGCCTGCAACCACCCTTTGCACATTTCATGGGTAACGTTTTTTTCCCATCTCCATTTTGATCAATGTCAAACATGGATTGTAAACAATGGAGCTAGCCATTACATATGACATGATCGGACTCTCTTTTCTCACCTCACCTCTCCATCTCATGTGCAGAGTGTATGTTTGCCCACAGGAAATTTCCTTCCAATTGAAGGGGTCAGCATGTGTGTTTTGACCGAAACCCTAACTCTAGAAAATATCTATTTTGTCCCTCAGTTTAATTTTAATCTCATTTATGTCCCTCAACTCACCACTAATAATTTATGTCTTATCTCCTTTTCCTCTACTCATTGTTTTTTTAAGACTCGCAATCGACAAAACTGATTAAAGCGGGTGAACTTTGCAATAGATTTTATGTGTATCAGCCTCTACCTATTATGAGTCTTTCTACTCAGACTCTTGCTAATAAAGTCTTATGGCACCAACGCCTAAATCATCCTTCCCGTTTAAATATTCCTAGTATTTTTAATAATGGTCCTTGTATTGTTTCTGATTATGATATTTGTGCTCGCTCTAAGTACACTAGACTCCATTTTCTTTCCAATGCTAATAAAAGTATTTTTTCTTTTAGTCATATTTTTTGTGATATATGTGGAGGTTACTATACTTTTTCAATTTGTGGTGCTCATTACTTTCTTACTATAGTTGATGATTTTTCTGGCAGCACTTGAATCTATCTCATGCAATATAAATCTAAAGCATATTCTCATCTCATGCACTTTTTTGCACTTATCCAAAATCAGTTCAAAATCATGATTAAAATAATAAGAACTGATAATGGACAAGAATTTCTTTCTCATAAATTTCAAAATGATCTTCACGATCACAACATCATTCACGAATGTACTTGTGTTGAAACTCCACAATAAAATGGTGTTGCGAAGTGCAAACACTGGCACCTTCTGAATGTCACTCGTAATCTTCGATTTCAAGCACATTTACTCTTAAAATTTTGGGGAGAATATGTTATCACTGTAGCTTATCTTATTAACTGCATCCCGAGTCATATTCTCCAAAATAAATCACATTTTGAACTTCTCTTCGACACCTCGCCAAATTATGCTCATTTACGCATATTCGGGTGCCTTTGTTATGTTCAAACTTTCCATGCTTTTTGTGACAAACTTTTGCCTCACACCTCAAAATGTGTTTTTCTTGGATATCCTGGTCATCATACAGCATACAAGCTTTACAACCTTGATACTCAAACCATCTTTTATTTTCGTGATATCACTTTTCATGAACAAATATTTCTATTCCAAACCACACCTGTCACTCTCCATACATCTCTTCCTATCATCCTTCTTCCTGTTCCTGAACCCATCTTACCACCATCTACCCCTCCTCCCTCCATAGTTATTCCTGACCCTCTTTCACCTCCGCCATCTTCCCTCACTCTTCGTTCTCGGTGCACCACCACTTGACCCGCATATCTTCAGGATTACGTTTGCCCAACCATACATAAGGAGTTCATTGCATCCTCATCAGCTACTTCAGTCACAAGTATTGCTCATCCTTTATCTGCTTTTCTTTCATATTCTTGTTTTTCACCTTCTCACCTTGCCTTCTTAACTGGTCTCACCATATCTGTTGAACATTCCTGTTACTCCACTGCCATTCGCCACCTTCATTGGCGCGAAGCTATGTCCGCTGAAATCCAAGCATTAGAAGATAACGCCACGTGGACTCTTAAATCACTTCCTTCTGGTCAGAAAACTCATTGGATGTAAATGGGTTTTTCAAGACTAAGCTCAAGGCCGACGGTTCCATTGAAAGGGACAAAGCTTGACTTGTTACCAAAGGTTATACTCAAGTTGAAGGTTTTGATTATCATGAGATATTTGCTCCAGTTGCCAAAATAACCACTGTCAGCTGCTTATTGGCCGTTGCTGCCACCAAAAATTGGGTCATTCATCAACTTGATGTCAACAATGCCTTTCTACACGGCAATTTATGATCCCACTATTAGGATATTGTCCTCAAGGGGGAGACTCGTGTTTGTCAACTCCAAAAATCTCTATATGACCTAAAGCAAGCATCCCGCAACTAGTTTTTTAAACTAACCACTGTGCTTATTGATGCAAGTTCTCATCAATCTCAGGCATACCACTCTTTATTTACTCTTGTAACTCACATTAGTATCACTCTTGTTCTTATTTATATTGATAACATCCTGGCTATTAGCAACGATATCTCTCAGATTGAGATTTTCAAGAGCATTCTATTTCTCTCTACACACTTCAAAACAAAAGACCTTGTTTCCCTCAAATATTTTCTTAGTCTCGAAGCTGCTCATTCTCAAGAATGCATCTTTCTCAACCAATGCAAGTATGCATTTGATATATTGTCTAATAACGGCTAATTTGGTGCTCGGATCACTCACTTTCTCATGAAACAAAATTTGAAGCTCATAGATCGTGATAGCACCCTCCTCATTGACCCTGCTGCTTATCGAAAGTTAGTTAGGCACCTCATCTACCTGACTATCACACGCCCCGATATTATTTTTACAGTGAATATTCTTAGTCAGTTCATGCATGTTCCTCATGCTCCATACATGCAAGCTGCCACTCGTGTTCTTCGCTATCTCAAAAGCAGCCCAAGACAAGGCATTTTTTTCTCTTTATCCAGCAATTTACACGTTACTATCTACACGGACTTAGATTGGGCCAGCTGCCCCACTACTTGTAAATCCACCACAAGATACTTCATTTAGCTTGGCACGAGCCCAATTTCTTGGTGAACAAAGAAACAAACGACAGTGGCCCATTCCTCTGCTGAAGTTGAATATCGTGCCGTATCAATCACTACTTACGAACTTATTTGGTTAAAACAACTCCTCATTAATTTTGGTGTTCCCTATTCTGAGCCTATCAGTCTCTATTGCGATAATCAATCTGCTCTTCACATAGCTTACATTCTTGTCTTTCACGAGCGCACCAAACAATTGTGATTGATTACAACATTGTTTGTGATAAAATTCGAGCAGGACTTCTTACAACTGTTCACACCTCATCTTATGAATAAGTTGCCGACATCTTTACTAAAGCATTGGGTAATGAACTTTTCCATCATTTTCTATGCAAGTTGGACATTATAGACCTCCATGCACCAACTTAGGGAGTATAGACAGAATCAAATCACCACAAATTAGCCATCCCTTGATCTTGGGCAATTAGACTTTTAATTGTAATTATTTTTATGTTTTGATACTTATTATAGAAATTAGCATAGGTGTGTATCTATATATTTGTATATCTCTCCATCGAAAGTAAGTTACAGAAATACAAAATTTTCTTTTTTGATAATAAGAAAAATAGATTTTTGTGATTAATTATTATGATAAAAAATTATTTGCAACTCATTTTGACTGTAAATAATCATTTCACTGAAATTAACTTGTTGCGAATAAGCATTTTTTCCATAATGAATGTCTATACTTACTATTTTATTTACATGATCATACACATTCATATCTCAACTATTCAAAATAGTAAAATTCAGAATTTTAAATTCTAATTAAAAAGGAAAACTGATCAAATAAAATTGTTACTAAATACATATAATATTAGGCCTGTTCATCTGGGGCAAGTTTTGCCCATATCGGATCTATAATTTTTTTTAATTTATTAATAATTTTAATATTTTTATCTAAGAAGTTCAAAAAAATTATTCATCTTATGTATAATACTAATCCAAAGAGTGAAACATAGAGAGAAGAAGAAGAAGTATGCAGCTAATTAAATTCAACCATTCGATCCAACTTTTGTTTTTAAAGTTCCGTATTGATTTTTATAGTTTTTTTTTTGCAAAGTTATATTTTTGTGTTTAGATAATAATTAGGTATAAAAGGATTAATCTAATAATTTTTTACCTAATAGGGTTCTTTAAGAAGGAGATCCTATTAGATGATTCTTCTCTTTGGTTTTCTATTACAATAAATGGTAATTGTAATAGAAAACCAAGGAGAACCCTTTAAAGTGAGCGTGGTTAAGGCAGGGTCCCGAAATTTTTATTATTATTATTTTTTTACTTTTTAGTGATTAAAGAAGTATTTTTTAATAATGTTATAAATCTTTTATTTTAAAAGAATATTAAAAGTGATTAAATAGTACTCAATGTGCTTAATTGGCACTGTAGTGTATTGATATTTTTTAAAATATCTTTGAATGATAAAAAAAATATAGACAATTAAGAATACAAAGAAATTGTTAATAATGTGCTTGGTACTCAATGTGTTTGATACCGTAGTATATTGATATATATATATTTTAAAATATTTTAAAATAAAAAAAGATGAAAAAATGAAGTTGAACTATGCGGTATGAGCAACATGTTCAACAAATTTAGAGCTGTAATTGAACCGAGTATTAGCTTGCCGAACTCGGCTCAACTCCAAATATTTGATCTCGAGCTCGTTTTTATTTATGTTTTGTTCGAACTCGATTCGATAAGCTAAACTTTTAATTTGAGCTGGGTCGAGCTCGATTTTTTTTTTTAATTTTTCGAAAAAAATCTAAAAATAAATAAAGAAATAAACAAAAAATTAATACTTAATATCTAACTAACTGGTATTTATTCATCATAATAATATATTATATGTTTACAAATATTATTAATCAATACACATAATATGATAGCATATATTTATTTCAGACATACTTTCCATATACTAATATATGAAATTATTAAATTTTATAAACTAATCATTGTACAAATTATAAAATATAACTAGAAGTATATTCATTATATTCGTTGTATTATGGTAGCTATTTTATAATATATACATAATAGTTAGTATGTAGGAATTAATAGTTATATATAATACAACGTAGGAATCATATAGGAAATGTATTCATAATTTTTTTATGATATTATAATTCAATTTAACAATTTCTTTGTATTCTTAATTATTCAATTAATTAAAAAATATATATATATTCCTTAGTTTTATATGAATCGTTCACTTTCATAAAACTTCTCAACTCATATATTTCCATCTTATCTAATAATTACACTTTTTCTAAATCTAGATACAAAATAATAAAAACAATTCAATTTTTTCAAATGTCAAAATAAAATTAATATTAAAAATTATATTTTAAAAATATTTTATTTAATTTTTCAACTTTTATTTGTCCTGGTTTGGATTCAAGAATCATTTTATACCACATTTCATTTTATTTTATTTCATTTCATCATTATAATTTTTTTAAATTTTAACACAAAATATAATAAGTAATTTAAGATTTTCAAATCTTAAACAATAATAATATTAAAAAAATAAAAATATTTTATTTAATTTATAATTTTTATTTAAAATTATTTTATCTTATTTTTAAATTTAAATAAAATTAATTATTTTATTTTATTTTATCTCATTTAAAAAAAAATAAAGGAGAGGCCTCATTGAGATTCCCTTGGTAGCTGTAGTGCTGCTATAAAAATCCTTTGTTTCACGTGTTTCGAATAAAGAAGTTTTTTTTCGAATAAAGAAGTTTTGATACATTTTTTATTTTTTTGAAAGAAGTTTTGCTACATTAAACACATTTTCATTGCTCCCTGCATGAAATTCAAGGTAAGTTAAAAAGAATGAGTGGCGGAGCACGTTGGGGGCAGGGGGGCCATGCCCCCTACCTCCTGACCCCATTCCTTTTTACAAAAAAAAAAAAAAAATAATAATTAAAAATTAAAAAAAAATAATATAAATTAGTTTTTTTTTTAATAATTTAGTATAATAAATATTAATTTTATTTGTGTTGATATTTTCTTTAAAAATCATTTTAATCCTCCCTTTACAAAATTTAATCTAATTTAATATTATATAAAATAAAATAATATAATAATATGATAACATATTTTTATTATAGATAAAAATAAAAATAAAAAATAATTTAGATTATTTCTATCGTATTTCTAATATTTTTTTATTATGATAATATATTTTAAATATATTATATATTTTTTAAATATATAAGTTGTATTAAATATATTTTATTTTTATTATAAATTTTAATATTAAATTATTTTATAGTGCATAAAAAATATAAAAAATATATTTTATATTAATTTTATTTGACCCTCTTTAAAACAAATTCCTAATCCCATCACTTAAAAAGAATGATAGTCGTGCTCATGTGCTGTGGGGCTGTCAAAAAAGTTCCTGCCTAACGTAAGAAGATTCTTCGATCAACTTAAGGTCACGGTTTCTTTGAATTTAACAAAAAAACAAAAATGGTCTCACTCACCCGCCGAAGGGGTACATGTTAAAAGGAGTCATTTCACGTTTTTTTTTTTTTTTAATTTTATTTTATTGAAGGCAAGATTATATTAATAAGAGAAATTCTGAGAATCAGTATCCCCAATTAAAAAATAGTTCTTAATAAAAATATAATTAAAAAACAATTAAAAAAATTTAAAAATAAAATAAAAAATAAAATAAAGAAAATATAATAAAAAACACAATAAAAAAATGAAGATAATTTCACGTAATAGGTAGAGAGGCGTTCGGCCTCAGCCCAGATGGAGCCACTATTAGCCACCAGGAGAGTCACCGCCCATACTATCGAGACCGCTTCTTTTTGGCGATCTCACCCCTACGACGACGAGTCCCGAAGACCTCCCAATCTTCCTCACGCAACCTTAAATCTAAAATGGGTCCATTTTTCCAGTGGCTGACGGCAACTTCGATTGCTTTTGTAGAGGGGTCGGTCGGATTAAACCCCAACGTCTCCCTATTAATAATAAATAAAACCAACCGTCTTGCATTACTACATGCCATGAAAAATAAAAATATAACTTTTTTATCCACCGATTCTCCAAACTTGAAAGGTCTTTGTCATTATAGAATCGCTTGGTGGGATAAAAATGGAGAGAATTAGTCATATATGTTGGTTGATGCTGCTTATTATGCAATTAAATATGCGCATTAATTAAAATCTCAATATATTTTCTTTAATTTCCAACTTTTAAAAATACGTAGGATGTGATGAATATCTCTTGCAATAGGATGAATAGTCTAATCTATAATGTTTTCATGGTCATGTGCGACATCTATAACAATTTGTGAATCGCCAGCTATTGCAATGGATCTGATTGATCGGGCAGCTACCTCTTGTAAGTAATCATAAAGAGCTTTAGCTTTTCCTTGATTTGGGTTGGTACTATCATGCTTATATGTAGCTTACCCGTGATGACAAAAATGATAGCACCATCCTTCGTTGAGTAAACTGCCGCTGTTGTGCTATCAATGCTTTGAACCGCCACATCAAAGGTTAGGAGAGAATGACATCTAGGGATTGTCTTCCAATTTGCAGAAGTGATTACATGTTTATGAGCCCATGTTGTTTTGTGATGAGAAAAAATTTGGCAAAAACTAATAAAATATTCTTCTATTATAAGTGTCTTTTCTTTATTTATTTAATAGTTTTCTATCTATATTAAAAATTTTGAATAATTAAAAATAAAGATATTATTCATTTAAAAACTACATTTATTAATAGAAGAAAGTTAGTAAATAAGGGTATTGACTTATCTATATATAAATATCTATAATTTTTCATTAGTCATATCCATCAATATAGAGAAAGATAGACGGAAAATTTCTATCCAATACTCTCCATAAAGAAAAATGTGAGAGTTTACAATAAAAAAATAATTGATTCTTGCGAATACTTGATCAATGATTATCAGAAATAAGTGTTCTAACGATTCTTTTATTATTTTATATTCTCCCAAATTCTTTCGATAATTTCAATGCTTTGATGATGTGTGAAGACATTTTCACTAGAGTGGTATTAGGCTGCTGTCAAGCATTGATTGCTGGTAGGGCTGTAAATGAACTAGGCTACTCGACAGCCCGCTTGGTACTTGTTTAGTTGAACTCGAATTGAACTCAACTCGTGAAAAAAAAAAAGCTCGCTCGTGAAAACATATACCAACTCGATTAGTAAATGGCACATATCAGACAAAACTCGACTCGACTCGGTTAAGACTCGTTAAATCTTGCTCGTTTATGCTCGAATCGTTTCGTTAACTCGACTTGATTAAAATTAATTCATATATTGATAAATGTATTCACATATGTTATACATATATATTACTAATAATATAAGAATGAGACAATTGAAAGAAGGAAAGAGAGTGGAGGGAGGGCGGAGTCGAAACTCCACCCCCCTCTGAGTTGAAAAGGTCCGAAGGGAGGTTGTTTTGGGAGCATTTTTATCTGAGGGCAATGAGAGAGAGCAACACATGACATTTCTTAATAAGTGATTAGGATGATAGACTTTTATCTTACTTTTAATTTGGTAATTTAAATAAATGTGCAATACTTTGAATTTATTTAAAAGATGTTAGGAAGTGTTTTGTATAAGCAGGGGCGGAACCAGGATTTTATGTTTGGGGGGCGATCGATAAATTGTGCGATGCGTATAAATTTTAAAAGGATAATCATCAGTAATAGAAATATCATATTCTATAGTTACCGAGTTTTCTAAATGTATATTACTTTTCGAATTGTACTCCATTTATTTCTTTTTTAAAAAAAAATTAATTATTCTTAAGTACTTGCTTATATTTTTTTTATGATTTAAGAAAAATTTATAAATCAAGAATAAATTTGAAAACTTTTTATTAAGTAATGATGTAACGCTATTAGATTTTTAACAAACTATATCTCACAATCATACAAGTTAGAGTGAAACTAAATAAGTGAGTATAATCAATAAATTTTATAATTATATAAATTTATAATTACTTTTTTTGCTAGAATTAGACTATTAGAATAATTGTAAGATTATGTAAGTTAAAATTTGAGTTTACGTAAAGTTAAAAGTTAAAATATAAATGGATGTATATTAAAATTTAAAAGAATAATTTTCGTAAAAAAAATTTTGTGGGGGTCAATTATTATTATTATTTTTAAAATCTAAGAGAGAATTTTAATTATATATATAATTATATATATATTTCTATTATAAATTAAATTTGGAAAAATTTTGGGGGGCTACCCAAGGCATGGGTCCGCCCCTGTGTATAAGTCAAGAGAATGAAAATTAAGTTTTAAGCAATATTTTAAATACTGTTTTGACGATCGTTTTGATCGAGATATTCGATTAAAATATTTTGATATCGATGTTTTTATGGATATTATTTTGAAATAATTTATATAAGAATAAATTATATTAAATCTAAAAAAAGAGTTAAATTAATTGAGTTCTTTTATTTATTATTCTTACATCATATATTTAATAAAAAAAATAAAAACAAAACAAGAGTGCAAACGGGGACAAAACTTTTGACTAATGAAGTAACTCACGGATGAAGAAAAGTTAAAAAATAAGACGAGTGAAATGTGAAAGAACGAAAATGCAGAGAAGTAATTTAAGTGCAGCACATTTAGAAAGGAAGAAAGTGCAGAGAACTGATTTAAGTACGACACATTTACTGATTGAGTTCTGATTTAAGTGCAGAGAAGTGAACGGTGAAATGGTGAAATTGCAACGTCTACAGCGAGAGGAAGTACAAGTTGCAGTCGCCTTGCAAGACATTTACTGATTTAGTCGTGTTACATCCCCTGAGGGACGAAAGTATTTCGAATAAATTAAATGTTTTTTTTAATTTTTATTTATTTATTTTCACTCATTTTTTTGGTATATTAAAATATTTTTTTTAAAATTTAAAAATTAAAAAATCACATTATCATTTACATTTATTTAATCATTAAATAAATGAAAAAATATATATAATTTTTTTTTACAATTCGGAAGATAGATTCGGGACAAAACTTCGACAAATAAAGTATTTTCCTTATAGATATACTTGGACTGTGTTCGTTCCAAGAATTTATTTGATCTTATATCCCGTACCGATCGATATGGCCATTTTAGTTGAAATCCGGCGTACAGGCCAGTACGATCAATATTTTAATTGATCTGGAACGTGCCTTTAACAGCACTCGTCATTGCACTGATACAAAATATTTCGGTCATACTTATGAGTACGACACAAAATTCAAAATCTTAGTTCAAAATCGAGATGAGTTTGATTGAAAAACTACATCTACTGAGAAGAAAATTTTGAGAAGAATTTTCATATTATTTATCTCAAAGACTATGATCATTGATCTAAGATTGAGATAGTGTGATTCTGCTTCAGGCAATGGTGTTTTGGAAGCCAAATTTTGAAGATTGTAAGATGTTTGAGTTGTTACTTTAGTAGATACAAACAAATCGTTCATCGTATCAAATAAGATAACCAATTGACAAAGAATTTTTAATTTATACCTGTACTTGATTTTCAAATGTATAAAATTAGCTTTTCTAATTTGGTTGTTTCGTAGAGTTTTTTTTTAAAGTATTTCGCTTCGTAATCAAATTATAGTGATATAAAGAGTTCTTTAAAGGTTTAATATTAAAAAATATTTGTGTTTGAGTGATATTTAATTAAATAAATTATAAAAATTCTTAAGATGAGATAATATAAGATGTATTTCCAAACAGGATCTGAGACCTTGTCTAAGCTTCAAATTAAACACAAATAATCTAAGGTTGTTTCGTAGGCCCAAAGGTGTTTGCATCCAATCGTCTTATAAAGCACTTCATGGGATGTTTCACTTTGATTATGTTTGAATGTTGAGTTGAACTTAAATTATAGGTAAATAATAATGAAAAATAATAAATAATAAAAAAAATACCAAATAATTTGTAAATGGTAAGATATAATATGAGGTGATCTAACATTGATTGAAGTGAGCTTACATTAATCAAACAACCGAATCATGGTGTCTTTGAAATATGAGTGTTACCCGTATGGGGTGGGATGGGGCAGGGCGGAGCGGAGTGGGGGTGAGGTAGATTTTGACCCCATCCCCCACCTCCGAGAGGTGAGGGTAGGGCCCTCCGTCTCGTTGTTGGGGAGTGGGGTTTAATCTGTACTCCGCTCAATGGAGAGAATCATTGGGTATTTAAATTATTTTTAGGTCTAAATTTTTTTAAATCCAAATTATAATATAATTTAAATAATAAATTAAATTTTATACATTCAAAATAATATAAACTCATTAGAATTGTATTTTGGATTGTTTTGACTTCCAAGGCCAACTTTTATATAGAAGACCAAGGTAATACAATAGTAAAACTTAAGTAATGTGAGACTTGGTTCAAATTGTATTGTCTTGTGAAACTTAAGTCTCACATTGCTTCGATTTCACTATTATATTACTTTGGTCTCCTATATAAAAGTTAGCCTAAAAAATCAAGGCAATCTATTAACTTGAATTTTACTTTAAGTTTATCAAATTGTAAATATTTGTATATAATTTATGGTTATACAAATCATTTATATAAATTTATAAAATATATTTTTTTTAAAATAATAAAGTTGTGAAATGGGGGACGGGATGGGGCTCGTAGGGGTCATGATGCCCCCCGCTCCCGCATAGACGGAGCGGGGTAGCTCACTCCGCCTTGCAAAGGCAGGGCGAACGGGAAGGGCAAGTCGCTGCCCACCCCTAACTAATCTATTGAATAAGCGATAAAGCAGAGAGAGAGGTATAATAGTTCAAAGTGAAAGAAAGGAAAGTACTAGACTAGTGAGAGACCAATAATGACCATACTCACGTTTGGTTACAGACAAGACGAAATAAAATGAAAATTTTATAAATAATAATAATAAAATAGTTTGAGTTACGAGAAATTTTTAATAATAATCAAATAGTCTAAGTTAAAATATTTTATAAAATTTTGGAAAGTGAGAGAGAAAACATTGAATAAATATATTATAAAATTAAAATATTATTACAATATATATTTAATATTATATATTTTTTAAATTCGAAAAAATTGAATTATTTTTTGTATTTTATTTAAAAATTTAAAAATTTAAAAATATTGTAACGATTAAATAATGATTAAATTAAAAAATTAAAAATTAAAAAATTAAAAATTAAAAAATTAAAAAAAATTATATTTGAATGATATTTTAGATAGAATTAGAGAATAGATTGAGACTATGTAAAAGTTGACGACAAAGAAGAGTTCGACTTATAATCACACTCAAAGAAAATAGATACATTTATCACATCCACCTTAATTCCCTTTACTTTAGGAAAAGAAAAAATAATGGCAACAGCTTGACTGTTGCAACATCCTTTTATAAACAGTATAATTACTGTTCCTGTAAGGAGTTTTTGCAGCAGTCAGGCTGCTGCCCAGTCCCCCTCTTAAGAAAAACGGAGCCATCATAGATTATGATTGTACTGATCTTGACTAGCGTAATAACACGTCACCTATGTGTACTTAATTGTGATTATAATTTTCTGTTCATAAAAATAATGTACATTCTAGCTCAACGTGTTTTTCATTGTTCACAAGTGAGGATCGACATCAGATTCATCACATGGTAATTATTGGAGCACCCACACCCACACCCACACCCACACCCACACCTCTTTCTATAAATACATAGCAGGATTAATATTTGTATAAATCATCTTCGTTTGTTATTCCACACGTTCATAGTAATCATGACTACGAAACTCCTGAGTGCATTTATAGTGGGAGACACCCAGCTTTTTACTCCCTTTCAGTTTCCAAGATACCTTCCCGTTACCCATTCCCTCCAGCACACATTATTAATCTTTCGGCCTACTCGTATGAAAATACTCCAACTGAGGAAGCAGCTGGGACTGATCAGATCATCAGGAGCATCTGCCGCCACTCAGCACACTCATGTAAACAATCGGCCCGTGAAAATTACTGATCATGTTGATCAGAAACTTGTGGGATTGAGCGTTAAAGCTCTTGTCACTCTTAGGAATAATGAGATGGGAAATCTCTTGGAAATGATGCCTCAGTTATTAATGTCTGATGCTTCAAATCCCAAGCACCTGGCCGGAGGTGTTGTTCTTCAACTTGTTAGCAGTACTGAAATCGATCCAAGTAATGATTATGACTTCTTAATTTCCTTTAAGTTTTTGAGTCTTCATTTACATAGATTGTATTGATGAGAATACCTACATACACAAAAAAATTATTAAAAAATAAATTCACAAATTAATATAATTTTATGAGATTCATGGTTAGATCTATTTTATATCAAATATGACTTTACTAACTGATATATCATAATAAATTACGTCGATTTAAAATTTATCTTTCTATATAATTTTGTAAATTTCTTATGAATTTCTTATACCTGATCTCCCCAATAATATGAAGGAACGATGAAGGCAAAGATGAGCAAGGAAGCACTATTGGATTGGTCGATGAAAGTAGAAAGCGCAAGTGCTGAGACGAGTAGTTACAGAGTTGATTTCATGGTGGAGTCGGACTTCGGCGTGCCAGGAGCCATCACAGTGTGCAACAAATACCAAAAGGAATTCTTTCTGGAAAGCATCGCCATTGAAGGAGTTGTTCATGAGTTTGTGTGCAACTCTTGGGTACAGGCTGAAAAGCTCAATCCCGGCAAAAGAATTTTCTTCTCCAATAAGGTACGTAATTAACTATTTAGATTGTGATGAGTTTAACCAATTAAACGCTTGATTTGTGAAAAGTAGGTAAAAAAAAAAAAGAAGGTAATTCCTCCAAGTGATGCCTTTCTATATGAACTGAGTCGAAGGACCTCTTCAGTTCGAATTTAGTCATGCTACGGTGGATCCCTCAGAGATTCCAAGATTCTATGTGTCTAGCCAATTAACTAACACCACGTAGGTTCTTTATAAATTAATTTCTTATCAACGACAATATTGACTGTTGTGCTTCCTGCTGAACAAAAAGGGAATTAATTTGGGGATAATGATCATAGATTATATATAATATCATCATATGATTTTTATTGTGGGTAGATAAGATTTTTGTGGGTAGATAATATTTCCTAAAGTCTTCGGAATATCTGGAAAGAGACAAACTTTGTATTGTACTCAGAAACTTAGAAGTTTGGTATTGGCCAAATACATAAATTTTTATTTATGATATTATCTAATTTTATTTAATTATTAAAATTATATATAAAAAATAAAATAAATAACTTAACACTTTTAAATATATTTTAATAATATTTTATTTAATTTTTAATTTTTATCTTAATTTATTTTATCTCACCACAAAATGTCAAAAGAAACGAGGCCATAAATCATTTGGCTGCCATGTGGCAGGCGTATTTGCCCTGGGAAACTCCAGCGGGACTCAAGGAGCTAAGAGACGAAGACCTGAAGGAACTTCAGGGTGATGGAAGAGGACTCAGGCTACCTTCCGACAGAGTATACGACTACGATGTATACAACGACTTAGGCGATCCAGACCAGGGAATCGAATACGTGAGGCCAACCCTTGGAGGTGAAAAGAATCCTCATCCAAGACGATGTCGTACTGGAAGGCCGCCTACTGCTACAGGTGAGTCTATCACTTAAAAAGTACGACAGATGCGATTAATCCTGAAAAATTTCTGAGAGTTGTCGTTCATGTTTCATGAATGGATTATGGCACAGATATAAATGCAGAGTCCCGACTGAATCCCTTCCAGTCTATATACGTGCCGAGAGATGAAGCGCTGGAGAAGGGCAAAAGAGATGCTTTCAATCTGGGGAAGTTGAAGGGAATACTCCGGAATATAATCCCGTCCTTGACTGTCGCAGAGAGTGATGTTTTCAAAGGTTTTTCTGATCTTAACGGCCTCTATAAAGAGAGGACTCTCCATGAAATGAAGCCTCGAGATGGAAGTCATGAGAAGAAGAAGAAGAAGAAGAAGAAGAAGAAGGGTTCATTTCCAAATATTTTAAGCAAGGCGCAAGATTCTGTAGAAGAATTTTTCAAGTTTGACCCTCCACAGATCATCTCCAGTAAGCATAATTTTAATTACAGTACTCCTTTTGGAACTATAACAACAAAACAAATGTGATGTCCGTACTCATGTTCTTAGGTAAAGATATATGGAATAGATTATCAGCATTCTTGCAGTTGATTTAAGATATATATACATATATATATATAATAAGTTTATAATCTCATAAATTATATCAAATCCTGGGATTTTGTGAAATTACTATTACATAATTATTTTAAGACTAAAATATTTTCCTATATATACATGTACTTATATATGTATATACTAACAGAATTGCTATTTCCACCTAGAACTTGTATTGAAAGTTTGTACCAAACGCAATTTTTAAAAATTTTTTATTTAGTGATTAAGAAAGTATTTTTTTAATGTTATGAATTAAAATATTTAAAGACACCAAAAAAATGAATGAAAATAAATCCAAAAAAAAAAAGAAAAGATCTACTTTACCTGTTTGGGACAAATTCGGTACATGTCCTTCGGGACACGTGGCAATACTCATGTACTAATTATAGCACAATTCTGTATATTAAGTAGTATTTATGTATGAACCTTGATCTGGTTTCAGGGGATACATCTTGTTGGTTAAGGGATGATGAATTTAGCCGTCAAGCTCTGGCAGGGATAAACCCTTTAAGCATAGAAATTCTTAAGGTAATTACAACTCCATGGCCCATGCACATGATGATAACGCCTTAAAAAAAAAAACAGCAATGGCATATATAGGCTTTTCCCACTGAAACTATTTAATTTCTTCTCTGGAATGTACAATAGGATTTTCCACCTAAAAGCAAATTGGATCCCTCCATCTACGGTGCACAAGAATCAGCACTCAGAGAAGAACATATTGAAGGCCATCTAAATGGGATGTCGGTACAACAGGTAACGACAAGATATTATTTGTAGCACAAAACAAGTACACTTCATTTTCTCGATAAAGTTCTTCTTCTTCATGTTCTATTTTATATCTGATCATCAACTTTTTAATATACTTTTTCAGGCAATGGAAGAGAACAAGTTGTTCATACTAGATTATCATGACATATATCTCCCATTCCTCAACCAAATAAACAGTCTTGAAGACAGAAAAGCCTATGCAACTCGCACAATCTTCTTCTTAACACCAATGGGAACGTTGAAGCCCGTTGCTATCGAGCTCAGCCTTCCAGCAGTGGATCCAAATTCTTCTCCAAATCAGGTCCTCACACCTCCTATAGATGCTACCACACATTGGCTTTGGCAGCTTGGAAAAGCTCATGTCTGCTCCAACGATTCTGGTGTTCATCAGCTTGTTCATCACTGGTATATATGCAAAACTCACATAGCTCCCTATGAACACTAACTCTACTTACAGTCAATTTTGCGTATTCTTTGCACACTCTACAAATGTGATTCATGATTGCATCATATTTTAATATAAAATGATTATTTTGGTCATGAATTACATTAATATAGTGCATAAAAAATATGCAAAAGTGACTATATGTACATTATTCAACCAAGGAAGATTGATTGCCAATGATTGAACAGGTTGCGCACCCATGCATGTATGGAACCATTTATAATAGCTGCTCATAGACAGCTGAGTGTGATGCACCCCATATACAAACTTTTGGATCCTCACATGCGATACACACTGAAGATAAACGCAATGGCCCGTGAAACTCTCATCAATGCCGGAGGTATCATCGAGACGAACTTCACAGCCGGCAAATATTGCATGCAGATTAGCTGTGCCGCCTATGGGAACTGGTGGCGCTTTGACCAAGAAAACCTTCCTGCAGATCTCATTAGAAGGTTTGGGATATGAACTGCTTAAATCCTTTGAATGACTACAAGAAAAATGAATAAATGTAATGAATTATTTACGATAATAATGATTAATTATGAAGAAAACAGATTCATTTTAATAGAAAATAATTTACAAATAATCAATTTTCTTGTAATAGTAAAGTTGATTGTCTTTAGATTTAACTCTAATTTCCTGAACTCAATGTAGAGGAGTAGCGGTACCAGACAAAACTCAAGCCCATGGCCTAAGACTACTCATTGAAGATTATCCTTATGCAACAGATGGGCTCCTCATCTGGTCTGCCATTGAAGACTTGGTTCAAACATATGTCGGGTACTACTACAAAGATGCGAATGCAGTCTGTTCAGATTTGGAGCTTCAAACTTGGTACAATGAGTCGATCAATGTGGGCCATGCTGATCTTCGACATGCTAGTTGGTGGCCAAAACTCTCTACTCCTGGTGATCTTATCTCCATTATCACCACAATAATCTGGCTTGCATCAGCTCAGCATGCAGCATTGAACTTTGGGCAGTATCCTTATGGTGGTTACGTCCCAACACGACCGCCATTAATGCGACAACTCATACCAAAAGAGAATGACGATCCTGAGTACAAAATTTTTGTCAGGGATCCTCAGGGATATTTCTTATCCTCTTTGCCAAGTTGGAGTCAAACAACGAAATATATGGCTGTGATTGATATAATTTCATCACACTCACCTGACGAAGAATATATCGGAGTGAGGAAAGATCTATCGACCTGGTCGGGAGACACTGAGATCATTGAGGCATTTTACAGATTTTCAATGGAGATAAGAAGAATTGAAAAGGAAATTGAGAAGAAAAACTCTGACATAAACCTTAGGAACAGATCTGGGGCTGGGATCTCACCATATGAGCTGCTCATGCCGAGCTCAGGACCTGGAGTTACCTGCAGAGGGGTGCCCAATAGCATAACAGTATGAAGATTGAATGATTCAAATGTTTATAATAGTTCACTACGACATTGGTTGATTAATTCACAAAATGATCGAAGCGTCTTCGCAAGTGGTCATGATTAAAGTGGACAAAGCCTATATATATATATATAGCTATTATAAAGTATTTGATAGCATTAATTATAAGAAATACTTATTCGTCGAAGAAAGACTATCTATGGTGGTTTTTTAAGTGTCCTAGACTCTTAAATGAGAATGTGATTTTTTTTTTTAAGAAAATATTTAAGTAATTTAAAAAATAATTAATATAGATACATATATATATATATATAATACATTTTAAACTTTTCGATAGAAACTCTCGGCAGCACTAGTCTTGGTGGCCCTAATAATTATAAAGAAATCGATGGAATAACTTTGGTATTTCAGGCATTGTTTGTTTTTAGAAATGAGGTAAAAATTAAAAAAAATAAAATATTATTAAAAAATATTTTTTTAATATTAATTTTATTTTATAATTTAAAAAAGTAATTTTAGAATTTAAAAAAAATTAATTTTTTTATTACATTTTATATAAAAAAAATTTAAAAATATAATAATATATTTTAATAATATTTTAAATATAATTTTATTTTCCAAAACAAATCAGACCTTAGTCGTCAAAAGCTCAAAATCTTATAATTCTCAAGACCAGAGATGGGTCATTTTCTAATTAACTTCTACAAGTTTTTATTTTTTCTCTCAACAAATTTCACTAAATATATATAAAAAAAAAAAATGCTGTATACATTTCTTTAATGAGGATTGCACATGCAAGTCCAAACAATTATATTTAATTTTTAAAAAAGATTATAAGAATATTATTTTCAAAATGATGCTCTTGTTTTTTTTTTCTATTATTAATCTCCAAACATCAATAAAATTACACATACAATCTTCCACTCAAAACTGAAAACAGAATTTCTCTATAAAAAATAAAATTAAAAAATAGAAGTTATACTAGCTTCAAAAAAATGATCCGGTAGAAAGAGGAAAGATTGCATTATTCGGATTTTTACCCATTCTCTAGACATTTTGTTGTCTGCATGATCGTGAAATCGCACCACGTGTCCGATGACCATAACGATTTGGAATAGATCTGTGGTTTAGATACCACTGAGAAGATCAGTACTCACATGATCGGTAGTTTGGATACGGGTCGGTCCAACTGCGCGCTTAGCATATAATTATTGCCTTGCAGAAAGAGACATATGGACATTATTATAATTATTTGAATTCAAATATTATAAAGTTTTCATGATAAGGATCGATAGCAACCCATCATACTATAATTATTTAATACATCACGTACGAAATCAATAAAAATTGACAATTCCAGAAGTATACAATAATGATGAAAGCAGTATTGATCAATTTGAAGTACAAGTACAAGTACACACCACACACAGCCCCACTGACAAATAATTATTCTAATTATAATTAAAATATTATAAATATTTTTAATTGATCATGATTTATTATTTTTTCTTAATAATGCTAGATGAACTTATATTTTTATTTATAAAACTTATTTTGTTAATTATTTTAAATGTTTAATTTTATAATTTTTAACATATTAATAACTGATAGATGTAGAAATAAATTTTTTATAAGTTTTTCTTATATACATATATCATTTTTTCGATCTGAGTTGGCTTTAGAAAATTAATTCCATTTGAAATAATAACATTATAGCGTCGTGTGGTCGTGGGTTTGACATAATCTACTACAAAAATACTATCTAAGAAATGGAAGAGGGAGTGAAAATTTAGATCTCATTTGTTTTTTTAATTTAATTTATTTTTAATTTATTATTATATTTTTTAAATTTTTATACAAAATAAAATAAATAATTAACTTATTTTAAATCCCAACATAATTTTTTCAAATTTTAAAACAAAATTAATATTAAAAAAATATTTTACAATATATATTTTAAATTTTTATCTCATCTCATCTTTAAAAACAAACAAGATTTTAAGACTTTGTTTGAATTGTGAAATAAGTTGAGTTGAATTAAGATAAAAATTAAAAATTGAATAAAATATTATTAATATATTATTTTTTAATATTATTATTATTTTAAGATTTAAAAAAATTGAATTGAAATTTGAAAAAATTAAATTGTTTATTATATTTTATATGTAATTTTGAAAAAATTATAATGATATGATAAGATATGATGAGATGAGTTTTGAATATAAATAAGAACTTACATTATTGTGAGATAAAATAATATAAGTTTAAAAAAAATTAAAAATTAAATAAAATATTATTAAGATATTATTTTTTAATATTTGAATTATTTCTTATATTTATATCAACCTAAAAAAATAATAATAATAAGATAAAAATAAGATGAGATAGAAATAAAATATTTCTATACTTGAACGGCCAGTCGTGAGTCGTGGTGTGTGACTCGTAACTAAACAGAAGCGTCCGCCGTCCAGCAGGTGGCTCGCTCGCTACCTTTCAAGTAGTTTTGGGCCTAGTGTCAGTGGGCGGCCAACCATTCTAATTCAGTCCAAAAGAGCTGAATTTCAAGGAATTTTTCGTCCCAACACATGAAGTAATGAAATGTGAAATGCATTTTCTTTCGAGGAATTTCTCGTAACAATAAATTATTTTCGCCTCAAAAGATTGACCTTTTAGCTGGACAAGGACAAGGAGAAAGGAAAATGCATTCGAGAAAGTTTCAGAGCACTTACCACCAAAATATATAAAAGAACAGTCTACAACTGCAGAATTTAATGCTGATATCTCCCATTGGACTATTCTAGTTTTAATTTTTCTTAGAAAATGGTTGGTGCCAAATAAATTAGGTGACAGAAAGTCTTGTCTGACCAATTAATATGTCAGATTCCTAATGGAATATCTTAGGGCTTATCTTTCAAATTCATTTATTCGATCACAATGCAATTAAAGATTAGAAGAATTACTTGTTTTTTTATGGGAAGTGTTTGAATTCAACATTCAATGTAAATGGAGGCGTTTACTTTGCACTCAACCACATATGAATGTGAAGTTGCTAAATGTCAAACTCAGGTGGTGGGTGATGCTGACTCTTCAAATATAGTAGAAGGCTATCTCTTCTACTCTAGTAATAATATTAATGAAAATAATGATCACTATCTTAGATTTACCATAAATGGTCATGGTCCTAATATCCATAGGAATATTAAAATGAAAAATTCAAATGTCAGAATTAATAAAAGTTTAAATTCAAAAGTCAAAATTAATAGAAGTTTTCTTTTTCTTTCCTTGGCCAAACGATAATGTTATTGAAATGGTACTACTACACCCATCGAGAACGTATTGAAAAAAGAAGATGCTGGAGATTCTGATTGTATTTCCATATTTTTTTTGAAATTTTACATATTTTTTAAGTAATTGTTTTAAAATAATGTGAATTTTTTTTGTATTTTTAAAAAATATTTTAAAATGTTAAAAAAATCATGTAAAAAACATATTTTTATATAATCTTTTTTTAACATCCTAAAATATTTTTAAAAAATATAAAAAAAACCACAACATTATTTAAAAACACTTACTTAAAAATAATATAAAAAACTAAAAAAAATTGATGCAATCGGAATCCCAAGCATTCAATAGTCACTACAATATCCATATAATAAAATAAAGGTAGGGGCATATAAAATTTCACATTATTTGATAATGAAATTTTTTTACTCTTTATAAGATTTTAATACTATATTAATTGTACTATTGACTAGTATTTTTGGAGTATAAGTCATATAGTTTAGACTTTTTATTAAGGTGTTACGAATGATATCAAAGCATTTTCCAATAAAAATATTAGACTTAAGTCATGCTACTTATGAAAAATAGGTCCAATGAGAATGTCAAGAATTTAAGGAAGAAGATTATGATTACCCATACGATAAAAATAAGGGTACGTAATATTTGAGATCGCATATTGCATGGGAATAAGAAATTTTACTTTTTATATAATAATGTTCTAATTATATTATTGGCTAATACTTATGCCGATAGTTTAATTTTTTTAAATATTTTTGTAAAGAGTAATATTATGCATCATATTCTTATCTTATTTTTATCATGTTAAATAAGATGTTGCACAATTTTTATTATTGGATGATAAAAGTATACAATAAATGATTATATAATGATAATAAATGTGTCACATCTTATTTAATGAGATAGAAATAAGATGATAGTATGATGTATAACTATAAAATTTTCTTTTTTTAAATATCCTTAAACATTTTTTTAAATCACAAATTCATAAAAAAAAATCAAAGAAAAAAACAACGCAAATAATACATTTTGTCGGTTAATTTTATCCACGGGGAATATCATTTTTCCAAAAAATTGGCAGTACTCTTGCTTATGGTCTCGAGTTTTCTTCGTATTCGTATTAGTCACCCCATCTAATTGCATCACAAAAGTACTCAAGTTGAACAGAAGTGGTTTTTGAAATGTCATGGTTAGGTTTTGGCAAAGTTACACTTTGTCAATAACATAACAAATTAAAAAGTTATGTTATATGCGTGAAAATTCTTCTCTCCCTCTCTAACTTTCACAAGCGGACGAAAAGTAAGAACATTATTAATAGAGTAGTTAATTCTTTGTTTTATATAAAATTTAACTCAAATTTAGTTAAATGGTCAAAAAATACACTCAAATAAAATAGTTAAAAATAGTTAAAATGATTTTTTTTTAAACGAATAGTGTTTGTGCTATATGTAGCGCAATACTATTTATCTTTTAATATTATATTATTATTATTTTTTCTCTACTGCAGAACTGTCGTGACAATCCCAGCGGTTAACGACCTATCGTTGGCCAAAATTTGACACATCGCCGGCATCACCGACATCAAACAACGCCGGCTACCAAACCCCCGGCGATCATAGTTCCGATCGATTTTCGGTAGTCTTCAACGAGCAAATCAAAGTCGGAAATGAGTTTTGAATTATTTGAAACCCGTTTGATCCACCGCTGACATCGTCGGACTTGCCTTACGCTGGCGATCAACTCCATAAAATTTCATCTCCAACAACGTCACCGACGTCTCCCACGCGCCTCACACGTCCTCTGGCAACCAGTGTTTTTAATATTTAAATTTGTAAAATAAATTTTATTAAAATAAAATATGAATATTTTAAAAGATGTAAAGAAAAAAACAAAGATGCTGATTGATAGTGTATTATAAAAATGAATAACTAAAATAGAAAATGTAGGTTTTTGATACTCAAATTTAAAAGAAATCTAACTATTCTATTGTGAGTATTCTAAGTAAGTAAAATATCCTATTCATCTGCCAGCTTAATAAAAGGAGGAAAAAAAATCTTCTCAAATTCTTATATATAAAAAAGGGATAAATATATAAAATAAAATTTAAAATACTTATGCTCATTTAATGATGCCCAAAAACTTAAAATATATATAAATAGTAATAAATATTGCAAAATTTATTCTATATATTTATCTCTTATTTAAGATGCTCAAATTCTTTTAAATTTGAGCACAACACTTTCAGCTCTTTTCAAATTTCCACCTAGGGATTAACAGATTATGACATTTCAATGCATTCTCACAAGAGAACGTGCTACATCATATAGATAATCGAGCATGCGTTGTCGTTTTATAATTTGACCAAACAATTATTATGGAATCCAACAAATTAAAAAAAAAAAAACATGTGCAAAGATTGATGCTTTTAAGTTATGGCATGATTGTCCTTGCCAAGTGTCATTAATTAATTCTAAAGAGAAATTTGCAAGATGCTCTCCATAAATGGAGAACGAAATAAGTTAGTTTATAGGATCATCATCATTTACATCTCTTTATATATATATATATATGGTGCATTAATCAAACCTTTCAATTAATTCATTATTAATGGGCCCCTAATATGGTAGATGATCTAATTAGTGGAAGTTCCCCTTTCTTTTCTAAGAAGGTTTCCCTTTTCTTTCTACTTCCACACTTTCATCCTTGTTTTACTTTGCTTATAGTGTAGGTTTCCTCACATGCACCTTTTTATTTCATTAAGGATATTACAAAATAATATCAAGTTAATTCGTCCTACTATTATAAATTAATTGAATTATAAATTATAAATTGAAAAATGAAATTAATTCAAAAGCCCAATGGCCATTTTGCTTGAATAATTTTTCGAAGGGGCAATTGATATGGAAGATATATAAATGTATTATTAAGAGGGTTGTTACGTCTAAAAGCCATTTGTCCAGGTTGTATTGATGGTATAGTTATGGAACATAATTGGCATTGACTTTTTGCTTTTTTGAGAAAATATAAATATATATTTTAAATCATGAGAAAATATCTTAATAGTAAAACAAGATGCAAGAAAGGAATATTTATAGTGGATACAACTACACTTTTTCTTAATTTTTTTTTAAAGGTTATGAAAGTGGCTCTTACGAGACTGATGGCTGGTTATTGAGAGCTAACTAAGAGTTACAATTAAAGGATTATTTATACAGTCTCTCCCTCATTTAAATGACTTACTTAAAGAAAATAAGCTCTCTCTTTCTGATATTTCTCTCTAATGTTGATATCTAGGGTATGAAATTTATGAGTATTGTTCTGGTAGTAGCACGTAACACACTTTATTATTGTCAAGAAGACTTCAAATGAACAACAACGTCGAAGAATTTATAGAACAACAACATTAAATCTGATATTTTAAAAAAAATAATATTGTTTCTGTTGTATATACTTTGATCCAATTTTTCTAACACAAGCAAAGGATGACTTCTTGAATTATATAAATCATGTACTTGTATAGAAAGAAATAAGAGTTTAATCAACAGCCTATACTCATTGGCATAGGCCGACATAGTTGTTTCTTTTCCTATTCTTAATTTATTAATTTTTATCTTATGTCGTTCATGTCATTAATGAGTAATGATATAGATAAAAAAAAAAAATTATAAATATTTTGCACAATCATATTCTAAATTGAAGATATTTTTCGAAAACGATATTATTTTTATAAATTATTTTATAAAGATATTTTCATTTAGGATAAAATTATAAAAATTATTATACGGGTATATGATTAATATTACTGAAGTTGAGAATAATGGCATACTTGATCATATAGTAAGAACTAGATGGAGGCAGTTGTGTCAAATATATCACCATCTGTCATCAAGTTATAATAAGACTCAACTTCTTGACATATTAAAAGAAATATAAGGATATTTCTCTTTATTAAAAGAAAATTTTTTATATTATATTTTTTTATTTTTATTATATTAAAAAAATAATAATATACTATTGTAATATTACTTTTTTTTATTTTACTTTCACGTGTTTAATTATGACAATACTCCGATAACAAACACAGTACAATTTAAAGCCATCTTTTGACTTTAGTGCGGTCTAAACTCGGAGGAACCGCTGGTCAAACAACTTGTTCAATTCTCACTCTCTTACCCAGATCTTTCTGGATGGTCCGAGGGCCCGGCGGCTATTGCCCACAGACAACTTTCCGACTTTACTTTTCTAACTTTTTTTTCATTTTATCTCGATATTCTTTACTACTTTCATTAAACTTTTGAGAGTTTATTTCCAATTACGATAAAAAGAAAGAACCTTGTAAGTTGGACTCTTCCACTCTAGAGATATCTCAAACTGGATTGACCAAAAATTTCATAAAATTAAAGATGAAAGTAGAAAAAAGTTTTTATCTTTATAATTAATTAAAAATAATGTTAGTTTAAATTTTATTTAACATTATTTTATTATTATAATGTTTTTATTTTTAATATTCTTAATTATTAATATAATTTTTAAAAATATATATATATAATTTTATTAATAATTACTTTCTCAATTATTAAATAAAAAATAAATAAGATATAAATTTATCATCATTCATTAATTAAAATCCAGCCTACATCGTAGCTGCCGTGAATATCTAAAAGTTGACCAAAATAAAAAATATCTCCTTGTTATTTATTATCAACCTTTCTTTTCCCACCCATCACCTCCGTCTCTCTCTCTCTCTCTCTCTCTCTCTCTGAACTCTGCCATCATGAACAACCATAGTTACCAACAGCCTGTAGTGATGTTTCTTCTGCTGCCCTGCATCTTCCTGTTCTTCCGATCCATTTCCAGTGCCGTTGATTTCGCCTTTAATGGTTTCAACTCCTCGGATATGTTACTTTATGGATTCGCCACCGTTGAATCTCGTGTTCTAACACTCACTAATAGAACCACTTTTACAATTGGTCGTGCCCTTTACCCGGAAAAGATTCCGGCGAAAAAGCCCAACTCTTCTTATGTTTATCCTTTCTCGACTTCTTTTATCTTCTCCATGGCTCCTTACAAAAATACTCTAGCTGGGCATGGCATAGTTTTCCTTTTCGTGCCCTTTACTGGCATCGAAGGCGCGAGCGCAGGTCAACATCTTGGCCTTTTCAACTTCACCAACAATGGCGATCCCAAAGATCATATTTTTGGAGTCGAATTTGATGTGTTTAAGAACGAAGAATTCGATGACATAAGCGACAATCATGTTGGGATCGATATGAACTCCCTCAAATCGAACCGATCACATGATGCCGGTTACTGGCCCAACAACCAAAGAGGCAACAACGTCAGTGATGATATTGATGAGGCGAAGTTCAAGGAATTGGACCTGAATAATGGTGAAAATTACCAAGTTTGGATTGACTATTTTGATTCTTGGATTAACGTTACCATGGCTCCTGCAGGCATGAAAAGACCTCTGAGGCCTTTGTTGAATGTTTTTCTTAATCTTTCCGAGGTGTTTGAGGAGGAAATGTATGTTGGTTTTACTAGTGCAACCGGGGCGTTAATGGAAAGTCACAAGATTTTGGCGTGGAGCTTTAGTAATTCGAACTTTTCAAAAAGCGAAGAGTTGATCACGACAGGTTTGCCATCGTTTGTTCTTCCGAAGGGGCCGATATATCGTTCTAAAGGGTTTATTGCCGGAATGACGGTGGGAGGTTTTATAACAATTTTACTTTGTGCACTCTTTACTGTGTCTTGTATAAGGAGGCAGCAAAGGAAAGCTAAGGAGAGAGCGGAAATGGAAGAATGGGAATTGGAGTATTGGCCCCACAGAATTGCATACCAAGAAATCGAGACGGCGACGGAAGAGTTCGCCGGTGAAAATGTGATCGGAACCGGTGGGAACGGGAAGGTCTACAAAGGGGTTTTGGTCGGAGGGGCGGAGATTGCGGTGAAATGCACTTCACATGAAAATGATGGAATGAGAGAATTCTTGGCCGAAATTTCAAGCCTTGGGAGATTGAAGCACAGAAGTTTGGTGGGTTTGAGAGGTTGGTGCAAGAGAGAGAAAGGAAGCTTCTTGTTGATCTATGATTATATGGAAAATGGAAGCTTGGACAAATGGGTATTTGAAGACGATGATAACAAGATCATGTTGAGTTGCCAAGACAGGATAAGGGTTTTAAAAGATGTGGCTTCAGCAGTCTTGTATTTGCACGAGGGGTGGGAATCAAAAGTCCTGCATCGAGACATAAAGGCCAGCAATGTGTTGCTTGACAAGGACATGAATGGAAGATTAGGGGATTTTGGACTAGCCCGGATGCACGGCCATGGTCAAGTTCCGACGACAACAAGAGTCGTCGGGACGGTCGGATACTTGGCGCCGGAGGTGATAAAGAGCGGCCGGGCATCGGCTCAAACTGACGTGTTTGGATTTGGGGCATTGATTTTGGAAGTCATGTGTGGGAGAAGGCCTATTGAGGAGGGAAAGCCCCCTTTGGTAGAATGGGCATGGCAATTGATGGTAAAAGGGCAACTTTTGAATGCCTTGGATCAAAGGTTGAGGGCTATTGGCGGCTTTGATGAGAAGGAAGTTGATAGGGTGCTGCATTTGGGGTTGTTGTGTGTATATCCTGACCCAAGTTTCCGACCAACTATGAGACAAGTGGTGAAAATTTTTGAGGGGAATAATGAGATGGATGAGCTTGGAAGTGAAGATATGGATGCATATTTGAAAGAAAGATTGAAATCCAAGGGTGGTTGGTCCGAGTTTTCTATGCATTATGGCTCTTCTTTTCACCCAACATATGAAGATATTCGACAATCTTCATCGATGTCTCTGTCTTGGTCCAGTACCATACAGGGCAGGTGAGTGATTCTGCATATATTATATAAATTGAATGGATGAGGTTATGAGGACATTCTTTTGAGCGAGAGAAAATTGTTGGAAATCTTGATCTGTTTTGTATAAGCTTTGAAGGAACATAGACCTTTGCTTTTTTAGGAAAAAATGAATGGGGATTTAATGGCAAACTTGTTGAGGCAATCGAGGATGAAGAGTGTGACGAGGGTAGGGGCTATTTGAAAGCTTTTATTTCTTGCATATTTCTATCATTCGTTGATTCGTATATATTGGGATTGGAGTAGGCGTACAGAACTAAGCCTACGGGTTACACATGTTACAATTCAATACTCTGCTTTTATTCTCTTACAATATATATATATATATGGTATAGAAAACCTTATTGTTTGATATTCTTTTACACAATTTCAGTCGATTTTTTTTAAGGCAAATATATAGAATGATGTCTTGGTTCTTTCAATGTATATTCTTATGTATCTTAAACACTTGTTTTCCAGTAGATCTATAGACTAATACTACTCAACATCTCTTTTATCACTATTTTTCCACCATTTCGTTGTGTGAAATTAAATGGCTGAAGACTACTTATTATGTTGAAGTGAAATTATTTGATACCACGGCATGAGATGTTGAAAAGATAATAAAATAGATGATAAATAAAACTTTATATATATATATATATAATATTACACTTAGTGAATAGACTTACTCCGGCATATTGTTTGAAAGGGTTTTTGGTCGGTCCCTTTCTCCACTCATACAAAACTTGTGAGATTCCTAATCACAAACATACAAAGAATTAGGTAAGAGAATGTCAAAGTGCTCAATCAAATGTTATAGCTAAAAGTTAATACTCTCTTAAAGGTTTATTGTACCATATTTCTATGCCGTTTCCCTCCATGTCATTATTATTTTCCTTTCCTTGTGGTGGTTGCCATGCATATATATATATATATATATATATTCAATTGTTCTGAATGATTGTGAGTAACCCAGTCCCGACTTTTTATACTCGTTCTGGTCCATCTTTAATCAGATATATTTGCTTGCTTAAAAAAATTAGTATTTCACATCATGAAATTTATTCTATATTGTTGTCCTTTGCGTACTCTGCCACTTTAAGAAAGTAAGCCTGGATTGCTTTCTCACAGAAAGTAAAATAATTCACTACAACATACTTTGTCATTTGAGGAAAACCCTCTTAATCGTCGCTAAAAACTATTTGCAGCGATTCTATAGCGCCGCGTGTCGATGCTATAGAAAAGTTGTTTATACTTTCTTCCAGCGAAACATGATAATCGATGCAAACATTGAATATTTGCGGCGAATACAAATAAGATATAATGCGTCGCAAATTAGGCAACCAAGTCTGCATAAAATCGTTGGAAGAAAATATTACTGACGTCACATAATCGCCGCAAGAAAAATCTTCATCGTCGCAACATTATTTTCAAAATGCTCTGTAATTTCCTTTGCGGAGATTAAGATATGCCGTTATTATCATATTCTCGGTGATTTTTAAATCGCTGTGAACAATTGACGGAATGAAACAGATATTTCCAGCGAAACTTAAAATCGCCAAAAATGATATTTTTAATGTTTTCATCCAATAACCAAATGAATTAAAATATATATATTTTTTCAGATTTAAGAATTTGTTTTTAACATTGCAATCCATTGGTGGACACCGTTCAAAGATATCTTTGGCCACCACCGTGCACCCTTGGCCAAAGAACATTGTAATCCTCGACTTTTCAAAATATTATTTATCTTCAATATCTCTGTATGTAAATAAGTCCAAACCCGTTTACTTATATGATATTTCATCAAATTCAATGAGAGGTTATTAAAAGTATGCATCAAGGCAATATATATATATATATGTATATATATATGTATGATTTGGTGCTTAAAACTATCTTCTCTTATAAGTAAAGGATCAATCCAGGTAATACCAAAATAGTGAATGAAATCAAAACAGTGCAATCATCTGACCATGTGCATGAAATCAAAATAGTGAATATTATAGTTCCAGATGTGTTGAAGTCATCTAGAACTGCTTGGCCAGGCATGCAAGGAGTTCCACTTTCTAGCATTCAACCTAAATTGATATCCATCAATTTGAGGGCTCCATAATTTTCTTATTTCATTTATAAATGTCTACTAGAAAAACCAAACAACAGATAATTAATTACCTGTAACTCTCCTCAATTGCACCTAGTGCTCCTGTCCAAAACGTTACTGATGTGGATTTTTGCTAATGCTTGCCCTTGAAATAATATCAAATCAGAGTGGAAATCCACTGAACAATAATCTACAATAAATCCATGGAGAAAATTGGGACATACGTATATCTTATTCCAAAAATACAAAAACAAATAATAACCACAAAAAAAAAAATTGAAATACAGTATTTCTCATATAATATATGGGGATTGACTAGATCAGGAAGATCAATCATACTTTCAAAGTTGTTGAAATTACTTCTCGTGACCACACTTGAATCTTTGTGTCCAGCAGGTTTAATTTGAACCTTCCAGCAAGAGGGCAATTTAATCATTACATGAGGATGCAATAATTTTTGAACCATATTAATCCTTAAAAACTACATTTTCATATGACAAACAAAGAAGATTACAGCAAATTGATCGCTTGAAACAGGGGACACTATATCAAAAATTAGAAAGGAAGATAATCTACAAAACAAAATTCTTCCTCCCTGGGTTTCTCCAAAGATCGACCAAGCGAACAACTTATGCTTAAATAGAAATCAGACTGTTAACCATGAGCTTAAGCAAAAAACAGAGTTTTAAACTGCCAAAATCAACTTAAGCAACACGAGTTAAAGGCATAGATACTTACAAAATGATATCTACCAAAGTCAACTAAAACCCCACAAAAAATATACCTTCCAGCCTCCCATTGCATATGTGTATATATATATACACCGTCAGTCAATCATCTCATATTCTATTCTATTGAAAAGCCAAAATAATTCTACCCAAAAACCCTTCAAAAAAACCTTTAAAAATATCGGAAGAACTAGCTCACTAAGCCTCCTGATGAGACTCAAGGACGAGTAGTCGAGCAACTAGTAACTCCCGCAGCAAACGATCTATTGCTTCCTGTCTCTCTTCAAGTGCAGCTATCTTTGTCTCCATACCTCCCTCACGGTTGGCAGCTTCAGCGGCATTTCTATATTTTTCAATCGCCGCCAAATGCTCTTTCTCACGGGCTAAGTCACGTTGTTTTGTAGACTTTGGGATCACCATCTCTCCTAATCCTCTTACATAACCTAATCTATGACTAACTCTCTAAAGATACTCGCAGCTGCATCATCAGTTCGCTTCTCCAATTCTAGCGTTTCATATTTAGAAGCCATAATATTCTGCAAGTTAACATAACTCACAGATTAATAAATGTGTCAGATTTGCATCTAATAATTTCATGTTAACCAAGCATAATATATAGAACAAGTTTCGGTATTAGTAAATAATACTAGTTATCAATTTTAAATAAATCCTCACATATGCAAGCTCGGTAGCTTCTGTCACAAACTTGTCATTCTTCTTGGACTAGTGGGTTGCCTTGTAGAATTCCACCATGATAGCGCCTTCAGCACGCTACATATGTATTTAAGTATACGAATGTTATACTATGAACTAATCTTTGTTATACTGTGAAAGATCCAATGTAAAATGAAATATAAACGAACACAAATGTAAAATGATTCAAACATGTACAATGGTAAAAGATCTGTCAAGTTTACCTCCTTGTATAAATGCAAGGACAAGTGGTAACTTAGAAATTGGCTTGGAGAAGGCTGCTCTACCACAAGAATCATCTAGATATCCTTGTGGAAGCACATATATAAACGTGTAGTCTAGATATCCTTGCGAGTGGTTCATGTTTTTATGGAATCTGATTTGCTTTGTTTTGATTTTGAATTGATCAAAGATAAATACGACGTCTATACTTGGAGATACTATAGAGTACATGAAAGAACTCCTAGAGAAAATCAACAATTTGCAGCTAGAAATTGATCAAGGGAGTTCAAACATTACGGGCATTTTCAAGAATGTAAAATCAAAGGAAGTCTTGTTTTGTTTACAAGAGAGACTTGAAAAGCTTGAATCTGACTTTCGAGTCTGGTCCATAACTTCTAAATCCAAAAAGCTTATCGTTAATGTGGTAAGTGAGTCATGAACTTTCACACAATCGAACTCAATATAAATTTAACGTACCTATAAATAGCATATTTCAGTCACAAAGGCACAATTCATCCAAGTGAAACATTGGCCGTGAAAGAAACTCAGGACTCAATACTTGATGAAAGAAAAGTTCTGTTCGAATCCAATGATGCCTGGTTTTGTCCAAAAAAGAAGAAGATATGCATATAAAAGAGTTGAACAATATACATAAAGATGGGTAGCAAGCACAAAGTACTATGTTCTTCCCCACCTTTTAACTAAAGAATATCAAAAACTGTATGAAGCAAGGTTGAATAATTTCTAGATAATTAGGTTAATAAGAAAGTCAGTAGATTAGGATCAGCTTCTGCATTCTCACATGCTTGTGTTTATGCCATTATCTAGTCACAAATTTCAAGATAATTAACCTTTTTTTTTTTTCAAAAATAAAACTCTTTCTTTTAAAAAAAAGAAAAATAAAGAAAAACTGATTCCTCATCTGCACTCACTCTTAATAATAATAATATACAAAAAATATCCGGAACTGCAGCTAGATGAATTTGTAACACATGATGCATAAAGTATCGAGGCACTAATGATCATCATCAAGGACAAAGTACGTATGCTCCCATGCATGCATAGGTTCGATTACTTTAATTAGTTTGGTTAAGATGTGGAATGGTGGTAATACACACACACACACACACACACATATATATATAAGATGTTGAAATTACAATTGAATACATCATGAGAAATATTATTCGGTTCTTTGCTGCATTAATAAATATTCCTGGGCATTTTGCTTTTGTTATATATGATCATCAAATTAGAAAGAGATCAACAGTACTATGGCCACCGAAGTTTGTCACATTAATTAGAATTTCAAAACAGATTATAACTGCTACTTATGTACGTCTTTCATTCTATGTTTTTTTTTTAAGTGTAGCAGACAGCACAAAGAACACACACAAGTTCTTATAGGTTTAACTAGCCCTGATCTTGGGGATTGATCTTAATTTTGGGGATTGTTATTGGTTCCACATTCTAGAGATCTAGGCAAGAAATTAATTCGAAAGAGATAAGGATTTAATTGTTATGGTATAGGATGATCATCAGATAAAATGCTGGTAATCAATCTATATATGATCAATTAAGTAATGAAGGAATTAGGAAATTGCATTAATAATACAATCATGGTGATGTCGATATAAATATATATATATATATATACTAATATGAAAAGTCATTAGAAGAATATATATGTACCAAAAGTAATTAATTAGCACGAGTAATGAAAGAGGGAACTGAGTGATGAGGAAGATTCAAGTGCAATATTAGAACTAGATCATAATATTAAAATTGAAAAACAACATGCAGATAATGCACGAGTAAGGTGATGCAGAGCAGGGCAGGCCCTCCTAGTATTTGTAACCCTTGACAAACAATCTCTCAGAAGCCAAACAAACTCTCACAAAGTCTAATTTAAAACTGGGAACAGATTAGTGAACATGTAAACAAGTATTCATTATAAAGGATCAGGACTAGTGCAGATTCCTTTTTTCTTTTTTCTTTTTTATAAAAGGCACTTGAATTGGTTTTTATAAACCGCTTCTCTCTAATATTATCTTGGACCTAATCTGAGAAAGACTTTCTATTGTGTGACCAACATTGTGTTTCCCCATGGTGAAGTTGGGCTGCCCAATATAGAAGAGCTCATGAAATCAGTGGAAAATCATGCAACAAATCAAGCCAGCAGGAAAGAAGATTCTGCAGTAAATAACTCGCTGCAATCTGTCATGCTGTTAAGATGAGGATATCAAGATTCTGAGTTTTGAATTCAAATATTGTAACCAAAAGTTTTGATTTTGAATAATTTTGAATGAGTCTTGAAGATAGGATATTAAAGTTGTAATTTAGTATATATATATGTATATATACAACTTGTAATCGGCAAAGGTCATCAATCGACATAGCAATATTTCCCAAATTCTCTATGTTCTACTTCTTTACATGGTATCAAACTGACCAAAATAAGACCAACGTTTGCATCATGCCATCTTCATCTGCTAATTCTTCTTCTATGTCGAATGTTCAAACCTCCAATACCCCATTTGTTATTTCAATGAGCAACACTGTCACTGTCAAACTAAGCTCCCAAAATTATCTCTTTTGGAAGGCCCAAATGGTGCCTTACTTTCATGGTCAAGAACTATTTGGCTATCTCGATGGCACTATCACCAAGCCATCTCCAACTCTTCCTTATTCCAACACACCAAATCCAGCCTACTCCCATTGGGTACGCCAAGATAATTTAATCCTAATCTTTTTAATGTCATCTCTATCTGAAGGTGTTCTTGCTCAAGGAGTTTCCTACACCATTTCTCACTCTGCTTGGCATGCTCTTGAGGAAGATTTTTTTCTCACGTTCCCACGCCAAAATTGTGCAACTTCAACCACAGTTAGCTACTGCCACCAAGGGCAGTAAAACAACCACATAATATTTTCTTTTCATTAAGAAATTTACCGAACTAGTTATTGCAGGCCAACCAATGACCTACAATGATGTGATCACTTATGTGCTCACTGGATTTGGTGAGTATGACAGCTTTGTGGCTTCTATCTCTGTTCGGACAGACAAAGTATCACTTGAGGAAATTTACTCTCTTCTTCTCACAACTGAAACTTGGATTTCTCACCATCACCTTGCTTCTCCAATGCCACAACCATATCTCAATGTTGCTAAAAAATAGTTCCAATTATCAAATCAAGGTTGGTTATCGTGGAAGGGGAAGAGGATCTCAAGGTGGCTCTAATAGCTCTTCCCGCAATAATGATCAAGCTTTAGTAATCTGTCAGGTGTGTAACAAACCTCGTCATTCGGCTCGAAAATGTTATCATCGCTTTGATCTCTCTTACCAGGATTTGTTTACAACCGACAATGAACAAGCTTTGGTGGCTACCAATGGAGTAAACTGGGAGACTGAGTGGCACCTGATACTAGTGCTACTCATCATGTCACCAACGATCTCAATAATTTGAATCTACGAAATGAGGATTACAATGACTCGGATAATGTTTAAGTGGGAAATAATCAAGATTTGCAAATCACAAAAACTGGTTCTACTCGTCTCTTTACCCCAACTAATTCATTTGCTCTTAAACAAGTTCTTCTTGTCCTTGAAATTCAAAAAAATTTACTATCTGTCCAACAATTTTGTGTTGATAATCATGGTTATTTTGAATTTTACAATAATTTCTTTCTGGTGAAGGATTACTTGATGAAAGGTCCTTCATCACGGCCATCTCAATAATGGTCTCTATCAATTCAACTCTAGTTGTCAAGCTCAAGCTCTTTCATCTGTTCGTGTCTCCACTCAGTTATGGCACAAGCGTCTCGACCATGCTTCCAAACAAGTTCTCCACAATGTTCTTTCACTCAATAATTTTTGAGCCACCACCAATAATTTGGGGTCCGTGTGTTCCAAGTGTCAAATGGCTAAAAGCCATGATTTGCCATTCCAATTATCTACTTATTCCCATTATTTAGATTTAATTTTTAGTGATGTACGGGATCCTGCACCTATGCTCTCTACCTATGGAGCTAGGTACTATATAAGCTTTCTTAATGATTATTCCAAATTTTTTGGTTATTTCTAATAAAGTTAGAATCTGATGTTGAAACTGTTTTTCTTCAATTTCAAGCTTATGTTGAAAAGCTTTTGAAAGAAAAATAAAATCTGTCCAATCCGATTGGGATGATGAATTTCAATGACTAAATACATATTTCAAACAAAATGAATTAATCACCATCTAGCTTGCCCATACACTCACTAACAAAATGGATCTATCGAGCATAAACATGGACACATTGTCGAAGTTGGATTAAGTTTATTAGCACACTCTAATCTGCCAGTGAGATCCCAACGTGGTTATACGTGCTTAAATAGCAGATGAAGTAAATAGAGATGGACACACAATTTTGTTAGAGGAGGGAAAAGATATTTGGGGATGAGAATTCACTATGATGGAAGTTTTTACAATCTCTCATAGCTCACTGTACAGGAAAAAATATAGATAAATATGCAAATAAATT
The DNA here is from genome assembly GCA_036898215.1 of Platycarya strobilacea. NCBI lineage: Eukaryota > Viridiplantae > Streptophyta > Magnoliopsida > Fagales > Juglandaceae > Platycarya > Platycarya strobilacea. Next base: position 6,630,905 of record CM072548.1, read on the forward strand.
CACTGTATAGGTTCTCGAAATTCTCTGAGAAGGCTGAAGGAAATTATGTTGGGAATCAGATCCTTCTTGTTGCCTGGGCAGAGTCTTTTTTTATAGTTAAATTTTGATCTGTGCAATCAGATATTTATCTTGCGTGTCTCACTCGACTTCCTCTATTTCCTCACTGCCTTACTTTTCTTCTCATCCACCCCCCCACTTGCCTACACACTGCCCTATACTCTTTATTGTTGTCCCGTCACTTGCCAATCTCAACTTTCCTTCCCCCCATGTGCTTTGGTTCCCTTTTGACCCCTAGTTAATAAATATTAGGTATTTGACTATTTTACTACTAATTTCATCCCTTCCAGTGCAGTACACCAATGGCCTCCACCTGCCATTTTATTGCAACTGATGACGCATCTTGCAGCAACGCCAATTTATATCGAAGCATTATCGAAAGTTTGCAATATCTTGCTTTCACAAGACTGGATATGACCTTTGCAGTCCATAAAGTTAGTAAATTCATGCATAATCCTCTTGAAACACATTGGCAAGCTGTCAAAAGGATCCTACGCTATCTCAAGCACACAGTATCAACTGATTTTCTAATTACAAAAGTTGAAGATTTTCACATTTAAGCCTATTCCGATTCAAATTGGGTAGCCGATAGAGATGATAGACAGTCAGTTGGAGCTTATTGCATCTATCATGGATCTAACCTAGTGTCGTGGAGCTGCAAACAACAACACAACGTGACTAAAAGCAACACTGGAGTCGAGTATAAGTCCTTCGCTAACACGACAACTAAGCTTTTTTGGATTAAATCAATTTTAACTGAATCTCAAATTCCCATGCGACAACCTCCAATTCATTGGTATGATAATATTGGGGCAACTTATCTCTCATCTAATCCCATGTTTCATGCTCGCACAAAGCACATTGAGATAGATTTTCACTTTGTCCAAGATCAAGTAACAAACAAACAATTGGAGAATCAATTCATCTCTAACTGTGATCAGTTAGCCGATGTACTAACTAAACCATTAAGACCAATCAAATTTAAAAATGTGCAAACCAATCTCAATGTTCGTGACCTCTCATTCAAATTGAAGGGGTGTGTAGAAGAGCTCATGAAATCAGTCGAAAATCATGCAACGGATCAAGCCAGCAGGAGTGAAGATTCTACAGTGAATAACTCGTAATCTGACATGTCATTCAGATGAGAGTATCAAGATCTTGAGTTTTGAATTCAAATATTGTAACCAAAAGTTTTGATTTTAATTAGTTTTGAATGAGTCTTAAAGATAGGATATTAAAGCGTAATTAAGGGCATATATATACCACTTGTAGTCGACAAACGTCATTAATCGACATAGCAATTTTTCTCTCTATTCTACTTCTTTACACCCAACAGTATTATTAATAGAAGGGTGTGGGGATCAGGGCAAAGTAGAGTTTGTTGTGTGACTGCTAGTATCAGTCACGTACACAGGTTTTCATTTTTTCTTATGTATTTATAACTTTGATTTTTTCTTTCTTTTTAATCTATGTCAATGACATATTGAGGAAATATCTAGATTAAAGGATGAAGAAGGATGGCTTGTAAGCTCCTGCCTGTTTTTTTTTTGCCAAGTTTCATTCTTGGTTCACGCAACATTTTTCTTTTCCTCAAACCAATACACTAAATTCTAGCAACACTAAATTCCAAAACATAACCAACACCAATAAGAACTCTATTGAAAATATATGGTCAATTAAAAATAGAGGTCTGAGTTACAAAAATAGAACTCTGTTCTCTCCTATTTTCCTAATTATATTACGCTCATCATGCAAATCATCCAACAGATGACAAAAAAACAAACAAATCACAAAGGCACTACAAACAAAGCAATATTTATGACAAAACGAATTGAGCAACTCAAAAAAATCTTACCACAATCGGCAACAGCACAGTGGGCGAATGGTGATGGAGGAGGTGAAACCAAGAACCAGTTCGAGGCATTTCCTAATTCTCTAGCCCTAACTGCGAAACACACTCGAGTGATTAATGTGAGAATGGGTAGACTCTACACACATCGTAGCTTAACAGATCTTCTAAATCGTCCTTTTCAAAATATAAATTTAAGGGATTAATGTCAAGTGTTACCTGTCAAGATTCGAGGGATTGGCTAAATCATCCCTTCCAAGCACGAGTAGAAAATAGGTGGAGGTCGATGGTGAGGTGGTGGCAGTTTTCAATGGAGTATTATGCCGGTGAGATCGTGGGCTTTGGCAATCGCAGTGGGGGAAGGTTTTTTTGGGTGTTCTCCATGTGGAGTGACGGAAATTGGGTGGGGGAAAATTGAAAGTGGGGGAAATAAGGGAGGTTATTCGCGCGCTTATAAAATAACTTTTTTCCAATGATTAAATATCGCTGCAATAGAGATTTTAAATTGTAATTCTAGCGAATACACCTAGCCGCACTAGCCTAGACCAATTTTGCAGCGAACGTTTTTGCCGTAGCATTCATAAAAAGAACGGATACATACGCTTCCGTCAAATATATCACTTAAAGCGGTGGACTATAAATCACCGGAAAAATTAAGCATACACAGTGATTTTTTATGCTACGAATTTAAAATTGCCGAAAAGGGTGATGTTTTTATTGCGTAATCACTTCAACTTTCTTAAATTTTAAAATAATTTTTTAAAATTTAAAAATTAAATTAATATTAAAAAAATATTTTAATAATATTTTATTTCATTTTTAACTATTATTTCATCTTATTTATAAAAACAAACTAAGTCTAAAATTATGAAACAAAGAGAGAGATAGTGAAATAAAATTTTAACTTGGATTTAATCGATATATATATAATATATAGGAGTGTTTTGTCCTTGTCCAGCTGCCAATTTTGAGTTGAGTTTTACCAAAACTTTCCTAACGTTCTGAGAGTATTGATACTTAACTTATCATTGGATTCATTAAATGTAAATTTGATGATTTTATTTAAAATAATTTTATATTAGACTCGTTAAGATCTATCAACTCAAATTTTGAACTACAATACATAATATTATTCTTCATATTTGAAGAATTACTATTCATCAATCAAAAAATTTTTTATTGTCGTCTGATATGTTTGTTGGATGAATAAATTATAGATATTTTTATTAGTTTTATAAATTATAAATTATATTATTATTTTGATGAATCTAATGACAAATAAAATGTAAAGTTATGAATGTGGAAGTATTGATTTTTTGTCCAATTTATATTTTTTATCAAATTTTAAAAAAAAAAATTGATATAACCAATGTGAATATTTGATATGATTGTTGTTAAGTGAGAAATTTGTAAGGAAAAAAATGTTCTTACATGTCCAGATATGATTGGATCAATCTTTACCTGAAAAAGCTTACCTGTCGTGATATGATTGCATGGTGCGAAAATAGAATTGTAACCCATCCAGCTGGGAGCGTCTCCCTACCTGTTAAGGACGTATTCTGCTGTCTTGTTTACCGATCCGCGGGGCTGTAACCTGCAAAACAAGGACAAGGGAGGTCGGGGTCCGGGACCGCTCCGACGATCAAGTTAGCGTATGGGAGAAGATATATGATAGAGGGAATAAGAGAGTTTGTGAGCGTACCGTACCTCCGTCGTTGGTTGGGTGTTATTTATAGGTGCTTCCCCCGGGAAGAGGGTCCGTGTGACGAGGGCGCCGAAATCGGGGCATCACCCATCCGTCATCTTCGATAAGGAAACCCGGTCCGATTCGGTTGGTCTCATCGCATTAATTGAGTATCCTCTCATTTAATGCTCGATTAGCCCCTTTTGGACAGGGGCATTAAATGCAGCGGTATCTTTTGTCAATTTAGTAATTAATACCGTGTGTTTGTGTCGTCTCTGCATTGAATGGGAGGGGGTCTGTAGACCGGCGGCCGTCTGTCGGTCATAAATGAGGGAGTGTCTCGATGGGAGATGGACCCAGGAGACATATCGGTACGTGAGCCGCCGTTCTGCTCTTAGCGTGTTTTTGAGACCGATTTTGCCATCTCCTGCCCAGATCGGGGTAACCAGGGACTTGGCTCGTCCCCGGTTTCGGTCTTCCCAGTTGAATTCGGACGTCGCGTCGAGGTGGGTGCGGATAACGGGCCGTGGGCCTATCGACCTCGTGGGCCCGGGCCCGGGCAAGTTTGACCCCCTTTCAGTACCCCGCGAGTTTTCATCGAAGGTACTTCGATGGAAAATTCCGAACGTTCCAGAGCTAGGGTCCTCCTTTCCTTCGATTGTACTGTCTTCTGACACAGGGCAGTGTTCCCCTATCTCCCCTCCCGAGCGGAATCACGAGGTCGGACGTGTTCGGGCGGTACCTGCTGACGTGTCGTTTCGTTTGCCGTTCGGACTTCAGAGGGACGATTTGAATTCTGACCAATTAATGCTGACTCGTGACCTGTCATATTCCGTATCGGGCATTTAATGCAGTTTTGAAATTCAATTATGCCGTCGTTCCGATTCCCGAACCGTCAGTGATCCGTTATTAAATGGCGGGGCGCACGCGCGTGGCCATCATTAACTGTCCTGTCATTTCGGCGCACGCCTCTTTCCTTTGATTGGTCAGTTCGGGGCGTGCTTTCTGTTCCCAAAGCCACGTCTGAGGTGACGGTTTCGGCGCGGCCTCGTTTCCCGCTCGCATTAAATTCGGCTTCTGGGTATAAATTACCCAGCGGTCTTGTCACTGTCCTCGCTTCACTGTTTGCTTTCTTGCCATCCTGCTGTCGTTCTCCCTTGCCCCTGCTTTTCTTCACTTTTCATTCTTTTCCTGTTGTTGTCTTGCCGCTCCCTGCTTTAGCTCCCATGGCTTCCTCTGACCCATGCCCCTTCTTCGCCGGCAACGGCTGGGTGTCCACCATGCAATCCTCCGATGTGGACACGCTTAGGAAGAAGCATCATGTTTCCTGGCGGCACACTTTGGAGGCCCCGGGGGATGGAGTTAGGGCCTGCGAACGTGACGGGAGGGCTCAGAAGGTCGTGCTCTTCTCCCTCATGTTCTCGAAGGGACTGCGCCTTCCCTTCATCCGGCCGGTTCGGGAAGTCCTGCACTTCCTGGGTTTGGCCCCTGCCCAACTTATGCCGAACGGGTGGCGTATCCTGCTGGCCACCTGCGTGGCATTTAGGATCGTTCTGTCCGGGAAGAACGATCCCTACCCCGATCTCACCGCTCGAGAGTTCTTCTCACTGTACCGGCTCCTCCGTCGGGACGGGAACGTGGCCGGCTTCCAGATAAAGCCGAAATGTCGGCTGATCAGAATGGAGGAGAGACATTCGAGCGCCCGGGACTACCATAAGAGGTTCTTCTTCGTCTCGGGCAGGGAGTGGGAGTTCCCGGAGGGAGAGGGGAGCGACTTCCCCGTTCAGAAAGACTGGGGTTTCCTCCCCTCCCAGACACACATGGAGGTCACCCTCTCGGCCCAGGAGGCGGAGAGGGTGAAGGCGGTGCTCTCCTGGGGGGCAGAGGATCCTGATCGGCTATGGTCCGATAATCTCCTCACCGAGGAGAACATCGAGGAGTTCTTGACCCGACCGGATCGGTCCTACGCCGAGGGTCAAGATTTCTTCGCTGCCCCGGAAGGGCCTCCTGTCTCCTCCCGTAAGCGAGCCTCTGATCGGGAGGTGGAACAAGAGAGGCGCGCCAAGAGTCGGGCTGGTGAGGCTACCTCGAGCCGTGGCGCCCGGCCCAAGAAACAGAGGAGGGGGAAGGGTCCACGGGCCGAGGGTCCGGGCGGAGGCGCCCCCCCCGCAGACTCTCCTGCAGGACGTCCCGAGGCGACTTCCTCGTCGTCATCCTCGGACGAGATCCGGTTCCTGCAGACCGAGGAACGGAGGGCCGAGGCTGGGAGGACGGTCATGGAAGCCCAGATCGAGGCGATGGACCGGGCCGGGGTCGACTCCTCAGACGGAGAGGAGATAGAGCGCGCCTTCCAGGAGGCTCTGGAACATGCTGCCGATCTGACTCCGGGGGCTACCCCCTTTGCGCAGGTCTTTCAACAGGAGTCGGAGGAGCAGGCCGCTAGGGCGAATCAGTTGCCTACTCCCCCCCCTTCATCTTCCGAGCGCCATTCAGATGCCTCCGAGGGGGAAGATGAAGTATCTGGCGGGGAGGCCCATTCCCAGGGCGCTCGCGAGGGAGCCGAGCAGCAAGGGGCTCCTGCCCAAGAAGGTCGGGACGAGGCCACCTCAGAGAGGTCGAGGGGGTCCGACCATCCCGAGGAAGGGGGCCATACGGAGGCCGGAGGCGAGAGCGGTCGGGTGGCCACTGAGTCCGAGGAATCCCCTGAGCGCCCACCTCCGATCTTCGAGAGGGGGTCTACCTCGGGGGTTCATTCTGAGGACGCAGGCCCATCTCCGGACTCGGAAGTTCCTCCCCGGCCCCCATCTCCCTTTCGGCTCCGAAGTGGGGTCGCTGTGCTCGGGCAGCTCTTCGGGTCGGGTTCAGAGGAAGGAACTCGTCAGGCCGATGAGACCGGTTCGGAGCGGCCTTCCCGATTCGACCAGGCGAAGGCGGATGCTACAGCCCGGGTGGCCTCAATGCTGGAGCCTCTGCTGACTCAGGTTTGTTCGGTAGGCCTCGTCGAATTTCGGGTGGTCTTCTCTTTTAGTTTTGCTAAGTTTTTCTCTCTTTTTTGCACGTTCGGTGTTTTAGGTCGCCATGGAGATATCTCGGACAGTGGGATCCGAGTTGGCCGAGCTTGCCGAGTTCAACAGTGAGCTCGGCACCGTCTGTAAGTTCGGGCTCTACAAGCTGCGGCAGGCAAGGGACCAGTTCGAGCAGTCGGAGGAAACTTGCAGGGGGCTGATAAGATCGGTCGAAGAGCTGGGGGTGGAAAAGGGGAGGCTGGAGAGAGCCAATTCTTCCCTTCGAGCCGAATTGGAGGCGGCTCGGGAATCGCTGGCGGTGGCCCATCGGAGGAATGCCCGTCTTGTGGACGCAAGATCGGCCACCGAGCAGGACAAGATCCTCCTTCAGTCCGAGCTAACCGCTCGGACAGCGGAGCTGGCAGCTTCTTCTCAGATTCTATCTCTGAGGGAAGAGGAGTTAGCTATGTCCGAGCAGGCTCGGGCTGCTCTGGAGGAGGAACTGGTCGGTTCGAGGCGCGCCCGGGAGATCCTGCAAGCGGAGTTGGCGCGGTCTGAGGAGGTCCGGGTTGCTCGGGAGTCCGAGCTCGCGGGTGCTCGGAGTGCTCTAGAAGAGGCCCACTCGAGGATTGCTGATCTCGAGCCGCAGATATCCCGAGTGGTGGCGATCCGTAACTCCGCCTGGGGGCACGGTTATGCCGAGGGCCTTCGCCGACTAGGATCCCAGCTCTTGGTGGATCCCCAGCTCGATCCTCAAAGGATAAGCGTGAGGTCTCTTCGTCCAGACCGGGCTGCGAAGAGATTCGTCAAGAAGATCGGGAAGCGCGGCTACCCTCCTTTTGACGACCTCAATCCTCCTCCGCCTCCTCCTGAGGCTTGACCTGATTTTTGTACAAGTTTTTTTTTTTTTTTTTTTTTTTTTTTTTTTTTTTTTTGTAATGATGCTCGAGCTCGATTCGAGCGAGTTTGCATGACCGATAATATATATGAATTTTGACTTAACCTTCTTCTGGTGTTTTGTTCATAACTTCTTTCTTGCCTTTACCCTGCGAAATTTTTTGGGTAAGTGTAAACTTAAAAAGAAAATTTTCTCAAACGTACCCGGTGGATGTGCTTAAGATCGGGATTCAGGGATTCCGAATTGGTTTGGGTGGATTGACCGACCCCGCGGGACTCCGAGGCGGATACTTCGCGTGGGTGGGTGGATTGACCGACCCCGCGGGACTCCGAGTCGGACACATCGCGTGGGTGGATGAATTGACCGACCCCGCGGGACTCCGAGTCGGACACATCGCGTAGGTGGATCGACCAACCCCGCGGGACTCCGAGTCGGACACTTCGCGTGGGTGGATGGATTGACCGACCCCGCGGGACTCCGAGTCGGACACATCGCGTGGGTGGATTGACCGACCCCGCGGGACTCCGAGTCGGACACATCGCGTGGGTGGATGAATTGACCGACCCCGCGGGACTCCGAGTCGGACACATCGCGTGGGTGGATCGACCGACCCCGCGGGACTCCGAGTCGGACACTTCGCGTGGGTGGATGGATTGACCGACCCCGCGGGACTCCGAGTCGGACACATCGCGTGGGTGGATTGACCGACCCCGCGGGACTCCGAGTCGGACACATCGCGTGGGTGGATTGACCGACCCCGCGGGACTCCGAGTCGGACACATCGCGTGGGTGGATGAATTGACCGACCCCGCGGGACTCCGAGTCGGACACATCGCGTGGGTGGATCGACCGACCCCGCGGGACTCCGAGTCGGACACATCGCGTGGGTGGATGGATTGACCGACCCCGCGGGACTCCGAGTCGGACACATCGCGTGGGTGGATTGACCGACCCCGCGGGACTCCGAGTCGGACACATCGCGTGGGTGGATTGACCGAGGCGTTTGTCAAGAACTTCACAATGCATAGGTTATGAATAACATCGGTCTTTTTATAATTTCAAGGAGCAAATTACATCAGCGGGAATAAATTATATTAGTAATTGTTACGCGTAATACCTCTTAAGGCTCTCACTATTCCAGGGGTGGGGTAGGTCGGCTCCGGAGCTGTCTTTGAGTCGGTAAGACCCAGGTCTGTTCGTTGCCGTCACTACGTAAGGCCCTTCCCATTTCGGTCCCAGTTTTCCTTGTGCTGGAGTCGTGACGCCCGTTTTTCTTAACACTAAGTCCCCGACTTTGAAGCGGCGCGGCTTTACTCTTTTGTTGAAGTATTGTTCTGCTTTGCGTTTGTTGTTGGCAAGTCGGATGCTGGCCTCTTCCCTATGTTCTTCTAAAGGGTCCAAACGCTCCATCATCTTGGCATTATTGGAAGCAGTGTCATAGTGCTGGATTCGTAGGGTGGGCATCCCGACCTCGACTGGAATCACGGCCTCGCAGCCGTAGGTCAGGGCAAACGGTGTTTCACCCGTGGGGGTTCGGACCGTTGTGCGATATGCCCACAGGACCCCCGGAAGTTCATCGGCCCAAGCGCCTTTGTGCATTCCAAGCCTTTTCTTTAGCGCATTGAGGATGGTTTTGTTGGTTGCCTCGGCTTGTCCGTTAGCCTGCGGGTGGCCGGGAGAAGAGTACTTCACCTTGATTTTCAACTCGGAGCACCATTCTCGGTAATGACTGCAATCGAACTGCTTTCCGTTGTCTGATATGAAGCTCTGAGGTATCCCGAACCGGCAAACAATTGACTTCCATAAGAACTTTGTGATGGCTTGGGAAGTGATACTGGCAAGGGCTTCAGCCTCTACCCACTTCGTAAAATAATCCACTGCAACTATTATGAATTTAGTCCCACCCCTCCCCACTGGGAATGGTCCTATGAGGTCGAGTCCCCATTGGTCAAAGGGCCAGGGGGATGTTATCGAAGTGAGTTCTTCCGATGGGGAGTGCAACACTGGGCTGTACTCTTGGCACTTCGGGCACCTTTTAACGAAATCTTTCGCTTCCTGAAACAAACACGGCCAGTAGTACCCTGCACGGGTGGTGCGGGCGGCTAGCGTTTTAGACCCCGTGTGGGCCCCGCAGATTCCTTCATGGATCTCGGCCAGTATATATTGTCCTTCTTCTTTTGTTACACACCTGAGCAATGGTTCAGAGAAGCCCTTCCTGTACAGCGCCCCGTCAATCAGTGTGAATCTGGATGATCTGTTCTTTATCTTGCGGGCCTGGCCCAGGTCGGGAGGTAATGTGCCTGTACGGAGGTATGCTGTGATATCGGTTGCCCAGTCGGGATCTGCGACAGCCACTACTCCGACTCCGCTGCCTGTGGAGGGAGTATCTATCGTTCTGATCTCGGTGTTCTCTGGGGGAGGATGCTCATCCTTTCCCGATGCAACTTTTGCCAACCGATCCGCTATATGGTTCTCTTCCCTTGGAATCTGCAGTAAACGGAAGTAACTGAATCGGTCTCTCTCGATGCATACGAGCTCCAGATATTTTTTCAATTTCTCGCTCTTGGTGGTGCACTGGCCGAGTACTTGGTGAAAAACAATTTGAGAATCAGTTCGGGCCTCCAGCTCAGTCGCCCCGAGGGCCCTAGCAATTGTCATTCCGGCTATGAGGGCCTCGTATTCAGCCTCGTTGTTGGTTACCTTGAAGGTTAGGCCTATACCGTAGTTGTGTTGGACGCCCTGATCGGTGACGATGTGCACACCTGCTCCACCCCCGGCCCGGCATGAGGACCCGTCAACGTACAGCCGCCACGCCCGCTCCCGAGGTTCACTGGGGATCTCTTCTGGAAACCCCGTGTATTCCGCGACAAAATCTGCCAATGTTTGCGCTTTCATCGCTGTTCGGGGCTGGAACGTTAGGTCAAATTCGCTTAGCTCGATTGCCCATTTGGCTAACCGTCCGGACGTGTCGGGCTTCTGGAGAATGGTTCCGAGGGGCTGATCGGTCATTACTCTTATGGTGTGGGCTTGGAAGTATGGACGCAGTCGGCGCGCAGCCGTCAGTAGGGCGAATACCATCATCTCCGTACGGGGGTACCTGGCCTCTGCTCCTTGGAGTGCCCTGCTGACATAGTACACAGGCTTCTGTCCCCGATCGGTTTCTCTTACTAAAACCGCAGATGTCGCATGAGGCGAGACTGCCAAATAAGCCACAAGGGTCTCTCCGGGAGCTGTCTGGCTAAGTAACGGAGGACAAGTTAGGTAATCTTTGAGTTGCTCGAATGCCTGCCCGCACGACGTGTCCCACTCGCGTGCTTTTCGGAGGACCTGGAAGAAGGGAAGGCATCGATCGGTCGACCTCGCTATGAACCGGCTGAGAGCAGCAATTCGGCCAGCCAATCGCTGGACTTCGTTCAGGTTCCTCGGTGGTGCCATTCCGAGGATAGCCTGTATCTTCTCGGGGTTGGCCTCGATTCCTCGTTCAGAGACCATGTACCCTAAGAACTTGCCGGACTCGACCCCGAAGGTGCACTTGGCGGGGTTGAGCTTCATCTGATAGTGTCGCAGGGTAGAAAAGGCCTCTCTCAGGTCTGCCATATGATCGTTAGGAGAGCGGCTCTTGACCAGGAGGTCGTCGACGTAAACCTCCATGTTTCTCCCGATTTGCTTTTTGAACATACGGTTAACCAACCGTTGATAAGTGGCCCCCGCGTTCTTGAGTCCAAACGGCATGGCGGTGTAACAATAGAGTCCTCGGTCTGTAATGAATGCCGTTTTTTCTTCGTCGGCTGTGCTCATTCTGATCTGATTGTAACCCGAATAGGCGTCCATGAAGCTGAGGAAAGAGTGCCCAGCGGTCGAGTCCACAATGAGGTCGATGCGCGGTAGAGGGAAACTATCTTTAGGGCAGGCCTTGTTCAAATCGGTGAAATCCACGCACATACGCCATTTCCCGCTGGTCTTCTTTACCAGTACTACGTTGGACAGCCATTCCGGGTAGTGAGCCTCTCGGATGAGGCCAGCGGACAGAAGTCTGTCCACCTCTTCAGCAATGGCGGCGTATTTCTCAGCACAGAAACTCCTTCTTTTTTGCCTAACTGCGCGGGCAGTCGGGTTGACACATAGTCGGTGTTCTATTACAGACCTGTCGATCCCGGGCATATCTGCGTGTGTCCAGGCAAACACATCTTTGTGCTCGGTGAGGAGAGCCTTGAGTTCTGCATGTACTCCCGGGTCCATTCTGGTTCCGACTCGTACTGTCCGATCCGGGTTGTCGCTATCGACCGGGATCAATTCCAGAGGCTCGTTGGGTTCCGCTTGGCGCAGTGTCGCTTCGTCTCTGATCTCGTCGTCCCATACTGCTCGGGGAGGTGCCGGCGGAATCTCAACATGCTCGTCCTCCAGGGAGATCGTAGCCACGGAACTATCCTTGTGTTTCAATTCCCGGGCGTAGCATTCCCTGGAGGTTACCTGTTCTCCTCTGACTTCGCCCACCCCTCTGTCGGTCGGGAACTTCATCTTGAGGTAGTAGGTGGAAGTGACTGCCCTCAAGTTGTTTAGGGTCGGCCTCCCTAGGATGGCGTTGTAGGAGGAGGGAGCTTTCACGACCAGGAATTCAGTCATGATGGACGCGGTCCTGGGCGCGGAGCCCATCAAAACCGGGAGAGTTATTAGGCCCTCGGGGTGTACTGCCTCGCCTGTAAATCCCTTAAGGGGGGCTCGGATAGGCTGAAGTTGGCCGGGGTCGATCCCCATCTGCACGAAGGCCTCCCAGAACAAGATATCGGCCGAACTCCCGTTGTCAATCAGCATCCTTTTAACTGTGAAATTGGCCACCAATGCTGATATCACCAAGGCGTCATCGTGCGGAAAGGCGATCCCCTTCGCATCCTGCTCGTTGAACACTATCGATTCCCCTCTGGGACCCGGGTAGCCCTGTCTCGGTGCCTGCCCCAGTGAGTAGACTTCCCCATATCTGGCTCTCCGCGCGTGTGCCCTCTGAGAGGAGGACGTAGTCCCTCCTCGGGATGGTCCCCCGACGATGGTTCTGATTTCTCCTGCTGGGTGGCCGGACGCAGGTTCGCCTTGGCGTTTACTTGATTCCCGTTCCCGACGAGGGGTCCTCGATCGAGTTCTGTCTCTTCGGTCGTTCATCCGTTCATCCCTCTGACTATTTTTCAAGGCCTGGCAGTCTTCAGTGTTGTGGCCCTTGGACTTGTGATATTCGCAATACATTTCCCCTCTTCTTCTTCTAATGGACTCTTGCCTTGTTTCTGCCCGACTCTGATCTTCCACCGCCAGGCTGGACTGAGGCCACGACGACAGTCTGTGTTCCCGTGGGGGGTCCCTTCTCCTTGTCTCATCTGGGAACTTCCTACCTCCCCGATGCTTGCTGGATCCTTCCCCGGCACTAGTTGTCTTTCGATCGTGCTGTCGGAGCTCTCCACGCCGCGGGGCTACTAGGGCTTCGAGCGTATCCTCGGCGTTGATGAATCCGTCAGCCTGATCCATGAATCCGTTCAAAGTGGTGGGAGTCTTGCGGGCTATCTCCGCCATGAAGGGGCTCTTGGGCCATACGCCGCCCAAGAGGGCCGCTAGGGTGATCTTTTCGTCCTGGTTGTCGGTGGTCATCCTTTCTTTGTTGAATCTGGACAGGTACTCTTTGAGGCTTTCCTTCTCTCCTTGCTTGACGGTCAATAGGTACGCCGCGGGGCGCCTTCGTTTCCTACTAGCCATGAACTGGGTGATGAAGAGTCGGGCCAACGCCTCGAAGCTACTGACGGATCCCGGAGGAATGGTTCCGAACCACGTCCTAGCCATCCCCTTCAATGTGAGAGGGAATGCTCGGCATGCTACCTCGCCGGGATAGCCATGTAGGCTGATATGGGCTTTAAAAGCTTCTATGTGTTCCACAGGATCCTGAGACCCGTCATACAGTTCTACTTGTGGGACCTTGAACTTGGGCGGGAGAGGGACGGCCAGGACGTCCGCGCTGTAGGGTGTTCCTATGCTTCCCTGTGAGGAGAGATGCCCTGCTGCTGGGCTGATCAGTTTTGCCATTTCAGCGTACTTGTCTCCCAACTCCTTTAGCTCGGTGTGCATTCGGCGTCGTTCTCCTTCAGAGGCTTCGCTCTCCTCAGGGAGTCGGGAGCTCGCATTCTCTCCCAGATTGGTTTCGCCGCGGGCCGATGCCTCTTCGCGCGGCCGCCGAAGGGCTGCATTCTCCTCCTTCAACCTCCTCACCATTTCTTCCAACGCTTCCAGTCTTTCTTCCATCGACGGGTCTGTCCGCTGGTCGTGCTTGGTCGTTTGGGATAACGGTAGGGTAGACATGCAGAAAGTACGTTGATCAGAAACGATCGGATCCCACAGACGGCGCCACTGTTAAGGACGTATTCTGCTGTCTTGTTTACCGATCCGCGGGGCTGTAACCTGCAAAACAAGGACAAGGGAGGTCGGGGTCCGGGACCGCTCCGACGATCAAGTTAGCGTATGGGAGAAGATATATGATAGAGGGAATAAGAGAGTTTGTGAGCGTACCGTACCTCCGTCGTTGGTTGGGTGTTATTTATAGGTGCTTCCCCCGGGAGGAGGGTCCGTGTGACGAGGGCGCCGAAATCGGGGCATCACCCATCCGTCATCTTCGATAAGGAAACCCGGTCCGATTCGGTTGGTCTCATCGCATTAATTGAGTATCCTCTCATTTAATGCTCGATTAGCCCCTTTTGGACAGGGGCATTAAATGCAGCGGTATCTTTTGTCAATTTAGTAATTAATACCGTGTGTTTGTGTCGTCTCTGCATTGAATGGGAGGGGGTCTGTAGACCGGCGGCCGTCTGTCGGTCATAAATGAGGGAGTGTCTCGATGGGAGATGGACCCAGGAGACATATCGGTACGTGAGCCGCCGTTCTGCTCTTAGCGTGTTTTTGAGACCGATTTTGCCATCTCCTGCCCAGATCGGGGTAACCAGGGACTTGGCTCGTCCCCGGTTTCGGTCTTCCCAGTTGAATTCGGACGTCGCGTCGAGGTGGGTGCGGATAACGGGCCGTGGGCCTATCGACCTCGTGGGCCCGGGCCCGGGCAAGTTTGACCCCCTTTCACTACCAAAAAGCATAAGCTTAACATTTCTATATAGGTTACAAAAGGTCTTTAGAGACATCTAGAACCACCTCATCCTCCCTATTATTATTTGAAAGTTTTAAGATTTAAGATTTTTTGAGATTTAAAAAAAATTAATTAATTAGGGTTAATATTTTTCAAATTTGGAGTCAGGGTGTTTCCCTTCCATTATCATTTGTCTCTTGAACTTTTAGTGGCTAGTAAGATTGAGGCTAGCATGTCCGAAAACCAAATCAACAAATTGAAGAATGGTGTAAAGAGGGCAAACAAAAAACAAAACACTACCACAAAAGATGTGTTCCGGTACCTAAAAACCCCACTATTACTGATCCTTCAACCTCTGCCGATGTATTGGTGCTATTGTGACAAAGCTTGACCATCCTTACATAATATATTTTACAACATATGTTTAAAAATAAGGGTATTTTTACAAAATGATGTTATTTTTTTAAGATATTTTACAAAAAATACACCTTGCTTTAAAATATAGTTGTTGAGTAAAGTGTTATAAAAAGTGATGTATTTTTATCATTTTCCTAGGTACCAATAATAATAATAACAACATCCTAGATATGTGGTATTGAAGGATTTCAAGCTCTCAAGGAATAGATGGTTCCAAAGTTAAACTCTCGACAAAAATATGGTACCGAAGGATATCAAATGAGGCTTATGTGAAAAGTGAAATACTATTTTTTTTAAAGCAAGTTAATAACATTAAATTAAGCAAATAATATATCAGGATGGAATGGAGTTCCCTAACAATCACCCCAAAACAAAATGCAGTTGTCGGAAAAATAATTGACATGTCGGCGGTCAACCAACATAGGTGCACGCGCAGCCTGAATAGGTGCATGGATAGGTAGATCCAACGGATTTGGTGTCTCTGATGCCAAGGAGGCTGAGCATGGCCTCCACAGCCACCCCAAAACCCAACTGCATGTAAGCCATGCGCATGACAAAAGTTCCGCATGTAGTGAACACGCCCATAAAAAACGTAAGCTCTCCCCCCTAAACTTGTAGATTGACAACTGTAGTGGTTGAGGAGGTGGCGTGTGTGGATTGAAAGACGTTAGAATGCAACAAATCGGCGTCATCTAACGTGATTGGAGAAAAACACACGAAAACCAAATGGTAACTAACAAAATAGGAAATACTAGGAAAAGAAAAGTCTTTCGGTTGGTTAGGGAATGAGAGAGAAAACGAGAGGGAGAGAGAGAGAGAGAGAAACGAATGGTCCCTCTTAAGTGAAATATTAGGTTGTTAAGTTTTTTCAAAAATTTCAGGGGTTTGAAAATAGACATTTTTTTTTTGGGTATTGATATGAAAATATTAGAAGCAAGAAACCTTGAATTAACGACAAAAGTCACTGAAATATATTACCACAGAATGAAATAGCAAAATGTCAAGTGAGAAAGATGGGGAGAGAATAAATAATGAGATGTTGATATGTTAGGGCTCATTTGTTTTCTTAGAGGAAATTAGATAAGTTGAGATAAAATATTATTAAAATTTATTTTTAATATTATTTTTGTATTGGAATTTTAAAAAATTAAAATGTTTCTATTATTTTGTATAAAAATGTTAAAAATTAATAATTAGATAAAATAAGTTGTAAAATTTTTTGAAAGTGAATTAGGTATGTGTCAATGGTTGGTGGTGTACCTTTAGATTTACACTGTATCCGATCTGAAGAGGACCTATAATTAAATGAATTTGGGCTGACTTATTTTTAAAGAGTAGTGTTAGGGATCCCCGGGAGGGATCCCCGCCGCGGCTACGTAGTGTAAATTTTTTTTACACTTTTTTTTATTTCATTTTTTTATATAAAAACAATAAAATAAAGCGTGGAAATAAAATATATGTAATTTTTTTAATTTTTTAATTTTTTTTTTCTATTTAAAAATCCCCATAGAGCCGCGGCAGGATCCAAATGCCAGGGATATATAGTTTTATTGATTTTTAAAACCCAGTTCTTACAATCGAGTCTAGTTTCTCTCTCAAAATTGTGGCAGTTCGAATTAATAGTAGTGGTTTATCTTCAATGATCAGAAAACCATACATGATTGATGAAAGAATTTGGGAGAACATTCCATAATAAAATAATCGTTAAAACACTTACCTCTGGCCATTATTGATCAAGTATGTGCAAGAATCAGTTGCTTCTTGATTATGAACTCTCACAGATTGAAATATGAAGAGTATTGGAGAAGGATTTTTCAGTCTATCTCTTTTTACGTTAATGGATGTGACTGATAAAGAATCACAGGCCCTATTTATAGATAGACCAAGACCCATTTCCACTAAGTGTTGCTTCCTTCCATCAAGGAATGTCATTTTTGGTATTTAAATAATTAGTATATTTATTTTAATTATCCAGAGTTTTAATATAAATATAAAACTATTAAAATAAATATATATAATATAATTAAAATAGTGTGACACGTAAGCTACCCTTAAGTCTCCTACAAAGAGATGTGTTCTTTCATTCTCCCACTTGACTTACGTGGCAATTATTTAAAATCATCTGGGTAACCAAAACCTAATATGGTCACATATACACCTACTCAAACCATAACCTTTAGAAGAAAGATATAATACACGAATCATGACAGTTATGTTATTATATCAACATTTCCTTCTATGTATTACACTGTATTAATCTCTCTAAATAATTTTTCATATATGGTACATCTCTTTATGAATGACTTCCTATAAGTCATTCTGGATCTACATTTTATAGAATGAGAGTAAATACTTTATGTGTACAAATAAAAATATTATTATTGACAACAAGTACTGTATACAATGAACAAATCAATCATAAAATGAGCTCATCAACGTCATGCTCTCTACATGTTTCAAAAACACCTTTATTGAGAGCTCTTTTGTCATGGGGCTTGCAATCATAAATGACATACTTGTATGCTCTATTAAGACTTATTGATTCTTAACTCTTTCTCTGACAGCAAGAAACTTTATGTCAATATGTTTACTTTTGCTCCCACTCTTGTTATTCTTTGAAAAGAAAATTGCTGCCATATTGTCATAGTAAACTCTTAAAGGTTTAGATATTGAATCCACAATTCGAACCCTTGTGATAAAACTCCTCAACCATTTGGCTGGTGAAATTGCTTTAAAGCATGCTATAAATTCTGCCTCCATAATAGATGATACAATGATTGTTTGTTTGGTGCTCTTTCATGATATAGCACCTCCAGCCAATATGAAGATATAACTTGAAGTGGACTTTTTGGAGTTGTGACAACCAGTAAAATCTGAATCTGAATATCCAACCACTTCTAGACAATCAACATGTTTATAAGTAAGCATATGATTCTTGGTTCCTTTTAAATATCTCATAACTTTTTTAACAGCCTTCCAATGTTCTTTTTCAGGATTACTTTGGTATCTTCCCAACATTCCCACAGCATATGCAATATCAGGTCTTATACAAATTTATGCATACATTAAACTACCAACTGCATATGCATACGTAATGTTTTCTACTTTTTTCCTTTCCAAAGCATTTTTCGAACATTGATTTAAACTGAATTTATCACCCTTTAATATGGGTGTTGCATTGGGTGTACATTCATTCATTCTGAATTTTTCCAATAGTTTTTCAATGTAGGCTTTATGAGAATGTCCTAAAATCCTTTTAAACCTATCTCGATGAATCTCTATGCCTAAAACATAAGAGGATTCACCTAGATCCTTCATTTCAAAGCTTTGGAATAGAAACTTTTTGGTATCATGTAATAAACTCAAATCATTAGTTGCAAGCAAAATATCATCAACATATAGGACTAAAAAAAAAACTTACTCCCACTAAATTTTTGGTATATGCAGTTATCCACAATGTTCTCTATAAAACCAAATGAGGTAATAACATCATGAAACTTCAAATACTATTGACGGGATGCTTGTTTTAGTCCATAAATTGATTTCTTTAATTTGCAAACTAATTGATCACTTTTATCAGAATGAAACCTTTCAGGTTGTTTCATGTATATTTCTTCTTCAAGAGTCCCATTCAAAAATATTGTTTTCACATCCATTTGGTGTAGCTCTAAATCAAAATGAGCTACTCATGCAATGATCACTCTAAAGGAACCCTTTTTAGAAACTGGAGAGAAAATATTGTGGTAGTCAATACCTTCTCTTTGTGTAAATCCTTTAGTTACAACTCTGGCCTTATATCTATCAATATTACCTTTTGAGTCTTTCTTGGTTTTATAAACCCATTTATAGCCAACGACTTTAACTCCTTTAGGCATTTCGACAATTTCCCAAACATGATTTTTAGTCATAGATTCCATTTCTTCTATCATAGCATCATGCCAAAATTTTGAATGTTCTCTACCCATGGCATGTGAAAATGAAATAGGATCATCTTTAGGTCCCACATCAAAGTCAGACTCTAATAAATATACATAGTAATCATTAGAAATAGCAGGTTTCCTTGTTCTAGAGGATCTTCTTAATTCTATAGTTTCATCCATATTATGTGGATGTTAGACTGTAGAGTCAAAATTGGTATGTTCCTCATGAAATGGTAGTGATTCTTGAATTGATTGAGTTTCAAGGTTATCAGATTGATTTGCTTGAATGTCAATCATTTTATTTTCATGTACGAATGTAATATCTGGATTCCATGTTTCCTCCCACTCTATCTTTCGAGGAACATTACTCTCACTTATTCCAAAATCCTCAATAAATTTTGCATTTTTAGCTTCCACAATTCTAGGTCTATGTGAGGGACAGTAAAATCTGTAACTCTTAGAATTTTCTGCATAGCTAATGAAATAACCACTGACTGTCCTTGGATCCAATTTCTTTAATTGTGGATTATAAACCTTAACTTCAACTTAACAACCCCATATGCGCATATGTCTTAAACTAGATTTCCATCCTTTTCATAACTCAAATGATGTTTTAGGAACAACCTTGGATGGAACTCTATTTAAGATATATACTGCAGTTTTTAAGGCCTCACTCCACAAGTATAATAGAATATTACAATTACTTAGCATACTTCGTACCATATTCATAAGAGTATGGTTTTGCCTTTCAGCAACACCATTTTGATAAGGTGAACCTGGTATTGTATACTGAGCAATAATTCCTTCTTCTTTAAGAAAATTTGCAAATGGATCCGAATGTTGCCCTGACTCTGTATATCTACCATAATATTCTTTATCCCTGTTGGATCTTACGATCTTTATTTTCTTTTCTAATTGTTTCTCTACTTCCCTTTTATATATTCTAAAAGCGTCTAGTGCTTTAGATTTATCAAAAAGGAGGTAAAAATACATAAATCGTGAATAATCATTAATAAATGAGATAAAATATCTCTGATTATTCATATAAGGGGTATTAAATGGTCCATAGATGTCATCGTATATGATTCCAAGGATTTTCTCACTCCTCTTGGCATCTTTACTGGTTTTGTTGGTTCGCTTACCCTTTATGAAATCCACACAAATACCAAAATCTTTGAAATCTAAAGTCTTTAGGACTCATCATTAATTAATTTTTTAATTCTCTGTATGGAGATATGTCCCAATCTCCTATGCCATAATATAGAGGAGGACTCATCAATAATATTACGCGTAATACCAACATCATCATGCAGGGTTAATAGACTATTTTCAAAAATAGAATCTAAATTTAATTTGTACAAACCATTAATCAAGGTCCCAGAACCTACAAATGTGGAGTTTTAAAAAATATAAATATTTGATTTTACAAACTTAAATTCAAATCCCAAATGTACTAATCTAGATATAGAGACCAAGATTTTAGAAAAAGAAGGTACATAAAATGTGTTTTTAAGATCCAAAATATAATCATTATTTAAAATAAGTCTAAAAATTCTTACAACCTCGACGTACAAACGCATCCCATTTCCTGAGTAAATGCCTTGTTCACTTCCCATCGGTTTCCTTATACTAAGAAAACCTTACATGATGTTGACAATATGAATTAAAGTACCTGAATCAATCCACCACGTATTATTACGAGAGTCTACAAAATTGGACTCATAACACAAAAGAGAATTAAGATTACCTTTCTTCTCAAGCCATGCTTTATATTTTATGCGATCTTTCTTTTTGTGCCCTTTCTTTTTGCAGAAGAAGCATGTATCATTGTCTTTATAACGTTTGAATGTCGCTTTCCCATCCTTCTTCCACTTATTGACACTTTTGCCTTTCTTCCATTATCCCTTCTTTTGAGTGTCAAAATGAGCACTCTCAATATTTTCATGTTTCAATCTCTCTTCTTCTTGTACACACATAGTTAAAAGTTCATTTATGGACCACTTTTCCTTATGTGTGTTGTATGAAATTTCGAATGGTCCATATTCTATAAGAAGAGAATTGAGTATAAAATGGATAAGGAATTACTCTGATATCTCAATCTCTAAAGACTTAAGTTGGGCTGCAATATCCCTCATTTCCATTATGTGCTCATGCACGCATCTGGATTTGTCATGCTTCATAACTGATAATTTGTTCATTAGGGTACTAGCCAATGCTTTATTAGAACTAACAAATTGTTCGTCAATAGCCTTTATGTAGTCCTTGACTTTGTCACATTTTGGGATTGAGTTTCTTATGCTCTTACTCACATGTGACTTAATGAGCATTAGGCTTAATCGGTTAGACCACTCCCACTTTTTATAAGTAATTTTATCTACCAATAAACTTGACTCAGTGGGCATAGGTGGTTCATCCATATGAAATGCTAAGTCCAAATCCATATACCCTAATGTCAAACGAACTTTTTCTTTTCAGTCCGAAAAATTATCCCCATTCAAAATTAGAATATGAGAAGATTCACTATTTAAAACAGAAGGCATAGTAACTACAATAATATAACCAAGAACATGTATTAATACTTTGAAACAAACAATAACTATAATTTGAATTGACCAATGTCTAATTCAAAAAATAAATTTAAATTTCCTTGCAGGTAAAGATTGCAACATGCATAAGATTTGTTTATATGTATTTATTTATAATAAAACTAGTGGTATATGAATATCTAAGAAAAAAAAAATTCACACCACTTGTGAGTATAAGAAATCTCTTTTTTCTAATATCTTTTCACTATCTTATTCTAATTAAATCATCTTTTTTATAATAATTACTTTTTTGTAAGACCAAATAATTATTATAATGATTTAATTACAATTATGAATATCATTATAAAGTCATGATAAAATCAAATATATTAAAATATTATTATATTTTGAGATGCTGTGGTTATTCTCAATCTACAATAATATTTACTCTAATATGACATTCAAAATAAATAAAATCATGTTAACATGACAATATATTATCTATAATAATATTATATCATCAAATACTCAATCATTAGGATGGCACAAATCAAAACCGAAAGTAATATATATATATATATAACCAACACTGCCATAAGTCTACTACGTAAGCCATTTATCACTTTTGTACAAGAGTACAAGCAAGCACATATCTGTTCTTTATGAAACTAAACGCTCAGAATGCATACGGACTTAAATTGATTTAACCATCAAACTAACGCAACCTACTACCGCAACCTTCAGGAAATTGGTACTTAATTAATTTAAAAACATTCATTCTCAGAAAGTACCATTTCATTACGAGGAGGGCATCGTTTCTCTGGAAGTCGTTTCTCTCTGAAAAGTTTTTAGTTTTTCAGTGAAAACCATTTTGGAAAAAACCGAAAACCGCTTCTACTGATGCCTTTTCACAAAAATGCGATAATAAGAACTCGGTTTTTCGATTGCGGCATTAAAAGACTTTTGATTTCTGATTGCGGTGTTAGACTGGGTTTTCATCATAGAACTTATGAAGGACCCATATATTCTTAATATCTCTGATTTACAAAGTTAAAAAGCTGGAGAAAAAATGCCTACCATTTACGGAGATAAAAACTGGACAAATTGTTCAAATTGTCTCCATACGATTCAAACGAAAATACGAGAAATCATAATATCTCAATTTCAACCAAATTGTTAATTCACATATCTAAATAAATTTAGATGTATAAACATGAGTGAAATCACTAAAATAGAAAGGGCTGTCATCGCATCAATGTTGATAGATTGTGCCACTGTAAATGTCAAATTCAAAAGTGTGATGGATTATTATGATCCTGAGAGTAAAAAAATTTATTTAAGTTAGTATCCGACATATCTAAGACTTCTGAATCATTTGTTAGATCTTTAACATATAATAACTCCAAATTAAATTTCACCTGAGACACTTGTCCTTAATTTGAAGGATAACCACAAAGTGCTAATCCAAGATCAATTCCGTCAACATACATTAATGTATCCAGCCTATTCTTAAGCTGATTTATTTTTACAAACTATTTTATTTTATTTTATCTTAAATTTATTATTGTATTTTTTTAAATTTCTATATAAAATAAATAAATAATTCAACTTTTTTAAATTTCAAAATAATTTTTTTAAATCTCGAAATAAAATTATTATTAAAAAAATATATTACAATAATATTTATTTTCTTTTTAATTTTTATCTCATCTCATCTCTAAAAATAAATCAGACTTTACTTACACCAATAATTAAGTTCTGGAGCCTAATTGGTTTTCTAATTTGAGCTTTGAAATTAGAATCCTGCGTGCATTAATTGGCAAATGCCGACATAGTTGTTTCTTTTCATATTCTCAAAATATTAATTTTTATCTAATGTCGTTCATGTCACAAATGAGTAATGATATAAATACAATTTTCTTATAAATATTTTGCACAATTATATTCTAAATTGAAGATATTTTTATAAAATGATATTACTTTATAAAAATATTTTTCATTTAAGATAAAATTATAAAAATTATTACACGTATATATGATTAATATTACTGAAGTTGAGAATAATGGCATACTTGGTCATATAGTAAGAACGAGATGGAGATGATTATGATATATTTGACACAACTACCTCCATCTCTTTCTTTTTCTTTTTCTTTTTCTTTTTTTGAATATGATATATTTGACACAACTACCCTTTTATTTTTATTTTTTTAATAATCACGTCCATCTCGTTCTTACTATATGCCATTATTATCAACTTCATAATCTGTCATCAAGTTATAAAAAGACTCGACTTCTTCACAGATTAAAAAATAAGTACTTTTTTATAACGAGTATATATATATAAATATATATGTATATATATATATATATATTTAAACGGATCAGTTGCATTTCATTCATCAAATAAAAGGAAGAATATAAGAGTGACAATCCTCAAGTCTAACATCATCAACCTCACTCTCCAACCCAGGCTTAGCTAATACATGAACTATTACATTTGTCTCCCTTTTAACATGAACTACACTCCATAAATCAAAGCTAGATAGAACAGCTTTTGTATCCCATATAATCGGGCCTGCAACAGACAAATCCCAGCCATTAGAATTTATGCTATTAACAACTTGGATGGCATCCCCTTCCAATATAATCTTCCTCAGCCCAATATATCTGGCAAATTCAGCAGCCACTAAGGCTCCTTGGCATTCTGCTAGGAAAGGGTTAGTGTCCATTGACGTGGAGAGGCTGCTTGAAGCAATCACCAATCCTTGACAGTCACGAATCACTATCCCAATACCAACCATTCCAGCAGAGGAGTTAGTAGCCGCATCCCAGTTTACTTTGAAAATACCAAAAGGAGGAGAACACCATCTTACTGGACCTATAGCTGCCACAGGTAGATTGCCTTCAGCAGATCTCTGAGCCTCATGAAATTCTGTTAGAGAATTCTGAGATTGTTTCACTACCTCATTGGGATGGTCAAATTTGTCCTCAAAAACCAAAGAATTTCTCCTCTGCCAAATCTTCTTTGCTGTGACAACAAAATCTTCTAATTGCTCCTTATTTAACTTGTCATTTAGCCTCTTGAGGAGATGCATGCAATCAGATTCTCCACAAACAAATTTCCAAAGCTGTCTCAAAGAAACCCCCCCATACATCCTTTGCAGCCGAGCTGTTCCACAACACATGAGCTACTGTCGCAGATTCCCTCTTGCATATGAGGCAAATATCATCTTCAACAATTCTCCTCTTGACCAAATTAACTTTAGTGGGAAGTGATTCCAAACAAACTCTCCAACAAAACACTTTAGCAGCATTCGGAATACTCAATTGCCATAAAGAGGACCCCAACTCAGAGTGAGCATTGGAATGTGACCCCTGTCCTTTTCTAAATTACATCATATCTTTAGCAAATAATAGGCTATTCTGACAGAAATTATACCATTCATTGAGTACCTCCAAATTAATTTGTCAGGACAACCATAAGAGCTTAATGGGATAGATTTGATTAAAGCTACTTCAAGTGCTGAGAATACTTCATCAATAATATCTGCCTTCTAGATTTTGAGATCTTCGTCTATGAGATTACATGTAACGACCATGCCTCGAGAGGGTAGAAGCGTACTTCGTGACATTTCTTTTTCTCCAAAACAGTTTTAAAAAATGATATTGATTTTGTTCGTTTTAAAACATTTCAGTTCATATCCAGTATACAAGACTTAACGTTATAAAATAAAATATAATTTTACAATAAAAGAGGTTTACATCGAAAAACATTTGATTTATAAAACAAAATGATCATTCTTACATGCCTAGACTGTCGTGCTCTTCTTTTAGACTGTCTATTTCTTGATGCGTATTCTTGTGTGGGGAGATGAAATACACAAAGAAAACTAAAATGAATCGAATACTAAGTAAGCATTACTTCATATATTTTTTTTAATATAACAAAGTAAAATTTTCAATCAAGCAATCAACACTCAAATATATGTATATACGTGCAATACAATACATGCATCTTTTCATAACTATAATCCGATTATATCTGTCCTTCCTATGTGTCTTGATACGCTACCTTCATTATATAAGGAATCCGAACATCCTTCTTATTCTTAATAATTATTTAAGCCATTAACAAATAAGAAAGTATCTAACTACCAAGCAAGCATAACAATAGCCACTACTAACAAATAGTTATCAGACAAGTATGCCACAATTTAGCAAAACAATAATAACAACCAATAGGCAACAACTACAAATCATCAATAACAACTATTAAACAATCACTATTCAATGCATACATGCCATACACATCATACATAACATGACATTCATTCATGTTCTTTCATTTTATTTGGACTCTTGCACATTATTACCCCCGTGTGCTGGGGTTGGCGAATCTTCCTTTAGATCCTGAATTTTCCTTTGGACCCTTGGATCTTCCTTTGTACCCCTTTTGCAAAGTTTATACATCATGGCATAACATTAGTTCATACATCATGCATCATTTTAGAATCGTAACATAGCATATATTTCATCATACATCATAGCTTAGCATCGGTTAATGGCATTACTACATAAAATCAATAAATAGAGTTATCAAATTTTATCTTATAGTTTTCAAAGAATACATTAAATAATTACTACGTATAAAAATCTAATCACAGACATATAATTATGCATTTAGGATTCGATAAAAAGGAATACTAAGAATGGTCATACATACGTATATTAGCATTTTAAGTCCTTTTATTTTTACTTTACTAATCCGGTAAACTCTAGGGTGCATGAACATAACACTTACTTGGTCTTAATACTATTTTCCTATTATGCAGTCCAATCACAAGCGCATCACAGAAACCAACCTACAAGCATACACACAAATAGCATCAATTTATATATATATATATATCTAGCACACAAATAATTAAACTAGGAAGAACCTACATTTCACTATACACTTCACTATGACACTCTCCTATTATCCTTATGTTCTTGAGATCCTTGTTATGACAAGACCATCAGGGACTCACTACGGACACTAGAACACTTCTCAATATCCCAATGTCCTTGAAGTCCTTACTCATTATGCTAAAACTATCGGCGACTCACTGTGGACACTAGGACACTTCTCAATATTCACATGTTCTTGAAGTCCTTACTCAGGACAGAGTACCCATTAGATAAGGTAACCTGTCTGATACACGTGTTACTAGGTATACATGTACCTTATCTTTATGTTGCCCAAGATCAACATGGAATACGTTGATCACCCACTGGTGCAACTAGCACTATACATTGATAGCAACCTTCTCCATATCGGTCGGCAGGACTAATTTAATTTCTGGCCCTCTACGAGTTCATCCCGACACTTAACATGATAAGGTCTATCTCAAATGTACCTCCATCGCGTCATGTAGTTCGAGTATATTATCGAGCGATCTTGTCATCCACCATTTAATGTGGCATACACCATGCAACTCCTATATTGACTCCCTACTCGACATGAGTGCAGTTCTTCATGTACTCTTGTCACGTTCCCATTACTCATCTGCTATGCGATTTCGTTGTTTTGCACGTACTTTGAGACATAACACGATTACATAGTGATAACCGTCACTAGGGCTATCGAGCACATTACTATACTGGAATACTGTGCCACAATTTTCAATACTTCATGCGCCCTACTTACCTTAATCACGCAACCATCCAACGACGTAACACGTCTTACGATGCATCACAATTACAGTATATAGAGTACACCCTATATGTATTCCATTCCATCCATACAATAACTACATAGAGTACACTCACGTGTATACTTTATTCCACAATACACAACACGACATGATATACTATACACACTATGAGGTGCATCGTTTTACCCCATGGAGTACACTACGCGTGTACTCCCTACAAATACACTACTCTACATCACCATACGGTGCACACGGACGATGCATCACTATACCAAATGGAGTACACTATACATGTACTCCCTTTACAACACCATATCTTCACACAGAGTACCCTATACAACATAATATAGTCCACAATTCTACTTTACAATACAGTTCTCAATACTTTATAACACAACCATATTATTACAATACAGTCAACGAACTTCACACAATTATACAGTAGACTCTATAATCAATCAATTAAACATAAATACAAGAGATAGAGGGTTTTACCATAGCAGGTTAAACCCATACTTTGCTTATTTCTTGGCAAGGATAGTGGCTTTGAAAACCACTAACTTAAGCATTAACTGTTCCGTTGAGGTGAGTGTTGTGACCTCAGAATGGAAATGACTTGAGATTCGGATAAAAGATTTTGGTAACTAAATACGGGTTGTGTGAGAGTGGCCATTATGGTAGGGAGTTCATTATGTTAGGGAGTTCGTTGGTGGCAGTGGAAAGGTCGTACATTGCAATTAACACCGCGTACAGTGATGACAATCATGTAACGTGATGGTTTGGGTTAGAGTGCTCGGTTTGACACTGAAAGCTAAGAGAATACTCATTGGAGGAAAGAAAATCTAATGGTGGTGGTGGTGGTGAGACAGTGCAACCATAAAAAAATGGCAGATCTACACAAAAGTGTACAACTCGTACATGGAAGAGTGAGGAAGAGTGAGAGGCGGGGGTGGCTCGGTTGGGGGAGTGGAGTTAGGAGTGATTGCCAACATGATGGGGAAGCTGTTGGTGGCAGAGGTGAGACTTACGGTAGTGTGTAGCGGCATTAGGTGGCTAAACACGTGGTTCACGAAACCCATTTCTTGGGTCTTGCTTTCCAGCCAAGGGAGGAGAAAAGAGGCTGGGGAGAGAGAGATGGTGGCTGGTAGCAGTGGCTGGGGCCAAACACGGCAGTTGTAGGCTGCGCAAGATAGGGAAGACCCATTTCGGGTCTAGCTTGCATGGAAGAGATTGGGGAGGGGGGGAGTTTGGGGAGTTGTCGACGGAAAGGCATGGTTGCTGGAATGAGAGGAATTTGATGGTGGGGGTGATGACGCCAGATGGTGGCTCACAGCGACGCTAGAAGCCGCGAAAGGTGAAGGCATGGTTTCTTTAAAACCCATTTCAGGTTTTGACTTGTCGATGGGAAGTGGGGCCACCGTTGGGGCTAGGTTCACGGGAGAGAGGTCGCCGGTGAGGGGTGGTTCCAGTGGAGGGGGCAGCGTCGTCGGTGGTGGCCGGCGGTGACTGGGCTTAGGGCTGGAAGCTGAACAATCATGGAGGGGTCCTGCACGAGGGAAAGAGAGGAGAGAGAGAAGAGAAAGGGAAAAGTGTTTTGGGCCTAAGGTTTCCCTCTTGGGGGTATTTATAGGCCCTATACTTTAGGGCCTTCAAACGTACAAACGATGTGTTTAAAACACTAATTTGAAAACATGATAAATTAATTTAACTTAAAAAACTCAAGAGAATTAAAATAGAATATTATTTCAACTTAACTTTAGTTCATAATATAATATTCCCTATCATTAATTAAAATGATGAAGTTTACTAATTATTTAAAAGAATAAAGTCATATATTTAAATAAGAGATTTAAATCATATTTAAAATCTCACAATACTTTAAATAACTAAAATCAGGATAATAAAAAGATCTTGTACAATTATAATATTTTGTAACGCTCCAAAATATTATACTTGTATTTTCTTATACATCTAGCTTGGGTCCAATAGTACTAGAAATATCTCATATAATATTCTCAGGATATTTAAAGTATTTGATAGCATTAAAACACTGGACGTATTTTAAAATCAACATTATCTCTTAAAAATACGCCATCGGGGTTTGGCACATGCTTCGAGACTTGGCATGAGTTTTGAGGCTTATTTCAATCGAACGAGAGAATGATGAGCTATCACATCATTTTCTTGAGATTCGCTAAGCCTTAGAGAAATGAATGAACGAGTGTGACATTACAGACCATAGCTTCCTCACTAATTCTATTTATTGGGCTTTGGACTCAATGGGAAAATGGTTTAGGGAGCCATCTATCATTCCAAATCCTAATTTGTTGCCCATCCCCTATTCTCTATAATGAATCCTCTGAAATTAGATCTTTTCCTGTATGTATACTTCTCCATAATATTTCATTGGAGAGGAACCTTCAAAGAAAGAAGTTAATCGTAGAATATTACGTCTTCTACCAACACTAATATGATTAGAGAAAAATATGAAAGATTTTTTCATACTTACCATTTGCCCAGACCAGTCCACATACAAGTTAAAAATCTCCAAAATCATTTTTATAGAAGATTCCCCTCATTAGCAAAGACAAATAATATCATTTGCGTACAACAAATATGATATAAGTGGCGCACCACTAAAATGAGAAAACATAATGATTTTTCCTCTATCAAAATTAAACTTCAACAAGCGAGATAGTAACTCCTCCACCAAAATAAAAAAGGTACGAGGACAAAGGATCTCCTTGGCGAAGACCATGACCACTAGGGAAGAAACATTTTGGCGTTCCATTCATGACAACTGAAAATCAAGAAGTGGATATACACTGCCGAATCATGTCACACACCTACGAAGAAAAGCCAAAAGATTTCATCACATGTAATAATTAATCCCAATCAATAGAGCATATGCTTTATCCATATCCACTTGGATGAAAACATTGCCACCACGAGTTGGCTGATTAATCATATGAATAATTTCTTGCACCAAGGTAATATTCTCAAATATGCTTCTTTCAGGTAAGAACACACCTTGTTTCGATGAGACTAGTCTACTCAAAATAGGAGCTAATATCCTCACAAGAACTTTAGAAAAGACCTTATAA
Organism: Platycarya strobilacea; assembly: GCA_036898215.1. Taxonomy (NCBI): domain Eukaryota; kingdom Viridiplantae; phylum Streptophyta; class Magnoliopsida; order Fagales; family Juglandaceae; genus Platycarya; species Platycarya strobilacea. Next base: position 6,661,168 of record CM072548.1, read on the forward strand.
ATCACTAAGCAAAGACTTATAGGTATAAACTTATCAAATCCAAAAGGTTGTGAAACCTTAGGGATTAAAACAATATATGAAGCAGAGTAAAATCGTGGTAAGGGGGAACCACTGAATAAATTTTTTTATGTTGCAATCACATCAAAAGCAACAATATCCCAATTGGAAGAGTATTATGAACTCTATGTCAAAATTAGTGAATTAGTCTACTAGGCATATAAGGGATGGCAAATCTCCTTTTGGAGAGATAATTGGTTGAAGTATAGAGGTTTAATGGATGAGATTCCCATTTCATCTTATCCAGAATTAAAGGTGAAGGATTTTAAGTTTCAGAATGGCTAGAACATTGGTTTGTTAAAACATTTGGTGCAGGATAACAAATTGGAAGAAATACTGGAATGCTTAAGGACCATGAAAGAGGGAGATGATTTACTGATATGGAGACCAAATAGAGATGGAGATTTCACTTCCAAGTCAACTCGAGATCTTATTCGTCTTAAAGGTCCTAGGTGAACTTGGAATGATTGGCTATGGAATTATGCTTTTCCCAAAAAATATTGTCACTTGTTGGAAAGCTCTTAATTTTTGCCTTAGTATGGATGCTCGTGTTAGGGACTTCGGTATCCTGATGGTGTCAAAATGTGAATGTTGTATTGATGGTTGTTTAGAAGATCAAGATCATATTCTTGCAACAGGAACTATTACTAAAGAAATTTGGCTTCATGTTTCTATTTTACTTGGTATGCCTTTTGATCCTATAAAGTCCTGGAAAAAAGAACTAGAATTATGGTTTAGAAGAGCCAACTCTTCCTCTCAAGCTGGTCAACTCCTTGGATTGATTCCTGTGATTTTAACATGGTCCATTTGATTGTGGCGATGCAATGCCCACATGAAAGGTAAAATTTGTCTATGAATTCGCTTTGGCTTTCAATCAAAGTTGCCATTTCGTGGGTGGAGATTTGGCTGAGAGCTGGAAAAAAATAGAAAGCTAGTGATGAGTTGATTTTAAATGACCTTTCTATTCTTTTGAAGTGTTTGAAGAGGAAAAAAGTTTGCCTTGTAAGTTGGCGAAAACCGGCTATTAGATGGTTCAAACGAAATGTTAATGGCAATAGCCTTGACAATCCAAGTTCTATGGGGGCGAGTGGTGTTATCCGTAATGATCAAGGGAGACTTAAACTAGCATTCACAAATTATCTTGGCTATGGTATGAACAATGCTGCTGAATTTTTAGCACTCTATTATGGCTTGAAACATTGTAGAGAGTTGGGTTGCACTAATGTGGAGATTGAAATGGATTTTCTCTTAATTATCAACTGGCTTGGAAAAAGAATATGTGGTATTTAATATTTAAAAGATTATTAGGAGGAAATGTTTGCTTTTCTTTCAAGCATGCAAGTTAGATTTAAACATGTTTAAATTGAAGGAAATGTTTGTGCTGATTTTCTTGCAAAATCAGCTTCAGATAGGCGCCCTGGATTGTGGATGAATATCTCGGAAGTTCCTCATATGCTTAAGGGTAAGCTGTGCATGGATTGTTGGGCTTCCCGGCTTGACGTTGTTAGTATTGAGATATTGTATTTCTAATTCTTTTGTTTACTTTTCTTTTATGATAGGCATGTTTAACTTTTTGTAATTTTTTGGCCTTTCTTTAAGCCTCTTAGATGTTTTGGTTTTTTGGTTTCTTAAGTTTTATTTTGGTTATGATAGTTTATTTCTATGTTTGTTATCTAGTATAGGGTCTTTTGCTTGGTGATGCAAGTAGTAGTTTTTATTGTTGATTATTTGTAAATTTTTTGTATTTAAGATGTAATTATTGTATTCTTTCACTATAAGTAAGGATTCATTTAAAAAAAAAGAAAAAATATTTTTTCATATATGATAGATTAGTTCCTATCTTAGACTCAAGAGAGGAAGAAGAGGAAAAATATTTCAGCTTCAATACTCTGGCAGATAAGGAGTAGGATGTTGATTGAACCTATAAGCCTCTTTAGCACGCTTAGGGGTGTTTATCTAAGCCTGTTTTTTTTTTGTCCGATTTGGAATTCGGATATCCGGATACCCGGTTCTGATTTTCAACTCATATTAAATTAGATTCGGAATCCATATTAAAATCGGTTTGGACTCCAATCCGGATTCACCCAGATTGAAATTTGGGTTGGACCCAGAAATACAGTTTTCGAATTTTAAACCGTCTTTTTTTTAGTTTGGAGTGTAAACCAATTTTAACTATTTGGTTTTGGGCTGGATTAATCAATTTTCAAATCGAAATTCGCTTGAACACTCCTAAGCACACTAATAAGATCATATTATAACGTATAATATTACTTGTTTTGGACTTTCACATGTTTAATTCTGACAACACAGGAGACGGCGTACAAAGACAACTTTCCGACTCTAGTCTCTACTTTCAAACTTTTTTCAATATTCTTTCCTACTTTCATATAGCATTTGAGAGTTTATTTCCAATTAAATTAAAAATTAAAAAACCTTTTAAGTTGTACGACTCTTCCACTCTAGAGATATCTCAAACTGGGTTGACCAAAAAGTTCATAAAATTAAGATGAAAATAGAAAAAAGTTTTCACCCTTGTAATTAATCAAAAGATCCAGCCGAAAAACAAAAAAACAAAAACAAAAAAAAACCAAAAGATTCAGCCCACATCGTACCAGCCATGGATGTCTAAAAGTTGACCAAAACAAATATCTCATTGTTACCCATTATCATTGATCAACATTTCTTTTCCCACCTCACACCTCCTTCTCTCTCTCTCTCTCTCTCTGAACTCTGCAGTCATGAACGACCATAGTTACCAACAGCCTGTCCTGATGTTTCTTCTGCTGCCCTGCATCTTCCTGTTCTTCCGATCCATTTCCGGCGCCGTTGATTTCGCTTTTAATGGCTTCAACTCCTCCGATATGTTACTTTATGGATTCGCCTCCGTTGAATCTCGTGTTCTAACACTCACTAATAGAACCACTTTCGCAATCGGCCGGGCCCTTTACCCGGACAAGATTCCTGCAAAAAAGCCGAACTCTTCTTATGTCTATCCTTTCTCGACTTCTTTCATCTTCTCCATGGCTCCTTACAAGAATACTCTTGCTGGGCATGGCATAGTTTTCCTTTTCGTGCCCTTTAGCGGCATCGAAGGCGCGAGCTCAGCAGAATATTTTGGCTTTTCCAACCTCACCAACGATGGGGATCCCAAAGGTCATATTTTTGGAGTCGAATTCGATGTGATTCAGAACGAAGAATTCGATGACATGAACGACAATCATGTTGGGATCGATGTGAACTCCCTCCAATCGAGCCAATCACATGAAGCCGGGTACTGGCCCGACAACCAAAGAAGCAACAACGTCAGTGATGTTAATGATGCGAAGTTCGAGGAATTGAAGCTGAATAATGGTGAAAATTACCAAGTTTGGATCGACTATTATGATTCTTTGATCAGCGTTACCATGGCTCCTGCAGGCATGAAAAGACCTCTGAGGCCTTTGTTGAATGTTTCTCTCAATCTTTCCGAGGTGTTTGAGGACGAAATGTATGTTGGTTTTACCAGTGCAACCGGGGCGTTAATTGAAAGTCACAAGATTTTGGCATGGAGTTTTAGTAATTCGAACTTTTCAAAAAGCGAAGAGTTGATCACGACAGGTTTGCCATCGTTTGTTCTTCCAAAGGGTCCAATATATCGTTCTAAAGGGTTTATTGCAGGAATGACGGTGGGAGGTTTTATGGCTATTTTACTTTGTGCACTGTTTACTGTGTCTTGTGTCACGAGGCAGCGAAGGAAGGCTAGAGAGAGAGCGGAAATGGAAGGATGGGAATTGGAGTATTGGCCCCATAGAATTGCATACCAAAAAATCGAGACGGCGACGGAAGGGTTCGCCGATGAAAATGTGATCGGAACCGGCGGGAATGGGAAGGTTTACAAAGGAGTTTTGGTCGGAGGGGTCGAGATTGCGGTGAAATGCATTTCACATGAAAATGATGGGATGAGAGAATTCTTGGCCGAAATTTCAAGCCTTGGGAGATTGAAACACAGAAGTTTGGTGGGTTTGAGAGGCTGGTGCAAGAGAGAGAAGGGAAGTTTCTTGTTGATCTATGATTACATGGAAAATGGAAGCTTGGACAAATGGGTATTTGAAGACGATGATAACAAGATCATGTTGAGTTGCCAAGACAGGATAAGGATTTTAAAAGATGTGGCTTCAGCAGTCTTGTATTTGCACGAGGGGTGGGAATCGAAAGTCCTGCATCGAGACATAAAGGCCAGCAATGTGTTGCTTGACAAGGACATGAATGGAAGATTAGGGGACTTTGGGCTAGCCCGGACGCACGGCCATGGTCAAGTTCCGATGACAACACGAGTAGTAGGGACGGTCGGATACTTGGCACCGGAGGTGTTAAAGAGTGGCCGGGCATCTGCTCAAACTGATGTGTTTGGATTTGGGGCATTGATTTTAGAAGTCATGTGTGGGAGGAGGCCTATAGAGGAGGGAAAGCCACCTTTGGTAGAATGGGCATGGCAATTTATGGTTAAAGGTCAACTTTTGAATGCCTTGGATCAAAGGTTGAGGGCTATTGGCGGCTTTGATGAGAAGGAAGTTGATAGGGTGCTGCATTTGGGGTGCTTGTGTGTATATCCTGACCCAAGTTCCCGGCCAACTATGAGACAAGTGATGAAAGTTCTTGAGGGGAACAATGAGATGGATGAGCTTGGAAGTGAAGATATGGATGCATATTTGAGACAAAGAATGAAAACCAAGGGTGGGTGGTCCGAGTTTTCTATGCATTTTAGCTCTTCATTTCACCCAACATATGAAGATATTCGAGCGTCTTCATCGATGTCTCTGTCTTGGTCCAAATTATAGAGGGCAGGTGAGTGATTCTGCATATATAATATAAAATGAACGGATAAGGAGGAAGGTCATGTTGTTGAGCGAGAAAATTGTCGGGAATGATGTCTAGGTTTTTTCAATTTATATTCTTGTGTTTCTTAAGACACGTGTTTTTAATTTTGTTTTAAGTAGATTTATAGAATAATGCTGTTGAACAGCCTCTTCATTACTATTTTTCCACATTTGGTTATGTGATTGAAGATTGTTTGTTATATCCAATTTGCAAACCAATTATTTGATGAAATATTGAGAAGATAACGATTAAGTATATGACAAAAAGAATTTTCTATAAGATAGTTCTCTCAGTGAATAGCTTTACTTTGGCATGGTGTATAAAAGGCTTTTTACTTTTTGGTCCCTTCCCCACTCATACAAAACTTGTGAGATTCCTAAAACATATAAATATACAAAGAGTTAGGCCGTAAGAGAATAATATCAATTATCAAGTGCTCAATCAAATTTTGTTGCTAAAATTAATACTCTCTTAAAGGTTTATTGTGTTATTTTTCTAGACCGTTTCCCTCCATTTCACTTTCATTTTCCTTCCTTGTGGAGGTTGCCAAGCATTTTATTTTTCGAAGGTGAGGTTACATTTTCTAGCATCAGAACAACGTGGCCCAGATCAAACCAACCTTTTCTAGCACAATATTTGATCAGCTTAAATTCTATTTTTCATTATTAATAGAGATGAATTGAATTATAAATGGCAGACGTTGATTGATTTGTGAAGGATTTTTACTTCTATATCCATTGTTTTACTTCTATACGCGGGATTGAGGAGACTTTTGAAGACTTTTGAACTCATAATAGCTAGCATGGTTGTCGGCAAAGAAGTTGTCGATCGAGGAGTTTCTCCTTTGAGCTTTGACGAACTGCTGAGATATTTAGGGAGGAATTGATGAAGCCCACCTACCCATGTGCATTGGCGTGTCCAAATTATATCCAATCAAAACAATGGATATAGAAGTAAAAATCCTCTAATTAAAGGATGGAACTTTCTTCTATAATGGGTTCTAGAAGCAACATTGTCTATTCTCCCAAAATCATGTTGAGAAACAAGTTTATGCATTTATCAAGGAGACAAAAAATAAGAGTACGGAAGAGGATACTATAGTTAATATTTTTATTCAGGCCGACCCTTCTTATAACTTTCATGCAAGTTTTGAGAAATTCTCCCATTCCTCCACCACCAATTTAACCAAGGAAAAATATACGCTGCAGCACATTGCAGGAAAAAAAAAATGCATGTGGTGTGCAGCAGCCAAACACGGCCCTTTAACTAAATGTCAAAAAAAAAGAATTTGACAAAAACCAAAATAGTGTTGGGATCGGCGGAAGCTCACAAATAATATGGAGACCAGAATTTAACGTGGTTCGGCCAATTTAGCCTACGTCCACACCCACAGAGAGGAGAATTTTGTATTAAATAACAAACCAATTATTTGCAATGGTTTCCCTCACTCTCACTGTCTCCAACGGACCTCACATCACGCTCTCTTCTTCTCATTACAATCTTACATGTATTTATAGGAGAAATAAATAATGTGAACATGTAATGACGGTGAAACCCGAAATTCCGGCGGCCTACATTTTCAGGCGGCGCCTACCTTCCAGCTGCATCTATTCGGTGCCTACCTTCACCTTCCAGAAGCCTCCAGTCTTCATTTACGTGTGTGTGTTGATTTCTAACAATCTCCCCCTCAACACCAAATGGAGGATATCCTGGCACATTTTAGTTCAAGGTACTTAAGCTGGCTATGTTTCTACATAGCTCAAGTTTTTCGTATGTGACTACCTTCGTTAGCATGTCCGCTGGATTCTCCTTTGTATGGATCTTTACAAGTTTCAACAGCTGTTGCTCCATTACTTCACGTATCCAGTGATACCGAATATCGATGTGCTTTGTTCGGGATTGGTACATCGAGTTTTTACTCAGATCAAGAGCACTTTGACTATCACAATAGATTCTGTACTCTTTTTTACTGACTCCCATTTCTTGGAGGAACCGCTTTAGCCATAACATTTCCTTTCCTGCTTCTGCTATAGCAATGTACTCTGCTTCTGTTGTAGATAAAGCCACACATTTCTGCAGTTTGGACTACCATGATACAGCTCCACCTGCAAATGTGTAAATATATCCTGATGTAGATTTTCTACCATCAAGATCACCTGCCATATCAGCATCTGTATAGCCATCCAAGACTGGGTTAGCTCCCCCGTAGCACAAGCACAACTTTGATGTACCTTTAAGGTACCTAAGAATCCACTGTACTGCTTTCCAGTGTTCTTTCCCTGGATTTGAAAGAAAACGGCTCACAACTCCAACAGCGTGAGCGATGTCAGGTCTGGTACAAACCATAGCGTACATTAAACTTCCTACTGCTGAGGAGTACGGTACTGTAGCCATTTCTTGAACCTTTTCTGGTGATGAGGGACATGAGCTTTTGCTCAATTTGAAGTGATTAGCCAGTGGAGTATTGACTGGCTTTGCTTTCTCCATGTTGAACTTTCGTAATATTTGTTCAACATACTTTTCCTGTGACAGCCATAGCTTCTTTTTCTTCCTGTCACGAGTGATCCTCATGCCCAAAATCTGCTGGGCAGGTCCTAAGTCTTTCATCTCAAAGATTTTGGAGAGATCCTTCTTTAGCTTCCTGATAATGGATGGATCTTTTCCAATAATCAGCATGTCGTCAACATAGAGCAGTAACATCACGAAGTCACCTTTTGAAAATCTTCGGATGTAAACGCACTGATCTGCAACAGTTTTATTGTAGTCATGACTCATCATGAATGAGTCAAACTTCTTATACCACTGTCTGGGAGCCTGCTTCAAACCGTAAAGGCTCTTTTCCAACTTGCAGACCAAATGTTCCTTTCCAGGAACTTGGATGCCTTCTGGCTGCTCCATGTAAATTTCTTCATCAAGGTTGCCATGAAGAAATGCTGTCTTCACATCCATCTGTTCAAGCTCCAAGTCAAGACTTGCCACCAATCCGAGTACCACTCGAATTGAGGTCATCTTCACAACAGGTGAAAATATGTTGAACCCAAGGTTTCAAGTTTCATGTAAATCTACAAATGGATTTTGATGATAACAAATGAATCCAAAGAATAAAGGAGTCTCAAGCTCAAGTTGTCCACACAATATAATCAAGCACATCAAGCATGAGCAAGAAAGATATCAAGTCTACAAATGAAGCTCATAGATTATTTTTGTACATCTCTTGATAAAATTAGAAATTGGATTAAGGCTCCAAATTACTCTTTTTTCTCATAAAACATCAAATTACTTTTTCCACATATGCAAGACATTTTTAAATGTCTTAGTTTTGAAAATTATGTTTTTCACATGTGCATAACACCATCAAACAAAATAATTTCGAAAATTATATTTTTTTATAAAAACTTGATTTTATAAGATGATTGATTATCATATTTGACATGTGCATATTTTGTTTGAAAGTCTTGAAGGGAGGTGGTGTGTTTTTTTGACTAATGCAAAAGGTAGATGATTTTGTTTGAGAATCTTAAAGGGTGGTTGTGTGTTTTTTTGACAAATATAAAAGATAGATGATTTGTTTGAAAATCTTAAAGGGTGGTTGTGTGTTTTTTTGACATATGCAAAAAGAAGATGATTTGGTTTGAAAAATAAATCATGCTCATTTTGTCTTGTATGAAAAGCAAAAGATTAGGTTTGATTTCTTTGAAAAATGAATGGAGTTGTCTTTGACAAATGCAAAAAGGAAATGTTTTTATTTGAATTTTTTAAAAAGTGAATAGTGCTCTTATTTGACATGGGAATCTTTTCAAATTTGAAATTGAAGACTCATTTACCTATAAATAGCTCACTTGAGTTTTGCAAAAATCACAACAAGAGCTTACACATCTATTGCTAAGTTTTGCATCATTTCTTCAAAGCTCTCATTCTCTCTTTTCTAAAGTTTTGAGCCTTAATTCTTGTTCTTGTTGAGAGAGATATAAGTTGCGCTGTATTGTTTCTATCTCACTCATTGAGGAGTGTACTTTGATAGTCTACCTACTATCAATTCTTGTATCAGTAAAAGGGTGTGTATAACTCTTGTGTGTGTAGAAGGTGTTCTACACGGGGAATAGTTAAATCACCAAGTGTAAGGTGATTGGAAGTGTAGAAGGTGTTCTACACGTGGAATAGTTAAATCACCAAGTGTGAGGTGATTGGAAGTGTAGAGGATGTTCTACACGGATTCTTTGGAGCGGTGCTGCTCAAAGGTGTAATAGGTTTCTATCTCCACCTAAAGGAGATTGAATAGTGGATTTGGGGATCCTCAAGAGGTAGCTTGAGGCGAGGACGTAGGCAGTGGGGCCGAACCTCGTTAACATACTGAGTTTGCTTCTCTCTTACCCTTACTCTTTATATTTATTATTGTTTCATATTTTATTTATATTTTATATTATATATTTGATTTATAATTGTTATTTTTTTAAATACAACTCAATTCACCCCCCCTCTTGTGTTAGTCATCTGGGCAACAAGTGGTATCAGAGCTAGAGCTCTATTATAAGATTAACTATCTTTTGAGTTAAGATCTTATGGCTAACATTGCAGCTTCATTTGGTGAAGGTCAATCTAGCAGTCGGCCTCCACTCTTTTGTGGAGACAATTACTCATTTTGGAAAGTTAGAATGAGAATATTCCTTCAGGCTCAAGGTCGAGAAATCTGGAAATGTATTGTAAATGGACCTTATATTCCAACAAAAGTAGTTGATGGAGTAAATGTCAAAAAGGAAGAAGAAGAGTTTAATCGTGAAGATGATAGACTTTATACTTTGAATTTAACTGCTATGAATTTATTATATAATGCTCTCAATGGTAATGAATTTAATAGAGTAATGACTTGTGCTACAGCAAAGGAAATTTGGGATAACTTGGAAGTTACTTATGAAGGAACTTCTCAAGTCAATGAATCAAAAATTTATATTCTTACTCATGAATATGAAATGTTTAAGATGAATGATGATGAATCTATTTCTAGTATGTACACTCGTTTTACTAACATCATAAATAGCTTGACAGCTCTTGGCAAAGTTTATTCCAAAGTGGAGATAGTAAGAAAAATTCTCAACTCTCTACCAAAACGTTGGGAATCAAAAGTGACAGCGATTCTTGAAGCTAGAGACCTCAAGAAGCTCGAAGTGAATGAACTCATCGGGTCACTTATCACCCATGAGTACACATTGAAAAGATGAGAAGAAGAAGGAAAGTCAAAGAAGAGCTTGGCACTTAAAGCTGTTCCACATGAAAGTGAAAGTGATGAAGATGAGGAAAATGACGACAAAGATGAAGAAGTTGCGATGATAACAAGAAGAATTCAGAGGTTCTTAAAGAAAAATAAAACTCCTCCAAGGAAATCCTTCAATAAGTTTTCCAAGAAAGATTCAGGTAAAAATGACACTTTAATTTGTTATAAATGCAATAAACCTAGTCATATCAAGCCAGATTGTCCTCTGCTAAAGAAAGATCGAAACAAAGGCAAAAAGGTAATGAAAGCTACGTGGGATGATGATTCAAGTAGCTCAGATAGTGAAGCAAGCAATGGACAATCAGCAAATCTTTGTCTTATGGCTAAAGATGACATTGAGGTAACAAATCTTGATAATATTGAAGATCCTTCATATGAAGAATTGCAAAATGTTTTAGAAGAGGTATATGAGGAATTTGAAAAATTGGGTATCAAGTATACTGTTTTGAAAAAGAAAAATTCTTCTTTAACAAACGAAATTGATATTTTAAGAAAAGAAAATATTGTTTTGAAAGATGAAAATTTTGAGTTGAAGAAAAAGAAAACTGATTTAGAAAATATTATTGAAAACTTTACGAATGGAAAAAGAAATTTTGAAAAACTTCTTGGTAGTCAAAGATGTGTTTTTGATAAGGCAGGCTTGGGATATATGCCAAAAAAAAAAAATACAAACCTTATAAAAACTTCTTTGATAATCCTTCTACATCAAAGTCCAATATTCAAAATTCTTTTCATAAAAATAATTTTGTTAAAAAAGGATACTATTATAATCACTCAAGTTCTTCATATATGTCACATGCTATTTGTAATTTTTGTAATAGAAATGGTCATAATTATTTTTGCTTGTCCTATTAGAAGAAAACATACAATGACTATTAGGACCATATGAGTACCTAAAAATCTTATTTCTAATACTAATAAATAAAGGACCCAAAGAACTTGGGTACCAAGAAAAATCATTTTAATTGTTTTTATAGGTGTGCATGATGTCTTCCACGAACAAAAATAAATGGTTTTTAGATAGTGGATGTTCAAGACACATGACGGGAGACAAGACTAAGTTCTTTGATCTTAGATCTAAAGAAGAAGGACACGTGACATTTGGAGACAACTCGAAAGGGAAGATCGTGGGAATAGGTAAAATTGGTAATGAGTATTCTCTTATAATTGAAGATGTTCTACTTGTTGAAGGTTTAAAACATAATCTTTTAAACATAAGTCAATTATGTGATAAAGGATTTACAGTTACTTTCAAAATGGATAAGTGCATTATATTGAATGATTATGATTGTAATATTTGTTTTATTGCTTTTAGAAGTAACAATGTTTATACAATTGATTTTGAAGAAATTATCTCACAAGATGCGATTTGTTTTTCAGCTCAAAATGAAACTAATTGGTTATGGCATAGAAGACTAGGTCATGCCAATATGGAACTTATTTCCAAACTTTCAAAAAATGATCTTGTGAGAGGTTTACCAAAGGTAAATTTTTTTAAAGACAAAATTTGTGATGCATGCCAATTTGGTAAACAAACAAAAACTTCTTTTAAAATCAAGAAACATATTTCCACTACTAGACCACTGCAACTGATACACATGGATCTTTTTGGACCAAATAGAGTTGCAAGTTTAGGAGGAAAATATTATGCATTTGTTGTTGTTGATGACTTCTCTAGATATACTTGGGTCATCTTTCTTACTCATAAAGATGAGGCACATAATACTTTTACCAAGTTATGCAAGAGAATTCAAAATGAAAAGGGTTATACTATTTCAAGTATCCGAAGTGATAGGGGAAAAGAGTTTGTTAATAAAAATATTGAAACATTTTGTGATGAAAATGGTTTTGTGCATAATTTTTCTGCTCCTCGAACTCCTCAACAAAATGGGGTAGTAGAAAGGAAAAATAGATCTCTTCAAGAGATGGCAAGAACAATGCTCAATGAGAACAACTTGCCTAGTTATTTTTGGGCTGAAGCGGTAAGTACTGCATGTTATGTTATAAATAGAGTTATGCTAAGGTCTAAATTAGATAAAACCCCCTATGAGCTTTGGAATGAGAAAAAGCCCAACATTTGTTACTTTCATGTATTTGGATGCAAATGTTTTATTTTAAATGACAGAGATAATTTAGGCAAGTTTGATGCAAAATCTGATGAAGGTATCTTTCTCGGGTATTCTACTAATAGTAAAACTTATAGAGTATTCAATAAAAAGACTTTGACTGTACAAGAATCTATGCATGTAGTATTTGATGAATCTAATTCTCTACTCTCCAAGAAATCTATTGATGAAAAAAACAGGAGGTATAAATAATACGGAAAGTCTCAATCTCAACAAAGAGAACACAATAGAGGAAGTCCAACATGGAGATATCAGGAAAGATCATCAAAATTTAATACAAGATACAACCAAACAGTGGAAATTTGTGAAAGATCATCCAGTGGAACAAATTCTGGGGGAACCTTCACGAGGTGTAAGCACTCGATCATCTCTTAGAAATATTTACAATCATACTACTTTTCTATCTCAGATTGAACCTAAAAATATTGATGAAGCACTTCTTGATGAATCTTGGATTCTAGCTATGCAAGAAGAGTTTAATCAATTTGAAAGAAATGATGTTTGGATACTTGTTCCTAGACCAAAAAATCATACTATTATTGGAACAAAATGGGTTTTTAGAAACAAGAAAGATGAGTCTAGAGTCATTACTAGAAATAAGGCTCGACTTGTAGCCCAAGGTTTCAATCAAGAAGAAGGAATCGATTATGATGAGACATATGCACCAGTCGCAAGATTAGAAGCTATTCGAATGCTACTTGCATATGCTTGTTATAAAGAGTTCAAACTTTTTCAAATGGATGTTAAAAGTGCTTTCTTAAACGGTTTTATAAATGAAGAGGTATATGTTGAGTAACCTCCAGGTTTTGAAAATCATATTTCTCCAAATCATGTTTTCAAACTCACAAAAGCACTATATGGACTCAAACAAGCTCCTAGAGCGTGGTACGAGAGACTTAGTGGTTTCTTGATTAAAAAAAGCTTTTCAAGAGGAAAAATTGATACAACTCTTTTCATTAAATACGAAAATGATGATATTCTTTTGATTCAGATTTATGTTGATGATATAATATTCGGTGCTACTAATGAAAATATGTGCCAAGATTTTGCTAAGACTATGCAGGAAGAATTTGAAATGAGCATGATGGGAGAGCTTACATTCTTTCTCGGATTGTAAATTAAGCAAGCAAAAAGTGGGACATTCATCAATCAATCGAAATATATTAAGGAATTGCTGAAGAAATTTGGGATGGAAGGTGCTAAGGAAACTGAAACACCAATGAGTCCATCCACTAAACTTGATAAAGATGAAACCGGTAAACTAGTTGACTCGAAGGTATATCGAGGTATGATTGGTAGCTTATTATATTTGACAGCCAGTAGACCAGATATTGTGTTTAGTGTGTGCTTATGTGCACGCTTTCAATCATCTCCAAAAGAATCACATTTAATTGCAGTTAAGCGCATTCTTAGATATCTTAGTGGTACAATTAACTTAGGATTATGGTACCCTAAGCACACATCTTTCGATCTAATCAGCTACACAGATGCAGATTATGCTGGCTGTAAAATAGATCGAAAAAGCACTAGTGGAGCATGTCACTTCTTAGGTCGTGCACTAGTTTCTTGGTTTAGTAAAAAACAAAATTCTGTTACACTATCTACTGCTGAGGCAGAATATGTTACTGTGGGTAGTTGTTGTGCTCAAATTCTTTACATGAAGCAACAACTTGAAGATTTTAAACTTATGTATAATCACATTCCAATCAAATGTGATAATACAAGTGCTATAAATCTTTCAAAGAATCCAATACAACATTCTCGGACCAAACATATTGAAATTAGATATCATTTTCTTAGAGATCATGTGCAAAATGGCGATATTGTATTAGAATTCACTAGTACACATGATCAATTGGTAGACATTTTCACAAAACCCCTACCAGAAGATAGACTATGCATGATTAGAAGAGAAATAGGAATGATGCATGCCCTGGATATCTGCTAGATACTTTTATTTCATTATCTTAAATGACCTACAGAAACTTGAGACGTTTAGCCTCATCATTCAAATGCATTTGTTCCTCATAAATCATCATGCCATCCTTGTCTAAAGGATTAGGCAATCGAAATGAAAAGGTAAGTAAGGATTTCAAATCCTTATTCTGTTGCTTTAATTCTACTATTTTTTTGTTTGACTCATAAACAAGTCGTTGAAGTACAGATACAGTCTCGTTAAGCTTCTCAATTTCGCGAGTTTTGGACTGCAACCGAGCAGAAAACGCAACGATAGATGATGAGTATCAAGTTCCGAGACCCACAAGCTCGTAAATGGCGTCATGATCTGATTTATTAGCTAAATCAGTCTCTTGTTGCTTCATGGCACCCACGACAGATGCAGAAATAGATTGAGATTGAGGTGAAGGATACCTCAAATCTTGATCAAGAGAAGCACTGAAGGGAATTCTACGAGCCATTGAAAAATTGTAGAATGAGAATGCAAGCAAATTGCAAAGATGAGAAGAAAGCTTGATGCGAAATAGATAAAGCTAAGGATTGCTATTATAGAAACGGAAATAAGAACAAGACAAACTTACAAATCATGATAATATCTCATTTTTCAGCAACATCAAGCGGATCAAATCTCTGCACCGAATTGCCAGAGTTACGCCTCCAGCCTTTGCAGGTTTTGTCGGGCACGGGTGGTTTCAATTATTCAGCTCTTTACAAAATCTCTTTCCGCACCGAATTACCGGAACTAGGCCTCCAGCCTTTGCAAGTTTTGTCGAACACGTGTGGCTACGCACCGAATTCTCTACAGTCTCTACTAACGCAGCGTTTTATTTATCTATTGGTTATTGCAGGAATATATCTTATTGATCTAATTATGATTCCTTTTTAATGATGCCAAAAGGGGGAGAAGTTTTAGACTAGAACATTAACATTATTTAAATTGCTAAACTTGTTATATATGCTTGGAATTATATTTATATTTTTGCTTGAAAAACTAACGCACATTCTCAGGGGGAGCTTAAGTATTAATACAGGATTCAGGTTCTATCAAGCATTTGTCATCATAAAAAATGGGGAGATTGTTGAACCCAAGGTTTCAAGTTTCATGTAAATCTACAAATGGATTTTGATGATAACAAATGAATCCAAAGAATAAAGGAGTCTTAAGCTCAAGTTGTCCACACAATATAATCAAGCACATCAAGCATGAGCAAGAAAGATATCAAGTCTACAAATGAAGCTCATAGATTATTTTTGTACATCTCTTGATAAAATTAGAAATTGGATTAAGGCTCCAAATTACTCTTTTTTCTCATAAAACATCAAATTACTTTTTCCACATATGCAAGATATTTTTAAATGTCTTAGTTTTGAAAATTATAATTTTCACATGTGCATAACACCATCAAACAAAATAATTTCGAAAATTATATTTTTTTATAAAAACTTGATTTTATAAGATGATTGATTATCATATTTGACATGTGCATATTTTGTTTGAAAGTCTTGAAGGGAAGTGGTATGTTTTTTTGACTAATGCAAAAGGTAGATGATTTTGTTTGAGAATCTTAAAGGGTGGTTGTGTGTTTTTTTGACAAATATAAAAGATAGATGATTTGTTTGAAAATCTTAAAGGGTGGTTGTGTGTTTTTTTGACATATGCAAAAAGAAGATGATTTGGTTTGAAAAATAAATCATGCTCATTTTGTCTTGTATGAAAAGCAAAAGATTAGGTTTGATTTCTTTGAAAAATGAATGGAGTTGTCTTTGACAAATGTAAAAAGGAAATGTTTTTATTTGAATTTTTTAAAAAGTGAATAGTGCTCTTATTTGACATGGGAATCTTTTCAAATTTGAAATTGAAGACTCATTTACCTATAAATAGCTCACTTGAGTTTTGCAAAAATCACAACAAGAGCTTACACATCTATTGCTAAGTTTTGCATCATTTCTTCAAAGCTCTCATTCTCTCTTTTCTAAAGTTTTGAGCCTTAATTCTTGTTCTTGTTGAGAGAGATATAAGTTGCGCTGTATTGTTTCTATCTCACTCATTGAGGAGTGTACTTTGATAGTTTACCTACTATCAATTCTTGTATCAGTAAAAGGGTGTGTATAACCCTTGTGTGTGTAGAAGGTGTTCTACACGGGAAATAGTTAAATCACCAAGTGTAAGGTGATTGGAAGTGTAGAAGGTGTTCTACACGTGGAATAGTTAAATCACCAAGTGTGAGGTGATTGGAAGTGTAGAGGGTATTCTACACGGATTCTTTGGAGCGGTGCTGCTCAAAGGTGTAATAGGTTTCTATCTCCACCTAAAGGAGATTGAATAGTGGATTTGGGGATCCTCAAGAGGTAGCTTGAGGCGAGGACGTAGGCAGTGGGGCCGAACCTCGTTAACATACTGAGTTTGCTTCTCTCTTACCCTTACTCTTTATATTTATTATTGTTTCATATTTTATTTATATTTTATATTATATATTTGATTTATAATTGTTATTTTTTTAAATACAACTCAATTCACCCCCCCTCTTGTGTTAGTCATCTGAGCAACAAAATACCTCATCAAAGTCGATTCCTTTCTTCTGCTGGAATCTTTTGAAGACCAAGCGAGCTTTGTGCTTCACCTGCTTGTCATCATTTTTCAGCTTGAACACCCATTTGTTTCTCAGTGCTCTCTTATCATTTGGAAGTTCCATCTGCTCATAAGTCTGATTCTTCTGTAACGAGTTCATCTCATCCTGCATAGCCTGCATCCATTTGTTGCTATCTGGATGAGATATTGCCTCCTGGAAGTTTTCTGGCTCCCCCTGATCTGTAAGAAGAATATAATCTGATTCCGGATATCTTCGTGACGGAATCAACAATCGCCCTCTAGAGGATCTGTCCTGCTGAGGTTGATCACCTGACAACTGTGGAAACTCTGCAGTTTCTGATGGAGAAGGCAACTGCTCCCCCTGCTCAGTGGTGGTTTCTCCATTGTCAGTATCCTCTTCTTCTTCTGGAGAAACTTCCTGTCTATCTTCAGTGTTTGAAACAGACTGAAGTGGTAGTGAACTCGGAGCTGGTTCTGGAGCACTTGGAGTTGTTTGTTCTGATCCAAACATCTGGTCTTCATGGAACACTACGTCCCTGCTTCTGATGACCTTTTTCGCTTTTGGATCCCATAATCTGTATCCAAACTCTTCATCTCCATAGCCGATGAAAAAATATGGAGTAGACTTTTCATCAAGTTTCTGTCTTTTCTCCTTGGATACATGTGCAAATGCTTTGCACCCAAATATTCTTAAATGAGAGTATGAAATCTTGCGGCCTGACCAAACCATCTCTGGGACTTCGAACTGCAGTGGAACTGACGGTGTTCTGTTGATCAGGTAACAGGCTACTTTTACAGCTTCACCCCAGAATGGCTTAGGCAACTTTGCCATACTCAGCATGCATCTGGTTCGTTCCACAATGGTCCGGTTCATCCGTTCTGCTACACCATTGTGTTGTGGGGTGTAGGGGACACTCTTCTCGTGTCTGATGCCATGTCTGGAGCAATATTCTCTGAACTCTCGAGAAGTATATTCACCTCCATTGTCTGTCCGGAGGCATTTCAGCTTCTTGCCAGTTTCTCTTTCTACCATGGCATGAAAGTTTTTGAATTGCTCAAAAACTTGATCTTTCCTTTTTAGGAAATATACCCACACTTTTCGTGAAGCATCATCAATAAAAGTAACAAAATATTTGTTACCTCCAAGTGATTCAACTTCAAAAGGACCGCAAACATCAGAGTGTACCAAGCTCAATAACTCTGATCTTTTTCCAGCAGATGTCTGGAATGAAACTCTATGCTGTTTACCAAATAAACAGTATTCACAAGGATTGAGGGCAATACCTTTGTTTACTGTAATCAATGCTTTCTTTGCAAGCATAAACACCAATTTTTCTCCCATGTGGCTAAGTCTCCGATGCCACAAGTTTGGTGATGTATCATCTTCAGCTACATTGAGACTGTTTGCACATATCTTAGCACTTGATTTATACAAAGTGCCACAGACATGTCCTCGTGCAACGACCATTGCTCCTTTCTTCAATTTCCAAGCATTGTTGCTGAAGATGCTCTCGTAACCCTGTTGATCAAGGGTTCTTATAGAAATTAGGTTGAGTCGAAGATCGGGTACGTGCCGAACGTCATTTAGCACTATAGTACAGCCAACACTGGTTTTTATCCTGACATCTCCAATACCCACGATCTTTGAGAAACTCGAATTTCCCATCTTGACTGTACCGAAGTCTCCTGCCTTGTAAGTACTGAAGAAATCCTTACAAGGAGTGGCATGATAGGATGCTGCTGTATCTATTACCCACTCGGTTTCCTCGCTTGACACCTGCAAGCAAGATTCTTCACCAGCGGAAAGGAGTACACAATCTCCAGAAAGCGTCACTGCAGCTTCGCCTTCTTCGTGCTTTGACTGATTGCTTGGCTGATTTTGCTCCTTCTGTAGCTTTCGGCATTCTCTTTTAAAGTGGCCTTCAATACCACAATAAAAGCATTTTCCCTTCTTTCGCTGTTTACCGCGACTTTGGGATCTCCCTTTACTTTGACTTCTGTTCCTTTCTCGACTTCTACCTCTACTATTTCTCTGATGCCTTCCTTCTGTTACAAAGGCATCTGTCTCATCTCCTCCAATCTCCTTTCGTCTAGCCTCTTCATTAAACAAGGCGTCTATCACCATTGACATGGCGAGCTTTCCATCTGGAGCTGAATTACTAAGTGAGACCACTAGCGTTTCCCAGCTATCTGGTAGGGAACTAAGAAGTAGTAGAGACTGCTCTTCATCTCCGAGCTTAAAATCTACGGATGCAAGTTGATTTACAAGATTCTGAAACTCGTTGGTGTGTGCGGCCACTGAGATGCCGCTTTTGAGTTTCAAGTTGACAAGGCGTCTCATTAGTAATGCCTTGTTTCGAGCAGTTTTTGCTTGGTACATGTTTTCCAGCTTTTTCCATAGTTGATAGGCATCCGTTTCCTGTGCAACATGATGAAAAACACTATGGTCAATCCACTGCCGGATCTGACCAATAGTTTTCTTATTCAACTTATGCCAGTCTTTTTCCGCTACATCATCTGGCTTTACGCTTTTCTCTTCAATTGGATCGAAGAGATCTTTACAATTCAGGAGATCTTCCATTCGAGGTCTCCATAGTGCGTAATTTGTAGATGTTAGCTTGATCATCGCACTTGCTCCCGAGTCCTCCATCAGTTCGGCTTTAATCTTTGATTTGAGTGACCGTTTCTCAACGTTTGGAGTTGAATCTCAACAAACGGAGCTCACCGTTGCGTCCGGAATGGTGGAAAACCTTGGAAACGACTCTTGTTTCGTTCCAAACCGATCAAAATTGCGCCGAAAACCTGAAAAATAAGAAAAATAGAATATTCCTTTGTCTGCAGGAATATTCCCTCCGATCACCGGAATATTCCCTCCGGTCACCGGAATATTCTCCCAGTTACCGGAATATTCCTGCACCAGAATATTCTTGCCGGCGACGGAATATTCTTTCCGGTGACAGAATATTCCGACGGAATATTCTTTATCCGTTTGGTTACTGTAGCGGGTCGGAAACCGGGTCAAACCGGGCGGGTCGGATCACCCAGATTTAACGGGTCGGAGCTTGTCTTCTTCACTGCGCGCGCGTGTGGCGCGTGGGTCCCGTTGCCGGCGCGTGGCTGTCGCCGATTCGGCGCGTGTGGAGCGTGTGGCTTCGTCCGGTGTCCGTCTGAGACGAAATTTTCACCAAAATTTTCGTCTTGACCTGAGGAATCTGATGGTATCCTCCAAACTTGATTTCGATCAAGTTTAAAAATGAGCCTCTCACGAAAATTCACAAATCCGGCCTCCTACCGTCTCTGATACCACTTGTTGGGATCGGCGGAAGCTCACAAATAATATGGAGACCAGAATTTAACGTGGTTCGGCCAATTTAGCCTACGTCCACACCCACAGAGAGGAGAATTTTGTATTAAACAACAAACCAATTATTTGCAATGGTTTCCCTCACTCTCACTGTCTCCAACGGACCTCACATCACGCTCTCTTCTTCTCATTACAATCTTACATGTATTTATAGGAGAAATAAATAATGTGAACATGTAATGACGGTGAAACTCGAAATTCCGGCGGCCTACATTTTCAGGCGGCGCCTACCTTCACCTTCCAGAAGCCTTCAGTCTTCATTTACGTGTGTGTGTTGATTTCTAACAAATAGTTGGGACAGAAAGAAAAACAATACTTGGATAGTTTCAAAAAAGATCTTATAAAAAATGCAAATCCAAATTTTGATTAGCAAAACCATATGAACAGGAGGGAGATGTGAAAGTCGTCCTTATCAAGAATCAACGAAAGATAGTACTTTGGTATAACGGCGACACATTGATGTCAAATAACTAAAATATTCCAGCTCAATCAAGCCACACAAACGCTATGACCCACTAATAACACTATTAAGATAAGCAAGATCAAATATTTCATGCTTGGATAAAACTTCAAAACAACAACCTCCAAACCTAATCCCCACCCCCACCCCAGCCACTCAAAAAATAAAAACATAAAAGAGAAGCAACAAATCCGTGATGTTTAACCCAGAAAACTGTTGGTTTTGCTCCTTAATCCCACATGGGAAAAGAGTGGGAGAGGAGGCAGCCCCAAGCCTTATAAAATAAGGCTTGGGCTCCTTGGTTTAAACACACCAGTCAGAAACTTATCTAGTAACTTTTGACTTTAGTAAAATTCCTCTGTTGTCCTTTTTGTATGTAAAAGGAAGAGAGGTGAAAGTTAGAGTTTTACTAGTAGGAGAAGTTTTTGTGGGTGTCGTTGGGGTGAGGAGAAAAATTGTGTGATTATAACAATTTTTCACATAGTGTATTTTCTTCTCTGGGTCTGGTGGTTTTTCTCCTGTTTTGGAGTTTTCCACGTAAATTCTTGTATTGTGTTTATTTCTCTATTTTTCTTGTTATTCTGTTAAAAGTAGATCCTGGTGGGGGGGAATTTGGAAGTGCAGATTCCCAACAGTGGTATCAGAGCCACTAGGTTCTTTTTGCAGGGTGGAGCTTTGGTGTGGTAGTGTGAATACGTACTGTCTAAGGAGGTTATGTCTAGGAGATTGGAAATTTTAAGTGTGTCCGTTGTGACCCTCCAATCTTTCCTGGAAACCTTGAAGTTCTGTCTAGGAAAGATCGTCTTTCCTGGGAACTTACTTAGTGGGTACTATTCATTTCTACGGTAAAATTCATCGAAGTTATGTCAGGAGGTAGAGTTTCAAATCCTATCAGATTTGATGTGGAGAAATTTGATGGGAGAATCAATTTTGGCTTGTGGCAAGTGCAAATCAAGGATATCTTGATTCAATCAGGATTACACAAGGCGTTGAAAGGTAGACCAGTCCCTGAAGTCAGTAGCGGTCCAAGCACTACTGGTGAAACAAAGAGCAGATCTGGAATGAGCGATGAAGATTGGGAGGATTTGGATTTGAGAGCAGCAAGTGCAATTCGTCTGTGCCTGACTAAGAATTTTCTTGCAAATGTGCATGGAATATTCACGGCAAAGGGACTCTGGGAAAAGCTCGAAGAGTTGTATCAGACGAAGGGTGTCTCAAATCGAGTATACCTGAAGGAGCAGTTTCATACACTGCGGATGAATGAAGGTACGACTATTTCAGATCATTTAAGTGTTCTCAATGGCATTGTCTCTGAGCTGGAATCTATTGGAGTTAAAATTGATGATGAGGATCAAGCCTTGAGGCTGATCTGGTCTCTTCCATCTTCCTATGAGCATATGAAGCCTATTTTGATACATGGGAAGGAGAAAATAATTTTTTCAGAGGTTACCAGTAAACTTTTTTCTGAAGAAAGAAGGCTAAGTGGTGGAAGTAATGATTCACTTGAGAACTTAGCAGTGGTGACAGCTGGTGATTGGAAGAGGAAGAACTCCATGAAGAAGAAAGTAGTCTGCTGGGTGTGTGGACAACCTGGGCACGTCAGAAGAAATTGTCCAAGAAGCGGTGGAGCAGGTTCGGCAAGAGGCTCCAAGTCAGTAAATGGAGATACTGACAATGAAACTAACATTATATCTCTCTTTACAGAAGACGATGTCTGTTAAAAAGAGACATGTACATCCTTATGGCATGTCGCTAATCCCAAAGTTGCCATGATAGAGGATGTTAATGTTAGTTGTTCCACAAATTTGCACACGGGCATTGGTTTGGCATTGATGCAGGGTGTGTGGTGGAAATTCATGTCGATGGCTGATGAACTTCCGGGAAAGCCAAACGTGGGAGTTGCACCATAATTTTTCAGCAAGGTTATTTTCGACATGGGCCGAAGTGAAATGCTTGGAATTGGTTTATTCTGAGTGGTTATGCTTTTATGGTGGAGCATGATAGCGGAAGCTATGAAGATCTTCATTGCGGTGGAGCGTGGCTGTGGGATCAGTCAAAGTCGCAAGGTGGAGATTGTTGGTTTTGCTCCTTAATCCCACATGGGAAAGGAGTGGGAGAGGAGGCAGCCCCAAGCCTTATAAAATAAGGCTTGGGCTCCTTGGTTTAAACACACCAGTCAGAAACTTATCTAGTAACTTTTGACTTTAGTAAAATTCCTCTGTTGTCCTTTTTGTATGTAAAAGGAAGAGAGGTGAAAGTTAGAGTTTTACTAGTGGGAGAAGTTTTTGTGGGTGTCGTTGGGGTGAGGAGAAAAATTGTGTGATTGTAACAATTTTTCACATAGTGTATTTTCTTCTCTGGGTCTGGTGGTTTTTCTCCTGTTTTGGAGTTTTCCACGTAAATTCTTGTATTGTGTTTATTTCTCTATTTTTCTTGTTATTCTGTTAAAAGTAGATCCTGATGGGGGAGAATTTGGAAGTGCAGATTCCCAACAAAAACAACCACATACATGTCCGACATGCAATCGCAATCATAGAATACCACTCAATCATCATATTAATGAGTAGAGATTTTATAGAAGTTTAAGCATCGATTATTTGTAAGAAAATGACTAATCTTAATAAAGATTTCTAGATTTCTGGATAATCACCAATTTGCAAAATTTTACTAGAAATATGCAGTAGATTGAGAAGATGGAAATAAAAACCTACGATCTGGGGTTTCTCTTCTTCAGCTCGGGTTTTCACTCGTTCCTTTTTCTGATGTTTTTGCTTGGAGATGAAAACTTGTTTGTGAAGCTTGTTTGTGAAGCTTGCCGAAATATTTTCGTTCCTTTATCCTTTCATTTTTTACTTTTTACATGCCTTTTATTTTTATTTTTTTTTAAATTAGGCATCTGCATTTGTTTATCCATGTAGATGGATATGCAACTTGGTTCCGCAAGTTACCTATACCTAGCACTACTCATACACCTTAGCGTATCAATGATTTGGTGCTGATGGTCCTAAGTTTTAGCTTTCACATGAAATTTCATCGGGATTGCAAAGCTTGAATTCACATATATAATACACACATTCCTAACCCTAAGTGGAAAACGTGAAGAAAGATAAATCATAAATTACAAGTGCCTCTTACATATTTTCTCTTCGTAAATAAAAATTAATTTGATTCTAGAGCAGACATCGAATTATCCCAGTTCAACCAGCCTATCCCTCTCAGCAGGTGGCGGTTGCCAGTTGGTCTAGTTCTCGCTGCTTCCGAAACAACATCAGAAGTTTCTTAGCCTTCTCTTTCCCCCCCGGAAGCTCTGTTCATTGACATCCACATCAGTGCAGGTATTACCCCTTCTGTTTAACAACTTAAATGCATTTCTTATTTCCCGTGCACAAAATCAAAAGACATGAGGCAGCTTCCTCCTGTCTACTAAGCTCACCAACGGTGTCGTCCAACATTGTCGCTAGTGCACCACCAACAATGTCAGGTGCTGATACTACGTTTGAATTCAGAGATGAGATGAGTTGATATGAGTTTAATTTATTTTTTAATATTATTATTATTTTAAAATTTGAAAAGGTTGAATTGGAATTTGAAAAATATGTATTAGAATTTGAAAAAACTGTATTAAAATTTGTGTTTTGTATAAAAAAAATTTAAAAATTATAATGATAAAATGAAGACGAGTTGAATTCATTATTGAATTCAAACTGGACTAATCGCATCCTTTCCTCGCTCACATTTAGCCAGATTCCTAATTACAAGGACGCCAATGACTTTTTCTTCCCACGTGTGAACACTAGAGGCTATAAGAAGGGATTCGAGGCCACTAATTATGTCAGCACAAAGGGGGTTTTGAATATTGGATGGAAGAGTGGAGATATTAAAGAGGGTAGAGACGGCATCAAGCTTGCACTGGGGTTCATGATTAGCTCTGAGGATCTTGGTTAAGAAAGAAACTACCGGACTTGAGCCAATGACACCCTTGACTTCTTCGAGGTAGGACAGACTGTTATAGAGTATTGTGGCAGATGCTACAAGGGAATTAGAGTTTGAAATCATCTTCTCCAACAACAAAATCAATCCTGCCTGAAACATCTTTTTGTTGTTCCAGATAAAGAAATTAAAATACTAGTTCCTTATATATATTCATGGTTCAGAAATTTGTCAAAAAATTAACATGTGACACAAGCTATTGTTTTGTGCCACACCATATAAAGGTTTCAAATTAATTAGGGTCAAGGGTACAATTAATTTCTAAGTTTTAGGTCCAGTTTAGAACTCAACCCAATTCAGTTTAGTTTTAAACTGAGTCTAATATACATCTAACTCTTAAATCATTGTTGGGAACATGATTCGAGTTAAAAAAATGTTTTAGAAATGACTCTCAAGATAATAAATTGTCAAGTAATGTTAAAGAAGTTTTTAAATCTTTTCTTCAAGAAACGATTAATTTAATATAAAAATTTATTCACTACTAAAAATAAAATAAAGCAATAATCTAAAATTATCTACAATGGCATTTACAATGAAAATGAATTTTTTTGGACATTATTAAAAATGTCTTGTTCTTTTTGTTTGAAAAAAAGATAAATGAATACTACAATTCATGCAAGAAAAATAAAAAAAATAATACATCAAATTCGGATCGTGAGTATGAATTGTTTAACTAGCATTTAAGAAATTTTTGCTCTAATGTACCTTAATGCTACTTCAATTACTTTCATGAATTAAATGAATTTATGAATGTGCGTTAAATAAATTATGGTTATCCTCGCTTGAGAATTAAATCATATTCATCCACATTATTTAACCCCACGTTTCCAAACAATAAATAGAATATCATGAATTTTTCGTTCTAAGAAATATTTTATCAAACACCATATGTGCAAGACTTGAACCAAATATTTTCCAAAAGTTTCAAACCAACTCCCAAAAATTACACGACTTAGAAACAGTCAACACAATTGGATGCACAACCAAAATATGAAAGAAAAAAATTAAGACAAATCCGAAATGCGAACACGTACAATCTGAACGGAAAAAATCTAAAGAACCTATTGGGATTAAAGCTCACGTCCAAATAAAGATATATTGCCGAATGGTTGCTAGAAGTTTAAGCTATCAAATATCAAATCTAACCAACCGGCTGCAATAGTGACCAAAAGCTATTGAACTGAAAATAAAAAACAGAGATGGCGACTTAACAAGCTACTCAAATGACCTTCGATGAATGGGAATCACCGAATAAACTACTGGACTAAAAATGCCGAAAGATAACCAAATGTGAGTCACCGAATAAGCATCAAGTGAAATGAAAACAGCGGCTAAAGAAAATCTAAGCTACCGAAAATAAGAGAGAAAACAAACAACTAATAAAATGACTAAGCTACCCCAAAACAGACCTCTATCCAGTCCCTCATTTTGAAAATAAGGACCGGATGCGATGGTGAACAGTAACTCCTCAAATTGATTTATATATCATTATGTTTTATTGAGACTAGTATTATGATGTAAAATAAGATAGTTAAATAAAATTTGAGAAAAATTTTGAGAATCTGTATGCAGATGCTCTAACGGAATGCAAGGTAATGAAAACGAGAGAACACAAGGAATTACTGAAATAACTAGAGCACCAAGTATGTCTGAATTTTGACTACCAAATACAAGTTAATAAAATGAAGAGCTACTAGAATCAAATAGCACAATGTAAACTAAAACAAGAGAGGTTCAAACCCAGCCTAAGAGGTCTATGGATTCGAAGAACAACCCTCAAACAAGAAATGAATACAGAGGCAATTTCAGGAATTCGGCCAAAATGGTCTATGAAGTCTCCAAAAGAAAAACCGTTCAAACTCCTCTGGCTCCCTCCTTTTTCTCCACTTTGCAGCAACTTGGTTCTTCTTTTGCTGCAAAAAGAAATGGTATGTCCGAAATGGGTAAGTTAAGCTGCGAAAATGAGCTGCAGTTGGGAGGCCCAAGTGTTGCGTTTCGTGAGCTGGTGCAGGGACTGAATCCACTTCAGTGCAGGCTTTTATCGGTGCAAGGGGCTGGGCTGAAGACACGGGGTGCAACTAGGTGCCTCACTTGGAGCTGGAGGTTGAGGTGTAAACGTCAATTTAGCTCATGGGCTGGAAGGGAGTTTGTGTGGCTTGCTTGATGTGTTCGGTGCAAAGGTCTTAACTTGAGAGAATTAATTTCTCATGAGATTCTTTTGGTGTATTAGGCTTGCGAGATGAATTTCAAACCCTGAGGAAAAATAAATTGTGGCACACAAAAATTTATTTCAACAAGCATCGTTCTCCCGCCTAACCAAAATCAACCGCAATTTATAAGGAAAATATCAATTCTATGAAGTAGCCAATCAACATTAAAAATTAGAGATTAAAGATCAAAAGCTAGGCTTTTATTAATTAAGTTAAAGAGTTAATTTGTCAAGACTCAATTCATTCAATTATTAGTAAGAAACATGTAATTGATTCGAATTAGAATACAAATTAATTACAATATTATAGCTCAATCAAAACACATTCCATATTTTTTGTACTCGATCTGCGTCAACTTCGGTAAGATATATTTGCTTAAAAAAATTAGTATTGCACATCAAGAAATTTATTCTATATGTTCTCCTTTGCGTACTCTTCCAGTTTAATAAATTAAAACCGTCAAGCACGGAGAGAAAGAATCTTGGCTTGGATTTGATCATATATGAGAGTAGTAGATAAATGATATTTACAATTATGGGTATGTAAATCGTAGTCATTTTAAAAAAAAAAAAGTAAAATATGAGATCCACATAAAAAAAAAGTATAAAAAGTATAGTAAATTTTACTATTTTTCAAAACTTTTATATTGAATTTATACATTCTACGATTGTAGTAGGTGTTGCTAGGAGTAATATTCTGTCCTTGTCGGGCTGCCAAATTTGAGTTGAGTTTTCCCAAACTTTAATGATGTTCTGAGATGATTGTTGTTAGGTAAGAACTTTGTAAGGAGAAAAATGTTCTTAATTACCTTCACCTAATTTCCTTTGATTCAATAATTAAAGAGAAAATCGGAAAAAAGGGACGTGGTGCGTATGAGATGTTTACACAATTCACATCTGCCCTATATTGTTTTCGTTGTATACCAAAAAGCATAGAATAAAATTTAAGTATTAGCAATTCTATATAGGTTACAAAAGGTTTTTAGAGACGTCAAGACTACCTCATCCACCCATTATTATTTGGGAGTTTTAATACTTAAGATTTAAGATTTTCGAGATTCTTAAAAAAATTTAGGATTAATGTTATTTAAAGTTAGAGTCAGGGTGCTTCCCTTCAATAATCACCATCTCTTGGAGCTTTGGTGGTTATAAGATTGAGGCCACTGTAGGCCTGGTCATCCGGGCCAAGTAAATCCGGTCCTTTTTTTATTTTTCAATCATTTTGAATTCGAAATTAAGATTTTCAAATTTGAAATTCAGATAAACAGACTTAGAAGCCAACATGTCCGAAAATCAAATCAGCAAATTGAAGAATGGTGTAAAGAAGGCAAAGAAAAAGCAAAACAAGGGCACAGAAGATTTGCTCCAATACCTAAAAACCGCACTATTACTGATCCTACAAATGCTTCAGCTGCCTCTGAAGGCGTATTGGTCTTATATTTGTGTAGAATAATAAGGAAAGGACAAAACTTGACCATCCTTACACAATACATTATACAATGCATTTCATATTATATGTTTGGAAATGAGGATAATTTTATAAAATTATGTTGATTTTATAAGGTATCTTATAAAAATACTTCTCGCTTTAAAACATAATTGTGTCAAATATTGTATAAAGTGATTTATGTTTATCATTTTCTTACATACCAAGAATAATCTAGGTGGTACCGAAGGATTTCAAGCTCTCAATGAAGGAAAGTGATTAGGAGTCTCGACTTGGTGCCCCGCTCCCTTTTCTAATTTTTGTTATACTTAATGATTAAAAAAATATTTTTTAATAATATTGTGATATTTTTTAAAAATATATTTCAAAGTGTTTAAAAAATTATGTAAAAAAAATACTAAACAGGCACAAAAATGGGACCCTTCATCGGGCATCCTAACAATGCCACTGAAGGAATAGATGGTACCTGAAGGATATCAAATGAGGCTTATGTGAAAAGTGAAATTCTGTGTTGTTAGGTTTTTTTAGGAATTCCAGGGGTTTGAAGGTAGACATTTGTTTGGATGGTATGAAAAGATTAGAAGCAAGAGAGTCTTGAATTAACGAAAGACAAAAGTCACTGAAATAGATAATTACCATTGAAAGAAAGGGAAAAATGTGAAAATGAGAGAGATGGGGGAGATCAGGATAAATAATGAGATGCTGATATGTTAATTAACGTGTCACCCTTGAATTTACCCTTGGAATAGTCAATCCAAGTTTGGATTGACTATTCCAATTCTTTGATTAACGTTCCCATGGCTCCTGCAGGCATCAAAAGACCTCTGAGGCCTTTGTGGAATGTTTCTCTCAATCTTTCCGATGTGTTTGAGGACGAAATGTATGTTGGTTTTACTAGTGCCAACGGGATGTTAATGGAAAGTCACAAGATTTTGGCATGGAGTTTTAGTAATTCGAACTTTTCAAAAAGCGAAGAGTTGATCACGACAGGTTTGCCATCGTTTGTTCTTCCAAAGGGTCCGATATATCGTTCTAAAAGGTTTATTGCAGGAATGACGGTGGGAGGTTTTATGGCTATTTTACTTTGTGCACTGTTTACTATGTCTTGTGCCACAACGCGGCGAATTGGAAGGATGGGAATTGGAGTATTGGCCCCATAGAATTGCATACCAAGAAATCGAGATGGCAACGGAAGGGTTCGCCGATGAAAATGTGATCGGAACCAGCGGGAATGGGAAGGTTTACAAAGGGGTTTTGGTCGGAGGGGCGGAGATTGCGGTGAAATGCATTTCACCTGAAAATGATGGGATGAGAGAATTCTTGGCCGAAATTTCAAGCTTTGGGAGATTGAAACACAGAAGTTTGGTGGGTTTGAGAGGCTGGTGCAAGAGAGAGAAGGGAAGCTTCTTGTTGATCTATGATTATATGGAAAATGGAAGCTTGGACAAATGGGTACACTTATTTAATATATATTATCATAATTTTAGTTAAAATTGATTGAGACAAATAATCTCATTTGTGATTCAGTTAACCAAAATAAAAGAAAAAAAAGATATTTTTATGTATCAAATTAAACCGAGCTCGAGTCGAGCTACTCGAGATCGTAATAGCTTGAGTATTTTTTATACTTGAGTTTGAGTCGAGTTCGATAATAATATGTGTTAAACAAGTCGAACTCAATCAAAAAATTTGAATGTTTTTCCAGCTCGAGTCTAGTTCGAATAGTAAAATATGCTAAACGAATTTTTGATCACTTGTTTGCATTAGACTCAATTTGAATTGTTTGCAACCCTACCAAGAACCAATCAACCTTTGTTTTACTGAACCACTCCTACATGATCGTGACTAGCAAGCCTTCCCCTCCTACGCCCAACAGTGTGTTGGAGAGAGAGAGAGAGAGAGAGAGAGAGAGAGAGAGAGAGAGCACATTAGGCAAGGACTAGAAAACAAGATGGAGGCCTTATGACAATCCTAAAAACACATCATTTGGTGTTTTTAATTTAAAAATAATCTAAATTGGAGATTTTTGTTTATTGAACATTTGTGGAACATATTAACAATATAGGATTTTTTTATATCTCTTCTTAGCTTTAAAAATATAGGATTTTTCCAAAATAGTACTAATTGAAAAACAAGAATTATCTTAGTATTAGTTCTCATAGTAATTAAAAAAAATATTATAATCATTGGGCTAATAATGTTTTTAAAAACACTTTTTTGTTTTAAACTATTATTAAAAGGTTTAGTAATACTGTTTATTACTTAAAAGTTATTTTAGTAAGAACGTCTTTTATTTAATAAAATCAACACTGCAATTTCAGCTTTTGAAAAGAATATAATATTATCTTTAAGTTCAAAATTGAAAATAGTCTTAAACTTAAAAAGTCATCTTTTTTTATTCTTATAAGTTATCGTTTAAAAAAACAACCGTCTTCGTGTAATTACAACCGTCTCAAGTGTAATTATAATTATTTATTTGTTGTATAAATTTATTATTGCTTATAGATTTATCATACTTTCTGCTTAATATTATGTTCCATATAAGATATGCGTGTGTAATATAAGAGTAATTCTACATATAAATGCCAAAAAAATAAATTAATAGTAAAATTACCTACAAAAAAGGGCTTTTGCAATCCAAATATAACAAAATAGTGGCAATGGGTAGAAGCGATTATCCTTGACCGGACAATCTCCCCACGACACCCAACATAGTGTGTCGGAGAGAGAGAGATTGAGATTGATATTAAGAGAGTGAGACATCAGGTAGGGGCTAGAAAATAAGATGGGGGCTTAGGACAATCATAAAAATACATCTTTTGGAGCTTTTAACTTACAAATAATCTAAATTGGAGATTTTTTTATTGAGCATTTGTGCGGTGCCCTTGATAAACCCCCGCCCCCGCCCCCCCAACTTGTGAATGTGCGGAAATTGAGATATTCAAATTATGACTAAATGGGTCACACACCCTATCGCTATTTGTAAGTGTGTGCAAATATTTAATAAGTGCAACACAAAAAAAATATCATAACAAAAAAAAAAGGAGGGCACTTAAGTTAGTATTAAAAAATTGAATAATTCTACACAACTTCTCAACCTCCACACACCATCATTTTTTATTTTTATTTTTTATTTTTTAATTTTTTTAATATTTTTTTTTGAATTTGTTCTTTTTAAATTAATTTAATTTTTTTATTCATTATTTATATATTAAATATTTAATTAAAAATAAAATAAAATAATATGTGGTGTGTGGAGGTTGTGTGAATAGTAAGAGGATGAATAGATTTTTTCTAAAAAATTTAAGTCTACAATCTAGTTGAATACTCTTTATAAATTTATTATAGTTACCCAATTGATAATGTAAAGCAAAGACAAACCCTTAAATCACAACTACCTACAATACTCTAAATATTCACTCCTCATATTCAGATGAAATTAGTCTAATGTTCAAATTTGACCTTTACAACAAATCTACAATTCTATAAAACAAAATCGTAAGTGAAAATACCACATGAGATTATGAAATTTCAACAAATAAACAATCGATCAACATAAAATTTAAAACACATTTAAATAACTAATACATTTTACAAACATCCAACAAAACATACAAATAAATTCATTCATTTTTTTTGAAAAAAAAAATACATTTACCCACTCGTCAAAAATTCTGTTTTTAGCTCACAATACAAACGATCAATAAATTAGCATCTTTGGACTTTAGTACGGTCTAAACTCGGAGAAACCGCTGGTCAAACAACTTGTTCAATTCTCACTCCCTTTCCCAGATCTTTCTGGATGTCCGAGGGCCCGGCGGCTATTGCCCACAGACAACTTTCCGACTCTACTTTTCAAACTTTTTTTTTCATTTTATTTCGATATTCTTTACTACTCTCATTTAACTTTTGAGAGTTTATTTCCAATTACGATAAAAAGAAAGAACCTTGTTGTAAGTTGTACGACTCTTCCACTCTAGTCTCAATAGAGATATCTCAAACACTTTGACCAAAAATTTCACAAAATTAAAGATGAAAGGAGAAAAAAGTTTTTATCTTTATAATTAATTAAAAATAATGTTAGTTTAAATTTTATTTATCATTATTTTATTATTTATAATGTTTTTATTTTTATTTTTATTTTTAATATTCTTAATTATTAATAAAAAATTTAAATATATATAATTTTATTAATAATTACTTTCTCAATTATTAATAAAAAATTAAATAAAAAATAAATAAGATATAAACTTATCATCATTCATTAATTAAAATCCAGCCGACATCGTAGCTGCCGTGAATGTCTAAATATTGGCCAAAATAAAAAATATCTCCTTGTTATTTATTATTAACCCTTCTTTTCCCACCTATCACCTCCATCTCTCTCTCTCTCTGAACTCTGCCATCATGGACAACCATAGTTACCAACAGTCTGTCCTGATGTTTCTTCTGCTGCCCTGCATCTTCCTGTTCTTCCGATCCATTTCCAGTGCCGTTGATTTCGCCTTTAATGGTTTCAACTCCGCGGATATGTTTCTTTATGGATTCGCCACTGTTGAATCTCGTGTTCTAACACTCACTAATAGAACCAATTTTACAATTGGTCGTGCCCTTTACCCGGAAAAGATTCTGGCAAAAAAGCCCAACTCTTCTTATGTCTATCCTTTCTCGACTTCTTTCATCTTCTCCATGGCTCCTTACAAGAATACTCTTGCTGGGGATGGCATAGTTTTCCTTTTCGTGCCCTTTACCGGCATCGAAGGCGCGACCTCAGGTCAATATCTTGGCCTTTCCAACCTCACCAACAATGGCGATCCCAACAATCATATTTTTGGAGTCGAATTCGACGTGGTTATGAACGAAGAATTCGATGACATGAACAACAATCATGTTGGGATCGATGTGAACTCCCTCCAATCGTACCAATCACATGATGCCGGGTACTGGCCCGACAACCAAAGAAGCAACAACGTCAGTGATGATATTGATGATGCGAAGTTCGAGAAATTGAAGCTGAATAATGGTGAAAATTACCAAGTTTGGATCGACTATTATGATTCTTTGATCAACGTTACCATGGCTCCTGCAGGCATGAAAAGACCTCTGAGGCCTTTGTTGAATGTTTCTCTCAATCTTTCCGAGGTGTTTGAGGAGGAAATGTATGTTGGTTTTACTAGTGCAACCGGGGTGATAATTATGGAAAGTCACAAGATCTTGGCGTGGAGTTTTAGTAATTCGAACTTTTCAAAAAGCGAAGAGTTGATCACGACAGGTTTACCATCGTTTGTTCTTCCAAAGGGTCCAATAGATCGTTCTAAAGGGTTTATTGCAGGGATGACGGTGGGAGGTTTTATGGCTATTTTACTTTGTGCACTGTTTACTGTGTCTTGTGTCACGAGGCAGCGAAGGAAAGCTAGAGAGAGAGCGGAAATGGAAGGGTGGGAATTGGAGTATTGGCCCCACAGAATTGCATACCAAGAAATCGAGACGGCGACGGAAGGGTTCGCCGATGAAAATGTGATCGGAACCGGCGGGAATGGGAAGGTTTACAAAGGGGTTTTGGTCGGAGGGGTGGAAATTGCGGTGAAATGCATTTCACATGAAAATGATGGAATGAGAGAATTCTTGGCCGTAATTTCAAGCCTTGGGAGATTGAAACACAGAAGTTTGGTGGGTTTGAGAGGCTGGTGCAAGAGAGAGAAGGGAAGTTTCTTGTTGATCTATGATTATATGGAAAATGGAAGCTTGGACAAATGGGTATTTGAAGACGATGATAACAAGATCATGTTGAGTTGCCAAGACAGGATAAGGGTTTTAAAAGATGTGGCTTCAGCAGTCTTGTATTTGCACGAGGGGTGGGAATCGAAAGTCGTGCATCGAGACATAATGGCCAGCAATGTGTTGCTTGACAAGGACATGAATGGAAGATTAGGGGACTTTGGGCTAGCCCGGACGCACGGCCATGGTCAAGTTCCGATGACAACACGAGTCGTCGGGACGGTCGGATACTTGGCACCGGAGGTGTTAAAGAGCGGCCGGGCATCTGCTCAAACTGATGTGTTTGGATTTGGGGCATTGATTTTAGAAGTCATGTGTGGGAGAAGGCCAATAGAGGAGGGAAAGCCCCCTTTGGTAGAATGGGCATGGCAATTGATGGTAAAAGGTCAACTTTTGAATGCCTTGGATCAAAGGTTGAGGGCTATTGGCGGCTTTGATGAGAAGGAAGTTGATAGGGTGCTGCATTTGGGGTTGTTGTGTGTATATCCTGTCCCAAGTTCCCGGCCAGCTATGAGACAAGTGATGAAAGTTCTTGAGGGGAACGACGAGATGGATGAGCTTGGAAGTGAAGATATGGATGCATATTTGAGACAAAGATTGAAAACCAAGGGTGAGTGGTCCGAGTTTTCTATGCATTTTAGCTCTTCATTTCACCCAACATATGAAGATATTCGAGCGTCTTCATCGGTGTCTCTGTCTTGGTCCGAATTATAGAGGGCAGGCGAGTGATTCTGCATATATAATATAAAATGAACGGATAAGGAGGAAGGACATTTTGTTGAGCGAGAAAATTGTCGGGAATGATGTCTAGGCTTTTTCAATGTATATTCTTGTGTGTCTTAAGACACGTGTTTTTAGTTTTGTAGTAAGTATATTTATAGAATAATGCTGTTCAACAGCCCCTTCATTACTATTTTTCCACATTTGGTTATGCGATTGAAGATTGTTTGTTATATCCAATTTGCAAACCAATTATATTGATGCCATATCATGAAATATTGAGAAGATAACCATAAAGTATATGATAAAAAGAATTTTTTATAAGATAGTTCTCTCAGTGAATAGCTTTACTTTGGCATAGTTTATAAAAGGCTTTTGGGTTCCTTCCCCACTCATACAAAACATGTGAGATTCCTAAAACATATAAATATACAAAGAGTTAGGCCGTAAGAGAATAATATCAATTATCAAGTGCTCAATCAAATTTTGTTGCTAAAATTAATACTCTCTTAAAGGTTTATTGTGTTATTTTTCTAGACCGTTTCCCTCCATTTCACTTTCATTTTCCTTCCTTGTGGTGGTTGCCAAGCATTTTATTTTTCGAAGGTGAGTTTACATTTTCTAGCATCAGAACAACGTGGCCCAGATCAAACCAAACTTTTCTAGCACAATATTTAAGTCAAAACAATGGATATAGAAGTAAAAATCCTCAATTAAAGGATGGAACTTTCTTCTATAATGGGTTCTAGAAGCAACATTGTCTATTCTCCCAAAATCATGTTGAGAAACAAGTTACGCATTTATCAAGGAGACAAAAAACAAGAGTACGGAAGAGGATACTATAGTTAATATTTATTCAGGCCGACCCTTCTTATAACTTTCATGCAAGTTTTGAGAAATTCTCCCATTCCTCCACCACCAATTTAACTAAGGAAAAATATACGCTGCAGCACATTGCAGGAAAAAAAAAATGCATGTGGTGTGTCGGTGTGCAGCAGCCAAACACGGCCCTTTAACTAAATGCCAAAAAAAAAAGAATTTGACAAAAACCAAAATAGTTGGGACAGAAAGAAAAACAATACTTGGATAGTTTCAAAAAAGATCTTATGAAAAATGCAAATCCAAATTTTGATTAGCAAAACCATATGAACAGGAGGGAGATGTGAAAGTCGTCCTTATCAAGAATCAACGAAAGATAGTACTTTGGTATAACGGCGACACATTGATGTCAAATAACTAAAATATTCCAGCTCAATCAAGCCACACAAACGCTATGACCCACTAATAACACTATTAAGATAAGCAAAGATCAAATATTTCATGCTTGGATAAAACTTCAAAACAACAACCTCCAAACCTAATCCCCACCCCCACCCCACCCACTCAAAAAATAAAAACATAAAAGAGAAGCAACAAATCCGTGATGTTTAACCCAGAAAACAACCACATACATGTCCGATCGTGCAATCGCAATCATATAGAATACCACTCAATCACCATATTAATGAGTAGAGATTTTATAGAAGTTTAAGCATCGATTAATTGTAAGGAAATGACTAATTTTAATAGAGATTTCTAGATTTCTGGACAATCACCAATCTACAAAATCTTACGAGAAATATGCATTAGATTGAGAAGATAGAAATAAAATCCTACGATCTGGGGTTTCTCTCCTTCGACTCGGGTTTTTACTCGTTCCTTTTTCTGACGTTTTTGCTTGGAGATGAAAACTTGTTTGTGAAGCTTGTTCGTGAAGCTTGCCGAAATATTTTCGTTCCTTTATCCTTTCATTTTTTACTTTCTATGTGCCTTTTCTTTTAAAAAAAAAAATTAGACATCTGCATCTGTTTATCCACGTAGATGGATATGCAAATTGGTTCCGCAAGTTGCCTGTACCTAGCACTACTCAAAAAAATTAGGCATTTGTTGCTGTTTATCCACGTAGATGGGTACGTAACTTGGTTCCACGAGTTGCCTATACCTAGCACTACTCATACACCTTAGCGTATCAATGATTTGGCGCTGATGGTCCTAAGTTTTAGCTTTCACATGAAATTTCATCGGGAATACAAAGCTTGAATTCACATATATAATACACACATTCCTACCCCAAAGTGGCAAACGTGAAGAAAGACAAGTCATAAATTACAAGTGCCTCTTACATATTTCCTCTACCTAAATAAAAACCAATTTGATTCTAGAGCAGACATCGATTTATCCCAGTTCAACCAGCCTATCCCTCTCAGCAGGTGGCGATTGCCGGTTGGTCTAGTTCTCGCTGCTTCCGAAACAGCATCAGAAGTTTCTTAGCCTTCTCTTTTCCCCTGGAAGCTCAGTTCATTGACATCCACGTCAGTGCAGGTATTACCCCCTTCTGTTCAACAACTTCAATGCATTTCTTATTTCCCGTGCACAAAATTAAGAGACATGAGACAGCTTCCTCCTGCCCACTAAGCTCACCAACGGTGTCGTCCAACATTGTCGCTAGTGCACCACCAACAAGGTCAGGTGTTGATGTTTCGTTTGGATTTGGAAATAAAATGAATTGAGAAGAGTTTAATTTATTTTTTAATATTATGATTTTTTTGAAATTTGAAAAGATTGAATTAGGATTTGAAAAATATGTATTTGAATTTGAAAAAATTATATTAAAATTTATATTTTGTATAAAAAATTAAAAAAATATAATAATAAAATGAAGAAGTTGAATTCATTATTAAATCCAAACTGTAATCACATCCTTTCCCCGCTCACATTTAGCCAGATTCCTAATTACAAGGACGTCAATGACTTTTTCTTCCCGCGTACTTTTTCTTCCCACGTGTGATCACCAGAGGCTATATAAGAAGGGATTCGATGCCACTGATTATGTCAGTAGAAAGGAGGTTTTGAATATTGGATGGAAGAGTGGAGATATTAAAGAGGGCAGAGACGGCATCAATCTTGCACTGGGGTTCATGATTAGCTCTGAGGATCTTGGTTAAGAAAGAAACTACCGGACTTGAGCCGATGACACCCTTGACTTCAACAAGGTAGGACAGACTGTAATAGAGTGTCGTGGTAGATGCTACAAGGGAATTAGAGTTTGAAATCGTCTTCTCCAAGAACAAAATCAATCCTGCCTGAAACATCTTTTTGTTGTTCCTGATAAATAAATTAAAATACTAGTTCCTTATAATATATTCATGGTTCAGAAATTTGTCAAAAAATTAACATGTGACACAAGCTATTGTTTTGTGCCACACCATATAAAGGTTTCAAATTAACTAGGGTCAAGGGTACAATTAATTTCTAAGTTTTAGGTCCAGTTTAGAACTCAACCCAGTTCAGTTGAGTTTTAAGTTAAGTCTAATATACATTTAACTCTTAAATCATTGTTGGGAACATGATTCGAGTTAAAAAGTATTTTAGAAATGACTCTCAAGAAACGATTAATTTAATATAAAAATTTATTCACTACTAAAAATAAAATGAAGTAATAACCTAAAATGATCTACAATGGCATTTACAATGAAAATGAATTTTTTTGGACATTATTAAAAATGTCTTGTTCTTTTTGTTTGAAAAAAGATAAATGAATACTACAATTCATGCAAGAAAAATGAAAAAAATAATACATCAAATTCGGAACGTGAGTATGAATTGTTTAACTAGCATTTAAGAAATTTTTGTTCTAACGTACCTTAATGCTACTTCAATGACTTTCATGAATTAAATGAATTTATGAATATGCGTTAAATAAATTATGGTTATCCTCGCTTGAGAATTAAATCATATTCATCAATATTATTTAACCCAACGTTTCCAAACAATAAATAGAATATCATGAATATTTTGTTCTAAGAAATATTTTATCAAATACCATATGTGCAAGACTTGAACCAAATATTTCTCGAAAGTTTCAAACCAACTCCCAAAAATTACACCATTTAGAAACCGTCAACACAATTGGATGCACAACCAAAATATGAAAGAAAAAAATTAAGACAAATCCGAAATGCGAACACGTACAATCTGAACGGAAAAAATCTAAAGAACCTATTGGGATTAAAGCTCACGTCCAAATAAAGATATATTGCCGAATGGTTGCTAGAAGTTTAAGCTATCAAATATCAAATCTAACCAACCGACTGCAATAGTGACCAAAAGCTATTGAACTGAAAATAAAAAACAGAGATGGCGACTTAACAAGCTACTCAAATGACCTTCGATGAATCGGAATCACCGAATAAACTACTGGACTAAAAATGCCAAAAGATAACCAAATGTGAGTCACCGAATAAGCATCAAGAAATGAAAACAGCGGCTAAAGAAAATCTAAGCTACCGAAAATAAGAGAGAAAACAAACAACTAATAAAATGACCAAGCTACCCCAAAACAGACCTCTATCCAGTCCCTTATTTTGAAAATAATGGACCGGATGCTATGGTAAACAGTAACTCCTCAAATTGATGTATATATCATTATGTTTTATTGAGACTAGTATTATGATGTAAAATAAGATAGTTAAATAAAATTTGAGAAAAATTTTGAGAATCTGTATGCAGATGCTCTAACGGAATGCAAGGTAATGAAAACGAGAGAACACAAGGAATTACTGAAATAACTAGAGCACCAAATATGTCTGAGTTTTGACTACCAAATACAAGTTAATAAAATGAAGAGCTACTAGAATCACATAGCACAATGTAAACTAAAACAAGAGAGGTTCAAACCCAGCCTAAGAGGTCTATGGATTCGAAGAACAACCCTCAAACAAGAAATGAATACAGAGGCAATTTCAGGAATTCGGCCAAAATGGTCTATGAAGTCTCCAAGAGAAAAACCGCTCAAACTCCTCTGGCTCCCTCCTTTTTCTCCACTTTGCAGCAACCACATATCTTCTTTTGCTGCAAAAAGAAATGATATATATGTCCGAAATGGGTAAGTTAAGCTGCGAAAATGAGCTGCAGTTGGGAGGCCCAAGTGTTGCGTTTCGTGAGCTGGTGCAGGGACTGAATCCACTTCAGTGCAGGCTTTTATCGGTGCAAGGGGCTGGGCTGAAGACACGGGGTGCAACTAGGTGCCTCACTCGGAGCTGGAGGTTGAGGTGTAAACGTCAATTTAGCTCATGGGCTGGAAGGGAGTTTGTGTGGCTTGCTTGATGTGTTCGGTGCAAAGGTCTTAACTTGAGAGAATTAGTCTCATTTGTATTCGTAACTCAGTTCAACTCATCTTCATTTTATCATTATATTTTTATAATTTTTTATATAAAACACAAATTCTTATACACCTTTTTCAAATCCCAATACACATTTTTCAAATTTCAATACACTTTTTTCAAATCCTAAAATAATAATAATATTAAAAAATAAACTAAACTCATCTCATCTCAACTTATCTCATCTCATTTCATGAGATTTTTTAGTGTATTAGGCTTGGGAGATAAATTTCAAACCCTGAGGAAAAATAAATTGTGGCACACAAAAATTTATTTCAACAAGCATCATTCTCCCGCTAACCAAAATCAACCGCACTTTATAAGGAAAATATCAATTCTATGAAGTAGCCAATCAAGACTAATTTGTCAAGACTCAATTCATTCAATTATTAGTAAGAAACATGTAATTGATTCGATTAGAATGCAAATTAATTACAATATTATAGATCAATCAGAACACATTCCATATTTTATGTACTCGATCTGCTTCAACTTCAGTAAGATATATTTGCTTAAAAAAATTAGTATTGCACATCAAGAAATTTATTCTATATGTTCTCCTTTGCGTACTCTTCCACTTTAATAAATTAAAACCGTCAAGCGTGGAGAGAGAGAATCTTGGCTTGGATTTGATCGTATATGAGTAGCAGATAAATGATATTTATAATTGTGGGTATGTAAGATGCAGTCATTTTGAAAAAAAAAAAAGTAAAATATGAAATTCACATAAAAAAGTATAGTAGATTTTACCATTTTTCAAAACTTTTATACCGAATTTATACATTCTACTATTGTAAGTAGTGTTGCTAGGAGTAATATTCTGTCCTTGTCCAGCTGCCAAATTTGAGTTGAGTTTTCCCAAACTTTAATGATGTTCTGAGATGATTGTTGTTGGGTAAGAACTTTGTAAGGAGAAAAATGTTCTCAATTACCTTCACCTAATTTCCTTTGATTCAATAATTAAAGAGAAAATCTGAAAAAACGGACGTGGTGCGTATGAGATGTTTACACCATTCACATCTGCCCTATATTGTTTTCATTGTATACCAAAAAGCATAGGATAAAATTTAAGTATTAGCACTTCTATATAGGTTACAAAAGGTTTTTAGAGACGTCAAGACTATCTCACCCTCCCATTATTATTTGGGAGTTTTACAACTTAAGATTTAAGATTTTCGAGATTCTTAAAAAAATCTAGGATTAATGTTATTCAAAGTTGGAGTCAGTGTGCTTCCCTTCAATAATCACTCTCTCTTGGAGTTTTAGTGATTATAAGATTGAGGCCACTGTAGGCCGGGTCATCCGGGCCAAGTAAATCCAGCCTTTTTTTCATTTATCAATAATTTTGAATCCGAAATTAAGATTTTCAAATTCGAAATTCAGATAAACAGACTTAGAAGCCAACATGTCCGAAAACCAAATAAGCAAATTGAAAAATGGTGTAAAGAAGGCAAAGAAAAAGCAAAACAAGGGCGCAGAAGATTTGCTCCAATACCTAAAAACCGCACTATTACTGATCCTACAAATGCTTCAGCTGCCTCTGAAGGCGTATTGGTCTTATATTTGTGTAGAATAATAAGGAAAGGACAAAACTTGACCATCCTTACACAATACATTATACAATGCATTTCATATTATATGTTTGGAAATGAGGATAATTTTATAAAATTATGATGATTTTATATGGTATCTTATAAAAATACTTCTCGTTTTAAAACATAATTGTGTCAAATATTGTAAAAAGTGATTTATGTTTATCATTTTCTTACATACCAAGAATAATCTAGGTGGTACCGAAGGATTTCAAGCTCTCAAGGAAGGAAAGTGATTAGGAGTCTTGATTTGGTGCCCCGCTCCGTTTTTTAATTTTTGTTATACTTAATGATTAAAAAAATATTTTTTAATAATATTGTGATATTTTTTAAAAATATATTTCAAAGTGTTTAAAAAATTATGTAAAAAAAAAAAAATACTAAACAGGCACAAAAATGCGACCCTTCATCGGGCATCCTAACAATGCCCTGAAGGAATAGATGGTACCGAAGGATGTCGAATTAGGCTTATGTGAAAAGTGAAATTCTGTGTTGTTAAGTTTTTTTAGGAATTCCAGGGGTTTGAAGGTAGACATTTGTTTGGATGGTATGAAAAGATTAGAAGCAAGAGAGTCTTGAATTAACGAAAGACAAAAGTCACTGAAATAGATAATTACCATTGAAAGAAAGGGAAAAAATGTGAAAGTGAGAGAGATGGGGGAGATCAGGACAAATAATGAGATGCTGATATGTTAATTAACGTGTCATTGGATGGTATAAACCCTTAGATTTACACTGGGTCCGGTCTGAAGAGGGACCCTCAAAGCCATACGTGATCAATGGTTTAAAGCCAGTTATTTCAATCGGGTCTGGTTTCTCTCTCAAACCTTTGGAAGTCCAAATTAATAGGTCTTTCAATGATTAATGGTTTAACTTAATGATCAGAAAACCATAAATGATCGAATTTTAGAACATATACATATTATTAGAAGAATAAAATGTTATGATTCTTTCCTTTTCAGAAGAAAATGTTATGATTTTGAGGGTTAAAAATTTAATCAATTTATTATCCAACAATTTTAGGACTTTAGATCAATAGTTAGATCTTTAACAAATAGTAATAAGAGACCACATCCCAACTTTAAGTTATAGAGGAGACAACCTATAGGAGATATTGAAATCATGTTAGTACTATGTATGAGCTTGATAT
Source organism: Platycarya strobilacea (assembly GCA_036898215.1). Classification (NCBI taxonomy): domain Eukaryota; kingdom Viridiplantae; phylum Streptophyta; class Magnoliopsida; order Fagales; family Juglandaceae; genus Platycarya; species Platycarya strobilacea. Next base: position 6,703,934 of record CM072548.1, read on the forward strand.
TGATCAGTCATTGAATACTGATAGATGAGAGAAACTAATAAAACAAAAAGAGCTACTCTCGAATATAGAGTGAGCCATTGTGGACATCGAATTTTAAGTATGATAGAATATTACAATCTCGAGAATTAAATGCTTAATCAAATTAGTATCTGACAATTATAAGACTTTTGAGTTAGTTGTTAAATCTTTAACATAGAATGACTCCAAATTAAATTCGACCTGAGACATCGTCCTTAATTTGAAGGATAACCACAAAGTCCTAATCCAAGATTAGTTCGTCCACATACATTAATGTAACCCTACTTTAATTACTTGCTGCAATAATTAAGTGATGGAGCCTAATTGGTTTTCTAATTTGAGCTTTGAAATTAGAATCCTGCGTACATCAGTCCCTTAATAGAATTTGTTGGTCTGGGTGATCAGGTTCTGATCTCCTCATAATTGGAATTTGGAGCATTTGACAATTATAAGTTTTGTCCCAAAATGATGAGTACCAAAACTACTCAAATGCTTTGTTGATTTTGGACATTTAATCATGCACATCATATATATATATATATAGAGTTTTTTTTTTTTGAGATAATAATTATTGTGAAATTTATTATAGGTAAGGTAGGTGGCATTTTGAATCCCGATTTGCAGTGTGAACACTGAAAACACGAATTTTTCACTTAAATTTTAGAACATTTCCCTACCTAATTAGTAATTAAATCATTTTTATGTGCCAACCGTGCATGCATAGCCTCCCATTGAACCGAGAGTTCTTAATTATTTTTAAGTTGTTGTATAGAATATAATATTCACATATATAATTTATATAGTAAGAATTGATTTTTAAAATTTAATAGCTAAAAAAGGGGACATTTTTATAACATTAAATGAGAAGATACTTTATTTTTAAAATATATATATATATATATTAATAGATAAATATGATGAGATGAAAGTGATATGTAAATATGATGTATATATCGAATTTCTCGTTTCAGTACATATAAAAACATCACTACGTGTATGTACCAAAGAAGACCCGTCTGGCATGCATAATTAATTAAAGGTCTTTTTGCAATGAGTACACTACAGATCATCAAAGATAAACACCGTTATCCCTTTAATTTGTTATTAGATAATTACTTTGTTCTTATCTGATCTTTAATTAGATGGGTAGTTTTATCATCAATGTATAAATTCTGAGCATAGTTTGACTGGTTCTTTGTAACTTTACACCTGTTTAGATATATATATATACATCACGTACTGAAGAAATTCATTGACCAAGTTCTTCTTGATTATACACGAATGCATAATTTGCTCGAATGAGTCACCGATCAAACAAAAGAATATGATGGTACATAATGTAAGATATACATCTAGATATATATAAGAAAAATAAAAAGTAATGTTACCTATGATTTTAGCTTGTGCATGTGAAGGAAGTATAGTTTCTAGTGATGGATCGGACCGAGCGGGCCTAGCCCACGAGATTTTGATGATGCAGGCTGGGCCCCCATCGAGGGAAGCAAGGCCAGTCTGAGAAGCCCATAGAAATGTAGTAAGATGGCATGCATGGAGCTTGGAGCCAAATTAGGAGGACTTGCACTACAACTGGCTAACAACTTGCATATTTTAAACTATAAAGATAATTTATTTTTTATAAAATAAAATTGTAAATTGAAGGGTCTTTTGTCAAGTTATTAATAATTTAAGTTATCATATTATGTCATCAAATCAAAAGAATATAAATATAATTTGATCTAAAACGCTTTTTAAATGAGAATCTATGTTTCAAGATCTACCGTCTACGTCTGGGAGAGGAAGCTGACAAATGAATTGTGAACAAGTTGTCGATATTAAATAATGAGAAAAAAGTCTTATAAAGAATGTGGATCATGTTTAGCAATAGGGTAGTGATCTGTTAAGAGTATTGGAATTGATTTTATTAAAAAGATAACATAAAGGTAAATTTGATATATTTATTTCAAATATTTTTGTATTAAATTTATCAAATAAAATTATAGGAATTTTTGAATTATAATAATTTCATTTTATCCTTCAAATATAAAAGTCTACCATTCATCAATTAAAATAATTTTTTTATTAATTTTTAATATGTTTATTGGATGTAGAAGTTATAAATGTGTTGGTTAGTTTTTTAAATTGTATATTATATTATTATTTTAAGAAATTTAATTATAAAATTAATATAAATTAGAAATATGAAAATATTAACTTTTATATCAAATTTATAATTTTTTTTATTAAATTTTAAAAAGAATTATTATTAAAATCAATATCTATTCTCTTTTTTTCATCCTTCCTATCAACTTTTACTTTGTCCTTTTATGTTTGGACGAGACAAGGTAACAACCCTAAGAAATGATCAAACCGAGATGTCTAATAAGAAATTCAATGGAGTCTGGAGTCGTGAGTTTTATATTAATTTTATTCATCCACTTGTAGATGTATCCTATATATATATATAGAGAGAGAGAGAGAGAGAGAGAGAGAGAGATCAAACTTAAGAAATTTATATCATTAAAATTGGGTATACAATGCTGCATGCTGACAAAGCAAAGTTTATCATCGGAGTGGTTCAAATCTGAAAAGATCAGAATTCGATGAAAAACACTACACAAAAAAATAGTGAAAAGAAAAGAAAATACAGGGAAAAAAATCAAGAAGTTTTTCTAGATTTAAAAATGATGGGGAGAAGTCATATCTAAGAGCATTTACTCATATGAACAGTGATATATACTATTCATATCACTGTTTATGTGAGTGAGTGCTCTTGGATGTGGCTTCTCACTAACGTATCTCTTTCTAGATCACCCTAAAAATAGAGGAAGGTAGCGACTCTCGACGTTGTACGTTTCCCATTACACCAATGACCAACGTCCTCATTTGTTATCAAAGCTTCTTCTTGACGCCATTTTGCATTAATTTAGGACAAGGCTGTGCAGTTGGGAGTTGTCACCAGAGAGATCTAGTACGGTCAATTCCTTGAACGGGTCACACGTACGGTTCGGGCAAGTATACATATTATATTTAATGAGGACCAATATAATTAGAGTTTACACCACATTCCGATTTTACTTCCTTCTTATTATAAAAAAATGTAACATTTACTTTATTTTCAAAAAATATATAAAGATTAAATAGACAGACAGTATTATCTCATCATAATGAGATCAAAGTACGTAATATGTAAATATGATGTCTATATAGAATTTTTGGTATAAAAACATGACTACGTGCAGGTACCACCATAGTTAATGTTCTTTAAACAACACCAGCCTGGCATGCATAAATAAATTAAAAGATATTTTGGCAATGAGTACGCTACAGAACAAAGATAAACACCATTATCGCTTTAATTTGTTATTAAACAATTTATTTTGATCTTATCTTATCTTTAACTAGAAGGGTAGTTTTATCATCCATTTATAAGTTCTGAGCATAGTTTGATTGGTTCTTTGCTCTACACCTAATTTAGATATCACGTGAAGAAATTCCATGATCAATTTATTCTTTTTCTTTTTTTATTCTTTTTTTTAAGAAAATTTTTGTACTCTAAACTTCTACTTTAGAGATCAAAAATTATACAAATCAAACCGTACGCCTTTACCCTTTGGCATGACTTATTTCTTCTTGATTATCCATGAATGCATATTTTGCCCGTATGAATCACCAATCAAACAAAAGAACATGATGATACAAGTGTAACATACATCTAGATAAATGCTATAAATAGATTGTGCATGTGAGAGAAATAATTTTCAATGATGTCTCGACCGAGCGAGCCTAGCCTAGCCTACGAGACATTGGTGATGCATGGCAGGCCTAGACCGAGGAAGACAAGGCCATCCCAAAAAGTCCATAAAAAAATAGTAAGGTAACACATACAAAGCGTGGAGCTAAGTTAGAAGGACTATATTATAATTGGTCAATAACTTGCATGCTTGCATGTTCGATATCAGCGACAACCCCGACACTTAATTACTGACGGCTAGACATACTTGGACAATGGAGCACACTTTCCTGATCAAATCGTGTCATATTAATTGAAGGAAGAATACAAGCACACTACGATGCGGGCTAAAACAATTAGCAATTGCCGCGATTAGGCATGGGTAACCTATCACTTGACAAAGAGCTGGTAGGAAATATGTATAGGATATGGATGACAGCACCAAGATCGATTTGTCCATAGGTTACCCAAATCAAGTATATATATCTCTTGGAGACAGAAATTTCTCTAAGCTCTGGTTATTCGCACACGAGACACGTACTAGAACTTTTGATCGACTTGCATTAGAGGTATTTCCAACCATCTAGAGTCCTAATTCTCAACATTTACAAAAAGTAGCAAAATAATGAAATCGGATTGTTCAGACTGCAAAACACGACATTGATAGTGCAAATAACTTTTTTCTATAGATCTCATATTTAATTATTTTTTATATAGGGAGTTGCGGAATTTGCATAGCTATAATTGTAAGTATTATTTATATTTGATATAAAAAAATGTATAAATTAACGTATTTTTACATAATATATCAAAACTATTAAATTAACTTATCATATTATATCATCAAATCACATGAATTTGTAACTTTAATTTGATCTAAAACGTTTTAAATGAAAACAATAATTTATGGATAATGTGTGAGTTGACGTTACGTTTCAAGTTCTACCGTCTACGTCTGGGAGAGGAACCAAACAAATGAACTGTGACCAGCGTGTCGATCTTATTCATTATATATTGAACAAGTTGTCGGTATTAAAAAGAGAAACAAGGCTTATAAAAAATGTGGATGATGTTTAACAATATTGTTAATATCTTCGTCCTTCCTATCAACTCTTTACTTTGTCCTTTTATGTATTGACAAGAGAGGGCAAGTGGGCAACAACTATCGAAGATGATCAAACAGTGGAGATATCTAATAAGAAATCCATATCATTAAATTGGATATATAATTATTATACAAAAATTATTTATTTATAGTTAATTATTTTTCTAAAAAAATAATTATTTTTTTGTCAAAATAAATTTCTTTTTATCATAAATAATTATTTTTATTATATATATATTTTTACAAATATATATTTTTGTAATAAATGGTGCTGACAAAACAAATTTTAGTTTATCAAAATTTTATTTTATTTTTATAAAAAATTTGTTTTAATAATTTATGGTGCCGTTTTGATTTACGAGCTATTTGGATGAAATAAAACTTTTCAAAGTATATTATTCTCCACAACGTTTTAATGATGAGAAGTTATACAAATAATATTATATATAATATTTTATAAAAATAAGAGTACTTTTATAATTTATCTAAAAAGATATTAATTTTTATAAAATATTATATAAAATATTATGCTTTTTCTTTAAAAATTGACGGAAGTAGGACCCGTTCAATGTGAAGTTGCGAACAGAGAGCAAAAAACAGTACCATTCACGCAAACACAAGACGTCGCGTTTTTTGGTTTCTTTTGTTTTTTTGGAGCCACTACAAATAATTGGCGTTAGGTGGGTGACGTGTGGGTCCCGTCCATTGGATAAACTCACATATGGCCCTACGTATTACCACCAACAATAAATAGTGGTCCCACATACTCACGACAACATGAAGATCGAAGATCGAAGATAGGACATCACCCTCTTCGATTAAATATTATTATTATTTTGTTCTTAGAAACCATTAAAATAAAACATTTGTATATTCGAGTGTATCCAGATGGGAATGGAGTGGATCGAAATTATTGAACTATGACTGACGTGGATCCTTGTTGTTCACACCACATGGGGAGTACAAACTAACCCCACATGCGCGGCGGACCGTTCTTCCCTATTGTATCTAGACTCTCTAAGTGGGTCCCATTCTAAATCCATTCTTTGGTCTTTATAAATAGAGTTTAGCTCCTTATCACATGCTCCATCCCAACCGGTTCACAAAATTTTCTGTACTTGAAACATCATGGTTGGCCCGTCCCTGGCTAAACTTCCGGTGGACAGCCACAGGAATTGGAGGTATAATAATAATAATCGGGAATTTATGCCGCCTATGCAGACGGCAGTGAGTTTGTCCGATATGATTTTTGGATTTTTGGAAGAAGGTGATCAAGGTTTGCCGGAAAGTGTTAGCAGTGAGGAAGGGTCGTCGGAGATGGAGAACGGTCTAGAGGTGGAGGAAGAGAGAGAGAATAAAAGCAACAATGTGGAGGAAGATAAGAGTTTTTGGGAGAACCAGCACCAGATTTTGCAGGTAATTAGAATTTTTCTTGTATTTTTCTATTGTACTCTGTAATCGTACGTTACAACTGAAATCTCCTTGAATTATAACGTCAAAGATTTCTTGGACCGTTATCCATTAGCCTATTTTGGTAGATTTGACTAAGGAGTTTTTTACGCACAAACAAATTTACAGATTAATCTGCGTACCTGTTTTCATGTTTAACATAATTACTCTCAGACTTTAATAAAAATATTATAAATTTAAATTTGTACAGAATTACTTACAACCAAATTTTTTGATCGAATAACTATTTTGGATCTATCTGAATTTCTTGCATTGACTGCTAATTTGTACACGAATGCATGAGCTTGATCTCATCGATTTCCCTGTAATGATTTGTGTCTGTGTACAGTCTACCCTACACAGGAGCAACTCTTTGGAATCAAAGATTAGGAGTGCAGCGAGAGAAGCACTAAAGGAAATACGGACAGCGAATACGGTCTGTGCTTGCGGCAGAAACTTGGCAACCGGCTGCCGGAAATGCCTGATTGTGGAAGTTTCCGGCCGCCTCCGAAGTGCTGGTTATAACAGTGCCATTTGCAAGTCTAAGTGGAGAAGCTCCCCAGATATTCCATCAGGTAAATAAACAAAGATCATGACTTTGTATCCTATATATGATTATTTTCGGACCCACTTTCCCATTTCTTTTTGTTTGTTTACAAATTATTATTGGTATTGTAATTGTTATTGTTATTGTAATAATAACTTTAGCCTGAAGTTATCATTATTCTATGTTGCTACAGGGGAGCATGTTGGGAATCTGGGCTTCCAAATTTCTCCCACCAGGATCTACTTTTAACAGAATAACAAGAAAAATAAAGAAATAAACACAACACAAGAATTTACGTGGAAAACTCCAAAACAGGAGAAAAACCACCAGACCCAGAGAAGAAAATACACTATGTGAAAAATTGTTACAATCACACAATTTTTCTCCTCACCCCAACGACACCCACAAAAACTTCTTCCACTAGTAAAACTCTAACTTTCACCTCTCTTCCTTTTACATACAAAAAGGACAATAGAGGAATTTTACTAAAGTCAAAAGTTACTAGATAAGTTTCTGACTGGTGTAATTAACTAAGGAGGCTAAGCCTCCTTATATAGGCCTTGGCCTTGCCCCTTCACCCACACCTTTCCCATGTGGGATTCCAAAGGAGCAAAACCCAACAATCTCCACCTTGCGACTTTGACTGGTCTCACAGCCACGCTCCACCGCAATGAAGATTCATAGCTTTCGCTATCATGCTCCACCATAAAAGCATAACCACTCAGAATAAACCAATTCCAAGCATTTCACTTCGGCCCATGTCGAAAATAACTTTGCTGAAAAATTATGGTGCAACTCCCACATTTGGCTTTCCTGGAAGTTCATCAGCCATCGACATGAATTTCCACCACACACCTTGCATCAATGCCAAACCAATGCCCGTGTGCAAATTTGTGGAACAACTAACATTAACACATCCTCTATCATGGCAACTTTGGGATTAGCGGCATGCCATAAGGATATACATGTCTCTTTTTCTATGGAGAGAGACACAATGTTAGTTTCATACCAGTATCTCCATTTACTGACTTGGAACCACTTGCCGAACCGGCTCCACTTCTTCTTGACAACTTTTCTTGACATGCCCAGGTTGTCCACACCTCCAGCAAATTGCTGATTTCATCGGTTGGTCTGCTCTTGTGTAATTGATGGAATCAAAATATCCGTGACTTGTACTTGCCACAAGTCAAAATTGATTCTCCCATCAACGTTCACTATCTCCATTCTTGATATTGCTTCGATGAATTTTACCGTAGAAATGAATAGTATCCACTAAGTAAGTTCCCAGGAAAGACTAATCTTTCCTAGACAGAACTTCAAGGTTCCCAGGAAAGATTGGAGGGTCACAACGGACACACTTAAAATTTCCAATCTCCTAGACAGAACCTCCTTAGACCATACGTATTCACACTACCACACCAAAGCTCCACCCTGCAAAAAGAACCTAGTGGCTCTGATACCACTTGTTGGGAATCTGGGCTTCCAAATTTCTCCCACCAGGATCTACTTTTAACAGAATAACAAGAAAAATAAAGAAATAAACACAACACAAGAATTTACGTGGAAAACTCCAAAACAGGAGAAAAACCACCAGACCCAGAGAAGAAAATACACTATGTGAAAAATTGTTACAATCACACAATTTTTCTCCTCACCCCAACGACACCCACAAAAACTTCTTCCACTAGTAAAACTCTAACTTTCACCTCTCTTCCTTTTACATACAAAAAGGACAATAGAGGAATTTTACTAAAGTCAAAAGTTACTAGATAAGTTTCTGACTGGTGTAATTAACTAAGGAGGCTAAGCCTCCTTATATAGGCCTTGGCCTTGCCCCTTCACCCACACCTTTCCCATGTGGGATTCCAAAGGAGCAAAACCCAACAGAGCACACCTTTTTGGATGTCATAGACAACTCTAGTACCAGTTCAAAGAAAGGAGAGGTGAGGATTATCATTGAGTTGAACTTCCGGGCGGAGTTCGAGATGGCAAGAGCAAGCGAAGACTACAACCGGCTGCTCGGCCAGCTACCGGAAGTGTTTGTCGGAAAAGTCGAAAGACTGAGTAACATAATCAAGATTGTTTGCTCAGCTGCCAAGAAGTGCATGAAGGAAAAGAAAATGCACATGGGGCCATGGAGAAAGCGCAAGTACATGGAAGCAAAATGGCTCGGTGCTTGTAAAAGGACAGCATCCACCCCCCTCTTTTCAATGGATCTCTCTGTCCAGTTGCCTAAGCCAAGGGCTTCCATGCTGACGGTAGATTTGCTAGACAAGTTGCCTAACGTGCATTGTTCAGCAGTTGAAGTCGTGTGATTGTTAGACATGAGGACTCTGTTCTTTTTTTTTTTTTCCTGGCATGCGATCCTAATATGGTCATGATATTTCGAGTACTCTGAGGTTTAGGATTATATTTGTACAGACAAAGGGAGATATAAGTAATAGTATTATGAAATCTATTGTTTCAAAAGTTTAAGCTAAAAATAGTTTTATATGTTAGCACTTTCTTTTATTTGTAGCTAGATTTTTTTTTTCAATGATTATTAATAAGTGAAATATTTAATTAAATGAGATAAAGTAAAATGTAGAATCAAGATTCGAAGTCAAAATCCTTATTCTGATATTATGATGTCCCTAATTTATGTCTCAATTTTAAGGTAAATTGAAATATCAAAATTGAAATATCAGGATAGGATATGTAGTAGTAGGCTACATATTTTCGTATACGTCACAAATTTTATGCATGTATCTAAATTTATTATTGGATGCAATGCATTTTGTGACTGAATAGGATCTACATCCGTGATTATAGATAGAGATTTAACTCTTATATAAATAAATTATATGGTAAAAGTAAAATCATAACTTTCTTAATTTCGTATTTATCATAACATATTTGTTATAGATATTATGTAAAATCATCACTTATTCTAAAAAATTAAGCTAATGAGAAGTAGATTTTATTTATATCTAAACAAGAACCAAATACTTCGTTTTCAAGCACGTATTTGCATTAACCCCAAAAAAATCGTGGTTTCTTGTGGATTCAATCCTCTCGGTTCTCAAGTTATTTCAGAAAATTCCATATCAGCAGCGATAGAAGGATGTAAAACTCTTTACTATTTTATCACCTCAATATTTGTTGTCACATCAGAAAATGATGAAATAAGGTAGATCAACAGTTCCGAGATTAGATTCCACTCAAATTATTTGCCTCCCGTGCTAGCAAACACACAGGACTAAAAAGTCTTCTCTGGATCATGATGCCTCTTCCCCCTTGTTGTTTTCACTCCGTGTAAAAGCTAAATCAAACTTTACCGATTCACATGAAGCATAGCGCGATGATCCCTCTTCATCTCTATCTCCTCTGTAAAGAGAAATACAAAAGACAATCAAATTTATAATTTCAGTACAATCAAAACAAGGATAGTGAAAATGTACAACTGAAAAGCAGATTCTGAAGGAATCTTAACAATGGTACAAGCAGCTGTCATGTGCAAGTCTTTTTTCTTTGCTTGTTATGTCCTTTCATTTTGATAGTTCATTTAGATTATTTTTATATTTATTTTTAAAAATTTTAAATTTATTTATTGATTAAAAAAGTGATTATTAATATATATATATTTTTTCAAAATAATTAAAAGCATTAAAAAATTATGAATAGAGAAATAAAAAAAATTGTAAAAGAGAATTTGACTTTAAAGAGGGCATGCCTAGTGACTTAAAAGCATTCTTTTTCTTTGAGTCAAGAAAAAAATGGACTTTGGATCCTGCTTACATGATCAAGTTTAGGGTCTACCCTATCTAAATTTGCCGAGGGGTCACATCGAGGTTAGCCAAGTTAACAATTTTATTAAAAATTAAAGTCAAAACATATTAAATATATCAGTTTATAAATTTATTTTTATATAATTTTTTTTATAACTAAAATATTTCTACCTGACATCCAAAGATAACTAATGAATCGACCAAATTTCAAGAATTTTTTCACCTATATGAGTTATCCACATTGATAAGTTACATAAATCAGAAACAAGGTGAAATATATGACGTATACAAAAGAATATTTCTTGCCTTCGCTGAAGCTTCATGAGCAACTTAAAATTCATCAAAATCTAATGGAAAATGCAATAAGCTCCATACCTAAATAGCATCAATATCAGAAGGGTGATCCGATTCATCATCAGGGATTCATGAACATGTACCCTTAGATTTCTGACATGCATCAGAAACACCATCCATTTCAATCTCCCGTATGATCAGTAACTGAGATTGAACATTTATTAATATAAATGCTTGTGGACATATTGCACAAAAATATGTGATTAAGACCTAATTAAAATTATACCACTTTCAATTACTTTCACCCTCCCTCGGGTCCAAATGTTCATTATTGTTTATCTTTCGGCTGCTTTAAGACTAAACAATAAATCATCCAAGAAAAATTAGACATGCATTGAAGTTTTAGTCATAGATGCTGATCAATTCTAAGGTTATGTTTGGCAGTTAAGAATATTTTAAGTATTTTCAGAATATTCTATTATTATTTATTAATTTATTATTATTTATTATTATATATATTCATTACTTTTTAGTATTATCTAATATTTTTTTTATTTTTTATTACTATTTAAAACGCTTTTTGACACTTCTCACTATACTATCTGAACTCTAACAATTAGTAATGAAAAAATATATTCTATTACTTTTATACTGTTCATATGAGGGAGTATGATGAGTGTTGGAAGCACTCTAACATTACTCATCAGTAATATACGAGAATATAAAAGATGGGATATTTTAAAAAAAAAAAAAAACCATAAACTATAATGCAGGAGGTTCTGACCCATCATGTATTCGCCCAAAATCTTCAAAGAACCACCATCTTTTTATGTTCACAGAGCACTTTCCCAGACTTGTGAAACAGAAACCTATCCTCTTTGGCTCTTTATAGCGCGTATACCCTTAAGCTCTGAAGCATTCTTGGTTAACCCCACAACATATTCAGAAAGGAATAAACAAAACAAACCGTCAACCTCATATTATAGCAGGACATCGTTTTTGAAAAAACGTCGTTTCCCAAACCCTGTTGAAAAAGACTTCAATTTCGCCAACTACATCCTTCTCCATGGCATCATCTTTCTTTTTTCCAAAGATTATAAGTTTATAGGCGTTTATAATTGGTATTGCGCCCATCATTATTACTTGGGTAATTTGGAAGGGTAGATGTGCTGCGTGTACGGTATAGGGTTGTGTTTGGTTGGAAGAGTTTAAATCGAATGATGAAAAGGCTTTTTTATGGACATCTTTGGCATTGTTCGGAAATTTCAAAATTTGAATAAAAAGGAATATCTTTCTATTGCAGGAACTTTGCTGCCCCATTGTTCCATTGCGCTCTAAGCCCATGCTGTTGGTTAGTTGGACTCGGCCTGAATGTTACTGGATAAAATTGAATGCGGATGGAGGTTCTTTTCAGAAAGCCAGGGCCATCATGAGGTGGAGGAGGGGTAATTTGGTATTCTAGCGGGAAGGTGATTGCGGGTTTTTCCCATGACTATGGGCATATAGGACATTTTCTTATGGTCTGTTGTTATGCCGCCCAATGAATTTGTGCAAATATTGTGTTACAGTCAGACTCGAGTGTTGTAGTGGGTGGGCTTTGTTCAAGGAGGTGTACTTATAGCAAAATTTTGAATACGGTATCGAGTAGCATATCAATAAAGGTATTGAAATGAAATATCAATAACGTAACACAATAAATATCGATTAGCATATCAATAAATATTTCAATATCAATAACATTTCATGTACTATTTTGAAATAATCTACATAAAAAAAATATATATATATATAAATACATATATAAATTATATTTTAAAATAATAGTCAAAATGTTGATAATTATATATATAAATATATATGTAATTAGTCTAGTATAAATTTAGGTAAAAAATAATAAAAAAATAAAAAATAATGGCTGAATCCGATACAAGGTTGGTATCGGTCGAAATATTGATCGAAATGGCCGGTATAGTCTAATATAACCAATATTTTAGGCGGAACGGTACAACTCTATAATGTGTACTGGAGAACCGACTGGTACGACATATTTCGACCGTACCGGTCAGTACGATACGAGTCTGAAAACAATACTTTATAGTACTTATGGGATTCTAGGGAGAAGTTCAAAGGCTGCTGCAAGTTCTTAACGTTCAAGTGAAACATATGTTTAGAGAAGCGAATATGACAACTGATTCTTTGGCTTAGGAAGTAGCTCATGACTCATGAGTGCTCATTGGAGTTTTTTCGTGATAACTTTGACCAGGAACATTTTCGAGGCCTAATTGATAGATGGGATTTGCCTCATGTTCGGAATCGATAGTATTATTTTGTTAGACTTGGTTGTACATAATAAAGTTTGGATTTTTGTCTATATGTAATCCCACGTATCTGGTTTGTTTACACAAATTTTCTATACCATAAGTGAAGTTTTCAATTAAATTGTGGTGTGGCCCTCTTTATTAATATATATAGGCGTTTGTACGTAAAACTGGACAGTGGGAAATATGGGAGAACCGAGAGAAAAAATAAATAAAAAAACTAGGCCGTTATGAACAATGCAGTAAAAGTGAGACTGAAATTTTAGGATAAGGCCCATATCCTTGTCATCCAAGCTATGCCTTGTTAGCCAGACGCATCAATACGTTTATAGGAAAAGTAGGACTCTAAATGAATTAGGCTATTTGACAACTAGTTCGATACTCGTTCAGTTAAATTCGAATTAAATTTGACTTGCTAAAAAAACAAGTTCGCTCGTGAAAGCAGATACTCGCTCAATTAATAAATGACACGTACTCGACAAAATTCGACTCGACTCGACTCGGCAAACTCGTTAAGGCTCGCTCGTTTATGCTCGAGTCGACTCGATTAAAATTCATTATATATATTGATAAATATATACACATTAACATATATGTGTTATATATAGGTATTGCTAATAATATAAATATAATATTTTTATAATTAAATATGTAATATGTAATCTTATTACTTATATCTATATGATGAATATATTTCATAATTATGTTTTATAATTTGTACAATAATTAGTCTATAAAATTTAATAATTTCATATATTAATACTTGAAAAGCATATGAAATATATATATACTATCATATTATGTGTATTTATTAATAATATATATAAGCATATAACATATTATTATGATGAATAGATATTAACTAGTTATATATTAAATATTAATTCTTTTTTATTTTTAAATTTTATTCAAAAAATTAAAAAAAAAATTGAGCTCGAGTTTTGGCTAGAGTTCAAATTCATTTGTGAGACGAGCTTGAGCTCGAACTCAAGTCGGAAGTTTAGTATATCGAGTTGAACTCGAGCAAATAATAAATAAAAATTTGAGTTCAAGTTCGAATATTTCGAGTCGAGCTCAAATTTAATAAGTCAAATCTCAGTTTAACTCCACTCATTTACAACCCTAACGAAAGAAAACCAATCTTCACTGCTTTGCAAAGTCCAAGTCCAGACGGATCAGGCCCATGGTCTAATCCAAGTTTTCCTTGCTCCACTGCACAAGATATCTCGGGCCAAGTGCATACATTTCTGATAGAAATATATTCTTGAAAAAATGTATGGAAAAAATAGTAATGACGGTTGTAGCATGGCTAAATGTTGTATAATTGTTTTAATAAAGAATTGATTTATTATTAAAAAATTAATTTTTTTTTGTAAATTTTATATTTATTTATTTTTATTAAAGTGATTATGCATCACTTAAACAATCCACAACTACAAATATTATTTTTCTGAAAAAACACATTATATCTAATTTACTTGATTTAGTACATTAAATTATAAAATTATTTTATTACAAAACATATATAACATAATATATGAAACCATATTAGTTGTAAGATTTTTTTGTTACTATAGTAATTCTCTATTACTAATAGGGTAACGCTGCCAAGCGATCGGCTACTTACATAGGAACAACAATCCTCTAACGTGAAGCCAACACGTAAAATATTTTACAAATCTCACAATAGACTAGCGCATGGGATTGGGGTAGCTTCTGAATTTCTTCCTTTGTTTTTTTATTTTTATTTCTTGCTCTCTCCCCCTCACAACGCCTCCTCCCTTCATCTTTTCACACAAACAACACGAAGTTTCGTCTTTGCAACTTCTTCTCTTCAACGTCTTCTTGCATTTACAGATATCCTTCGTCTTTCAGGTTGACAGTATTTTTTTTATTTTTTGTTTCAGGTTGAAAATATAGTTTTGCTTCTTCTTGCAAAGAAAAAAAAAATTCATTGTTGTTTGATAAAAGAGATTTTCCACCATCGTCAACATATCTCATCTGTGAGACGCTTGAAACTTAGGCTGAAATTTTTCAATACTTTGAATGCCAGCTAAACATTTTGTAGACAGAAGGATAACAGAAAACCACACAAAGCCCATGAAATGAAAGAAGCTCAAGTGTCCATGGCCTACTCTAAGATGTTTCTAAAATCAAATCATATACCCACAAAATCAAAATGTTTCACTCGATAATATTTTGATGGAATTACAACAAAAGAACTGTTGATGTCACAAAAATCTCAACAGGCCAAGACAAGAAAATAAATCATTTCCAGCACACTGGAGCGAGTTAGGCTTCGATGGGTGTCGTTTGAAGCCCTCGGTGAGACTCCGGTGCAGCCATACGTATCCGAATAGCAGATAAATAAATATAGAAACACAGTATTTTCGTAGTTCGGCGTAAAGCCTACACCCACGGGGTTTTAGGGAAAAGAATCCACTATAATGAATATTTTTACAGTCTCTCAGGGCTTTCATTATACGTAAATAAAATACATGATTCTACTAGTATGAACTATTGGGTTCATCTGAGAAGATGAAGTAGGCGATCCGAGAGAATAGAGGGATTGTTGTATAGCCAGCCATTCAGTCAGTTATTGATCGAGAGAGAGTTTCGATATTCTGATAGTTGCCTTTATATAAAAGTTTTAATCTGGATATTATTTCTTGCATGTGTCAGTTGCTTGTCTTTATGGCCTACCACCCATGTAATCTAATCCACTCAACTCTTCACTCTTGTCTTCTAATGCACTAAATAATAAGCCTAGGCCCTACTTGAGATATTTCACCTTCAAAAACCCCGCGAATTCTTACCAAAGACACTTTGGTGAGAATTCTAAAGTATCCGAAAATCAAGAAGGTGGTAGTTCGTCATCTGAGCCTGAGGTAATAAAAACATGCAATATATATGTTATCAAGAAAATGCCGTAAGGTGTGAGGATTTACGACCCCGCAATCCACAAGCGGTCATTGGCGGGAAACCAGGTGTGCGAGGGTTTACGTGCAAGCCTAGACCTGAGATTCAACCCCGCGATTCGCAAGCATCCAAGATAAGACTTGTCGAGTGTGCTTGGTGGGCGGATCGCAAGCCTCGAGCCTATAATGGATGTAAGGACTTGATGAGTGAACTTGGGTGCTGGACCTTAAGCCTCGAGCCCTTAACGAACGAATCGTTGGGCTGGTCATGGGTGGTCGGACGACCCCGTGACGAAACCTAATCCCGTATGACGAGTATGGAGCTGGCGTTGCCATGGAATGAGTGCGTCAACTTTGCACTGCAAAACAATTTTATCAGTGGAAATATGAATTTTCATACCACTAAGTCCGAGTGTTGAGTCCGAATTTGCATGTGCATTCGAAGTATAAAATTTGTGAAAATTGATTTCGTAGTATTGCAGCATTTTTAATTCCCATAATCTGAGGTGACGAGTGACCTCTAAAAATAAAATAGAAAATAGGCGAGTCATATGAGCTAGGAACACAGCCTATATATGTCTGGCGAACATGCATGGTGAGTCCCTACTGTCGTAAGGGAGATGGGTGAGATGAATTGGTGTGTAATAATTTTTTTTTTAAGCGAGCATGATTGGCGAGTTGGCGGGAGTGTGATGAGCTGGCGAACATGGTGTCCGTGGGTGTTATGGATGTGTCGGGCGTGCTCAAGCTATTCTGGGCGAGCCAGGAGGTGCTCAAGTGAAGTCAAATGGTCATGTTTTGGGCGAACTTCGTGAGCATGGTGAGAGGGCGAGCTAGTGAGAAGGCAGGTTATTTGAGGATGGTCTGGGCGAGCATGATGCCTGCCAATAGACTGGGCGATCATGGTGGTCTATGGGTTACGCCAGATAAATGGCGGGCCCTCATCTGTGTTGGGTGAGCTTTGTAGCTGGCGACCCCACTTTGCTGTGAGAGAGTTGGGCGAATGGCGAGAGGAATTTTTAGAGAGGTGGCGAGCTGTGAAAAGTCTTGGGCGAGTGTGAGCCGTGAGGTTGGAAAGGTGAGAAGGAGCTTGCTGGCGAGCTGTGAGTGTGCTGTGATGGTGAGCATGGTGCATGGTGCATGGTGAGCTGGCTCTGCCGCGGGCGACTGGATGAGGCAAGCCGATGTGGTGACCGTGTGTGCCACGGTGAGCTGGAGAGCTGGAGGAGCATGCATGGAGACAGAAAATTTTGGCGGTCACAGTGGTGACCGTTGGATGGTGGCCCGAGCTCACGACGCAATGCCGTGAGCTTTGAGCTTGATCCTTTGACGTGCATGCACATGAGTGCATGCACGGGCATGTCTCCGGTGGGTGGATGCCCTGCCGGAGATAGAAAATTCTGGCGGTCACGGTGGTGACCGCTGGATGGTGGCCCGAGCTCACGGCGCAACACCGTGAGCTTTGGGCTCGATTCCTCGACGTGCATGCACTTGAGTGCATGCACGGGCATGTCTCCGACGGGTGGATGCCCTGCTGGAGATAGAAAACTCCGGCGGTCATGGTGGTGACCGTCGGCAGCTACCCTGCGAAGGGCCCACGGGACTAAGGCCAGTCCCGTGGGTGTACACCGGGCATGCATGCCCATGCTCTGGATCATGGGCCCGCCACGGTGGCTGGCCCAGAAAATTCTGGCGGTCCCATTAGGACCGTCGGCGGAGCATGACAACTCGTGGCGGAGCGCCGTGAGTCTCTAGGTGACGGGGCGCCCATGGCACTGGGCAGATCACCGTGGCGGGCCCAGAAATTTCTGGCGATCCCAATGGGTCCTCCGGCGAAGCCCGACGGCTCTTTGGGAGATGGGGCGCTCGCCATGAACTGGGCACGACACCGTGCCGTGCCCGTGCGCTGTGCATGGCACTGCACAGTGCCATGCACATGCGACCGCACTGTGCACTTAAGTGCACAGTGCTTTCCACGTCCAGTGCACGTGATCTGCCTGTATGCACTATGTTGTGAGTGTGTTCACCTGGGTTTTATCTGGCGAGCTTGTATACATGCTATTTTTGCAAAATAAAATAATAAGTGGCGAGTGTAGTGTCCGTGAGAAAATACAGTGTTATACATAAAAAAAAAATAGTATGAGGATAAAAAATCTTTCTTTTAGGCGAGATATTTTCTCACATTTGCCTGATATTATACAAAAATAGCACAATTAAGAATACTCATCAGGGGACATCATTTGCATGTCTGAGAAGTGATCCAATGTCCTAGAAAATTATCATTTTCCCACCTTTGGTCTTACCATCCCACAGACGGCGCCAATGTTGATGTCACAAAAATCTCAACAGGCTAGGATAGGAAAATAAATCATTCCCAGCACACTGGAGCGAGTTGAGCTTCGATGGGTATCGTTTGAGGCCTCCGGTGAGACTCCGGTGCAGTCATACGTACGCGAATAGCAGATAAATAAATATAGAAATACAGTATTTACGTGGTTCGGCGTAAGGGCTACGTCCATGGAGTTTTGGGAAAGAGAATACACTATAATGAATATTTTTACAATCTCTTAAGGCTCTCACTGTACGTGAATAAAATACATGATTCTACTAATATGAGCTATTAGGTTCATCTAAGAAGATGAAGTAGGCGATCTGAGAGAATAGAGGGATTGTTGTACAGCCAGTCAGCCAGTTATTGATCGAGAGAGAGCTTTGATATTTTGATGGTTGCCTTTATATAGAAGCTTTAGTTTGGATATTATTTCTTACGTGTGTCAGTTGCTTGTCTTTATGGCCTACTACCCATGTGTTCTGGTCCACTCAACTCTTCACTCTTGTTTTCTAGTGCACTAAATAATAGGCCTGGGCCCTACTTGGGATATTTTACCCTCACAAGAACTTGGGTAGCAGCGAGAGGTATTTTGTTCCCTAATGCTTCTCTGTCTCACCCATGTCTTCTTCGCTTTCGATTGATGCAGGTTGTCTCAGCTAGCGTCGGCAATTCTATTTCAGGAGTGTTGAACCCAAGGTTTCAAGTCTCGTATTTACGTATAAATTTTGATGATAACAAATAATATTGAAAACTCAAGCTCAAGTTGTCTATGCATGAAGGGAGCTAAACACATCAAGAAATCAAGCATGAGCAAGAAAGATATCAAGTCTACAAATGAAGCTCATAGATTATTTTTGTACATCTCTTGATAAAATTAGAAATTGGATTAAGGCTCCAAATTACTCTTTTTTCTCATAAAACATCAAATTATTTTTTCCACATATGCAAGACATTTTTAAATGTCTTAGTTTTGAAAATTATGTTTTTCACATGTGCATAACACCATCAAACAAAATAATTTCGAAAATTATATTTTTTTTATAAAAACTTGATTTTATAAGATGATTGATTATCATATTTGACATGTGCATATTTTGTTTGAAAGTCTTGAAGGGAGGTGGTGTGTTTTTTTGACTAATGCAAAAGGTAGATGATTTTGTTTGAGAATCTTAAAGGGTGGTTGTGTGTTTTTTTGACAAATATAAAAGATAGATGATTTGTTTGAAAATCTTAAAGGGTGGTTGTGTGTTTTTTTGACATATGCAAAAAGAAGATGATTTTGTTTGAAAAATAAATCATGCTCATTTTGTCTTGTATGAAAAGCAAAAGATTAGGTTTGATTTCTTTGAAAAATGAATGGAGTTGTCTTTGACAAATGCAAAAAGGAAATGTTTTTATTTGAATTTTTTGAAAAGTGAATAGTGCTCTTATTTGACATGAGAATCTTTTCAAATTTGAAATTGAAAACTCATTTACCTATAAATAGCTCACTTGAGTTTTGCAAAAATCACAACAAGAGCTTACACATCTATTGCTAAATTTTGCATCATTCTTTCAAAGCTCTCATTCTCTCTTTTCTAAAGTTTTGAGCCTTAATTCTTGTTCTTGTTGAGAGAGATATAGTTTGTGCTGTATTGTTCTTATTTCACTCATTGAGGAGTGTTTTCTGATAGCCTACCCACTATCAATTCTTGTATCAATAAGAGGGTGTGTATAACCCTTGTGTGTGTAGAAGGTGTTCTACACGGGGAATAGTTAAATCACCAAGTGTGAGGTGATTGGAAGTAAGAGGGTGTGTATAACCCTTGTGTGTGTAGAAGGTGTTCTACACAGGGAATAGTTGAATCACCAAGTGTGAGGTGATTGGAAGTGTAGAGGGTGTTCTACACGGAATCTTTGGAGCGGTGCTGCTCAAAGGTGTAATAGGTTTCTATCTCCACCTAAAGGAGATTGAATAGTGGATTTGGGAATCCTCAAGGGGTAGCTTGAGGCGAGGACGTAGGCAGTGGGGCTGAACCTCGTAAAAATACTGAGTTTGCTTTCTCTTACCCTACTCTTTATATTTCCTACTGCTTTATATTTTGGTTATATTTTATATTGTATATTTAGTTTATAAATATTAATTTTTTAATATAACCCAATTCACCCCCCCTCTTGTGTTAGTCATCTGGGCAACAAGTGGTATCAGAGCTAGAGCTCTATTATAAGATTAACTATCTTTTGAGTTAAGATCTTATGGCTAACATTGCAGCTTCATTTGGTGAAGGTCAATCTAGCAGTCGGCCTCCACTCTTTTGTGGAGACAATTACTCATTCTGGAAAGTTAGAATGAGAATATTCCTTCAGGCTCAAGGTCGAGAAATCTGGAAATGTATTGTAAATGGACCTTATATTCCAACAAAAGTAGTTGATGGAGTAAAGGTCAAAAAGGAAGAAGAAGAGTTTAATCGTGAAGACGATAGACTTTATACTTTGAATTTAACTGCTATGAATTTATTATATAATGCTCTCAATGGTAATGAATTTAATAGAGTAATGACTTGTGCTACAGCAAAAGAAATTTGGGATAACTTGGAAGTTACTTATGAAGGAACTTCTCAAGTTAAGGAATCAAAAATTTATATTCTTACTCATGAATATGAAATGTTTAAGATGAATGATGATGAATCTATTTCTAGTATGTACACTCGTTTTACTAACATCATAAATAGCTTGACAGCTCTTGGCAAAGTTTATTCCAAAGTGGAGATAGTAAGAAAAATTCTCAACTCTCTACCAAAACGTTGGGAATCAAAAGTGACAGCGATTCTTGAAGCTAGAGACCTCAAGAAGCTCGAAGTGAATGAACTCATCGGGTCACTTATCACCCATGAGTACACATTGAAAAGAGGAGAAGAAGAAGGAAAGTCAAAGAAGAGCTTGGCACTTAAAGCTGTCCCACATGAAAGTGAAAGTGATGAAGATGAGGAAAATGACGACAAAGATGAAGAAGTTGCGATGATAACAAGAAGAATTCAGAAGTTCTTAAAGAAAAATAAAACTCCTCCAAGGAAATCCTTCAATAAGTTTTCCAAGAAAGATTCAGGTAAAAATGACACTTTAATTTGTTATAAATGCAATAAACCCGGTCATATCAAGCCAGATTGTCCTCTGCTAAAGAAAGATCGAAACAAAGGCAAAAAAGCAATGAAAGCTACGTGGAATGATGATTCAAGTAGCTCAAATAGTGAAGCAAGCAATGGAGAATCAGGAAATCTTTGTCTTATGGCTAAAGATGACATTGAGGTAACAAATTTTGATAATATTGAAGATCCTTCATATGAAGAATTGCAAAATGTTTTAGAAGAAGTATATGAGGAATTTGAAAAATTGGGTATCAAGTATACTGTTTTGAAAAAGAAAAATTATTCTTTAACAAACGAAATTGATATTTTAAGAAAAGAAAATATTGTTTTGAAAGATGAAAATTTTGAGTTGAAGAAAAAGAAAACTGATTTAGAAAATATTATTGAAAACTTTACGAATGGAAAAAGAAATTTTGAAAAACTTCTTGGTAGTCAAAGATGTGTTTTTGATAAGGCAGGCTTGGGATATAAGCCAAAACAAAAATACAAATCTTATAAAAACTTCTTTGATAATCCTTCTACATCAAAATCCAATATTCAAAATTCTTTTCATAAAAATAATTTTGTTAAAAAGGGATACTATTATAATCACTCAAGTTCTTCATATATGTCACATGCTATTTGCAATTTTTGTAATAGAAATGGTCATAATTATTTTGCTTGTCCTATTAGAAGAAAACATACAATGACTATTAGGGCCATATGGATACCTAAAAATCTTATTTCTTCTAATACTAATAAATAAAGGACCCAAAGAACTTGGGTACCAGGAATTGTTTTTAATTGCTTTTGTAGGTATGCATGAAGTATTCTACAGAAAAAGGATGTGTGATATTTGGATACAATTCAAAAGGGAAAATCATGGAAATAGAAGGAAAGATCATCAAGACTTAGTACAAGATGCAACCAAATAGTGGAAACATGTGAAAGATCATCCAGCGGAATAAATTCTAGGAGAACCTTCACAAGGTGTAAGTACTCGATCATCTCTTAGAAATATTTGCAATCATACTACTTTTCTATCTCAGATTGAACCTAAAAATATTGATGAAGCACTTCTTGATGAATCTTAGATTCTAGCTATATAAGAAGAGATTAATTAATTTGAAAGAAATAATGTATGGATATTTATTCTTACACCTAAAAATTATGTTGTTATTGGAACAAAATGAGTTTTTAGAAATAAGAAAGATGAGTCTAAAATTATCACTAGAAATAAGGCTCGACTTGTAACCCAAGGTTTCAATCAAAAAGAAAGAATCGATTATGATGAGACATATGCACCAGTCACAAGATTAGAAGTTATTCGAATGCTACTTGCATATGCTTGTTATAAATATTTCAAATTTTTTCAAATGGTTGTTAAAAGTGTTTTCTTAAATAGTTTTTTTTTAAAAGGTTTTTTAAGAGGAAAGATCGATATAACTCTTTTAATCAAATATGAATAGAATGATATTCTTCTAGTTCAAATTTATGTAGATGATATAATATTCGGTGCTACTAATGAAAATATGTGCCAAGTTTTTGCTAAGACTATGCAGGAAGAATTTGAAATGAGCATGATGGGAGAGCTTATATTCTTTCTCGGATTACAAATTAAGCAAGCAAAAAGTGGGATATTCATCAATCAAAATATATTAAAAAATTGCTGAAGAAGTTTGGGATGGAAGGTGCTAAGGAAACTGGAACACCAATGAGCTCATCCACTAAACTTGATAAAGATGAATCCGGTAAACTAGTTGATTCGAAGGTATATCGAGGTATGATTGGTAGCTTATTATATTTGACAACCGGTAGACCAGATATTATGTTTAGTGTATGTTTATGTACACGTTTTCAATCATTTCCAAAATAATCTCATTTGATTGCAGTCAAGCGGATTTTTAGATATTTTGCCAATACCATTGACTTAGAGTTATGGTATCCTAAACACATTATTTCGATCTTATTAGTTATTCAGGTACCGATTATACTGGTTCTTTGAAATAAGATATCATTTTTTTTTGAGATCATGTGCAGAAAAGGCGATATAGTACTGGAGTTCACAAACACACACGATCAGTTAGCAAATATATTCACAAAACCCTTACCAGAAGATAGATTATTTATGATTAGAAGAGAAATAGGTATGATGCATGTTATGAATATCTCTTGAAAGATATATCAGAGTTCATAAAAATAGAGAGATATTTTTTTAAATACTTTTACATAAACTTGAGGTTCTTAGCCTCATGTTTGAGACGCTCATTCTCTTCATACAATATCATGTCATCCCTATCCATGGGAACTGGCAAGCGGAATGAAGAATCCAATAGAGATTTCAACTTTTTATTCTTCTGCCGAAGGATTCCTTCCCTTGTGTGAGACTCTTGAACAATTCGTTGAAGTACAACAATTTGTTCTTTAAGCTTTTCAACCTCATGATTTTTGACTTGTAGCCGCTGGGAAAAAGCGACAATAGAGGATGAGTAGCGAGTCCCAAGACTCACCAAGTCGTAGATAGCATCGGAGTCTGGCTTATTAGCCAAACTATTGTTCTCTTGCTGCAACATGGCGCCAATGGTAGCTGCAGAAAGGACATGAGATTCAGATGTAGAATACCTCATGGATGCATCTAGAGGAATGTTAGAAGAATGCGCCATTGAGAAAAGAATTGAAAACTTAAAGCGAGAATATTGAAGGAAAGCAGATGAGTTATAGAGATGAGAATAAGATTTGATGCAAATCGGATGAACTTTAAAAATTCATTTTATAGAGATAGCATAAAGAACAAGACAAACTATTGTCTCTTCAAATCTTATTAGTCAAAAGAAATATAAGATATGCTGGACACACATTGTCAAAAGTTTTCTTACTAGAAAAACGGTTCTCTGCTCCTATCATGACATTGACGGCCTTAGGAGAGAAGATTGATGGTTGATGCGTCAAGAGTTCCTGATTCAAGTCTGGAACATTAGTGGAAGAGAATTGTTCGGCCATTCTATCGTTATGGAGAAACAGAACTTAGGTCAAGAAGCAATGTTTTTTTTTTGGTATTCGATTGGTGAAAATGATTTTTTTTTATAGAAACTCAGAGCCTTCAAACCCGTTTGTCAACAACATCAGGCGATTGATCTGCTTTCGCACCGACTGCTAGAGCTAAGCCTCCAACCTTTACAGGTTTTGTCAGATACGCGTGGCTCCGCACCGAATTGCCAGAGTTAGACTTCCAACATTTGCAGGTTTTGTCGGACATGCATGGCTCCGCACCGCATTGCCAAAGCTAGGCCTCCAGCTTTTGCTGTCTTTGTCGGACACGAATAATTCTAATTATTCATCTTCAAATCTTCGAAACATCTAATTCGTCAATAACATCAAGCGGATTTAAATCTTCTTCCGCACCGAGATGATAAAATTCGGCTTCAACGTTTGCAACTTTTGTCGGACACGGGTGGTTCTAATTTCTACAATCTCTACTAACGCATCGTTTTATTTGTCTATTGGTTATTGCAGGATTATATCTTATTGATCTAATTATGATTCCTTTTTAATGATGCCAAAAGGGGGAGAAGTCTTATACTAGTATTATACTACCCTGTTATATATGCTAGAATCATGTTTATATTTTTCTTGAAATACTAACGCATATTTTCAGGGGGAGCTTAAGTATTACTGCAGGTCGCAGATTTCTACTAAGTATTTGTCATCATCAAAAAGGGGGAGATTGTTGAACCCAAGGTTTCAAGTCTCGTATTTACGTATAAATTTTGATGATAACAAATAATATTGAAAACTCAAGCTCAAGTTGTCTATGCATGAAGGGAGCTAAACACATCAAGAAATCAAGCATGAGCAAGAAAGATATCAAGTCTACAAATGAAGCTCATAGATTATTTTTGTACATCTCTTGATAAAATTAGAAATTGGATTAAGGCTCCAAATTACTCTTTTTTCTCATAAAACATCAAATTATTTTTTCCACATATGCAAGACATTTTTAAATGTCTTAGTTTTGAAAATTATGTTTTTCACATGTGCATAACACCATCAAACAAAATAATTTCGAAAATTATATTTTTTTTATAAAAACTTGATTTTATAAGATGATTGATTATCATATTTGACATGTGCATATTTTGTTTGAAAGTCTTGAAGGGAGGTGGTGTGTTTTTTTGACTAATGCAAAAGGTAGATGATTTTGTTTGAGAATCTTAAAGGGTGGTTGTGTGTTTTTTTGACAAATATAAAAGATAGATGATTTGTTTGAAAATCTTAAAGGGTGGTTGTGTGTTTTTTTGACATATGCAAAAAGAAGATGATTTTGTTTGAAAAATAAATCATGCTCATTTTGTCTTGTATGAAAAGCAAAAGATTAGGTTTGATTTCTTTGAAAAATGAATGGAGTTGTCTTTGACAAATGCAAAAAGGAAATGTTTTTATTTGAATTTTTTGAAAAGTGAATAGTGCTCTTATTTGACATGAGAATCTTTTCAAATTTGAAATTGAAAACTCATTTACCTATAAATAGCTCACTTGAGTTTTGCAAAAATCACAACAAGAGCTTACACATCTATTGCTAAATTTTGCATCATTCTTTCAAAGCTCTCATTCTCTCTTTTCTAAAGTTTTGAGCCTTAATTCTTGTTCTTGTTGAGAGAGATATAGTTTGTGCTGTATTGTTCTTATTTCACTCATTGAGGAGTGTTTTCTGATAGCCTACCCACTATCAATTCTTGTATCAATAAGAGGGTGTGTATAACCCTTGTGTGTGTAGAAGGTGTTCTACACGGGGAATAGTTAAATCACCAAGTGTGAGGTGATTGGAAGTAAGAGGGTGTGTATAACCCTTGTGTGTGTAGAAGGTGTTCTACACAGGGAATAGTTGAATCACCAAGTGTGAGGTGATTGGAAGTGTAGAGGGTGTTCTACACGGAATCTTTGGAGCGGTGCTGCTCAAAGGTGTAATAGGTTTCTATCTCCACCTAAAGGAGATTGAATAGTGGATTTGGGAATCCTCAAGGGGTAGCTTGAGGCGAGGACGTAGGCAGTGGGGCTGAACCTCGTAAAAATACTGAGTTTGCTTTCTCTTACCCTACTCTTTATATTTCCTACTGCTTTATATTTTGGTTATATTTTATATTGTATATTTAGTTTATAAATATTAATTTTTTAATATAACCCAATTCACCCCCCCTCTTGTGTTAGTCATCTGGGCAACAAGGAGATAACCCATTTACTCTAAAAGCGTATTTGAATCGTTATTGGACCAAACATATCCAGAAGGATCTGGACAAGCTCACTTTTCTGCTATTCAAGGTATCCCCATTGAGCGCGACAGCGAGAGGTTATTTTTGACTGGGTTGAAATCGTGACGAGAGTATCTTTGCGAGGTTTTGGTATGGGGGCAAGAGAGATGGATGAAACTGAAAGGGTCTAGGTTTTGGTCTGCAAGGTTTGGGGAAATCGAGTGATTTGATGTATTGCGGCGTAGAGGGACTTGTTATGTAATGCATACGTGGCGCTTGGATATTGAAGGGCTGTTTATTAGACAATATCAGCCCAATCGGCTCACAGTTTTTCTCTTACTAAGATGGCATGACTTAGGACCAATTTGTTTAATAAATTAAGTTTTACTATTCACAACTCATTTCGTACTTTCAATTTATCTTAATTACTTATTTTAAATTTCAACTCATCTTAACCACTCATTTTATTACTATTTATAACTCATCTCATCTTATCTCTAAATCCAAACCACCCCTTAATTTAAAAAAATTTTACAGATTAAAGTTTTTTGCCAGTTATATATTGCATGCCATGTCTGTAAGGCTAGCAAAAAAAATACATATAAAAGTATAATTTCAATCAAACTCGAGGAAAAATTAATGTTTTGGATATTGTACTAGTAGGTATACTAGTCAAGATGCTAGAATGAAATATTTTGATACCAGTACTGTTTTGTGTATCATTTCGAAATAGTTCATACATAAATAAATTATATATATAAATCATATTTTAAAATAATAGTTAATATATGAATATATTATATATAAATATATATAATTAGTCTGGTCTGAATTGAGATTAAAAAAATGGCAAAAAATGAAAAAAAAAAGTGAAAGACCGAAATCCAATACGACTAAAATATCGACCAGTACGAAACAATCCATTATTTTGTATTGAACAGCCGGTCGATACGGCATATTTTGACCGTACTAACCGATACGATACAAAATTCAAAACAATAGAAAAAAGCACATTAACCCATTAAACTATATAACAACAAATAATTATAAAGCCATTTTAATTTGAATCATAAGTTGCAACTGATCCCCAGCTAATATAAACGAAAAATATGTAAGTAGTGTAGCACAATCTTAACAATTAAATTTAAAGAAGGGTGTAAGTTACAAAATGAGTGATAGTTTAAGGGTCAAATTAAGTAAAAGTTTTGATAATTTAATGATCATAATATAACAAGAAAATTTTATTAAACGCGTCAAACTTTGAATATAATGGGAGGAATACAAATTTTATGTGTATAATTACATACGCTATTGATTTATTATCTCAGATCTCAAAAGCTTATAACACACACACACATATATATAACTCTTGTTGTTAATTAGTTATTTCAATACAAGAAAAGCTATAAATATATACACATTAGGTAGAAGCAACGTGCCAAAGCATGTTTGTTTAGTTTTATTTTTATTTTTATTTTTTTAATTAAGAACTAATTTTTTTATTAATAACAACGTAATGTTTTTGGGTAATTAAATATAATTTCTAACTCAAATTTTACGATTACTCATAATTATGTAATTTATAAATAATTACATGCTGTCATATATTATAAAATAAGAATATTAATAATAATAATAACATAGTCCCATAAATAAATATTACCCATAGTTTTATGAAACTTATTTGAGATAATTTTATTTCTAGGATGACGATCCAGCATTTCCCTCATTTTGCATTGCCTCAATAGAGAGGACATTAAAATACTTATGTTTTTTCTCCTTCAGTTTCTCTGGATCTACATAAACTTGAATCTTCCAAATTTTTTTTGATAATTTCTCTACATCACTTTTAATATATGGTCAATGTTCCTACAAAATAAATTTTGAATAACTTTACATAGTTAATAAAAACCTTTTTTTTATTAACTTATTATAACCAAACTCAATTTATGAATAAAAATTTTAAAAGATACATCTCTAGCATGTTTCATCAACTCAACTACTGAACAACCAAATGCCTCCTCAACTATTTCATCAAACATAGTTGCAGCTAACTTTCAAATATTATCATCTAGTTCAACATGTGCCCTAGCACTTTAAATGCATTGAAAATAATATATTCAATTTGAATAGTGTTAAATTCTAAATTAAATTAGACATCAATTATAAATTAAAATTGTAAGATACATATCGTGGTTTGCAAACCCCTTGATTTTTGCAGCATATACAAACGAAGCTTTCATTCTATCCATATCCAGTTCCTTTATTACAACCAACACATGATATGTAAAAAAATACTTGGCCCAAGTCAATTACATTTATGTTCACCTTTATCCATAATTTTACTTTCTACATTAAATCATAATTAATATTTAAAGGAATGCTTGTGTAAATATTTTAGTTTATCACTAATAAAATCATATTTACCACCATGGGTTGCAAACCCTTCATCAACTTTGTAATATTGCAATTTTTCACAATTTCTCGAATACCAACAGATGATAGAGGGGCAGATGGGTAAGTCAAGCATCTTGCAATAATACTTTCAATTATTAAATCATTATTCTCCTCCCTTAAATTCAGAAAAGAAGAATAATGTAAGAAAATGAAATATATAGGTAAATTATATAAATCACATAATTAACTCTAACATAAATGCAGTAATACATAATTGATAATTTTCAAAAATTACCATTGCTTTATTGTAGCTGCCTCAAGAAGAAGATGATTGGTTGCAAAGGTACTTGACGAACGTGATGATAGAGATAATCTTTTGTCGAGATTGAAATCATTATTAATGCAAGTATATTCAATATGGAAAAATATTTAAGCTACTTAAATATTTAAAATAATGTTGTATGATCCAACATATATTTTTGTTCTAAGTATTATTAGTTTATTTTCAATAATTTCTGATATTTTCTGACATTTGTATTGGATAAATCAACCCCACATAGTCAAACATTTGGGGTTCAAGCTACAAAATTGAAATAACTAAAAAAATTAATAGAAGTTCCCAAAATTAATATTGGAATCCAATTTTAAAAGAAATGAGAAGTTATAAGATTTTTCTACCTTTCATCAATAACATATATATCTTGGATTGTTGTTGTTCCAAATACTGACGTTACCTCTTTAGTTGGCTTAATTTTGATTGCAACAACTAAAATATCTAATTATTAAAATATGAATTGTTAATTTATTGATAATTAATTTATAATTAGATTAAACGTAGATTACCTATTTATACATGCAATCGACCATTTATAAGCCTCTAATTCCTTGAATGGGATGATCTCATATTTTAGTGCCTTTATTTGCTCTTCATTTTGTGGAATATCTTCTATTATCGTTCTTGAATTCAAAGTCCATTGATATTGATATTGATATTCTACATTTCTGTACTTTGAATCTAGTGGTTTGACATGTGCATTACTGATATAATACGACTATAAAATATTTAAAGTATCGTCCCGAGAGTCAACATCAGTTCTAAACATTACATCATGCACTCGATTCCCCTAGGCAATATAAATAATTGTGATTAATAGTGTAATATATAAAATTATGAGGATTATTTTACCATAATAATAATTTTTTTTATTTTTAATCATTTTTGTATTTAATTTTTTTTTTACAAAGTATGTTGTAAAAAGATAACTAAATAAATGCAACATCATTGATATTTTTATATAATATGATAGAATTCAAGAACATCCAATTTCAAAGAATATCAAGATTTGGAAACACAATATATGCTAACAAATATTATACCTCATGATTAATTAATCTCAAATTTTGGTACTTCACTTTTGTGCATTGGTTTATTCGCTTAGATGACTTCTTTGCAACAATCATCTTAATTTTTCAGTTATTTATATTTAGAGTTATATCATTTATTGATGTAAACACCGTTTGCATTTTTTGCCCTTTTCAGATACAAAAATATCATACGCATAAATGTAACAAATTTTAATTTAAATTCATGAAGTGCCAAAACAATTGATGGAGGCATTTAATTAAATAATTGAATATTAGATATATAGAGAATAATATTATAATAGACAATAAATCGAAGTTATACAATTGAATCTTGTTACCTGTATAACATTAATTCAAACATGATAATGTTAGTAATTCTGTAAACACTAGTTTTTGTGCAGTTCTTTTTACGTCGTTCAGTGGACATTGATCGTATTAAAATCCTTACTACATATGCTTTCTTCTCCATTGATAAAGCCACATATAATTAACCATATGAAAAAATTGGTTGAGGTAAATAAATCCCAACAAAATCCAATGTATGCCTTTGTGACTTATTTATAATAATTACGAAACTTAATTTGATAGATAACCGAGGTCATTTGAATGGGAAACCACTATTTTCATCAACATTTGGTTAGAATGGTATCCTTAGAATGAATGCTCTTTTTTCGATATGATGTCCAACTGCAATTTCTGTATCTATGACATTTTGATCAAAAGTTTGATAAATTAAACGGATTTCGTTGCATAGCCTTTTTGAAGGATTAATATTTCTAAGCAGCATGATGAGACAATTTTTCTTCAGTAATAATTTATGAGGCGGAAGTCCATTTAGGGTTAGAGTATTTAAGAAATCCTCCATAATTGATTGTTTCAATGCATCTATTTTTTCATCAAAACTATAATATCGATGAATCTCACCTGAGAACTATGAATTAACAATGCATTTGTTTCATCAACATACATGTTCTTTGGTGTTAATATGGCCCGATTTATCATAGTTAAAATACTTATTGAATATTCATGAATATTGTGGAAAACATCTTCTATTAAATGATCTAAAGAAGTGTTGTCATCATCATAGGGAACAAGTATGTTATCCAGAATTTTTATGGTTTCACCAACTGTATTTGGTGGCATTTTGTTGCCTAATTCTAACACATAATCTGAAAAAACCGGATTCAATCTTGCTCACATGTCTTCAGTTAATTGAAATTTGGTCAATATAGGCCACAAATAAGAATAAATCAAACTGGCATTAACTTGTTATTGTTTGTTCCTTTACAAACCACGAGTAAAACCTGTAGAAAATCTCAGCCGGAAACAACAACCTTTCCACCGAATGTTACATCTAAATCATTGATGTCTCGTAGCATTTTATCTAATGCTTTGATATATTGTTTTCCTGTCATTGGAGTCTCATTCCATATTATTAATTTCGCTGCACGTAGTAGGTTTGCTAGGGTACTTTGTTTACTGACACAACACATGCTTCTTTTGTCAGTATCAAGTGGAAGCTTAAAGTGGGAGTGTGTTGTTCGTCCTCCCAGAAGAATAGATGCAGCAACACCTGATGAAACAATTGCAAGTGCTACTAATTTTCTTGATCGTATTGTTGCGAGAAATGCCTTGTATAGGAATGTCTTCCTTGTTCCACCTGGGCCATCTACAAAGAATGCAACAGTTTTGTTTGCCAATACTTTTTCCAGTACTACATTATATACATATTGTTGTTCACTATTAAGGAATTTTGATGAAGCAATATCTTCTTCTAGAATTTCAACAGTCAATTCATCATCAATTTCTCTATATTGAATTTCTTCTTCATCAAAGCAAATGTTATCATCAAGAAGGTGGTATGAGTTAATGTTTTTCCCCATTGATTCAATTGCAAAAGAGATTGAGTTCAATACTTGGGTTCTTACATTTGATATAGAATCTTCTATTGAGTTGAATCAACTGATATATCTTGTTTAAAACGTTCCTGAAGCTCCCTCGGATAGTTAGATTACAATAAACCAATATTATTGCAAATAACCGTCTCAAACTGGATGACATTTGATATAGATATGCTTTATGTAAACAATATTCTAAGGCACTGTCTCTCTGTTGCAAAACATGCATTGTTGCTGCCTTGTGGAATGTTATGGCTACAATACCATCAACTGTCCTAAGATCTTCAAACGACAAAGGTCCTCTTACATGGTTTAGCAATATCCGCAGATAATATCTCTCACCTTTAAATGGATTTGTTGTAACAATTCGAACTATAACGGTTTTCTCTTTTGAGGAGTCCACTATTTATATTGTTGGCTCCAAAATAATATTTCGAAAATTCTTTATACAATAATCTCAATGCATTCTCATCTACTCGATTTAATGCAGAAAAATCTGTTAGTATCGATTTTGTAGAACGATCTAAATTGACAACATTGATTAGGTTGTCATTTGCTCGGAAAGTCACTTGGTGTAAACTATACACTACTAGTTACATTTCATTAATAATGAAGCCATATATTCTCCACATTGTTTTGGGTGGAGCAATTATCAGACCAATTGAAATTATTGGATCTCATCAACTTGTTGATTGTTTTGTTCAAAAATCAAGTTGAAAGCAACACGATATGCCTTCATAAATGTACTTATTAAGATATTTGACTGCTTTTATTATAGAACAAATCTCGATATTAATATGACAGTCAAATGTTACAAGCAAATATGTATTATATGGAACAACCCAATGATTATCTAAATTTTAGCATCTGACTTTGACAGTTATTCTATTGTTTGAATGCTTATATATTGGGAAACAGTCATTTCCAACAGTTATAGCAAATGCACAATTTTTTAGATAATTACTTTTGCAACAATCATTTTTTTTCATGCAAACATTTGATGGGTTCAACACTCCACATGTTCCATGTATCATATGCTTGACAACAGTGTTATGCAAGTGCAAGTTCGTATTTTTATCAGGTATCTCTACTGATACAATCTCATCAAAAGATTTAGGCGCATAGACTTTCCAATTATTCTATAAGATAATTAAAAAAATGTGCATGTAAAAAACCTCTTTTTTGGTGCTCCGTAACGTAGATATATGCTGAGACTTTACCAAATATTTGTCTCTTGAATAATTGATCCTTTAATTCTTATAATTTTACACGAAAGACTCGAGCAACCAAATTAGGTTGATTATGACTCTCTTCATGCAGGCTTAGTTCATTTGTAATTTCTTACCAATTTGGATTGCACATCTTTGTTAAGAATATGTCTAGTTTGCCATAACGCTGAACTAAAGCCATTACTTCCATTGTTTTTTCTCATGTCTCTTGAACCTTCAATAAAGATGAAGGCAGTATAATCCGTTTTCCAACATTAGAAGCATTCGTTTTTCTAAGCGTAATGGTATTAACAATACCTCGATATAACTCAGACCAAATATGTTGTTGCTTATTTCTAAAATAATATAATCTTGACGTCTCGATCTTAATATACATATCTACTATAAATTGTTGCAATAGTTGACCAGAAAGTAGCAAAATTGATCTGACATTTTCTCTTATTTGCAATTTATAACAATAATATTCATGGCATGAAATAATTGAATCCTTTATTTTTCTGTTTAATGCTACAAAAGCTGAATGTGAATGAAATGTTACTAATTTGGACGTACATACCAAATAAAATTCTTGAATATTAATATTGCACTCTAATCTCGCTGTTCTCTTGCAAATTATTCTTCTGTAGTCATTAATTATTGAGGATTTATTGATCAGATTGTTTTGTTACATGTAGATCTGCTTCCTCTACTAACCTTTTTAATCCCTTGATGCCGACCAATATCACCAAAAGGAAATAACAACAGATATTACAATTGATTATAGCAACCAAAATAGCACTAAACTATATGACTTCCACCAGAATGGTTAGACAAAAATGTCTCATCCTCTCAGCTGATCTTCATTATAATTTTCTACCAATATTGATGCTGCTTGTGAGGATGTCAGGGGCATTGAATATATGTTGATCTAGGCTAGTATTTGATCTTATATGAATTATTTGATTTTTCAAATCTGGAAAATTACCAAGAGAGCAAAAAAATACAGAATACAGATTGATGCGAAGAATATTGATGAGTTGATTTATAATTGATGAATCCATTCTATTTGAATCAGAATGCGATTTTCTAATTTACGCTTTGTATCATAGAAATACAACTAAATATAAGAAGGACGACTATTTGAAGGAAGCAAATCATTGATATAATGATAGATTTGTTTATGAGTTTTGAAGGTATAAATCCCTTTATTTTTCCTACAAAGATCTTTATCAAATTTCACTCCAAAGGATGTAAAAGCGAACTTGTTATTATAAGTTCGAATATAGGTCCTAAAATGTGTAGATTTATCTGTCTCGGAGGTAAACAACGCATAAAGCAGATTAGGAACATCATTTGTGGCGAAAGAAATTGTCCTATCAATACAACAAAAGTCAATTATTTCATGGTGGAATCGCTTTGCTTTACAATGTATGCAGTTGAGTACTAATGGCAGAGAATATGCTTCAGATGGCATTATTTTCAACAATTGTCTTAATCCAGTAGAGTGGTGATGCGACTGACCTATTTTGATGAAAAATGAAAATAAGGCAATAGACGCAAGCTCATCATATTGTTTAAATTATCTGACTAAGGACACTACTAGTACAGTAGCAAGATTTGATGACTGAATTAAAAGAACCAACTAATTTTCTATTTCTTTCTTACCCCTACAATGTGTTGGTATATTTGTTTCATAGCTCGACTCCTCTCAAATAACATATGGATCTTATTTGTATAATATGTTCTGAAATCTCAGAGAGAAAGAACACAAGGAGGGTTGAATAAGAAATATCGAAAAATGATTAGAGGAGAACCTGTTGGATAAATAGTTGATTAGACATTAACACAGACATTAACACCAAAAAGAACACATACTTCACGAGACTAAGCCGCTTCAACGATATCAATATGAACGTTAGAATTCTGTTATCTCTTTGATACTCTTTGAACAAGACTAAAGTCCTGAACGTTATCTATATGTTGGACATCATTGTTTGAATATTGATCAATCGACGTAGTTATTTAATCACCAACAGATGTATCGACATCATCATCACTAAATGGTGTGGAATCATTTATATGAATCGAGTTGCTTTTGGATGCTCTTTATTTAGCATATTTCTCTTCGTTTTCTACGGTTCTCTTCATTTTTCTCTTCTGGTAAATCTCTATACATGATTCTTTTTGCAGTTTGTTTTCCATTATCCTCAAAAAATAGTTTACAAACTTAAATTTTATAGAAATTTATATTTTTGTTTGTAAATTAAAAAAAAATATTTACAAATTCTTACCACTTCTCATTATGTTAATGAAGAAAATAATTGTTTCAACTGTTGGATACTGTTCTACACAAGCAAGATAAAAGAAATAAATAACTACTTAATGTGAAATACACACACGCACGATGCATCGTAAATGTTATAAAAAATTCAATTAATTCCTACGCTCAAATAAATAAGTAATCAATTGATAAAATACTGTGAAACTGAAATCTAACAAAAGCATATATCAATATCACATACAAAAAATGTTTAAAAAACTATTTGTCAAACTAATTTCCTATTCCAAGCAACTACCAACTAAATACTAAAAGCACACACCAACAAAAGAATATATATTTATGTATAATATAATATAAAACAAATACACTTACAAGTTTTTGAATTAACAATGAAAAGTCTTTTATATGTTGAGACATCTTGATATGGAGAATAATCCCTGCTTAGACATAAAAGACATTGTAAATTTTAATTGCATTGTTTATACTTATCTCTCTCTCACTCTCTCTCTCTCTCTCTCTCTCTCTCTCTATATATATATATATTATTTCTCTTGAAAATAAGTAGATAACAACAATGATTATTAAGAACAAACAAATATTATGTAAAAAAAAGGCTTAGAATTCAATATTGTGTTGCTAGCTAGCAAGAAATACAATTAGTAATTTGTTTTAAATAATATTTTAAAAATCAAAGAAATTACAAAATGACTAAAAAACACATCCTTAATTATATATAAATTAAAATTAAAAAATAATAAACACACAATCAAAAGACCCAATCGAATTCCGTTTGTGGATTTAATATTTCTCACTCATTATAATTAATTTACTTGACCATATATGTTAAATTAAATATAAAACATATATAGTATATTAATTATATTTATTGCCTATTTTGATATGTGAGAAAAGTAATTATTTTATATACAATATATTGTATATTTTAATCTTCATTATTTAACTAAGATGCATTTGTTATTTTTAATGCTTTTTATTTTACTTTTTATTTTACTAAGAATGAATAAAAAATCTAGGAACATATTAAATATTTTTAAAAATATATATACAATAACTTTTTTATCATATATAAATTTTTATGTAATATAAATTCTAATTATATAAAATGACGTTATATTTTAATTTATATTTTGGATTAAATGATAAATGTCCCTGCTTATAATAAAATTAATGTTTATACCAAATATTTATAATAACAAATTGGGATGTTTTATTAAGAATTCTGAGGGCAATTAAAGAGACGTTTTATTAAGCATGGCAAAGGACGTGAAGAGAACATAAATTCTATTTTTGAAATGATCAATCCAAACGCATGTCTCAATTCAAACGCATGTGCTTAATTAATTTTAAATCAGCTTTTAGTTAAATGTTTAACGCAATGCTTTTGGTTAATATATATAGTATTAGCAGTGGTGCTACATGCGAGGCACGTTGACTCGTATTACTATAAAATAAATTATTAAAAAATATAAATATCTAGTGTACAAGAAAAAAACTAAGGTAAATAAGGATAATATAGCTCATTCAAGTTGTAAAAGCCACTAATTCAAACAATAAGCTTAGAAATTTAACAAACCAAATCATGCAAATTGGGTGGATAGTAAAAGCATAAATTTCAAAGATTTTTATTTTTTATTTTTTATGAGATGCAATGACTAAAAATCATCTTTTATTTCTACCAAATTCACACCAATCTGTTAACAACTCAACTCCTAAGAAAGATATTAAAAAGTGAAATGAAGTGGAAGACAAAAATAAGGAACCCATGCTCCACAGCTTGATAACTAATATGGTGATCAATATTTACCCCCAAAGTTTTATGGTATATTGCTCTTATATATTAATGTCTTTCACCCAAAAATAAGAAAAAAATCCCAACTATTTCCAACTACATCTAACATGACAAGATAGTAAACTACACTTTCTGTCGTAACATGACAAGATGTTTAGACAATATCATTAGGCATAAACTCGACGACAAGCAACCTCTCCTTACCTTCACAGCAACAACTTAAGAAGTTTGCCAATCACTTGTTCCTTAGCTACCCTAGAATCCGAATCCGAATCAAACTCCTCGTTCAAAACATTAAAAAGAAAACACACATACACAGAGACGGGAAAAGAAAACACAAACACACATCACCACTCTCAATGATGAAAATGAGCATGTAAATAAACAATTCAATTACAGAAAACTCCCAACAAAGTAGATGTGGGCAACGGAATTTCATTCAATTTTCAATCAATGCCAAAAAACTCAAAAAGAAATAAAATCATATCACTTTATTTTTGGTTTAATCTAGTAACAGTCAAATTTGATTAAAAACTAATACGAGTGATAAACAAATTTTCATTTTTCCACATACTTGATCCGTTGAAATTTCAAAAACTTATTTTTGGAAGAAACTTGTAATAAGAAGTCACTGCATATTCATGTAGAGGTTACTGCCAATACTTACCAATTAAGCATAACAGATCATAAACCAAGACAATAAAAAATTTGCAAAGGTCCCTATGTTGCAATAACACCCTATTTTGCACGTCTGCCCAATAGGAAGAAAAAAATATTTAACTAAATATAAAAGTTCACTGTAGAAGCAGATGATAGCACAAATTAATTAGTGTTCATTACATACAACATAAAGACATTGGTATTAAAACTGTAATAGCTTAGAACATAGATTTTCAGTCATCAGTTAAGCTTCAACTATCTTTTTACTACAAGAAATAGAAGTTCAAGTGAGCATCATCCAATCTAAGAAAAAAGTCAACCTAGACCTCCACTCCAAAGCCTTTCGAAATCAAATGAACCAAAAACTGTCAAAACTACCAAGAAATTGTCATATGCAATCATATCATAGATTCATATAGCCAAGAAAGTTCAGAAAAAATAGACACAATAAGGATAATGTAGGGTTAAGAACTTAAAAAAGCTTTTATTGTAATTGCCTTTAGAATATAAAAACTGGAATATTGGCAGGTAATGTATGCCTTTTAAACAAGCAAAAAATAGAACCTTCATAAAGCTTTAAGTAGAATTTACGTACAAGATCCCAATACTCTTTCAGATAACATATCAAGCTAACAACTATTATACAGTCAGGTGAGTATGATATTCTTGCTTCTTTCTTTCACTAACAGTTTGGCTCTATATTGTTAAGCACATGTATCAAACTATCTTCTCATTGCAAAATGGATGAGTATCAGAACAAATAACCTAGACGTCTCTAATGAAAAAGTTTATACCTGAGCGACTCTTAGTTCATTCCTAAACCTTATCTATCACCTAATAACAAGACAGAAAAAAGGATTAGTGAAATACACCACTGAAACAACCAAAAAAACAACAAAAATAATAATCAAAGCAAATTATAACATAACGGAACTCCAAGAGGTGGGGTAGTCACCCACCCAATTGTGCTATTAAAACAAAGCATACAGCAACACATCCACTTAAATATCTTAAAACTGGTCCAACTATTCCTTTTCTCTTTGTCATGGAGCAGATTTAATTAATCTAAGTTATAAAGCACTTTTGAAAAGAATCCCAGAAAGAGAGTTTCAAGGCCTACGCTTTAAATGCACAAAGGGTAAAATTGAGATAGCAATAGATTTGATTGGTTGAACACCTATTCTAATGCAATTACCCCAAATCCATTGATCTTTTGTTTTTATCTATAAGTAGATCAAAAGCATTTATTATGATCAAAAGTTGTAAATCATAGAAAACCAATACTAAATACATTCCCAACAAACCAAGCCCATATTGTCCTAGCAAATTCAATTGATTTTCCTTCTGCAAGTATAACATACATACATACATATTTAAACTTTCAAAGTCTATACAATGCTGAAGCGGTCCTCAACATGATAAAAGATGGTTCCCATTGATCGAAACTTGAAGAGTTTGTAAGAACACTTTCGCATGCAGAAACATACGATGATTTGAAGTGTGTGAGCCTTCTGAGATAGAGCATACTAATCAGTATCGTGTGTTTCTGCATTGGTTTCTGAGCATACTAAACACATGATGTCAACATGTTAAGCCTAAAATGTCGGTTGTAGTATACTGATTGGTTTCTGAGGACACACACACACACACAGATACATAGCATATGAGCAAATGAATGCCATTAAATAAACGCAAATAACACAATCAACATAGCAAAAATCTTCACATTGATTACAGATCAAATAAAATTAAGAAAAACCCAGATCATAGATATCTTCAAACAAACTTATCTAAAAAAATATATATATCTTCAAACAAAGCAAAAGAGGAAGACTTCTTGCTATAAACCATTATCACACACAATTTCTGAGAAGAAAAAAGAAAGAGATAGAGAGTACAAATGGCTCTCAACAAAGGCAATTGAGATTAAACATTTTAGCAAAAGAATAGGCAGATCAAACTGAGTGCAATAGAATTTGCAGAGCTGAGCCAAACTTATATTTGAAAACTCTTGTCAGAATCAAAGTTCATATGTCACATTTTAATTTTGGTTAAACTACGTATAAGAAAGAAAGCACATATTTTGACATCAGCTAAAGGAACTCCTTGAAAATGACAAATACTGAGAATTTGCTACATTAACTAAAAATCATTTCTTCTATCAACTCAATTGTAATTTTTATACTGTTTTCAGAAAAAACCCAACAACATAAAAGATTCAAAATTTCTATTATGTACTTCATTCTTCAGTTTCCTTAAAAACCAATCAGCATACTACAACCGACATATCCAGAGTGCTTAAAATCTGTAGTTCAATGAATCTCAAATCATAAAACTGGTTTATTTTTGCGTGGGCTCACATGTGGGGCATGCTATTAAGGTTCAATTTTCATATATACCGAAAGACAAAGAATCATAGTGTCCAAACCTCAATTTTCCCAGAAATCAAACAACTTACCAAATGTATTCCATATTAATTAATTACTGAAAACTAAAGGTAATAAGTTGTATGGGAACCAAATGGCATAAGAATTGTGGAATTAAAAATAATCATATATATATATTATTAGTAAGAGATGATTTTATTGATGAGTAAGAATCATATATTAAAAAGAATCATATATTAAGGTCCAATTAAAAAGAATTAAAGCATAAAACTGGTTTTTGTGCGTGGGCTCATGTGTGAGGCATACTATTAAGGTCCAATTTTCATATACACCCAAACACAAAGAATTATAGCATCCAAACCTCAATTAATTACTGAAAACCAAAGTTAATAAATTGTATGGGAACCAAATGACATGAGAATCAAGGGATTAAAAAGAATCAAGGAAGACTACCTTGATCATCAGAGATATTCCATTGACTTGCTTCATCACGCACATAGTCCGACTTAAGAATCATCACCCAAAAGCATATGTTCTTAAAAGAGATAGAGTCTGGCAGAAGACAATATTCAATAATTACTCACTAAAAGAGAAGATTTACACAGTGACAATGTGATACTTTAAAATGCACCAAAATAGTGACAATGTGATACTTTAAAATAGTGTAATATTGGGTTCAGGCGAAATTAGGTGCATGCCTATTCATCCACTTGCTTCTACATAGCCTTTTCATCAAAGATATCTTCAAATTTTCTCATCTTTTACAAGCTCTTCTAACCAACCAAACAGCACAAAGAAAACAAGAAATCTAAATTTCTTGGACATATCCAAGACAATAAGGGCAAGTAGAAGTATTGCTTTTATGAAACCATTTATTGAAACAAACTAAGCAAGTATCACAGAAAGAGAAAAATAAATAAATAAATAAACAAACAAACAAAAATGCTTACATTTTGCTTAAAAGCCCAGAACCTAGCTTCGTCTTCGACGCATCTCCTGGTTGATGAAATAGAGACATAAGTTAAAAACAAGGAATGAGTATGGAGAGCGCTTAGACAAACTCAAGCGGATGCAAAGAACTCAACTAAGAAAAAAAAATGGGCCTAGAATCAGAGGGAGCAGATTAATGAATGGTGCACAAAATCAAAGGAAAGATAATTAATTGGGAAATGTGTTTTTATTTATTTTATAGGCATGGAGCAGAATTACTGAATAGTATACAAAATCAAAAGGGAAGGTAGTTAATTGAGATATATGTTTTTTATTTATTTTATAGGCATTCCCAACTTTATTGCTTGTGTAGATTTATATGTTCAAGGTTATGCTGCTTGTTTTAGTATACTTGGAAGAAACATATGTGCTAAATAACAGATTATTTTAATTAGAAAAGGCAAAACCCAAACATAGGGTTATATAAGAGTTTACACCTAGTTAGGAGGAAGTAATAGAAACAAGAAAATCTAGCAAATCTAGATCATTCTAGAGCATTTGCCCAAACAATTTTTTTTTTTTTTACAAAGAACAATCTAATCTCGTCCAATGAGTACTCCTTATCTTCAAAATACCGAATAAACTTTCCTAAGACAAACAAATTTACCAAATAAATGTAGAGGAGTATAAAGAACATATTATAACAAGCGATAGACTTTTTCGATTCTAGATGAAGAGCTTGTTATTCGGATGTCTGGGATGAACTTGAATTCAGCTTATAGGTATCATAACTGCATCATGTCATATCAAATTTAAAGCATGAAAGTAAAATATTTTAATCAAAGGTAATTGCTAAATCATAACTTCATCCAATATATCAGATCTAAGGCAAAGCAAGTCAAACATATAATCAAAGCTAACTGCAATATGTATGTATATATATAGGTATATAGGTATGTGTGATCATGTGGGTGTGTGGGGATACATGTCACCTCTGCATTGATAATGAAAAAGGAAGATTGAGATCTTAACAAAAATCGAAAAAATAAAATCTAGGAACCTTCATATCATCCAAAACTACAAACATAGGCGTGTTTCACAAATGGGTTTGGTAATATGGGAATTCACAGCTTCCAAACATTGTAAGCAAAACAAAATGAGCAAAGAGATGAATCTATAGTGTTCAAGCAAAAAAGGTTGGATATTCTAGTAAATATCAGTTTTTCTTATAATTCACTCCCATATCCAATCTAGCCTTCATAAATTAAGAAACTTTAACCTTTTTAAACCAATCTAGAAAAAAAAAACTGGGAATTCTGAATGTAGAGATAAGAAGGAATGGCAAAAGAAATATTAAAAAATAAAGAGTTGGAATGTAGAGAACACCCATATAAAGAAAAAATAAATAAAAAATAAACAAATGTATAAATAAAAATTTATTTTGGGCAAATAGCATGG
This sequence comes from Platycarya strobilacea, assembly GCA_036898215.1. Taxonomy (NCBI): domain Eukaryota; kingdom Viridiplantae; phylum Streptophyta; class Magnoliopsida; order Fagales; family Juglandaceae; genus Platycarya; species Platycarya strobilacea. Next base: position 6,747,156 of record CM072548.1, read on the forward strand.
TCTAATAAAATGATATTAGGTAAATGAAGTTAAAGCTGATAAGGATTTTTTCTCTCTAAAGGGAAACCTCATTATTGAGATAAATGCGCTACAGAAGAAGTATAGGAGCTGCATTGTGGCAAATTAATAAATAGACAGCTTTCATAATTGTTGAGTTATGGCTTGAATACACGCCTCCTCTGCACTCTCGCTCGAGCGAAGTTGATCCCTCTCGAGCGAGAGTCCAACCCGTGAGTTCACTCAACTTTCGCTCGACATCCAACTCGAGCGAAGTGCAACCCGAGAGTTCCCTCGACTCTCGCTCGAGATCCCGCTCGAGCGAGATTCAGGTAAAGATTACACTTGATCCTCGCTCGAGCGAGTTTAACTCTCGCTCAAGCAAGATCGCATAAATATAAATATCGCGATCTCTTTTTTGCTTCGTCCCAGATGAGCTCAAGAACAGAGCACCCCACACTGATCATTTCTTCTTCGTTTTTTCAGTGGTTGAGTGTAAACACGTGAGAACTAAGTGTATACATGTGAGATGAGTGATTTCTATTGTAAGAATATATTAATTCTGTCTCTGTAATCTCCATTTGATCATAGTGAAGTTTTGATACCAACCCCCAGTGGATGTAAACCTAGTTGAGCTGAACCACTTCAATCTCTGTATTTTGTATTGTCTTTACCATTTTACTTCTCTTAGTTGCTACTACTGCATTTGATTTCATATCTGTGTTGTTTGTTTTATTGGTTTATTCCCAACAATAATCAAGATTAATTCCATGCAAATAGCTAGGGGTACTGGCATATATGATCATCGAAATATTGCAAGTGGTTTGCAGTTGGTTGACCAAATATATAATTGGAATTAAGTAGCCTATATATATATATGCATATATTATATATGAATTATGTATGTCCAGTCTACAGGCTAATTTCCCAACAACCTAATAATTTTAAGATATTAGGCATCATTTTCAATACCTTAAATATATATTAAATTCAGAATCTATATATATATATATATGAAATATGGTTCCACTGCCCCCTTACTATATAAAATGTCAAATTTATATTATTATTGGTAACAAATCAAGAATATTTTATTATATATGCATGATTTGACTTAATTTTGAGTTTATAAGGCTACATATTTTGAAAGTTATAGTACCTGATCTAACAATATTATTACTCTTTTCTATATTATTACTCTTTCTACAATATCACAACAATAGGCATGCTGGTCTTATATAGTTTTTTAGTTAAAACCTAATCTATTTTAGTTGAAACTAACATGAGAACAAAAACTTTTATAAGATGTAGAAACAAATGCATAAATAAAAAAAATGCAGCTCACTACAAAAAAAAAAAAAATGTTTACTTGCTACAATTTATTAGTCGCAAATAATTTATTTCAGTCGTTATTAGTTTGTTTTAGTCATAAATAGTCTTTTTGGTCATTATTGTCCATTTTTCTTATAGTGGCTTAAATGAAGAAATACATAAAACTCGAGTTCGTTAATTTGCTTGTGTGATCTATATCATTTATTTAGTTTGAACTGGAAACTGTTCAGATGATAAATCTTGAATTTGCACCTCAATTTCTTTGAACAAATTGAAATACACGTATATAGGATGGCATGCATTCATAATAATTGAAGATGACCTCTATAATATCATCTTTCCCAAAACGGCAAATTTGAACTACTGTGTCACACCATATAAGAATACAATAACTGAGGTTAAAAGCAGGTCGAATATATATATATATATATATATATTTATATATATATAATATAGACACACACACACACACACACACATAAAAAAATACAATGAGGCAAAATAAAAATAAACAAACCCAAAATCTTTTAATAATGTAAAAACAAGCCAAAGAACTATCTCATGAATCCAATGGGTCAAACTAACCTCCAAAACTTTCATCATGTAATCATTAAAACTTCTAAGGTATCCTTCTAAGCTTCCTGAATGCCTGAAACCATTATCATCTCATGAACCTGAGAATTGTTATGAGTAATAAAGAAAACTATCATTAACAGCTCATGAGGACACAATCCATGTGCACAGAAGAGTAAGGGCTTAACGTGCAATGCATGTTTGCCTAAATGGACAAATAGTAAAATTGTGTGTAGACCTACAACTTTACTATAAAAGCAAATAAATAAGTAAATTCCAATGAAGTCCAAAATTTATTTGTCAAAAATACATTTTCCACTTGATCCATCCATCAAATAAATCAAAATAGATATAAGAACACTAATAAAAAAAATATATTATATGTTGCAATAAATAGAACTCCGAACAGCTCGAATTGGTTTTGGCTTATTCTATTGTAAACACGAGCACTCTATTATATAGACATACCAGATATAATAAATACTTACACTTTGATGCTAAAGCTTCATCTAATGTGATTGGTTTAGATGACAAAAGATGCAACCACCCCAGCAGCAGTACAATTAGGGATCTATATAGTCACTATGCCTCCGACATCAATTATGGAGTAAAAATTGAGTTTCCCACCAACTAAGAATGAGGGCAGCCATTGGTTGAGTGTTCCATAGAGTGGCTCATTAAATTTGCAGCCAGGCGAGCTTGAAGTACATTTTCATTTGCAATTGCTTCCTCAATCTTGTTGTGAAGCAGCCATTGTATGATAGGGAGAGTGAGATGCCAAAGGACCAGAAACCTTGATGCCTATAGATGCGTTCAAATTTGAGAATTAAAAACAAATAATAATAATAATAATAATCAAGTATTTGAGTTTAAACTTAAAGATGACATAAGAGACCCTAAAAGATAAAAGCTTCAATTTATACAGACATACATAAATGCATATATGTGGTAGAATTAGATATGCAACTTGCAGCAGCAAAATAAATTGAATCATTTTATAGTTCACCACATATGCAATTCTCCAACCCATCCCAATCATGCAGAGGATATGCATATACCAATGAATTTACTTGCAATCTTATGCTACTCAGAAAAATCTTCAATGACTATGAATCAAACATTGAAGCCAGCATACAATACAAGTGCTAAAAAGTGTTTACCAAATCTTGATACCAAGATTCACAATCGAAGTATTTAATCACCATGTATATATATATATAAATATTGTGATAATAGTTCAAATTTTTTTTTATCAGTTGTTGCTTCATAGATAGGTGTTACCTCTTGTATACCATTTTGTGTACTTGGACTATGCCTATTCTTATTAAAACAATCTTTTACTTACATTATTTTACTTAGTTGTTTTTGGTGTATTTATCCTTTAAAATGTGTTTTTTTTTCCTGTTTTGTCTTCATATATTTTTCGTGCACTAAATTAATTGCATCGTGTTCTTGGAGTATGTCATCGTGGAATTAAGCCATAGAATCTACTGGTAAGATTTTCTTCCTCTTGTTTCATCAGTTTGATACCAGCATGAGGAAATTCAGTCTCAGTTTCTATACCTAATTTAATTCAATTATGAACATATCGAATTAATCATGAAACTTTAGTGTGAGTTGATTGTGTAGCTTTTATTTGGTTTTCTTCATTTTAGAATATAGCTTCTTTCAGAAACTATAAATGGTGTTTGTCATATGTCACTGCTTCGCCTAAACTCTTTCATTGGAATTTTTATAATGCACTTTCTAGGATTGTAGCCTGTAGGGAATGTAATTTTGATGTCATACCATGCTTGTTGGTAAATGTTTCTGTTTGGTTATTAGTTGAAATAGAAAATGACTAAATATAATAAAATTCAAAAGATGATAAAATTCCACAAGAAATTAGATTATTTATTCTAATGCATATTAAAGACAGAAGATGAAGTTTAAAAGAATTAGTAAAATCAATACAAAGAAATCATATTTCAATAATATAAAAAAAAATTAATAAAAATATAGATGAATACCTTAAACCCAGCAAATTTGAATTCCTCCCAACAACAAAAAGATCAATACAATCTTAAACAAAAATAGAGGGGATTCTTGATTTTTGAATTTTGAATACAAGATAAACAAAAACAATATATTTGAAGACTAACAAAAGGTGATTAATATAGATGAATACCTTCAACCAGAGTAAATTCGAGTAGCTTCCCACAACACAAAGATGAATACAAACTGAAGGAGAAATAGAGAGGATTTCTTCGCCTGTAAAGGAAAGGTGTAGTTTATGCATTTGTGTGGGTTATTATTTAAACTTATTTATTTGTCTATGCTTTTTGAATATGTAATTGTCAATTGGAGAATTGTAACGTTAATCAGAGGAGATTAATGTCTAATACAGTAAATACAATGTATGAAAGAATGCATGCAATGTATCGACAGAAATTGATAACTTAATAGATAATAGGTTTGATGGACTTAAATGCTTGGTTTAAGTTATTGTTAAATTGGAATATATACAACCTGGATATATTCGTGAACTCATAATTTGAATGAGTGAACAGAATATTTACAGGACTCAATTATAAATTAATGTTTTACCTTCACAGGCGAATAATTTTTTTCTTTCTATATTTTATAATAAACTCCATTTCTTGTTCATTTATTCAATTCCGTTTGAAGCTAAGATGTCCATTTTTTCACAGCCAGGTCTGGGGATGGAGATATGTGACCATATCCTTCCATTCTCGTTCTTTATGATTGTTGGTATATTTGGTTTTAATGGTGGTATTAAACGGATGTAAATAGGGCATGAATTCTTCCATTTCATGAGTCATAAACAGGGCATCAACATTGCATTCAACAATAAAGCAGAGGATAATTTAAGTTATCAATACAAATGCAGGCGTTTAGAATTATCAATTTCAAGGGACTTCTTAAACGAACGTAAAACAGGCAATAAATTCTTGTTTTGAAATTATCAATCCAAACGCAGTATTTAATGAAGTTCAATTCACATATGATGGTCGTTCCATAATAACTTGCAGACGGAGATACATTTAACGGAGTTAAAATAGGACATCAAAATAGAATAAAATGTTAATAGACCCGTTAAATCAATAATTTTTCGTTAAACAGTCACTTTATATATAGACTAGTTAGGAATTTAACGTGCAAGACACGTTTGCACTGTTCCAATTTTTTTTTTTAAATAACATCTATACACACAAAGATCAAATAGAAATTTTAAAACAAAAAATTAAAATAACATCTGTATAGAATAAATACAACAAAAAAGTTCTATAGAATATATAATTGGAATTTATGTTGGTATCTCAGTCACTGAATGCATAGATAAATTAGCATATCATGAGTTATATATTCAGGATGTTTATATATTAGTATTTAACTTATATATTAGTTATTTTTTTTAAACAACTACAATTCTTAGTAGTTGAATAGTCGGTTTTATATATTACAAGTTTATTTTTTTTAAAAGGTATATATTAGTTATTTTATTTTAAAGAACTACAACTGTTAGTAGTTGAATAATCGGTCTGATATGGTAGTATGGTTTTCTTTAGAAGGTATATATTAGTTTTTTATTTTTTATTTTAAAGAAGTACAAGTGTTATTAGGTGAATAATTATTGGTCCATGGCCAGAAATCATACCTTGGATCCAATTTATGTCAAAGCCTAGATAAATATAATATTACGAAAGCCCAGATAAATTGATGCAAGCAATTCTATTTAATATATTATTCGTATTAAAAATTTTGAGTTTGTCAAGTTTAAGTAATTTATTGGTATTTTTTAATTTGAAGCAATTATTATTTGAACCTTATTAATTAAAATAATTTTTTTAGATAATTTTTTATTTATTTATTTTGAAGCTTTATTTATTACTTATGTATAGTATAATAAATATTATGTAGGCATGAATTAACATCAGCCCACATTAGAAATTATCATCACTGCATTGAGCCTATAGTTAAATAGGTCATGTAGCTTTCACACGGCCTTGGCCCTTTGGGCTGGCCCAAAGTAAGTAAAAATAGAGAAGCCTAACCTGACCAAAGGTCAGAAGAAGCCCAGCCCACTACGTAAAATGATGCCGTTTAGTCCTAGGTTTAGCCTATTCTTCCCTTCTCTCATTTCTCTGTTTGGCGTTGCACATCTTTTTTCCCCTTTCCTTTTCTTTCTCCTTTCTTATGGTTTCTTCTTTTTTCTCTTCTCTCTCGCGCCACATCTTGCTACTCTCTCCTTTCCTCCCCTCTTTATCCTTTCTTAGAAGCCGTGAAGTATTCCCCTCTTCTATCCTAGGCTTTGTTCTTCTTTCTGTCTCTCTCAATCCATGAAGCCGTCGCCCGTGAAAGAGAAATCGCCAGTTGTAAAGAAAAAATTAAAGCTTTGTTCTTGGTTAATGTTTTACTCTAGGGTTTATTACTTCTTTTCATTTTCTTCATTTTTCTCTCTCTCGCCGCCCTCGACTTGTTGCTTCTCTTCCATTTATTCTCTCTCCATTCATCTTTGCTACGACTTTCTTTGCATCTCTCCTTCACTTCTCTCCATCAAAAATTCCGTAGTCCATGGGTTCTCTCTGCCGCAAAGCCCCTACTCCATCACTTTTGTTCATTACTTCTTTTCATCGCCTCTCACCCTCTTCCGTTGGTTTGGGTTTGGGAATAACTTCCCTTGCTATTTCGTAGGGTTTTCACACATCCTTCCACTGGTTTGGGTTTGGGAATGACTTCAAATGTAATCGGGCTGCAGGAGAGAATCAAAGATGGTACATCTTCGATGAACACTTTCGATCGAGAAGAGGTGAGCCTCGTCAAAGCTTTAGGTGATGAATCTCATAGGATTTTCTCGGTTACCTTTTTTTGTGTAAATCCTAAATTGTTGTGTAAATGTTTTAGATTTTGTAGAATTTCAAACAATATTTTTCTTTAATCGAAAACAATTTTGTGGTATCCTATTATGTCTCAGCATCTTCATGAAGCATACGAACAATTTTGTTGTGTTTTATGAATCTCGATTTCTTATTTTGTGCGTTTTATCAATTTCGGATTTGTTAGTTCTGTCTTTTATATTTTTTGGTTTCTTGTTTTTGTTTGTGGTTGAAGTTTTGCGATCATAAGCAAGAGTATTTTGTTATATTCAAGTGAGAAATGCATTCTGTAATTGAGAGGTAAAAAAACATACCGCTGTGATGACAGGAAGAAGGAATTCGAAGCGGTGCAAGATCGAAGCAGAGTAGACAGTGAGAAGAGAAGGAAAGCATGAAATAGACGGTATAAAAGAAAGATTTGAGAAGAATGTAGCGGTGAGAAAGGTGGAGGTGTCGTCTCCATTATTCTAGTTGAATGACACCTCCTATAAACATACATGGAAAAAGTAACATCGAAAAATTGAGAAACAGAACGCCATTTCGTAATAGAGTGGGGATTAGATGGGAAAGCAAAAGTCGAACAAAAATACTGTTCATCAGATATAGACGCTTTTATATATAAGAAGATATGTATAAATTTATATATATAAAGATATTTATGTGTGGGGTGTGGGGTGTGGGGTGAGGGTGGGATTAAGATTTTTCTGTTATAAACGAACGTCGGCAACCGCCCCCTGTCCCACCACTAAATTATGTGAATGACCCCACCACTATTATTTTAAATCTGCATAGTGACTTGCATAGTAACTTGCATAGTAATTTCAACGCCTATAAATATGGGCTTCAGTTGTAATGAAATTCATAAGAAAATATAGAGAGAAAAAAAAAGTTTCAGTTCTTAAGAGTTTCTTTTCTCTTACAATAGTAGTAGTTTTCTTTTTAGTTTTATAACACGTTATCAGCACGAGGTTCTACCGATACTGAAGCTAGTGGTCTTCTATTTCAAGTAAGTTTTTCAATATATTATTTACAGTCCTTGAGATAAATATGAAAGGTAATATTGCTGAATATTACTTGATAAAATTTTATTTTTATTCTCATGATAATGTGAATATATTTATTAAATTCACAGATTTATTTTTGTAATATAATGTCAAATATTGAGATTTATTATTATTGACATTTCTGAAAAATGTTATTTATCCAGATCCTTGATGAGATTTATTTGGATATGATGATGAACTTGAAAGATACAATCATAGAAGGAATTCATGTGTCCCTGAAGGACCGTGCTGTGTATCTCATGATGAAAAATCATCTTACTGCGTGAAATGAATTAAGAGAGTGATATAAGCACCAGAAGATGTAATCCTCTCAAAAGATCATTATGATTTATTGCACCTGAAGTTGTAAGATTTTAAGAGTGGTATTGAATATTCTGCACTCTTTAAAATCAGCTCAATATTAAAATTACACAGTGAAAATGTCACTGATAATGATATATAAAAGAAGACATTATTTTTCATACCTCGAATGTGCTCCTGCAGTAGCAATATTGAGAGTGAAAGTTCAACAAATATTCTGAATTTTTGTTTTGTCTTCCAGTGATTGAGCTAAATAATGAGTTTTTGTTACACCAGTTGCGTCCTATTAATGATATCGAATTTACACAATTCCCAGAAGTGAATGGAAACTAAGGGCGTAGACGTGGTAGAAAAATTATAGAAGTGTTGGTCCCAAAAGCGACAACACTAAAGATGATAAAAATATATCGTATCACCAGAAGTGATCAAACTCAGAGAAGGGTAAAGGCCCTCAGAATAATTCTTCATAAAAAGATGAAGATGTTTGTCATAGATGTAATATGACTAAACAGTAGTCACGTACCTGTTGTACGGCCAAGCACTTGATTTACTTATACTAAGTTTTTATATATAAGCTTATTAATATTTCATCATGTTTTGAAATAATGAAATATCGGTGCCTGAAGCACGACAAGAAATTACTTGGGATAATAAAGTCCTGTTTAAATTTGATCCTCTTACAAATAAATGTGAACCAGAAGTTCAGAGGATTATTTAGCTGCAAAATGTTGTAAATCAATTACATGATGTATTTACTGACACTAAAGGTGTTGTAAAATCATATATTACTGTTGTTAATGCTTAAGCAAGAATTGAAGTCCCTGAAGGACGAGTTGTTAAAACAGTAATAAATGAGTCTAAGATACACCTGAAGCGTTGAAGACCTATTGGTGCACAAGAAAAATAAAAATCGGTACTCATGAAGAGATCGTATTTTCTATATAAAATATAATCCTCCTGAAGAGGAAACCACCTGAAGAGGTAACTCCTGAAGAGTATAACTCATGAAAAGAAAACTCCTGAAAAGTATAAATCTCCTGAAGAGGAACCTCCTGTAGAGGTGTTTCATGAAATGTTTTTCCCTGAAGAGGAACAATGAGATCTCAATACATTTCATGAGTACTGGAAAATTTATGGATAGAAATAAAATTGTTGTCGACAACATATATGATAACACTTGACATTACCAGAAGTAATGAACAAAGTGAGCCAAAAACCGTCAAAGAATGTCGACGTAGAAATGATTGGCCAAAATAGAAAGCAGTTATTAAAACTGAATTAAACTCGCTAGTGAAGCGAGATGCATTTGGACCTGTTGTCCAAACACCAAAGGGTGTAATATTTGTCAGATATAAGTGAGTATTTATACGAAAGCGTAATGCGAAATGAAATTGTGCGGTATAATTTGTCGCACAAGGTTTCCTGTAGAAACCCGAAAGCAATTATGAGGAAACATATTTCCTTGTTATGAATGCAATCACATTCATATTTTTAATTGATTTGGTTATTACAAAAGGATTAGATATTCAGTTAATGAATGTGGTCACTGCATATTTATAAGCATCATTAGATTATTACGATACTTGAAGCATCTAATCCAAGTACATTTAGGAGTATGTACTTTATAAAACTTCAAAGATCTGTATATGAGTTAAAGCAATCCGAACGCATGTTGTATAATTGAATCAACGAATATCTATTGAAAGAAGGATTTAAGAATAATCCTATATGTTCATGTGTTTTATCAGAATCTGGATTCGTCATTATTGCAGTTTACGTTGATGATTTACCTTGTTAGAACTCTTGAAAAGATCACAAGGGTTGCTATAAATTCAAGGAATGTATTTGAAAAAGAAAGATCTTATTATTCAATTCATAGATGAGTTACAAGAATTTGAGACTTCTAGCCTCATCTCTCAAATGCATTTGCTTTTCATAAAACAACGTACCATCCTTATCTAAAGGATTAGGCAGTCGAAATGAAGAGGTAAGTAAGGATTTTAAATCCTTATTCTCCTGCTTAAAGTCTGCAATTTTTTTGTCAGACTCTTGAACGAGTCGTTGAAGTACAGAAACCTTCTCGTTAAGCTCCTCAATCTCACGATTTTTGGATTGTAATCGGTTGGAAAATCCAACAATAGAGGAGGAGTATCGGGTGCCGAGAGTCACCAGCTCATAAACAACTTCACGATCTGACTTATTAGCTAGATCATTTGCTTGCTGCAACATGGCACCTGCGGAAGATGCAGGAACAACTTGTAATTGAGGTGAAGGATACCTCATATGTTGATCGTGAGAAATAGTAAAAGGAAATTGATGAGCCATTGGAAATTTGTAGAATAATAATACAAATACAGATGAATTATAGATATGAGAAGAAGATTTGATGCGTACTAAATGAAACTAAAGACGGTTCTTATAGAATTGGAAATAAGAACAAGACAAACCATCATCTCTTCAAATCTCACTTTACAAGATATGCTGGATGCATAATTTCAAAAGCCAGCGAGATTAATTACAGCTATCCCTATTTTCTTGTAAACGATGAACCTCTGCCGTTAGCTGCTGTTGTTGACTTTGTATCTGAGCTCTCTCTCGTTCCAACTCTTCTACTCGTGTTTTTAGGTCACGAGAATACCAGTTTACAAGTTTCTTCAGCTTCTTGTTTTCTTGTCTTAAATCTTTATTTTTACTATCTTTAGTTGCAAGCGTTTGATGCAACTCAGATATTTGATTTTTAAGATGATCAACCTCACTCGCTCTCGCCAATAGCCTCTGTGACATGGTTGTAAGAGAGGCAGCATATTGAGCACTGAGGGTTCTTGATGCTGCAACAATTTCAGGATCAGATTTACTAGATAGATATATCTCTGCTCCTATCATGGTGTTTACAGCCTCAGGAGAAAATATAAGTGGTTGAGGTATAAAAGGTTCGTGGTTTAAATCTGGGACATTAGAATTTCTATCAGACATAATATCGTTCTGGATGAACAACAACTGAATTTATGAGGAATGCGAGATCTTTTGCTGGAGTAAACCAATGGTAAAATTGGTTATATTTAAACAACAACCCGAAACCTTCAAATCTCTTCAAGATCTCGTTTGTCCACAATGTCAAGCGGATTTGATTTTCCGCCGAACCGATAATATTAAATCTCAAAGCTTTTACAGCTTTTATCATACATAGATGGTTTCCAATATTATTTCCGCCGTATATAAACAAGTTCTTCCTAATAACGCCGAATGAGGGGGAGAAAATTTTAGATGAAAATATTATCATACTCTCTCTAATGCATTATTTAGTTGGAGATCGTGTTTGAATTCTTAACTTGTTATATATACTGAAATCATATTTGCTTATTACTTGAAACACTAACGCATATTATCAAGGGGAGTTTAAGTATTACTGCAGGTATCAGATTTCTATTAAGTTTGTCAACCAGAGATTATTTTTCATCTTCAAATCACTCAGAGATTATTGCAATTCATGAAACAAGTCAAGAGTATATTTGGCTGAGATCAATGACTCAACAATTTTATACGAAGATAATGCTACTTGTATCATTCAAATCAAAGGAGGATATATCAAATATACGATCAAGTGATAACCTGGCAGATTTATTCACGAAGACATCACCAACTGCGACATTCAAGAAAATTGTGCAGAATATTAAAATGTGAAGACTCAAAAACTATTGTCATGCACTTTCCAGGGGGAGTAAAAGTCCTGAAGACTTGTGCTGATTGTACTCTTTTTCCTTCGCTAAGGTTTTATCCCATTGGGTTTTCCTTTGCAAGGTTTTAATGAGGCAATCTTAAAGCACTTGTGGATACATAAAGAGACTGTACTCTTTTTCCTTCGCCATTAGTTTTTCTTCCCACTGGGTTTTTCTTTGGCAAGTTTTTAACGAGACAGATTCTTTATGGGTGGTCATTCAAGGGGGAGTGTTATAAACGAACGTCGGCAGCCGCCCCCTGTCCCACCACTAAATTATGTGAATGACCCCACCACTATTATTTTAAATCTGCATAATGACTTACATAATAACTTGCATAGTAATTTCAACGCCTATAAATATGGGCTTCAGTTGTAATGAAATTCATAAGAAAATATAGAGAGAGAAAGAAAGTTTCAGTTCTTAAGAGTTTCTTTTCTCTTGCAATAGTAGTAGTTTTCTTTTTAGTTTTATAACATTTTCAAAATTTTTAGATGATTTTGACATTTTAAAGTCATTATAATGAATTTTAAGAAATTTGTTTTAAATTTTTAACTTTTTTTCATCTAATCTTAACTTTAGTTATTATAACTTTTTTAATTTTTAAATAAAACATAAAAAATAATTTAAAATTTTCAAATTTCAAAATAGTATTGAAAAATAATATTCTAATTTTATTTTAAATTCATATTTGTTTATTCAATTTTTTATCTCTCATTTTCCAAAATTTTATAAAAATATTAAATCAAATCATTTTTATATTGTTACTATATTATTTTATTACTATTCATAATAACGCCTCAAAATCATAAAATAAAAAGGCAAGAAAGAATACCACTATAGTCTATCCCCCCATTATTTAATCATATAATAACGATCAATCTAAAGATTAATAATCCTTAAAATTTGTATCTTTCTAACAACGAATTAATCTAAAGATCACTAATATTATAAATCCGTTGATTCGGAATCACAGGATAAATAGATATCACAGATGATAAATTGATTTCTTACCTATGTCAATCTATTTTTTTATTACTATTTATAACGATAGATATAAAAGAAAGAAGATACCAACCCTAAGGATTAGGAGTGTTCAATCGGGTTATGGACCGGAAATCTGGGTCAATCCGACCCAAAACCAAAAGGATAAATCCGGTTTGGACTCCAACCCAAATTCACCCGCGTTGAAATATGAGTTGAATCCGATTTTTTAAAAACCGGAAATCCGGTTTCCGGATTTCAAACCTTTTTTTTTTAAGCTTGTTTAATTACTTTTTTGTAGAGAAACTTGTTGTAAAAATATTAATAAAAAATGTTCTATTTCATTATAATTTTTCCACGAAGTAATGTTTAAAAGTAAATTTTTTATTATATAAAAGTCTATATTTTTATCCATGGATAATGATAAAAAAAAATCAAACTGTAAAACTAAAAAATAAAAAATCCACTACATATTACATTGTTCGAATTAAGAGCTTGTAAATTTAGAATTAAAAAAAAAGTTATGTAATGAAGTACATTTCCACAGCATGAAACCTATAAGCTTATATGTACAGTTCAAATGTTGATTTATGAAAAGGGTAATCACCATCAGATAAGAATTAAACAGCATCCCAATTGTTATGTTCCACAGATTTCATCTTTGATTATATAAAAAATATAGAAGTGCAAAAACCCCCATACGTATTGGAGCTAAAATAAAACCTAGCTTCAGCCTTCAAGAATCAAGGGGTTTGAAGTCTCTACAACTGGTGTCTATTGATTGATGGGCGATAAATATACTCTGTTGAGCCAGACTCCAATTAAATAAACTTGAACAAATCTCAAGTAAATAATATAAAAAATTAGCACAGCAAATGAGTTTACACCAAATAATACAAAGATCAGTGCAACCTATACATGAACTAAATATATAGCAAATTAGAATAACAAAATCTTCCATCCAAAAGAAGTGCATTGTGGTTTTGTCTTCACTTCAATTTTGTCAAAATCCTCTTTCGAAAACCATTTGCTACTCAAATTCTGTTCAAACCAGATCTGAAATCGAGTATAAATAGATTGTAAAAATATACAATTTTGCCCCTAAAATTTCACAAGTAAATCATATTAAAGGGCCATACAGTTATTCCTCTCAAAATACACTAACAAATTTAACCACAAAATCAAATATTAGAGTTTAAACATTACACATAATCAACTTACTACAAACTCTATACGCACACAAAATCAAAGATTAGAGTTTAAACATTACTGCATTTATTCATCTATCAATGTATGGACAGAATGACACTCTACTCACTCCAAAAAAGTAGAAGCATTAAGATATATAATTTGCATGACAGATTCAAACCCAATATGAAGATACAACACCAAATAGAGGGCCAAAACCTTCATCCCTTAGGCTAAGCAGCTTCACCAAACCTTCAATCTCAGATTTCTGGGCAGATGGGATTCCAAGTACCCCTTTATTCCCTTCTTAGAAAGATGTTTAGATGCAATCCACTTGTTAAAATTGAATTAGACTGCACCCATGAATGAAGAAGATTAGTTCAATTTGATTTGCCACATTATTTCAATTCTAGAAACAAAAAAGTTTTCAATTCAATAAATACCATATTTTTTATGAGAAAATTACTGACTTTTACATATTATTCTGTTAATCAACAAACTTAGGCTTTTAGCATGTTGCACGGGCATATAAGATGGTAGATGCAATCATCCAAGGAATTATTACTGTCCTAAAAACAATAGATTCCCATAAACTCAGTAATAATCATTTAAATGGAGAAGAAAACCATAGAAATGACATCAGATATACATGGTAGAAAGAAAGTGATGATTAATTATCTAACCATATGAATTCACTGCTGAACTCAGTGTTTTATCATGCTTGCAATCAGAAAGTGGGATATCAACACAGATCAAGTTCTAGTCATGGAATTCTGACCAATATTAACTTTTAATAATGCAAATATCGAAACATGTAAGTGGATTGAGAAACAAAGATCCTCTATGTTTACAATACATAAAATTGACAATATTAAAATTGTTGGATACAGGGGGATCAAAACTTGTCAACAAACACCATTCCCATGATATCTAATAGCAACCAGAAAACATGCAACAAAAATTTTACAGGAGTACAACAACATAAATTTCACAAAAGTTTGAGTAACAATACATTTGTTGACAACCAAATGTTTGGCTATCATTTGTCTTTAATACTTTCTATATTTTCAAGAATAATTGAAATGATTTTTAATATTAAAATTCACACCATCTATATACGATATAGTGGCACTCATATACTATATTTTATCCGTTCCTCCTTTTTCAAATTATACTCAATAGATTGCCTTTTTTAAGACAATAAATGAAAAAAATAGATAAAGCTAATGACATTAAGTTTGCTTTTCCCATTTCAGAGCTATTTCAGATTTAACAATGGGAGATGCATATTATCTTAGTTATGGGTATAATATGATACACTTGAGGTGGAACTCACTTCAACTTGAAGAAAGCCAACAATGAACTGCTTTTAAGCCAAGAACCAAATTCGAAAATTGAAAAAAAATACAAAAAATAACTAAATAAAGCAGAAGAAAACTCTAAGGCAAAACCATTCCCAATAACCATTCCGTGATTTTGAGACTAGAAACGTGAGTTGATGACAAATTAAAAACAAAAGACAACACACTAATAACCCAACAATAAAACAGAGACACCAATAACCCAAAAAAACATAGTTACATGGGGAGAGAGAGAGCGATAGAGAGACTGAGAGAGAGATTACCCTAGAAGTGAACGAAATAATGACTCACCGATGGAGATTCTACGACGAAATCGGCGACAGCTCACGGCGATAGCTCATGACAATGGCTCACGACGACAGCTCATGAATGGGCGACAAATTGAGAATGAAGGAGGCTAGGGTTTAGACTTCGTGCGAGAGAGAGAGATCAGATTGAGTATGGGAATGAAATCGAGAGTTACGGAGGCTAGGGTCTAGATTTCAGGAGAGAGAGAAAGAGAGTCAGATTGAGAAATATGGTTTAGGTTTCGAGAGTTGGTTTTAAAATCCGGGTACCGGATTTTTAATTGGATATCCGGACTATATCAAATTAGTAAACCGGATCGTTAAAAATATGAAATCTGGATTTAAATTAATCTGGATCCGGGATCCGAAACTGATTCCAGATATCTCATTTTCAAACTGGACTGAATAAAAAATTGGTCCAGATGAACAAACTTACTAAGGATCCATAGAAATGATATTTGTAGTCGTGAAATTTGCAGTATTATATAATTATTTTGAAAAAAATTGAGTAAATGTGGATCTCATGTGAAAAAAATTAAATTTTTAATAGTAAATTTTATTTTATTTTTCAAAATAATTATACTATATTTATGCATTTCACAATTATATATAACATGATTATAAAATTAGGAATATCTTCTAACAGGCCGTAGTGTTCTCTCACAAATAACACTCTCCAATATACATGTGCCACATATGTCTTTCATTTGAGTAACCATATGATCGCACAATACAGAATAACTGTTGGGAACAAAAGTCGTCCAAGCCTCTCTCATGACACACTCTCTCTCTTTCTTTAAAACTCCCTTATCTCTTATGTGGCCTCCCTCCAAACCTCTCAATTGAATACATCACCCTCAAGTTAATGATCCCTCTTAGCACATCATGTAGAACATATCTACAAATGCTAATTAACGGCCAAATTAGATATCAAGTGCTAGAATTATGTAGAGAATTGTGTAGAGGAGATTTCAACATGCAATACTAGAGTTATGTAAAGGATGGAAATGAGGTATAAAGGAAGGATCAGAAAACAAAACAAAACAAAAATGTAAATGTAAATGTAAATAAAAGCAAAAAAGGTACATGAAGAAAATCATAATCCTAGTTTGATAGTTTGGAGGCAATAATCGTTCAATGGTGACGTTGTTGAGCAGAGGAGACTCTGATGCGCAGCTCTAGCTCTATAGACCTTTTAATACACTTGAGTCATAAACCTAAAATGATTCCACTTTGTGAATTATTTTTAATTTTATTTTTTATAGATTGTGCACTACTGCTTTATTACACAATTTTGTACCCAATCATATAATGAAATCAACGATGGTCTAGTTGCAGTGGTTTGGTTACGGTGGTCTGACAGCAGGAAAAACGAAATTAATTGGACACCAAATAAGGAAAGCAAAGAAACCAGATGAGGCGTCCCTTCTATTCAAATAAATTTTGTTTTCGGTAGGAATCGTGTGTGTTGATCTCCATCTTTGTAAGATTTAAACTGCTCACGTGAGCTTCTTCTATTAGGAGGTACTAAGTGGCGTTTCACACCATGTTCAATTCAAAAAAGAACCGTATACAATTAGGAAGGAGAGTAAGATAATTGAAGGTATATAATGTAAGAATTTAGGAGAACATTCCATAATAAAATAATCGTTAGAATACTTACCTCTAATCATTGTAGATAAAGTATACGTAAGAATCTATTACTTCTTGATTGTGAACCCTCACAAATATTAATATGGAGAGTATAGAAGAGATGTTTTCAGTCTATTTTTCTTTACGTTGATGGATATGACTGATGGAGAATCACAGGCCCTATTTATAGATAGACTAAGACCCATTTCCACTAAGAGTTGTTTCCTTCTATCAATGAATGTGGTTTTTGACTTTTAAATGAGTAGTATCTCTATTTTTTTAATTACCCAGAGTTTTTAAT
This sequence comes from Platycarya strobilacea, assembly GCA_036898215.1. Classification (NCBI taxonomy): domain Eukaryota; kingdom Viridiplantae; phylum Streptophyta; class Magnoliopsida; order Fagales; family Juglandaceae; genus Platycarya; species Platycarya strobilacea. Next base: position 6,764,768 of record CM072548.1, read on the forward strand.
ATAAATATATAATTATTATAATAAATAAATATATAATATATTTAAATAGGTATGACATGTAAGCCACCCTTAAGTCTCTTACAAGGAGACGTGTTCTTTCATTCTTCCACTTACTTACGTGACTGTCATTTAAAATCATCTGGGTAACCAAAAATCGAATATGGTCACATATAAACCTACTCAAACCATAACTTTTAGAAGAAATATATAATACATGAATTATGGTGATTATGTTATTATATCAACATTTCCTTCCATGTATTACACTGTATTAATCTTTCTAAATAATTTTTCATGTGTGGTACATTTCTTTATGAATGACTTCCTATAAGTCATCCCAGGTCTACACTTTATAGAATGGGAAAAAATACTCTATGTGCACAAATAAAAATATTAATTATTGACAACAAATACCATAAACAATGAACAAATCAACCATAAAATGAGCTCATCAACCCCATGCTCTCTACATGTTTCAAAAACACATTTATTGAGAGCCATTTTGTCATGGGGTCTGCAATCATAAATGACATACTTGTAAACTCTATTGAGATTTATTGATTCTTAACTTTTTCTTTGACAGTAAGAAACTTTATGTCAATATGTTTACTTTTACTCCCACTCTTGTTATTCTTTGAAAAGAAAACTACTGCCATATTATAACAGTAAACTCTTAAAGGTTTAGATATTGAATCCACAACTCGAAACCCTATGATAAACCTCCTCAACCATTTGGCTTGTGAAGTTGCTTCAAAGCATGCTATAAATTCTGCCTTTATAATAGATGATGCAATGATTGTCTGTTTGGTACTCTTCTATGATATGGCACCTCCAGCCAACATGAAGACATAACCTGAAGTGGACTTTTTGGAGTCTTGACAACCAGCAAAATCTGAGTCTGAATATCCAACCACTTCTAGACAATCAACATGCTTATAAGTAAACATATGATTCTTAGTTTCTTGTAAATATCTCATAATCTTTTTAGCAGCCTTCCAATGTTTTATTTCAAGATTGCTTTGGTATCTTTCCAACATTTCTACAGCATATACAATATTAGATCTTATACAAACCTATGCATACATTAAACTACCAACTGCAGATGCATATGGAATGTTTTTTACTTCTTTCTTTTCCAAAACATTTTTCCGACATTGATTTAAATTAAATTTATCATCCTTCAATATGGGTGCTGCATTAGGTGTACATTCATTCATTCTGAATTTTTTCAAGAGCTTTTCAATGTACGCCTTATGAGAAAGTCTTAAAATCCTTTTAGACCTATCTCAATGAATCTCTATACCTAAAACATAAGAGGATTCACCTAGATCCTTCATTTCAAAGCTTTGGAATAGAAACTTTTTGGTGTCATGTAAATCCAAATCATTAGTTGCAAGCAAAATATCATCAACATATAGGACTAAGAAAATAAACTTACTCCTACTAAATTTTTGGTATATGTAGTTATACACAATTATCTCTATAAAATCAAATGAAGTAATTACTAATAACATCAAGAAACTTCAAATACCATTCACGGGATACTTGTTTTAGTCCATAAATTGATTTCTTTAATTTGCAAACTAAATGATCACCTTTATCAGAATGACACCCTTCAAGTTATCTTATGTATACTTCTTCTTCAAGATTCCCATTCAAAAATGTCGTTTTCACATCTATTTGATGTAACTCTAAATCTAAATAAGCTACTAATTTCATGATCACTCTAAAGGAATCCTTCTTAGAAACTGGAGAGAAAGTATCGTGGTAGTCAATACATTCTCTTTGTGTAAATCTTTTAGCTACAAGTCTGGCTTTATATCTATCAATATTACCTTTTGAGTTTTTCTTGGTTTTATAAACCCATTTACAGCCAATGGTTTTAACTCTTTTAGGCAATTCGACAATTTCCCAAACTCTTGGTTTTATCATAGTATCATGCCAAAATTTTGAATGTTCTCCACTCATGGCATGTGAAAATGAGATGGGATCATCTTTAGGTCCTACATCAAAGTCAGACTCTAAAAAGTATACATAGTAATCATAAAAAATAACAGATTTCATTGTTCTAGAAGATCTTCTCAATTCTACACTTTCATCCATATTATGTGGATATTGGACTGTAGAGTCAAAATTGGTATGTTTCTTATGAAGTGGTAGTGGTTCTTGAATTGATTGAGTTTCAAGGTTATCAGATTGATTTACTTGAATGTCAATCATTTTATTTTCATGCACGGATATAATATTTGGATTCCGTGTTTTTTCTCACTTTATCTTTCGAGAAACATTACTCCCACTTATTCCAAAATCTTTCATAAATTTTACATTTCTGGCTTACACAATTTTAGGTATATGTGAGGGACAGTAAAATCTGTAATCCTTAAAATTTTTTACACAGCCAATGAAATAAACATTGACTGTCCTTGGATCCAATTTCTTTAGTTGTGGATTATAAACCTTAACTTCAACTTGATAACCCCATATGCGCATATGTCTTAAACTAGGTTTTCATCATTTCCATAACTCAAATGGTGTTTTGGAAACAACTTTGGATAGAACTTTATTTAAGATATATACTGCAGTTTTTAATGCCTCACTCCACAAGTATATAGGAAGATTATAATTACTTAGTATACTTCGTACCATATCCATATGGGTATGGTTTCGCCTTTCAGCAATATCATTTTGATAAGGTGAATCTAGCATTGTATATTAAGCAATAATTCATTCTTCCTTAAGAAAATTCGCAAATGGACCCAGATGTTGCCCTGATTCTATATATCTACCATAATATTTTCTACCTCTGTCAGATCTTACGATTTTTATTTTATTTTCTAATTGTTTTTCTACTTCCCTTTTATATATTCTAAAAGCATCTAGTGCTTCAAATTTATCAAAAGGGAGGTAAAGATACATAAATCGTGAATAGTCATCAATAAATGAGATAAAATATCTCTAACCATTTATACAAGGGGTATTAAATGGTCCACATGTGTCAATGTGTATGATCCCAAAGATTTCCTCATTCTTCTTGACACTTTTACTGGTTTTGTTGGTTTGCTTACCCTTTATGCAATCCACACAAGTACCAAAATCTTTAAAGTTTAAAGTCTTTAAGACTCCATCATTAATTAATCTTTTAATTCTCTGTATGGAGATATGTCCCAATCTCCTATGCCATAATATAGAGGAGGACTCATCAATAATATTACGTTTAATGCCAACATCATCATATAAAGTTAATAGACTATTTTCAAAAACAGAATCTAAATTTAATTTGTACAAACCATTAATCAATATCTCAGAACCTACAAATATGGAGTTTTGAAAAACATAAACATTTGATTTTACAAAATTAAATTCAAATCTCAAAGGTACTAACTAATCTAGATATAGAGACCAAGTTTTTAGAAAAAGAAGGAACATAAAATGTGTTTTTAAAATCCAAAATATAACCATTATTTAAAATAAATCTAAAAGTTCCTATAGTCTCGACGTGCGAACGCATCCCATTTCTTGAGTAGATGTCTTATTCACTTCCCATCGGTTTTCTTAGGTTGAGAAAACCCTGCATGATGTTGGCAACATGAATTGAAGTATCTGAATCAATCTACCATGTATTATTATGAGAGTCTACAAAATTGGACTCATAACACACAAGAGAATTGAGATTATCTTTCTTCTCAAACCATGCTTTATACTTTATGCAATCTTTCTTTTTGTGCTTTTTTTTTTTTTTTTGCAGAATAAGCATGTATCATTGTCTTGATAGCGTTTGAATGTTGCTTTCCCATCATTCTTTCACTTATTGACACTTTTGCTTTTCTTCCATTGTCCATTCTTTTGAGTAACAAAATGAGCACTCTCAATATTTTCATGTTTCAATCTCTCTTCTTCTTGTACACACATAGTTAAAAGTTTATTTATGGACCACTTTTCCTTATGTGTGTTGTATGAAATTTTAAATAGTCCATATTCTGTAGGAAGAGAATTGAGTATGAAATGGATAAGGAATAACTCTGAGATCTTAATATCTAAAGACTTAAGTTGGGCTGCAATATCCCTCATTTCCATTATGTGCTCACGCACGCTTCTAGATTTGCCATGCTTCATAACTTATAATTTGTTCATTAGGGTACTAGCCAATACTTTATCAAAACTAACAAATTGCTCGTCAAAAGCCTTTATGTAATTCTTGACTTTGTCACATTTTGGGATTGAACCTCTAATGCTCTTACTCACATGTGACTTAATGAGCATTATACTTAATTGGTTAGATCGCTCCCACTTTTCATAAGTAGTTTTATCTACCAATGAACTTGACTTAGTGGGTATAGATGGTTCATCCACATGAAGTGCCAAGTCCAAATCCATATACCTTAATGTCAAAAGAATTTTTTCTTTTCAGTCCGAAAAATTATCCTTATTCAAACTTGGAATATGAGAAGATTCACTATTTAAAATATAAGGTATAGTAGCTGCAATAATATAACCAAGAACATATATCAATACGTTAAATCAAACAATAACTATAATTTGAATTGACCAATGTCCAATTTAAAAAGCAAATCTAAATCTTCCTATAAGTAAAGATTGTAACATGCATAAAACTTGCTTACATGTATTTTTTTATAATAAGACTAGTGATATATAAATGTCTAAGAAAAAGAAATTCCACGTCTGTGGGTATAAGAAATCTCTTTTCCCTAATATCTTTTCGCTATCTTATTCCAATTAAATCATCTTTTATAATAATTACTTCTTTATAGGGTTAAGTAATTATTATAATAATTTAATTGTAATTAAAAAATGCCATTATAAAGTCATACAATTAAATATATTAAAAATATTATGTCTTGAGATCCTGAAGCTATTTTCAATACACAATAATATTTATTTTAATATGGCATTACAAATAAATTCATGATTACATAAACTAAGCCATTCATCTATAATGATATTATTTCATCAAATAATCGATTATCAACCAAATAATCTGGTCACAAGGTATTGGCCCATTAGATGATTTATATGCCGTAAGAATGCCGTAATAAAAAATATGCAGTAAACAAGCATATATATGTATGGTGGTGTCATTGTGTCTTGCGGCATCCAAGCATGAAACGAGACAAGACCATTTGCATCCAGCCATGATGCAAATGGCCAAATTACATTATATATATGACACCAAATCGTGTGTTTTAATAATATATATATATTTTTTAATGAAACTAAATGTCCAAAATTCATGCAGATTTAAACTGATTGGACAATCAAACTACCGCAACAAAAAATCAACAGAAAATCGTTATCTCAGTAAATTTAAAAACAATTTATCTTGAAAAATAACTATTTCAAGATGCGAAAACTATGCCTTCTCTGAAAAAATTTTCTGATGTCTTGGAATGAAAACAATTTTAGAAAAGAGTAAAACCGCTTCAAAAATATAAAAAGACGTGACTTTTGGTATCAAAAGATATTACTTTCGCTGGTTTTAAACAAAAATGAAGCGATTTTGATTTCGAAGTTTAAATCTGTGGTCATTTTGCTGGATTCAAGAATCAAGTCCATTTTCGAAAAACTTTCCTATATGCAGATAGATTCCGTGTACATCAATGTTCATATTTCAATGAAGATGAACTATAATATATTTTAGTCAATGTTTTTTCATTAATAAACAATGCACGTAAGAATCAAAATTTATATTAAACAATATGGCACAAGAAATTATTCAGATATCACTAATGTAAGAATTTAGGAGAATATTTCATAATAAAATAATCGATAAAATACTTATTTCGGCCATCAATAATTAAATGTGTAGGAATCGTTTGTTTTTTTTTTTTATTGTGAACCCTCATAAATTAAAATATAGAGAGTATAGGAGAACGATTTTCAGTCTATATTTCCTTACATTGATGGATGTAACTGATGGAGAATCACAGGCTCTATTTATAAATAGACGAAGACCTATTTTTATTAAGAGTTGTTTCTTTCTATTAAGAAATGTGACTTTTAATTTTTAAATAAATAATATTTTTATTTTTTTAATTATCCAAATTTTTTAATATAAATATAAAACTATTATAATAAATAAATATATAATAAATTTAAAAAAAATATGATACGTAAGGCACTCTTAATCCTGCTTGTATTCGGAAGTGGGTTGAGCTCATCTCAACTCACTTCCATTTCATCATTATATTTTTATAATTTTTTATACAAAATACAAATTCCTATACACATTTTTCAAATCTCAATACACCTTTTTCAAATTCCAACACACTTTTTTCAAATTCTAAAATAATAATAATATTAAAAAATAAATCAAACTCATCTCAACTCATCTCATCTCTAAATCTAAGCAGGCCAATTTCTCTAAAAGACATGTTCTTTCATATAAAATATACATAATAATAAATAATAAATAATAATATTATATTGGCAGACTAGTCACTACGTATCCGTGCGAAAACCGTACCGTGAGGCGTTTGAACCGTGAGTCCGCTGGCTAAAAATTCCAACCGTACCTACTCCCTGAACCTCTTTCTTTAATTCAACGAATAAATAAATAATTCGCCGCTGATTGAGTCATTCTCCATCTTTTATGACATTCCAGATGCGGTCCCCACCCCGCTGATTGAGTCATTTCCCTCCGTATACGATACGTCTACTTTATTTATTTATTTAATTTAATTTTTAATGTTTTATGGTCAAATACTCTTCAAAGTCTTGGTCCATGGAATCTACGTCCTTCATTTTCCTCCGTATATGATACGTCTACTTTTTTTTTTTTTTGGTCAAAAACTGTTCAAAGTCTTGGGTGATTTTGTAAATATCACTCGAGTGAGCAGCTTGTGTTTCTTTTCAGGCCTTCTTGCTCTGTACTTTATTGTGTATGTTGGGTTGTTTATGAATCTGGGTCTTTTCCTTATTTGTAATATTTTACTGAATTTATGATTGTTTTGGCTTTCTTGCGTGATTAATGGGGTTTACAATCATGGGTGTTTCTATGTTTTCAATATAAATGAATTTCACTTTTTCCGCGTTTTGGGCTTTTATATATTAAAAATAGAAATTTTACTGTTGCAATTTTTTAAGATGTTGTCGAATCAACCCCTCAATTTATCTTTTTTTTTTTAAAAAAAAAACCCCTCAATTTATCTTAAGTTAATTAATGATAAAAATTATTATTTCTTAAATCTTTATAAAAAAAATTAAACTTATTTTAACTTACAAATATAGACTAATTTAGATAATACAATATTCTTAAGATAATCTATTATTATTTATTATTTTATTATTCTCATATTATTATTTTTTTATTATTATTTATAAAATATTTGAAATTATATCACTATTTAAGTACTTTTATTCTTAAAATATTATTGTGGGCAGTTTTATTTTGTTGCTTAAGTAATACTGTTTATTTGGATTGTTAATTCAATTTATTTTTTAATTATATATATTTTTTATTATTTTAAAATATTTTTAAAAAATAAAAAAAATTATTAATATATTAGTAATTACTTTAATAGTTATTAAATTAAAAAAAATTAAAAATACATAAAATATCAAAATAAAATATCAAATTAAGTAGATATATTAACATTTTTCTATTATTATTCGCAATAACTGATCTCAGCATCTGAACAGTAAAATTACTGCTCACATTAGGGGCTGACAAGCCCATCATTTTTCCTTTGTTAAATGGGTTACTGTGTAGGATTGTCCTTGCTTTTACTGAAGGCGGTAGTGTTTGACTTTGATGCCGAAAAAGGGTTCGTTGGGTTTGGTCTTGAGCAGATTCTGATGTCTGGGACTTGGGAGGTCTGTTCGGCGGTGGGCTATGATGGGTTTGAGATTTTGCTTCTGATGGAAATGAAATTACTTTTTGCACTGTCTCTGACTCTCATTCATGATTGGTCTTCAGGATGTTCAATGGTTCTTTAATTTGCATGAAGGAAAATTTTGATTTTTAATAGTCAAATTCTCAATGGTTGTCGATGGGTTTTAGGAAATCTGGTTTCTGGAGCTTCGATATTCTTATGGTATTGTTTGAGGTTGACCCTTCTTCTCAGCTGGAAGAGAAGAAGAAGAATAAGGAATTCTGTGGGTTTAAGGTGTTTTAGAGTTTCAACGGATTACCGTGACGCAGTAATGGCAGAAGAGGCTAATTCTTGGATTAGGAGAGCGAAGTTTTCTCACACAGTTTGTCATCGGTTGGACTCCTCGAGATTCGCCTCTATTCCATTCTCAGTACAGCTTGACCGATATTCTGGTTTGAAATCAGGTCCCGAAACAACTTCTTCGAGCAGAGATTCAAAGATTCAGCAGAATCCTACGACAGTCAAGCAGAGATGTTTGTCCCCTTTACCTGAAACTGTGCTCTTTGACGCGTTCAAGGAAGCAAGGTCTGAGCCGACGAGATTCCTGTCTCCCCTTCCCGCCGACCGATATTCCGGTTCGAAACCAAGACCCGAAACAACTGCTAATGGTGAGAAATCTATTCCCAGTATTTCAAAGATTCATCGGAACCCTATTAACAAGCAGAGATCTTTGTCTCCTTCACCTGAAACTGTGCTCTCTGATGCGTTCAAGGAAGCAAGGTCTGAGCGGAAGAGATTCCTGTCCCCTTTTCCGAGGAGAAGGGAATCACAAAAGGGGATTATGAAAAAGTTTGTGAATAAGGATCTCCCAAAATTCACGACAACCAATTCGAGCTCTCCGTTGAATATTAGCCCGCTTAGGCACTTGGCTTCGCTCAAAGTCAATGAAAAGTCGAAGATCCTGAAGGAGTTTTCGTGGGCAAAGTATTTTGATCATGGTGGAGGAAGGGTTACTGCTGTAGAAACTACAGATGAACGGACCGTTGATCTGTCCAAGTTGTTTCTGGGGCTTAAGTTTGCTCACGGGGCTCACAGTCGGCTTTACCATGGGATATACAATGATGAATCTGTTGCAGTCAAAATTATTAGGGTTCCTGATGATGACGAAAATGGAGCTTTGGAGGCTCGACTAGAGAAGCAATATAATCGGGAAGCCACTCTTCTATCTGGTCTCTGCCATCAAAATGTCATAAAGGTTATCAAAGTTTTCCTTTTGGCTTGTTCGGTTTTTAATATTTTGATCACGAATCTGCCATAGGTTTAACTTTTGTTGTAGTATGTGGCTTATATAGAGTGGAAAACGTGTATTGAGAAAGCAGACAGATGCCAGAGTGGAGCGGTATGGTTCAGGAGTATTTTTAGAATTTTCTTAATGCAGGGTTAGTATAAATATATATGATGTAATTATATTTTCATATGGTAAAATTAGCTGCTGCTCGCTCCAGTAAATGTAGGCATACTGTCGAACCATGTTAAAATCTGTATATTCTTCTCGTGTTTTCTCTCTTTGCGATTCCATACTATTCATTGTGGTTGCCTTTGCATAACAAGTTTTTATTCATCATGGCCAGAAAAAAAATCATCATGGCCCAAATCATCATTATTGTGAACAAGTTCTAGGATGTTGCCTCTTTAAAACCTTAATACTGATGTTATTTTGATCTGTGAACACAGTTTGTCGCAGCATGCAGAAAGCCACCAGTTTATTGTGTTGTCACAGAATATCTATCGGAGGGCTCGTTGAGGGCATATTTGCATAAGCTTGAACCTAAAACGCTTCCTTTACAGAAACTAATCACAATTGCTCTGGATATTGCTCGTGGAATGGAATATATTCACTCTCAAGGTGTAATTCATCGAGATCTTAAACCAGAGAATATCCTTATTGACCAAGACTTCCACATGAAGGTCGCTGATTTTGGTATAGCTTGTGGGGAGGCGTACTGTGATTCTTTAGCTGATGATCCGGGGACTTATCGCTGGATGGCGCCTGAGATGATCAAAAAACATAAATCCTATGGTCGAAGGGTCGATGTGTACAGTTTTGGGCTCATCTTGTGGGAAATGGTGGCTGGAACAATTCCCTATGAGGATATGAATCCCGTACAGGCTGCATTTGCTGTAGTAATTAAGGTTTCCCCCCCCTTAATTTCATGTTTTTTACAACTTATATGGCTAGATTTTCAATGCATATTTGTTGTACCTGTTTCTGAATTTTTAGCTGTGTAAGTTCTACATGCATAGAATTCCCTGTTCTCCTTTTCGTTTTATCTTTGTTGTTGTTTTCCCTCTTTTCAGTTTGTCTACCTTGCTATTACATTTGAGTCTTTTTCGGTTTGAAGTTATTTCACACTTATCGGAAGTAAAACACGTACAACAAATAACACATTGACTGTGTTCTATCTGTGTCATTCATTCTGCAACCAGATGATAACCATTTTAACCTCATTGAAAGTATTGGATGATTTTGACATGTGACGAAAACTGAATTTTAATCTGAACTTAGAATGAGAGTTGAAGTTAATTGCAACATATTCTTGTATCATTGGGTCATCTGGTTTTCTTCCCATGTTGCCTTACTCTTTTGTGGAGAACAATTTGATTGGTTTTATGGATGCAGTTCTAACACCAGTAAAGTTTGAATTTCCAGAATTTGAGACCTCCTATCCCTGGGGACTGTCCGCCTGCCATGCGAGCTTTAATTGAGCAATGCTGGTCCCTACAACCAGAGAAAAGGCCAGAGTTTTGGGAGGTTGTTAAGATATTGGAACAATTTGAGTCTTCGCTTGCCAGTGATGGAACCCTGAATCTGGTACAAAATCCTACTTGCCAAGATCATAAGAAAGGACTTCTCCATCGGATCCAAAAGCTTAGTCCCATGCATCCTAATAGCTCATCAGTGCCTAAACCTAAATTCACATGAATCTTTCATAGGACCTGGCTTCGTAGCTGACCAGGCCGTTGTAATTAGAAAAAAAGGTTTGTTTTCTAAGTTTATTGTCTTATTCTATATTCATGTGACAATGAATGAATAGATTGGTGGTGATGCTTTGTCTTTTATTTATATTATTAATTTAAAGTGAATGGCAAACAAATCAGTGTATCATGGCCTTTTTTTTTTTAGGAAGCTTTTGTACAAATATATATATATATATATACACAAAAGGATGGAGTGAGGGACCCCTTAAACACCCCATTACAACCAATACAATATATGGAAATGGAAATAGAAAAGGGCAATGAAGCCAAAAATTTGGCCTGGACCCATCAATTGGTCAGGAAGAAAGTGCTAAAGAGGCAATTTCTGATGCAATATCATGGGTCCATGGGGATTATGGTATTTTTGCTGAGAGCCAGAGTCGGTGATGATGTGTTGCACTCAACTGCTTCAGGGGCAGGTCTCCACTTCTCCAGGCCCTCACCTTCAGAGCCTTGATAAATGAAGCAAGAACTAGCGCCCTTTTCCAACAAATGAGAGGGAACATTGGGCTGTCTGTTTATCATGATGAAGGAAAAAATGAAGTGTTGCCAGAAGAACTGGCAGCAGATTGGGGATTTTAACTTTCGGTCAGAAGAAGTAAATGGGAGGAAGATAAGGGAAAACAAAGGAGAAGTTCTGAAAAACAGGATGGCGACCAGGAAAAAAGAAGTTGGAAATGTGAAAATTGGTGAGAAGAGGATGAGAGGCTGCAGTGATGGGTGGTGCATGGCTGTCATGTGAGTAGGTGGCAGTGCGTGACGGTTATGCACCAGTGGAAACTTATCACTGGAGGCTGGTCTTGTAAGAGTGTAGAGGGAGGTGATTCTGAGGTGAGGGTGCAGTTGGTTGGAAATGGGCAGATTATAGTAATAGCCTCCAAACACTAGAACAGAGAAAAAGACAAATCTAAGAAACATAGAAAATGAGGACAAAAGGAGAGAGAGAGCAGAAGAAGGTAAGGAGCTAGAGCTTGAAGAGAGGGAGGAGGAAGGCTTTGGTTTGGTGATTTTCTGAATGGGGGTAATGAGAGGTTCACCAGAGAGAGTGTACTGCTGGTCAAAGAAAGAGATCCTTGTGTATATTTTGCTGTAAGAGGTAGCATTTTTCTTCCGTGTGTATTTCCTTTCTCTTCCACGCTTATTTCATTACTGTGCATCTTACAACTTTATTTCCATTCCACTTTTCTTGAATCATTGTAGATTTTGTTTTATTGAATTGCAAAAAAAAAAAAAGGAAATAGAGGACTGAACCCCAAATTAAAACAAGACGGGTTTTATTAGTGATAAGAGATTTTTGGAAAAAAAAAATATATATATATTTATCAAGTTTCTTACTTCAAGTTTTCTGTTCTGGCTATGTACATAACTCAAAAGGCAGAAGTACTACAAGTGGTGTCATAAAATCTAGGCTTACCGATCTTTTTCTCAAGAAATAGATGAGGAATGTGCATGTTGGGGGGAAAGGTGGGTGGGGGGTGGGAACATGGTTGTGTAGGGGAAATTGATGCTAGTTAGAAAAAGGAGCTTCTTTCCATGATGCTTGTTATGAAAAATTGAAATTTGGGTGCTAATTTCATATGGCATTTCATGAGACGTGTTGCCATTAGGTTTCAGTTAATGGCTTCATCCCTGTAAAATACGTTATCGGCTACCCATAAAAAATAGAGTAGAGCAGGTTATCAACTTGGTGAGTGTGGCAGTGGCTCTGTTGAATGCACATCAAATGTTATGGTTTACTAGACATGTTACATTCTGCATATTGCAAGCAATTCTTTTCCTTTTTTTTTTTAGGTTTTTTTTTATTATTATTATTTTGAAAAGGTGATGATCTAACATGTCTATTCGTATTCATATTGGGGTTGCTTGTGGTTACCTTTAATTTTTATTATATTTTCAATATGCTCATTTTCTTTTTATGTGGGTATGTATCTTTGCATTTTCCTGTTCCATAAAGGCAATCTTCTTCTGCCTTGCTAAATTAATCATACTCGTTACCTATAAACACATCTTTCATGTAAACAAGAGCATAAATAAACATATACGTGCATGGACTGCACATTATCTTTTCATTTAATGATGTTTGCCATATCAAATTATGGGTACTAGTATCTAAGATCAGAAAAAGAAAAGGGGCTGGAGATGACAGACATTCTCATGTTATCTTGGTGTTTTTTCCACACCTTAATGCTACTACTATCATTGCTGGGAGGCTCCATCATCTCCAGCAAGCTGTCCCAACTGCATTTGTAGCTCACATTTATGGCACTCACATAGCATGCATGAAGACCGCTTAAGAACAATTTTTTTTTTTTTAATTGGTGCCAGATGTTCAGAACTAGGGCTGCAAACAAACAGAGCTGCTCGTGAACAATTTGAGCTCGACTCGTATAAACTCGATTCGAACTCGATTCGTTTAATAAATGAGTTGTTCGTGAACACTAATATTGGTTCGAATATTAAACGAGCTAAACTCGTATAATCTCGACTCGACTCGTATAAACTCGGTTTGTGTTCGTGAACAAGATTCGTATAAACTCGATTCTACTCGTTTTGAGCTCGTAACAATACTCGTAATATTTCTATATACATATATATAATCTTGCATATATTCTTACATATATTCTTTTATTATATATATATTCTGTGTTATATATATTATTTTTGATATTTTGTATAAGTAATATATTTTGTTACTTTATGTAGAAGTAGCATTTTATTTCTTTACAATAATAATTTATTAAGTTCACAAAAAAATTATTGAGTCAAATATTTATAAAGAGTAAGAAACTCGAGTAATTACTCGACTAAGTTCGGCTCGTTCGTTAGAGAGTAAAAACAAAGATCGATAAATAACTCGATTCGACTCGAGCTCGTCTTTGATCGGCTCGAATTCGACTCGACTCGGCAAACTCTCAGCTCGACTCGAACTCGAACTCGAATTATTTTAGTCCAGCTCGACTCGACTCAACTCGAACTCGTTTTTTATCGGATCGTTTGCAGCCCTATTCAGAACAAAATCCCGACTAATGTCACAAGCCCTCAACAAGGAGTTCTTGCAACTGCAAGAGGATTATTACTTTGTTAAAGTTGTTCTTCGTTTTGGATTTTGTCTCTCAATTCTCTTTAAGACTTTGTGAATCTTGACACATCATGTGTCACATTGATGTCAGTTGAAAGTTTAAATACAATGTAGCTGCCGGACTAGCCTAGGTGCGGTTTAGATCGTAAGATAAAATTGTTTTAGATAAAAGTTAAAAGTTGAATAAATTATTATTAACATATTATTTTTTAATATTATTATTATTTTAAAATTTGAAAAAATTAGATTTCTTTAGAAATGTATTACTTTTCTTTCGGGATGCTTAGCCTATGTTTAGAAAACGTCTCATTTACTCGAGAAGAATCTATGAAACTACAAGGTAATGGTTAATGGTCATGGTGTTGTTGGGAAATGTGCACGTTGCAACACAATTGTGAATTTGGTTGAAAAAGCTTGTAGAAAGGGAGGGAGCTTATTTGCCTTTTCTCAATCGGTGGGGATGATGAGGTTGAATATTGTGAAATTATTAGAGTAATGCTACATATATAGAAAGATTAAGTAAAAATAAATTTATAAAATGATTTGATTTTATATGATTTATTAAATTTACTTCAATATAAATATAATTTTACAATATGATGAATTGCCAATTTGCCGATTTATTTTTGGATATTACTTCCATAATGCTCTTATTCATTTTGTCCTATTAACGTGATGTCACGTGATTTACTAAACAAATAAATGTATTCAAAGCACAATGACATTTGAAAACACAAAAAAATAGTGATTGAAACTTTGAGTTCCTTTTATCCATTTTATGTGTTTTTTATTTTTTTTTTAATAAAGCGCGTGGTAATATATATGATAGTGCCAAAGCAATAAGGCAAAATGCTATAAATGGGATGATATAGTAGTATTTTCTTATGGTTAAAATATTTCTCTTATTAGTGTGGAGCATAGAACAATTTTAGAAGTATTATTATAAAGTTCAATCCCCTTTAAACATCATAGATTTAAAGGCTAAAGTTAGTGAGTTGATTAATAATGAAACAAATAAGTGGAATATGAAATTGCTATGGAGGAAGAATGTAAGCTAATATCTGGGATCCCACTTAGTATGCAAAATGTGCTTGATAAGTTGATCTAAATTGGTAACAAAACAGGTTAGTCTTCGATTAAAAATGCCTATCACAAGCAAATGAAATTAATGGTAGCAAATAGAGGTCAATCTTTTAGTTGCTCCAAAAGCATAACCATGTGGGATAATATTTGGAAATTGAATATCCCTAATGCCACCAAATTTTCATATGGAGAGCATGCTTGGAATGTCTCCCCACTAAACTTAATTTGTTTTACATAAAAATTATGGATTCTCCTTTATGTCCCATTTGTAGAAATGAGGTGGAAAAGTGGTCCACATCTTGTGGAATTATTCTTCAACAAGGGATATTTGGTGTCAGGATCCCAGATGTATTCATAAGAGATCTGATATGGTGGGTAGCTTTAAGAAATTACTTGACAAAATTTCTAACACCTTTAGCAGCTATGTGATTGAAGAGGTTTCTGTTATTGTTAAGGCCATAAGGAATGGAAAAAATAAAATGATTTTTGAAGATTTGTTCATGCATCCTAACCAGGTAATCCAATCTGCAAGGCAAAGTTTAGAAGACTTCAAAATAGCCCAAGCAGCCAAAAATCAGAGCAGACCTAACAACTTGATAATGAGAACTTATTGGGATTTGCCCTCTGCAGGCAAAATCAAAATTAACTGGGACGCAAGCATATTTACATCCCTCAATGGAATTGGCATTGGTATCATTGCTAGGCATCAAAACAGGTTCATTGCAACCAAGAAAGTCTTAAAGAATTCACTCCTGGAACCCTTATTGGCAAAAACAATTGGCACAAGGGAGGCTGTCATCTTTGCAAGTGAGCTCAACTTAACATCTATTATTATAGAAGGTAATTGCCTCTAAGTCATAAAAGAGTTGAATACCCCCAGTGGCGGATAGCATAGGCCTTTTAATTCAAGATATTAAATTGTTATTATCATCTATATATTGGCAAGCTTTATTTGTTAAGCATAGTGGGAATGTAGAAGCCCACTGTCTAGCAAAAGATACACTTTGCTAGCTGAAGATGAGATAGAACTGGTTTATCCACTAATGTTGTAATCTCTCTTTGTCTTTGTAAGAAAAGGAGAAAAATTGATATGAAGAATAGAAGACTTTGCTTTTGATATATTGTTTCTCTCGAATGATTTATAAGGTATATATATATACATATATATGTGGCTGCAACAAAACTTTCTACAAACAACTCGACAGTTCCTATGTTATCCCATTATCTACTATAACACACTACCTACTATAACATATGGACAATAGTATGTACAAAATAGATATAAAGTAAAAAGGAGAAAAAGACAGGTAGCAAAATTAATCTAGCGCATCTCCTTCTGTGTCTTTCTGAGTAGTTGAATGACAAACAACAGCTGAAATATCAATTAAATTCTCAATGTCCACAAGATGGGTAGCTTGTCTCTGCTTCACATTATTAATAGCAGCATAGAGAGCTTTATCAGAGATATCATGTTGTGATACCCCCCCCCCCCCCAAAACAAGATGGAGAATACAGGTTTGTAATTCTCATCTTGAGTAAGTGACTGTTGAGGAGAGCCAAGGGGAAAGCCTTAGTGAGAAGATCAGCCAATCGGAGATGAGTGGGGACATGTGAAGTTGAAATGGTTCCATCAATTACTTTATCTCTAATCACATGACAATCTAACTCGATATGTTTAGTTCTCTTATGGAAAACTGGGTTTGCAGCGATGTGTATGGCTGCTTGATTGTCACAAAAGAGATGCACAGCTTGCGGATGGGATACTTGAAGGTCTGCAAGGAGGTACTTGAGCCAAATAATTTCAACACAAGCCATTGCCATAGATCTGTACTCGGCTTCTACTAAGGATCTCCAAACCACAACTTGTTTCATTGATTTCCAAGATACTAGGGAGTTTCCTAGAAGAATTCAGTATCCAGATGTTTATTTTCGAGTGTCAAGGCATGAAGCTCAGTTCAAGTCACAATATGCTACCAACTGAAATGAGGAGCTGGCTGCCAAGAAAAGACCTTGTCAAAGCCCCGTTCGGATGTTGATTTTGTGCCGTTGCCATATGAACATTGGTTGGATTTGACATGAACTGGCTGAGTGTATGCACAACAAAGCTAAGGTCAGGACGTGTAATCGTTAAATATAGCAGCCTTCCAACTAGTCTACGATAAGAGAAAGGGTCGTGTTATTCAGTACCCGAGTCCCTACTGAGCTTGAGGTTTTGATCCATCGGTATTTTGACCGACTTTGATCCTAAAGTTCCAGAATTTGCCAAGATTTCCAATGCATACTTGCGTTGTGAAATGTACATTCCCTTTGAGGAACTTGCCACTTCAATGCCAAGGAAGAATCTAAGAGGACCGAGGTCCTTAATTCTGAACTTATCATTAAGAAACTCTTTGAGGCCAATGATGGGATCTAGTGAATTGGTTGCCACTAAAATGTCGTCGACATACACCAAAAGGGCTATGAATGAGTCATTTGTGGACTTAATAAACAGGCTATAGGCTATAATCTGCTTTATATTAGAAAAAACCAAAAGTTAGCAAGTAGGCAGTGAGTTTTGCATACCATTGTCTTAAAAGCTTGTTTTAAACCATAGATGCTTTTCTGAAGTTTACACACTTGGTTAGGACCTCTCTTGTTGTATTCCAGTGGTTTATTCATGAAAATCTCCTCATATAAATCTCAATGAAGGAAGGCATTGTTTACATCAAATTGATGCAAATGTCATCTTCTAATAGAATCAATAAAGAGTAGACAATGAATGGTTACCATTTTAGCAACAGGTGAGATTTAATGAGAAAGTCTCGATGTAGTCTATCCTCTCTTATTGAGTGTACCATTTTGCTACAAGTCGTGCCTTAAACCTTTCAATGCTCCCATTCGAGTTGAGTTTAACCTTGTACACATATTTGCAGTCTATAAGCCTTTAACCAGGAGGTAGATATGAAAGAACCCAAGTGTTGTTTTGCTCCAAAGTTACCAACTCAGCATCCATGGTTGAGCACCAATTAGGGTCCTTGACTATTTGGGAATATGAGATTGATTCACACATAACAGAGAGAGTTGAAGAGAGGCTTGGAAAGAAGGGGATCCTTGTCTTGGAGCAAAACCATACTCTAGTTCCATCATAGGCAGATGTCCAAAACATTCGAGAAGTCAAGTGATCCTTGTCATGGAGCAAAACCATAAGCTGCTGATATTGGGTTTTGATAAGACTGACTCGATTTTCATTAGCTTCCTCTTGGTTAAAGTCTATAATTATGCTGACTTGATTGGCAAATGGTCCAAATTCTTTCCCTTGTGTATTTTGTAATTAGAAGGGTAACCATGTAGCTTGTAACATTTTTTCAGCTACTTGACTGGTTTGCTTACAATGGGTACAAGTAGGGACCTGAGCATTTTCTATTTTAAATTAGGTTTCAAGAGTATGGCTCTGTATGCGACAGTGGGTACAATATGGTCTCTCTTTCCTTGTGGCATTGAGATATTTTCCATTGTTTTTGAAGGGAGAATAAGAGGTATTAGTGACTAATGCCATGGATTCAGGATTTGGAAAGTAGAGATAATGTGTTGTTGTTGTATGAGGGAGAAGACTTTACTGATGGTGGGTATAGGATCTAGCTGCATGATTTGGTCCCTTACGTTAGAATATTTGTCATTTAATCCCAGGAGAAATTGAAAAACACTATCTCTCTGATATCTATCGTTTAAAATGGTTAATTGACCGCAGGTGCAAACAGGCATTAGATCATAAACAACTAGTTCATCCCATAAAGTTTTGAGTTTACCATAGTACACACTTATAAGGTCTTGTTCTTGTTAAAGGCTAGCTAAGCTTCTTTTTAGTTGAAGGATCCTGGGATCATTTTGTTGGGTAAAATGATCTTTGAGTTCATCCCAAATGTCACGAGCATTCTCCACAAAGGCAACACCTAATTTCACAGCAGCACTAATAGAGTTTTGGATCCAAGTGATCATCATATTGTTGCATCTTTCCCATGCATTGAACAGAGGATCTGATGCAATATGTTTACTAAGTGTTCCATCAATGAACCTCAACTTATTTCTTGCTCTAAGAGCACGTCTCATAGCCTGAGACCATATCACATAGTTTTCTAAAGTGAGAAGGTCAGTTAACAATGTGATGGTGGTGTTATCTCCACTGTCAACTCAATATGGATTATTTGGATAACTGAAATTGAGAAATGAGAATTTAGGTAGGCACTCTGGCATCCCAAAGAAGAGATGAAAGGTTGAAAGCAAGAAATGAACCTAAGCTCTGATACCATGTAAGAAAAGGAGAAAAATTGATATGAAGAACATAAGACTCTACTTTTGATATATTGTTTCTCTTGAATGATTTACAAGGAGTTGTTCACACACACACACACACACACACACACACACATACATACACACACACACACACATATACACAATTGCAACAAAACTTCCTATAGACGACTCGACAATATGTTAACTCGTTATCTACTTATTGAATTCAAGATTTCAAATTTCGTATCTACGTGTAGATTTTGATGATAATAAATAAATTCAAGTCTCAAACTCAAATTATTTACGCAATGGAGTGAAGCGCACATCAAGTATAAAAGAACAAGTCTACAAATGAAACTCATAGATTATTTTTGTACATCTCTTGATAAAATTCGAAATTGGATTAAGACTCCAAATTACTATTTTTTCTCATAAAACATCAAATTACTTTTTTCACATATGCAAAACATTTTTAAATGTCTTAGTTTTGAAAATTATGTTTTTCACATGTGCATAACATCATCAAACAATATAATTTTGAAAATTATATTTTCTTTATATAAAAATTTAAATTTGTAAGATGATTGATTATCATATTTGATATATGTGTATTTTGTTTGAGAGTCTTGAAAGATGGTTGTATATTTTTTTTATAAATACAAAAAGTAGATGATTTTGTTTGAAAATCTTAAAGGGTGGTTGTGTGTTTTTTTGACATATGCAAAAAGAAGATGATTTGGTTTGAAAAATAAATCATACTCATTTTGTCATGTATGAAAAGTAAAAGATTAAGTTTGATATCTTTGAAAAATGAATGGATTTGTTTTCGATAAATGCAAAAAGGAAATACTTTTATTTGAATTTTTTGAAAAGTAAATAGTGCTCTTATTTGACATGTAAATCTTTTCAAATTTGAAATTGAAAACTCATTTGCCTATAAATAGCTCACTTGAGTTTTACAAAAATCATAACAAGAGTTTACATATCTATTGTTAAGTTTTGCATCATTCTTTCAAAACTCTCATTCTCTTTTTTCTTAAATTTTGAGTCTTAATTCTTATTCTTTTTTAGAGAGATATAGGTTGTGCTGTATTGTTTCTATCTCACTCATTGAGGAGTGTACTTTGATAGTCTACCTACTATCAAATCTTGTATCAGTAAGCGGGTGTGTATAACCCTTGTGTGTGTAGAAAGTGTTCTACACAGTGAATAGTTGAATCACTAAGTGTGAGATGATTGAAAGTGTAGAGGGTGTTCTACACGAATTTTTTTGGAATAGTGCTGCTAAAAGGTATAATAGGTTTCTATCTCCACCTAAAGAAGATTGAATAGTGAATTTAAGATCTTTAAGGGTAACTTGAGGCGAGGACGTAGGCAGTGGGGCTGAATCTCGTAAAAATACTGAGTTTGTTTCTTCTTACCATACTCTTTATATTTCTTGTTACTTTATATTCTGTTTATATTTTATATTGTGTATTTGAATTATAAGTGTTAATTTTTATAATATAACATAATTTACCCTCTTCTTGTGTTAGTTATCTGGGCAACAATTGGTATCAAAACAAGGGCTTTGTTATAAAATTAACTATCTGTTGAGTTAAGATCATATGGCTAATATTGCAGTTTCTTTCGCTGAAAGTCAATCCAGTAGTCGACCTCCGCTATTTTGTGAAAATAATTATACTTTCTGGAAAACTAAAATGAGAATATTTCTTCAGTCTCAAGGTCGAGAATTCTAGAAATGTATTGTAAATAAGCCTTATATTCCAATAAAAACTGTTGATGGAGTAAAGGTCAAAAAGGAAGAGAAAGAGTTTGATCGCGAAGACGATAGACTTTATACTGTGAATATAATGGCTATAAATTTTCTATATAATGCTCTCAATGGTAATGAATTTAACAGAATAATGACTTGCAAGACAGCAAAGGAAATTTGAGACAATTTAGAAGTAACCTATAAAGAAATTTCGCAAGTCAAAGAATCAAAAAGTTATATTCTTACGCATGAATATGAAATGTTCAAAATGAATGATGATGAATTTATCTCTTCTATGTATACTCATTTTACTAATATTATAAATAGTTTGACATCTCTTGGTAAAGTTTATTGCAGTTTGGAGATAGTAAGGAAAATTCTCAACTCCTTGCCAAAACATTGGAAATCAAAAGTAACGGCGATTCTTGAAGTTAGAGATCTTAAAAAACTTGAAATAAATGAACTCATCGGGTCACTTATTACCCATGAGTACATATTGAAAAGAAGAGAAGAAAAAGGAAAGCAAAAGAAGAGCTTGTCTCAAAGCCATTTCACATTAAATTAAAAGCAATGAAGATGAAGAAAACGATGACGAAGCGATTGCAATGATCACAAGAAGATTTAAGAGATTTTTGAAAAATAAAACTTCTCCAAGGAAACTTTTCAAAAAATCTTCCAAAAAAAATACAGGTAAAAATAATTTATTAATTTGTTATAAATGTAAAAAGTCAGAACATATCAAGGTAGATTGTCCCCTGCTAAAAAAAGATCGATACAAAGGCAAGAAAGTAATGAAAGTTACATTGGATGATAATTCAAGTAATTCAGGTAACGACGCAAGTAATGAAGAATCTGCAAATTTTTGTCTTATGGTTAAAGATGATTTTGAGGTAACAAATATTGAAAACCCTCTTATGAAGAATTGCAAAATACTTTGGAAAAGGTATATGAGAAATTTGAAAAATTGAGTATTAAGTATACCGCTTTGAAAAAGAAAAACTCTTCTTTAATAAATGAAATTGATGTTTTAAGAAAAGAAAATATAATTTCCAAAAATGAAAATGATGAACTGAAAAATAAAGTAGTTGATTTAGAAAAAATTGTTGAAAATTTCACAAATGGAAAAAGAAATTTTGAAAAATTTCTTGGTAATAAAATATATGTTTTTGATAAGGTAGGTTTGAGATACATGCCAAAAGAAAAACTCAAATCCTATAAAAATTTCTTTGATAAACCCATTAAATCAAAACCAGATTTTTAAAATTCTTTTCCCAAAAATAGATTTGTCAAAGAAAGACATTATTATAATCACTCGAGTTTTTCAAGTATGTTACATGTTATTTGTAATTTTTGTAATAAAAATGATCATAACTATCATGCTCGTTCTATTATAATAAAACATACAATGACTATTAGGGCCATATGGGTACCAAAGAATCTTATTTCTTCCAATACTAATAAATAAAGGACCCAAAGAACATGGGTACTAAGAAAAATTATTTTAATTGTTTTTGTATGTATGCATAAAGTCTTCCGTAAGTAAAACAAGATGGTTTTTAGATAGCAGATACTCAAGACACATGACAGGAGATAAAACTAAGTTCATTGATCTCACTCCTAAAGAAGAAGGATACGTGACATTTGGAAACAATTCAAAAGATAAGATTATGGGAATAGGTAAAGTTGGTAATAAGTTTTCTCTCATAATTGAAGATATTCTACTTATTGAAGGTCTAAAACATAATTTTTTAAGTATAAATCAATTATGTGATAAAAGATTTACAGTTACCTTTAAAAAGGATAAGTGAATTATTTTGAATAATCATGATTGTAATGTTTGTTTTATTACTCTTAAAAATAATAATATTTATACAATTAAATTTGAAAAAATTATCTGACAAGATTTATTTGTTTATTAGCTCAACATGAAAATAGTTGGTTATGATATAGAAGGTTAGGTCATGTAAACATGAAACTTATTACCAAACTTTCAAAAAATGATCTTGTGAGAGGTTTGCCAAAAGCTCTCTTTTTTAAAAACAAAATCTGTGATGCATGCTAGTTTGGTAAACAAACAAAAATTTCTTTCAAAATCAAGAAACATATTTCCACTACTAGACCTTTGTAATTAATACACATGGACCTTTTTGGACCAAACAGAGTTGCGAGTCTGGAAGGAAAATGTTATGCATTTGCTATTATTGATGATTTTTTCAAATATACTTGGGTTATCTTTCTCGCTTATAAAGATGAAGTATATAATGCTTTTACCAAACTATGCAAGAAAATTTAAAATGAAAATGGTTATATTATTTCAAACATTCGAATTGACAGGGGAAAAGAGTTTGTTAATAAAGATGTTGAGTCTTTTTGTGATAAAAATTATTTTCTGCATAATTTCTCTGTTTCTCAAACTCTTCAACAAAATGGGGTAGTAAAGAAGAAGAATAGATTTCTTCAATAAATGGCAAGAACAATACTTAATGAAAATAGTTTACCTAATTATTTTTGGGCTGAAGCGGTAAGTACTGCATGTTATGTTATAAATAGAGTTATGTTAAGGTCTAAATTAGATAAAACCCCTTATGAGCTTTGGAATGAGAAAACGTCTAACATTAGTTACTTTCATATATTTGGATACAAATATTTTATACTCAATGACAGAGATAATTTAGAAAAATTTGATGCAAAATCTGATGAAAGTATCTTTCTTGGATATTCAACAAATAGTAAAACTTATAGAGTATTCAATAAAAAGTTTTTGACTGTACAAAAATCTATGCATGTAATATTTGATGAATCTAACCCTTTACTCTCTAAGAAATCTATTGATGAAAAATCAGAAGGTACAAATAATATAAATAGTCTCAATCTCAATAAAGAGAATACAATGGAAGAAGTCCAACATGGAGACATCATAAAAGATCATCTAGTGGAATAAATTTTAGGAGAACCTTCACGAGGTGTAAGTACTCGATCATCTCTTAGAAATATTTGTAATCATACTGCTTTTTTTTAATCTCAAATTGAACCCAAAAATATTGATGAAGCACTTATTGATGAATCATGAATTTTAGCTATCCAAGAAGCGCTAAATCAATTTGAAAGAAATAATGTATGGACACTTGTTCCTAGACCCAAAAATCATGCTGTTATTGGAACAAAATGGGTTTTTAAAAATAAGAAAGAAGAATCTGGAATCATCACTAGAAACAAAGCTCGACTTGTAGCCCAATGTTTCAATTAAGAGGAAGAAATCGATTATGATGAAACGTATGCATCTATCGTAAGATTAGAAGCTATTAGAATGTTACTTGCATATGCATGTTATAAAAATTTCAAGTTTTTTCAAATGGATGTTAAAAATGTTTTCTTAAATGATTTTATAAATGAAGAGGCATATGTTGAGTAACCTCCAAATTTTGAAAATTATATTTCTCACAATCATGTTTTTAAGCTCGCAAAAGCATATGGACTCAAACAAACTCCTAGAACTTGGTATGAGAGGCTTAGTGGTTTTTTGATTGAAAAAAGTTTTTTAAGAGAAAAGATCGATATAACTATTTTCATCAAATATGAATAGGATGATATTCTTCTAATTTAAATTTATGTTGATGATATAATATTTAGTGCTACTAATGAAAATATGTGCCAAGATTTTGTTAAGAGTATGCGGGAAGAATTTGAAATAAGAATGATGGGAGAACTTAATTTTTTTCTTGGATTGCAAATCAAGCAAGCAAAAAGTGGAACATTCATTAATCAGTCAAAATATATCAAAGTGTTACTTGAAAAGTTTGAGATGGAAGGTGCGAAGGTAATTGGAACACCAATTAGTCTAACCACCAAACTTGATAAAGATAACAGCGGTAAGCCAGTTGACTCAAAGGTATATCGAGGTATAATTGGTAGTTTATTATATTTGACAGTTAGTAAACTTGATATTATGTTCAGTGTATATTTATGTGCATGTTTTCAATCATTTCCAAAGCAATCTCATTTGATTGCAGTCAAGCGTATTTTTAGATATCTTGCCGGTACTATTGATCTAGGATTATGGTATCCCAAACACACTTCTTTCGATCTTATCAGTTATTCAGATGCAAATTATACTGGTTACAAAGTTGATCGAAAAAGTACTAGTGGAACATGTAATTTTTTAGGTCATACACTTATTTCATGGTTTAATAAAAAATAAAATTTTGTTATATTATCTAATACTGAGGCAGAGTATATTGCTGCAGGTAGTTGTTGTGCTCAAGTTCTTTATATGAAGCAACAACTTGAAGATTTTAAACTTATATACAATCATATTCCTATTAAATATGATAATACTAGTACTATAAATCTTTCAAAGAATCCAATACAACATTCTAGGACCAAACATATTGAAATTAGATATCATTTTCTTAGAGATCATGTGCAGAAATGTGATATTGTACTAGAATTCACAAGCACACACGATCAATTGGCAGACATTTTTATAAAACCCTTACCAGAAGATAGACTGTGCATGATTAGAAGAGAAATAGGAATGATGCATGCCATGAATATCTGCTAGATATTTTTATTCCATTATCTCAAATGATCTACAGAAACTTGAGACGTTTAGCCTCATAATTCAAATACATTTACTCCTCATAGATCATTATGTCATCCTTATCTAAAGGATTAGGCAATCGAAATGAAGAGGCAAGTAATGATTTTAAATTCTTATTCTGCTACTTTAAGTCTACTATTTTTCTGTTAGACTCTTGAACAAGTCGTTGAAGAACATCGATCTTCTCATTAAGCTTCTCTATCTTGTGGGTTTTGGACTGCAACCGAGTGGAAAAAGCGACAATGGACGATGAGTATCGAGTTCTGAGACTTACAAGCTCGTAAATGGCATCATAATCTGATTTAGTAGCCAAATCAATGTTTTGTTGCTTCATGGCGCCTACGACAGATGCAGAAATAGTTGGGGACTGAGGTAAAAAATACATCATATTTTGATCACGAGGAGTACTGAAAGGATATTGATGAGCCATTGAAAATTTGAAGTACGGGAATGAAGATAAATTATAGAGATGAGAAGAAGACTTGATGCGATTTAGATAAAACTGATAGCCGCTTTTATAGAGATGGAAATAAGTACAAGATAAACTATCATTTTTCCAAATTTTAATTAGTCAAGCTTACAAGATATGCTGGATGCATATTTTCAAAAGTTAGCTAGCTAAACTAGCGAGATTTATTACAGATTGTCTCTATTTTTCTCGTGAAACGCTACCATTATTTGCTGATATTGACTCTGTGTTTGAACTCTCATTCGTTCCGATTCCTCTATTCGAAATTTCAGAACACGAGCTAATTCCGTCAAATCTTTATTTTCTTACTTTAACCTCTTATTTTTTCTACCTTTATTTGTAAGCTTTTGATGCAGAACAAATATTTGATTGTTAAGTTGATCAATCTCATTTGCCATCGCTAGTAATCTCCGAGACATGATCGTAACAGATACAGCATATTGAGCACTAAGAGTTCTTGATACTGCAACAACCGCAGAATCAGTCCTATCAGAAAAATACATCTCTGCTTCTATCATAGTGTTAACAACCTCAGGAGATAAAATGACTGGTTGAGACGGTTCTTAATTTAAATCTGGAAGATTATTAGACGAAATTTTCTTCGCCATTTTATTATTTTGGATAAAAAGATACTTGATTAATGAGCAATGTGATATTTGTTTTAGTATTCGGTGGGTGAAAATGGTCATTTAAACAGAAATAAAAAACTTTCAAATCTCTACATATTTTATTTGTCAACAATATCAAATGGATTTAAATCTCCTTCTGTAACGAATTGCCAGAGCTAGTTGTAACGATTTTGATGATAACAAATGAATTCAAGTCTCAAACTTAAATTATTTATGCAATGGAGCGAAGCGCACATCAAGCATAAAAGAACAAGTCTACAAATGAAACTCATAAATTATTTTTGTACATCTCTTAATAAAATTCGAAATTGGATTAAGATTCCAAATTATTATTTTTTCTTATAAAACATCAAATTACTTTTTTCACATATGCAAGACATCTTTTAATGTCTTAGTTTTGAAAATTATGTTTTTCACATGTGCATAACATAATCAAACAATATAATTTCAAAAATTATATTTTTTTATATAAAAATTTGAATTTGTAAGATGATTGATTATCATATTTAACATGTGCATATTTTGTTTGAAAGTCTTGAATGGTGGTTATGTATTTTTTTGACAAATGTAAAAGGTAGATGATTTTATTTGAAAATCTTAAAGGGTGGTTGTGTATTTTTTTGACATATACAAAAAGAAGATGATTTGGTTTGAAAAATATATCATGCTCATTTCGTCATATATGAAAAGCAAAAGATTAGGTTTGATTTTTTTGAAAAATGAATGGATTTATCTTTGATAAATACAAAAAGAAAATACTTTTATTTGAATTTTTTTAAAATTGAATAGTACTCTTATTTGACATGTGAATCTTTTCAAATTTGAAATTAAAAACTCATTTACCTATAAATAGCTTACTTAAGTTTTACAAAAATCACAACAAGAGCTTACACATCTATTACTAAATTTTGTATCATTCTTTTAAAACTCTCGTTCTCTCTTTTCTAAAATTTTGAGTCTTAATTCTTGTTTTTTTTTAGAGAGATATAGGTTGTGCTGTATTGTTTCTATCTCACTCATTGAGGAATGTACTTTGATAGTCTACTTACTATCAACTCTTGTATCAATAAGAATGTGCGTATAACTCTTGTGTGTATAGAAGATATTCTACATAGGAAATAGTTGAATCACAAAGTGTGAAGTGATTGAAAGTGTAGAGAGTGTTCTATACAGATTCTTTGGAGCGGTGTTGCACAAAGGTGTAATAAGTTTCTATCTCTACTTAAAGGAGATTGAATAGTGAATTTGGGATCATCAAAAGGTAGCTTAAGGCGAGAACGTAGGCAGTGGGGTTGAATTTCATAAAAATACTGAGTTTGCTTCTTCTTATCCTATTCTTTACATTTCTTGATACTTTATATATTATTTATATTTTATACTGTGTATTTAAATTATAAGTATTAATTTTTATAATATAACTCAATACACTTTTTCTCTTATATTAGTTATTTGGATAATACTATTAAAACACACTACCTATTATAACATATAGACAATAGTATGTACAAAACAGATAAAGTTAAAAAAGGAGAAAATGACAAGTAGCATAATTAATCCGGTGCATCTCCTTGTGTGTCTTTCTGAGTAGTTGAATGATAAGCAGCAGCTGAAACATCAGTTGATTTCTCCAATGCCGACAAGATGTGCAGCTTGTCTATGCTTCACATTATTAATAATAGTATAGAGAGCTTTATCAGAAATATTATACTGTGATAGTCTCTATCTTTCTAATTAAAGTTGGGTGTTCCCTTTTCAAAAACAAAAAGAAGTATTATTATTTTTAAAAAATGAATGCATTAAATGGTTGGTGAATTTTGGCAATGGTGTTTCACTTTCATCGTGAAATCACCTATTCCTCTTACCTAATTTTGTTTTGGGTCCTAAAAGAAAATCTTTACAAAATAGTTCTAATTATTATTTTTCAATCTATCATATATTTAATAAACAAATAGTGTGGAGAATGACTGACTGACGGATAAATAAAATATTTTTTTTAAATGAGGGGAAAAAATTGAGTAGAGCAAATAGGTGGTACCGTGGTAGTGCGTTGTTAGGTAAAGTAAAAGTTAAAATTCAAATTTCAATAATCCAAAGGCCCAAGTTTGAGTTTGTGCACTCACTTCTCAGAACTCAGAAGTTGTCTACCTACCATATGTTGTTATTTAATTCCCAATCATCTTTTGGTTCAAGGGTGTAATATTTTAAAATTAAGGTTAGGACTGGATAAAAAAGTATTTTATTTTTATCTTATTTAATAATTATAATTTTTAAATTTTTTTATATGAAATATAATAAATAATTCATTTTTTAAAATATAAACATAGTTATAATATTAAAAATAATATTTTATTAAATTTTTAATATTTATTTTAACTTATCTCATAATATCTTTTAAATATTTTTCTTTTAAAAAGAAAATCTTGAGATTGAATTGGTAAAAGCCTCGTCATTGGATATTTTTAATTTTGTTTTTTAATTTTTCTTGGGTTCTTTGCCAAGTAAAAAAAGGTTAATGGTTTAGGTACTTTTGGTATTTTTCGTCGTCAGGGGTGGACATGTTGATGGATGGAGGGCGGTATTCAAAAAGTTATCTATAATATAAAAATATATATATATATATATATATATATATATAAAACTAAAATTTTCTCTTAGATTTAAAAAAAAAAAACACTCAAAAAAAAAAATCCCCCCTCCCAAAATTTTCTTACTAAAATTATTTTTTTAAATCTTAATATACATATATTTATATCCTAATTTTTATTTTCATTTAAATCTAAATTTTAACTCACATAATTTTACAATTATTCTAATAAAAAAATTGATTATATATTTATATGATTATAAAATTGATCGATTATACTCACTTATTTAGTTTCACTTTAACTTATATAATTGTGAGATATAATTTGTTAAAAATTTAATAATGTTACATCATTATTTATTAGAAAGTTTTCAAATTTATTTTTGATCTATAATTTTTTTTTAAATCATAAAAAAATATGAGCAAATACTAAAAAATAATTTTTTTTTAAAAAAAAAGAAAGATATAGACAATTTGAAAACTAATATACATTTAAAGAACTTGATAATAATAAAACATAATATTTCTATCACTGAAAAATATTTTTTTTAAATTTACATACCGTATACATTTTAACCATCACTTCCAAACATAAAATTTTATTTTCGCCCTTGTTCGTGTTCCTTTATTAGTGTTAGGCATGACGCCCTTCTCGTCAGCTTTAGTGTAAAAGATGAGGAGCCAATCATGATTGCTTATCAAATCAAAAGGACAAAACAATAGCTGAAAATCCCCACCTCACCACATTATATATGGCATATATGGTCCCAACAATACCATTATATTTTCCAATAAAAAAAATAATGCAAAAACCTTCTAGCAAGTTATAGAAAGTTGTTGTAATATTTATTCTCAAGTCAATACATATTATTTCTTCATGTGAGATTGAAAAACTGTCTTAAGATCCTATTT
The DNA here is from genome assembly GCA_036898215.1 of Platycarya strobilacea. Lineage (NCBI taxonomy): Eukaryota > Viridiplantae > Streptophyta > Magnoliopsida > Fagales > Juglandaceae > Platycarya > Platycarya strobilacea. Next base: position 6,795,020 of record CM072548.1, read on the forward strand.
ATTCTTATTTTACAAGAAAAATAAAAAAGTTCAGTTTTACACACCTTAAAGATTCATTTCTTTTATTGTTGTAAAGAGAAAGGCTTTAACCAAAAATAAATAAATTATAAATATAAATTCACAAAATATGATATGATTTGTTCTGATAGATCATATTGTTAAATTCATATATTGTCAAGTAAATTTAACGTATCATAATAAGTTATATTAGTTTATGAGTGTATTTTTATAAAATCTTGTATTGCGGCTATAATATTTCTCTGTTAGAAAATTTATGTGATCAAAGGTAGACTCTGACGCATATAATCCATAGGCAATGCGGCATGAACACAAGTTAGGATTTAAAAAAAAGTCCAAAAAATATATATTAAAAAAGTAAGAAAAATCCATTCTTATTTTTGAGTTTTGCTAGAAATAAGTCGGCATGTTAAGGTTTAGCACACAACTTATAATGGAATCCATTATAAATTTTAAAAAATATTACAAACCAATATTTTTACCATATATAGCTGATGTGTTGTGTATTTGGGTGTGTAAAAAATGAAAATAAAAATTTATACACTACTAGTACACCACTATTATACTTTTATCTCACTATATAAAATAGGATAAATTTTGATTACTATTAGATGATTTTTTTATTAATTAATGCTTCTTTATAATTGATCAGTATTAATATGCTTTATCGCTTGTGCGAGCCTCCATCAATTTTTTTGAATTTTATTTTTGTGAACGTACTTCTCATATGGGATATTTAATGCGTTAATTACAGCACTGTATAAGTTGATATACACAACACCTAATATTCATCGTTTACGAATAGAGAATGCACTGAATTTTTGATGTATACATAGGCAAAAATCGTGTGCAACGAAAGATGCAGGCATAGCTTGGAGAGGAATATTTTTTTACCTACTTTTACACTGAACCACTTTATAGTAAAAAAGTAAATTATCTATTCCATCCGAACTAATTCTGGATTATTACATATTAATATTAATATTAAGAGATTTACTGGGAGTCGGTTGGGCTGACCTCCTAAATAAAAGCAGTCTGCCGTCTCCGGTGGCGGTGGGCGACATCGTCCACCACGTCGGAACTGGCAGGCTCCGGCGAGCTTACCCTATCGATGACGAGCTCCGGTGTACTCCATGGAAGTTTAAATCTGAAATGAGTCCGATAGATGGGGTGGGCGGTGTCGCCCACCGCTACCGGAGGCAGCAGGCTGCAATCCAAAACTAAATGCTTTTAAAATTCATTTTTATTTTATTTTTATTATATTTTTTATTGTATTTTTTTATTGTATTATATTTTTTTATATTATATTTATTATTAAAAGACAACTCAATTATCGTTAAACTGCTTTTGAAACTGAAAACAGTCCGACCAACTCGAGCGTCTATCTAATATTAAAATTGGTTTAAGCATTATAGTAAAAATATGAATATTTTGCTTTCCATATCAGAGCTATATTAAAAAATATTGGTGTTTTGACTGATTTTAAAAAAAAGTAAAACCGGAACCGCTTTCACATGGTGAATAGACTAATTATAAATAAATTTTGTTTTTAAACTTTTGGAACAAATTTTGGGAGCACTGGCCTCCTGGTCCCCCCAATGGCAGTCAGTCCCTTGGATATAGGGCCGTATTGATCTAAGTGGTAGATCTGACAAGCATCATCTTAACCTAATATATATATATATATATATATATATATATAAACCTGCACGTACGGCGCATATATCAGTTATATTCGACCATAGAAATTGCTTCTATAAAGTCTGGAGTCTGAAGGCCCGCGAATAATTAATCCGCAAACACAAGTTTTCAAGGAACCCGACACAGACTACATTGATACATCATGTCCACAATGTGGCAATCAGGATGATCCACTTAGGGATATAGATAGAGACAGATGTCACGGACTTAGAAATTCTTCACACGTCCCGTGCGGCTTTAGGAGGTTTTGTCCCTGACAAAGCTCCCAAGTAAGCCTTCTAAGCGACTCAAGACAAGAGAGAAGAACTCTAGAGAGAGAGGGAGAGAGTAGAGAGAGAAGCTCTAGAGAACTTGTTCCTCTTATTGCTTGGTGATTTACACAAATGAGAGCCCCTCTATTTATAGGGAACTCTTGGTACAAAGAATGGCTCGGATTGTGACAAGTGTCACAATCTTAACGGTATGGAACATTCTAGACTCCTTCTAAAAGTATAGCTAGGATTGTGACAAGTGTCACAATCTTAAAGAACCATCCTAGGGTTTACTATACACTTTACAACAACCTACCACATTCTAGAAGGTGGTAGGATTCTCTAGAAAAATCCAGGTGGTGACATTCTCCCCCACCTAGCTTCGCGACGTCCTCGGCGCGGTATCCTCATGGAACCTTCGGATTTGATCTTCAAACTGCCACAACGATTCCTTAGGTTCCCAGGTTGTCTCACTTGCGGGCAATCCTTTCCACTTGATCAAGTATTCTTGGCGTGGCTTGTGACCCCTTCGTCTGACTTCTCGATCCGTCAAGATTTCTTCGACTTTTGTATCAAAAGTGGTAGTTATGCCCAATGGAGCTCGTTTAGACTCTCCCCGTGTTGGCTCTTCATCGTCACCATGATAAGGCTTTAAACAGCTTACATGAAAGACAGGATGAAGCTTGAATTTAGGGGGTAAGTCTAGTTTGTAGGAGACCTTCCCTATTTTCTTGATGATTGGGAACGGTCCTTCGTATCGCCGCACAAGTGCCTTGTGCAATTTCCTTGTGAACTTGTGTTGGCTTGACAAGATTTTTACCATCACCAAGTCACCGATGCGATACTCTATGTGTCGTCTCTTCTGGTCGGCCCACTTCTTCATCTTCCTGGTTGCTTTATCTAAGTAGGAACGAGTCACATCCAGCTGTTCGTTCCAAGATTTGGCAACCTTGAAGGCTGTTGGGCAGTTCCCCTCATAGCTCGTCTCCAACGATTGAGGAGTGAGTGGTTGTTGTCCCATTACAATCTCAAATGGGCTTTTGTTTGTGGACTCACTCCTTTGTAAGTTGTAGGAGAATTGAGCCACATCCAACAGTTTAGCCCAGTCAGATTGATTAGCACTTACAAAGTGCCTCAAGTACAGCTCCAACAAGGCATTCACCCTCTCAGTTTGCCCATCTGTTTGGGGGTGAAAGCTGGTGGAGAAGTGTAGCGCTGACCCCATGAGCTTGAATAGTCCCGACCAGAACTTTCCCGTGAAGCGAGGGTCTCGATCACTGATGATGCTTTGTGGTAAGCCCCAGTACTTAACCACATGCTTGAAAAATAACTTGGCTGTCTCCTCAGCGGAACAATCTTTGGAGGCAGCAATGAAAGTGGCATATTTGGAAAACCGATCCACCACAACGATGATGGTGCCACATTCCTCAGACCTGGGGAGAGCCACTATGAAATCCATGCTGACACTCTCCCAAGGACGGGAAGGAGTGGGTAGTGGTTCTAACAAACCCGCAGGGCTTCGATTCTCCACTTTGTCTTGTTGGCACACAAGACAAGTCTTCACGAAAAGCTCCACTTCATCTCCCATCTGAGGCCAATAATAGGAGGCTTCCAACAAAGCTTGCGTGCGACGTTGGCCGGGATGTCCAGCCCATAAGGAATCATGGCATTCCTTGATAAGGTTCCTCCGTAGCTTCCCCCACTTCGGAACATATAGTCGCCGCTTTGTGGTGTAGAGTAACCCATCCTCTACCCAAAACCTCTTGGTTTTCCCCTCCTTAGCCAAGTTCACCAAGTTCTTGGCTAGAGGGTCATGCTCCAAGCCTTCACGGATTATCCCTAGTGTCTCTCCTCGTACACTAGCGATGTGGGCAAGCTCACCCTTTCTACTAAGGGCGTCAACAACGACGTTGGCCTTGCCAGGTTTGTACTCCAAGATGTAGTCAAATTCCGCCAAGAAGTCTTGCCACCTGACTTGCTTTGGGCTCAGTTTCTTCTGACTTTGGAAGTAACTGGTGGCAATGTTGTCGGTCTTGACTACGAACTGAGAGCCAAGTAAATAGTGTCGCCAAACTCTAAGGCAGTGGATAATGGCCGTCATTTCCTTCTCCTGCACCGTGTATCGCCTCTCGGTGTCATTGAGCTTGCGGCTTTCATAGGCAATGGGGTGTCCTTCTTGCATAAGAACTCCCCCAATGGCGAAGTCTGAAGCATCCGAGTGCACCTCAAAAGGCTTGGTGCAGTCTGGTAGGGCTAAGACCGGTTCCTCCATGATGGCGGTCTTCAAGTCATCAAAGGCTTCTTGACACTTTGATGTCCACTCCCATTTTCTACTTTTCTTGAGCAAGTCGGTGAGAGGGGATGCCCTTGTAGAGTATCCCTTTATAAATCTTCTATAGTAGTTGACTAGCCCAAGGAAAGATCGAAGTTCGGTAACCTTGGTGGGAGGATCCCACTCTTTGATAGCCTGCACTTTCCCCTCCTCCATGCTGAGTTTGCCTCCTTGGATCTTGTGGCCAAGGAAATGGACTCCGTTTAGTGCAAACGAGCACTTCTCCTTCTTGACGTAGAGTTGATTTTCCCTTAAGACGCGGAAAACAACCTTCAGATGCTCTATATGCTCCTCGAGGGTAGAACTATAGATGACGATGTCATCCAGATAGACCACCACGAATTGATCGAGATAGGGATGGAAGATTTTGTTCATGAGGGTGCAAAAGGTGGCTGGAGCGTTTGTGAGGCCAAAAGGCATCACTAAGAACTCATATGCTCCATATCGAGTCACACAAGTCGTCTTGGACTCGTCTCCTTCTGCGATCCTCACTTGATAGTAACCCGATCTCAGATCAAGTTTGGAGAAGTACTTTGCATGCCCTAGTTGATCAAACAAGTCAGCAATCAAAGGAATGAGGTATTTGTTTTTGATGGTTACCTTGTTGAGAGCCCGATAGTCAATGCACAGCCGCAAAGACCCATCATGCTTCCGTTGGAACAGCACCGGTGCCCCATATGGCGCCTTGGAGGGTTGAATGAATCCGGCATCAAGCAACTCCTTCAGTTGTCTCCTCAGCTCTTCAAGCTCTGGAGGTGACATGCGATAAGGCGCCTTTGCGGGTGGTTTGGCACCAGGCTCCAGCTCAATCATGTGGTCCACCTCTCTCCTAGGTGGTAGTTGCTTGGGCAACTGTGGTGGCATGACATCCTCATAATCCTTGAGGACCTCTTGGATCTCCTTAGGTGGAGGGGAGGATATCTTCACTTCACCTTCCTCCAACGAAGCTAAGTAAGACACCTCTCCTTTCTTCCAACCCTTCTTGAATTGCATGGCAGACAAGAGTTGGGTGGTGTTTGGCTTAGACACGGTGGGTATCATGCAAGGGCCACCTTCTAAGATACACACCGAATTGTAGTGGGGAAGAGACACTACGTTGAATTGTCTCAGGAACTCCATCCCCAACACGACGTCGAAGTCGTCCATAGGTGCAACGGAAAAGTCCACTTTCCCCTTCCATGTGCCGAGTTGTAGCTCTACGCCATGAGCTACGCCATCAAGGGGTCTGGCTTCAGAATTCACCGTCTTCAGCCATCCTTGACCCTTCTTCAGAGGGATGCCTAGCCGTGTGGCCTCTTCCTTCTTAATGAAGTTGTGAGAAGCCCCTGAGTCGACCATGGCATGGGTCTTCTTCCCGTTGACAATCACCTCGACAAACATCAAGGATCCATCCTTGGTGGTTGGCTTGGTGTTTGCCTTGAGGGAGTTGAGAAGTTGCAAACACCCCATGTGTGACTTCTCTTGGACTTCCTTTTCCTCCAGCATGGCATTGAGGGCCTTCCTCTTAGGACAGTCCCTAGCCCAGTGTGGCCCGTCACAAAGGAAGCAAGCATCCTTTGGCTTCTTGTCTTTGGAGTACTCCTTCCTTCCTTCCCTGGATGTCGAAGGCCTATCTCCCCGCTCTTTGTACTGTGGGGGCTTGGACCCCTTTGCTCCCCCACCTTTGTTGTAGCTGTCCTTCGAAGGTTTGGGCTTTGTAGAGTTATCACTCTTATGATACTCAAACTCCTCCAAGGTTTCGGCTATGGTTAAGGCGGTGGAGATGTCGTTGACCCCACGTCGCTTGAGCTCTTGAGCCACCCATGATTTGAGGCCATCGAGGAAGTTGAAGAGAAGATCTTCTTCGCTCATGTTCGTGATTTGAAGCATGAGTGCAGAAAATTCCTCGACGTAGTTGCGAATTGAAGAAGTGTGCTTCAACTCCTTCATTTTCTTCCGTGCATAGAGGGCCACGTTCTCAGGGTAGAACTGCCTCTTGAGTTCATGTTTGAACTCCTCCCATGAGTTGATGGTGCACGTACCCTTTTCTATCTCACTGTGCTTACGACGCCACCAAGTACCAGCAAGATTAGTAAGGTAGAGGGAAGCAGTACGTACCTTTACATGCTCATCTAGCATGTTCAACGCTTCGAAGTAGCGTTCCATGTGCCACAGGTAGTTGTCGAGTTCTTTGGCATCCCGCTTGCCGTCGAACTCCTTTGGTTTGGGAGTATCCACCCTTGGTGTTGCTACCATACCAGCTCCAAGGTTGCCCCCATTGGCCACTGCCCGCTTGCATATAGCCCAGTCCGCCCTGGTCTCCTCCAGACCGACGCGGTGTTCCTCCATTTGCTCCTGGAGTTTGATTAGTTCCCCCAAGACCCGGTCTTGGAAGGCAACGTTCTCAACACGTTGTGCTTCGAGGGTGGGGTTGATGGTGCTCAGGATGGACTCCTTGAGCGATTCGGATTGGCCCTCCAATCCTAGCTCCTCCATGCTTTGCTCCATGATGTCAAGACGGTCCTTGACATCCGCCACAGCTACCTCCACCCTGGTCACAGTGTTGTCAAGGGTGCTCACCTCTCTGTGAGACTGATCCCATTCCTCCATTTTGGCCAGTATCTTGGCCATGGTCTTCTCGATGCTATCGAGGCGAGACTCCACGGACGAGGTCGACTCCTTCGACCTCTTACTCTTGCGTGGTTCCTGGTTCTCCATGGTGACCACACTTGGTTCCGCCATCCCAAGCTCGATGCTCTGATACCAACTGTCACGGACTTAGAAATTCTTCACACGTCCCGTGCGGCCTTAGGAGGTTTTGTCCCTGACAAAGCTCCCAAGTAAGCCTTCTAAGCGACTCAAGACAAGAGAGAAGAACTCTAGAGAGAGAGGGAGAGAGTAGAGAGAGAAGCTCTAGAGAACTTGTTCCTCTTATTGCTTGGTGATTTACACAAATGAGAGCCCCTCTATTTATAGGGAACTCTTGGTACAAAGAATGGCTCGGATTGTGACAAGTGTCACAATCTTAACGGTATGGAACATTCTAGACTCCTTCTAGAAGTATAGCTAGGATTGTGACAAGTGTCACAATCTTAAAGAACCATCCTAGGGTTTACTATACACTTTACAACAACCTACCACATTCTAGAAGGTGGTAGGATTCTCTAGAAAAATCCAGGTGGTGACACAGAGCTAGCTAGGTCACGCGGTCTTGATTTTATCTACAACATGAGTACTACTACTGCGGACACATTCAGGCTCGTTTGTATTTGAAGATGGTTAAATTCGTCATATTTTTATAATTTTTTATATAAAGCGTAAATTCTTATACACATTTTTCAAATCCTAACACATATTTTTTAAATTTCAAAATAATAATAATATTAAAAAATAAATTAAATTCATCTAAACTCATCTCATCTCGAATCTAAGTAGAACTTCAATTAATCCTCGAAATAATTTTCTTGATTTGTAATTTTGCACCAGAAATACTTGGGATTTCTCTACTTTTTAAAAAAAATATTTTATATAGGAAAAGCGTTAGTTTGCCAATCGATACCTGATTTTGACATTTTCTATATTTTTATTTAATAATTAAAAAAGTGATTATTAATACATTAATAAATTTTTTTATATTTTTTAAAAATATTTTAAAATAATTGAAAAATGAATAAGAAATTAAAAAAATTAAAAATTTAACTTTAAGCAAGCAATAATATTAAATAATGCTACTCATACCCTTTATATAGTACCAACTAGCATGCATGCAACAATATTGTTGGAAAGAATTGATTAGGGTTTGGATGCGTATCCAAAATTAATATATCCCAAACAAATATACAAGTTTATAAATAGTCAGTTTTGTGTATTTTTTATGCATTTTATTAATACAATTGATAAAATTTGACAAAATTAACTATTTTATATTAAAAATAAGTGATGCAATCAATTATCATATTGATGAAATGCACGAAAGAATATGTAAAAGTGACTATGTACGCGCAAAAAAAAAAAAGAAAAAAAAAATGACTTTGCACGTAGAATCCAACTATATATTGATATCTATGTTGTGGTCCGCTAAACGTGCAAATATGGTAATTACTGATCTCCTGCGTTCATAAAGACCTCGAGAGTGTCCCTTTTTCTTTTTCTCGCCATTTATGGGCGCAAGGAATAACGAATATGCACGCATGGCAATCCAGTAGTACCTGTACTGAATATTTTTGACCCTTGAAGAACTCGACAATATATATATATAGCTCATCTTAATTACCAGGTTGTAAAAAACATTAGATTCTCTGTCATCATGTGTAGTTCCTCCTTTGGAGAAGAGTTGTCATCTTCAAAGTATGTGTCTTAAAGATGATGACACCCATTTATTTTGTGGCTACCTCTGCCAATTATAAGACCCAATTAAAGCTACTTTTAAGAGACTACTACTGATATCTCCTTTATTTTTCTGATCTGTTTTTGATATAGTGCTCTTGACGTTTTCTGCCTGCCTGTAAGCGGAAATCATTCAACTATATCATGAACACATGCAATCTTAGGGTTGCCAATTGACCACGTCTACTCTTATTTCCCTTTTTCTTTCTTCCCTCTCACGTACAGACTAGAGTCACATGCCTGATGTTTGAAACTCATAGGGCAATTATATATATGTAAAAAAAAAAAAAAAAATTACAACCTCGAGTTCCTCTTTTGAAACAACCTGAAATAACCCACAAGATTTGATTATAGAAAATTAGAGTTTCAAGAAATGCATCAAATCATAGATTCAATTGATCAAGAAAGTAAAGAGCAATTCATAAATCAACAAAAAAATAAATAAATAAAGAAAACGGTAAAAGAATAGAGAAAACACACAATATTACGTGGATCGATTAATCTAATAGTCTATTTTCACAAAAGGAATCGCCTTAGAGATCGGTCTTATTGATGAATCATCCAAAAGCCTCAACATTTTACGCATATTGCACCAACTTCAACCACAAGATAGCAAGTAAAATCCTTGCCCTTTCACTATGATCGCAAAACCTAGCACACAACCTTTCACTTTCTCTCAGTCTCGATGACTCGAAGAAACCAGAACGAATGAAAATGCACTCCGCTCCCAAAATTTCTCATAGTTACCTGTATGTATATATATATATATATATATGACATTAAGAGATGATGACACGTGTGTTGATTTACGACCTTGATTCCTTATCAACATAACAGAGGATGAGGTCAGGTGGAAGTAAAAGGATCACTTCAATGCCCCCAACTTCTCAGCTTATGTTCAAAACTTCCCGTGACCCACCAGGCGCCTTAATTTAATTTCTTGCACATATACGTTAAACACAGAAACATGATATAATAGGTAATTAGGTTTGACACTTGACTTAACAATATATATATATATATATGTAGTATGAAACTGATAAAGAACACGTCTCCTCAACCACGTACTGTCGCATCAGAACTAAGTATCAAATAATATATTTGCATCAAAATGGAGTTCAATAAAGTGCCTACTTTATTGAACATAATGCAACTTATAAATGGTAGAAAAGCATCCATTTCAGGCCCCCTAATTAGCGCCAATTTGTAATTGTACTAAAAAATGAAGCTATTCTTATGGCGTACTCGGGCGGGGAATTACTTGCATCCATGTTTCATTTCTTTGTTGTACATATATAGTTCTAAGATCAAGAACTGAATGGGTGATCCTTAATTCATTTAGCTTTTGTTTGATGGTCATATCATGATCTTGATCATCGATCTTTAACTTGACTAATTTTCTAATTTTCTATTTTTGGTTTGATCAAAGGCTAGAGTACTACGGAATTTCGATTCCAAAAGTAAACATAGATTATTGTACGGAGCATATTGTTGAAAAGGCAACCAAAGTGTGAAAAACATCTGCAGCATTTTCTGGTCTTCCTTGGCTGCGCCGTCCACCTCCTTCAACAAAGTCTGCACCACCTACCTCAATCCATCAATTTCTATTTTGGCTGCACCTACCATACCAAATCTGTGTAAAACCTCTCCTATAAAAGGAGAGGTCTGATATTCGAAATTGGTAGAGCAGAGGAGAGAAGAGAATGTGGTGAGAGCAGAGAAGAGAAGAGAATGTGGTGAGAGCATTTGAGAGAAACGTGAGAAATTTTTGAGTGATTTGTAAATCTCAAAAATTATAGTAAATTTGGCACCTGTGGATGTAGGCAAATTGCTGAACCACGTTAAAATTGTCTTGTGTAATTTTTGGACAGGTTTGAATGCTCAACACATATATATATATATGTGTGTGTGTGTGTGTGTGTGTGTGTGTATGCTACGATAAACCCTGCATTAACCAGCTAGCTGAGCTTAATTACTTAATTCCATTATTCCAGCTCATTCAAGCAATTGCAGTACCCAAGCTGAAAATTGCCATGGATCGGTGAGTTTAATAATATTTGAGAGCTCATTATACATAGAGGCCAGTTTCTATAGCATTTTAAAATTTTCTACCTAACTCTAAGAAAAGATCACGTTCTAGTCCTGCATGCAATGTGAAATGTGCAACTAAGACTTTAATTTGAAAAGCAATGTCATGAATCAATTTCCATGAAATTTAACAGCATTTAATTATATATGTAAATTCAGAAACTTATCGAAATAGTCAAAGCATTCACACGTACTACGATATCTGCAATATTAATTGGCCGTTGTTAATAACATGAACAAAATGATCATCAAAAGATATATATTACAACACCGTGTTACATATGGACTAATTCAATCTCATCAGTTGACATTATTATTAATAATAATTAAGGTTGTTAAAGCCGAAATTCATACAGTTGTCTATTTAATTTCCAAAATGTGAATGGTCAAAGATGGTCGCATTGGCCTTGAAGAAAACAAGCAGAGCTTACCCCACCAGGCTCTCAAATCAGCAAACTTTTTCCAGAGGCATGATAATGATAATATTTTACTTTCACCTTTGGCTTTATACTCTGTTAAAAAGCTTACAATAAGTTAATGACCAATGTCTCTTGGAGATCATGTTTGATTGTTTCTTCTGCTGTTGACTCATTATATTACTGATGGAGAACAACAACCCTAGTTCATCCAGATCAAGTACTGATCGCAAGACCATTGAGCGAAATAGAAGAAACCAAATGAAAGCCCTTTACTCTGAGCTTAATTCTCTTGTTCCCCATCAAAATTCAAGGGTCTCTCTCTCTCTCTCTCTCTCAATACATTTATATATATATATATATATACAATTTTGATATATGGTGCTATATGTAGGAAGTTACATCACTCCCAGATCAACTGGATGAAGCTGTAACCTATATAAAGAAGCTGCAGACAACCTTAGAGAAAATGAATGAGAAAAAAGACAGCCTCATGGGCATTGATCAAAACCCGAATACAGGCACAAATGGTTCTGGGATGACCTCGACAGTGCAGCTAAGATCTTCACCACAAATTGAGATCAGTGAAATTGGTTCGGCTTTACAGGTTGTTTTGATAACTGGGTTGGATTTTCAGTTCATGTTTAATGAGACCATTCGCGTGCTTCATGGAGAAGGAGCTGAGATTGTTAATGCCAATTTCACCATTGTTGATGATGTAGTGTTTCACACAATACATGCTAAGGTAGCCATTAATTAATTATTATTGCTTTTTTATTTTTTCCTTTATAATTCTAAACCACTTTTTGTGAAAGATTAATGTCGTGAAAAATTGTTTGTTTTTGGTGTCATCTTAATTTGTAGGTTGGGGAGTTGGCATTGGGTCATGAAGCTGCGAGAATATCCGAAAGACTAAAGAAAATTTGTCAGTATTGATGTTGATCAGCTTTATTATAATTTGAATTTATGTTTCATAGATCATCACCGTGTGCTTGTATCCTCTTAGGAAACAAGCAAGCTGCTCATGATCAGTGCAATATATCTTCCTGATGGAGAGGTTCTTTAATAAATCAAATTGGACAAATTCGTTCCTGATTTTCCACAATATATATTCATCAATCACTGAGCAAGTTGTTAATTAGGGTATGCTGAGTCTGAAGATTTTCAACAAAAACTTATGCAGTTTTTTTATCTCTATGTATTCACATAATGCTTCAACAAGAAATCAGGATGATATACACATGACAACTAGATCTAAGTTCAATTGGAAAACCATATATATATATATAGTTGTATACATTCATCATTTAATTAAACGTGTGTTTGAGAAGTTGCTAATTAAGCTTCTTGGTAATTGTGGATTTATTCTGGTTTAAGAATTCTTTTACTTGCAGTGTGGATACTTGACATAATAGAATTAATTTGATTTATACGAGAAAATTGAAATTTAAAATTATCTTGCAAATTAATTTGACATAATAAATGTCTTTCACATGATGATTGACTTAATTAGGAAGATAAGTTGATCTTTTTAGCATGCTTTAGAAACTTTCACACTTCCAGCTTGTAGATTTTGTTTTAAATGTCAATGAAAATGAGTTTCTCGGAATTTAAGATATGGAGGAATTAGTTGTACTATCATCACTATATATGACAAAGCATTAATTAGAAATAGCTAGAAATAGCATTAATTAGAAATATCATCACTATATATATATATATATATATATTAGAGATCAAGAAGGAGATCGAGCTATACATATATAGGCATATATAATTGCTTGATTTGAAGTCTTGGAATTAATTGTGTTCTGATGTGTGTTAATTATCAGAGATGTTAATTTGATAATACAATGATTAGGAAGATAATTAATTCTACAGGCCGCTAAAGGAATTATTCTTAATTAAAATGCTAATTATAAATTATCAGACTTATACATTCAGGCTGTAACCATGAAAACAATTCAGAATTAATATTGTTAAGTCTGATCAGTTAATTAATGTAGTCTTCAAATGTTGCTTTCCTTCCTAACCAAGATCCCTCATATCCCATGCAGCACCACCGATCTTGACCATTGCACAAATGGATTGATCTGTAAAAAAACTTAAACCAATGGAAATTTATATATATACATCTTAAACAATAACTAAATGCTCCAAAATAACACACATAAATATAACTATATATATACATGGATCAAAAGCTGAAACTTCAACTTCTGATCATATGGTACTTATTAGTAATTTCCTGAATAATATATCATGCACAATCTCATGTATGTACATGATATAAGTCATTCATCATGTGAAGGTCTTTGAAGAAAGAAATAAGTGTATATTGGAGATCAGGTGCCTTAATTAACACATGTATATCTATATGTTTTTAGTATTCTTGTTGGGTAATTTATTACTTTCTTAATTTTATTTGTAATTGAGAAATACATAGCTAATTGAGAAATACTTTAATGATTATAAAAAGATTTTACAAAAATAAATTTCTAAACTGACGTGATTTAATGTGATTCATTAGATTATAAATTTAATTTATTTACTATAAAATAAAATATCTAACGTATCATATAAAATCATGTGAATTTGTAAATTTATTTTTTATAGAATTTTTTTTGTGGTTGTTGTACCTGTTTATCTCAAGCTAATGATCTTTTATGAGCACACGATCTTTTCTCTTTTATATCCTCCTTTTTGGGATGGAATTATGTGGAAAGTTGTCTTAGGACGAAAGTGCAATGTCGTAGAAAATATGGCAGCCAGTACTTTAAAGTAACATAGTACAGTCAAGAAATTTTTTTCCCATGCACCTAAGGAAATTTTTGTGAAAGTTCCTGACTGTTTCTAATATGTGCTGTGTGGGTTTTATGACCGAGAACTAGACGGGATTTCGTAATTTTATTTGTAACCCTCACTTATGTATTCGGACAAATATTGCACAAGCCTTGAGGACAGAATTCGGATAAAATTTAGGGTCGTGCTTGGTATCAGTCGGCACACCGCACATCACAGACACATCATTTTTCTAAAATTTATAGCCAAAAACAATGGAAGTAATTCTATATGATAATAGAAAATTTTTATTTGCAGTCCTTAATAGGAGATTATATGTACGATTCTATTGATGCATGGAGACAAAAGGGAAAAAAAAAATTATTTTAAAATAATATTATTATAATTTTAAACATAATTATATGAATTTGTATGAATATTTTTTATTTAAGAATTGTATGTAAAACAACTCATGATAACAAGGATATAAGAAAAATTGAAATAGGAAAAGATTGTTATCCCTTGAAGAACGTACGTTTTGCACAATATATAGCATATAATGAGAAAAGATGGTCCATATATATACATATATATATATATATATATATATTATATTATATTTGAAAGCTTGAAGCTAGGAGTTGTGACTTGTGAGTCTCGAAATCCTGCATAAGTCTTGCTTTTCAGTTCCTTAAAACCATTTATCGTAAGCCCACCCAAAGCCCCAGGCCGCTTGTGAGTTGTGGGAAGGGCTCTCCTAAAGTGGATCTCAGTGAGCCCCTAACTCTAAGTACAACCTTAATGCTACCAACTACTGACAAATGGATCCAAAGTCCCATGGGCTGCGAAGTCCATTTCAAAATGGTCATAAAAACCTTCCATCGGTCTGTCAAGTTCATTGGGCCAAATTGGATTTATTTTTAAAATTTGTATTCGAATTTTAAGAAATATTGATATGGATCTCATAATATTTATTAAATATTTATAAATAACTAAAATACTTACTAAAAGAGCCACATGAGACTTCCTTTTTGTTTCTATTCTTTAAAGCGGTTGATTTATGATGGGACTTTGAATTTTTTTTATTAATTTTAATTTTATTCTTATTAAATTAATTAAAATTTTCTACTTATTATCTATTTTAACTTTAATTTTATATATTTGGTATAAAAAATAAATAAATAAAAAATAAAAAATAAATAAATATAATGTGTGATATATAAAAATAATAAATAGAATTATTCATTAAATAATAAACATGCGAATGTATGTAATTAATTAAAGATATAAGAATTGAGGTAAATATAATTATTTTTAAAAAAACAACACACACGTGCAAACTGCAATCAACACGCGCTTGAAAACCCCTCCGATCGAGACTGTAACCGAGCATTTTCTTCTTCTTATCATTTATCCTTATCCAAAAACCCTAGCGTCTCCTAGGGTTTCCCTCGTATTTTTCATCGCTTGGCAGTGGCACCCAGTTCCAAAACCTCAGTGAGACAAAATTCTTGATCATGGGCGTAGGACTCGACGCTGGATCGGTCCCATTCAATCCCGATGGGTGGGGTCCACCCGATTCCACCGAATCCACCACATCCGTCGCCACCGGCAGCACTAACAACCTACCTCTAAACGTTCCCTTTGCGCCCTTCTCCCGCTCCGATAAGCTCGGCCGGGTCGCAGACTGGACTCGCAACTACAACAATCCGGCCCGCTCCAAGAACCCTTCCGACTCCGTCTTCGACTTCTCCAACGACGAATCGTTCCCCGCCTCGGCCGACGAAGAATCGTTCCGACTTGTAGACGGAAAGCCGCCTCCGAAGCCCAGGTTCGGTCCGAAATGGCGCTTCCAGCAGCAGCGCCAGCTCCCCCAGCGGAAAGATGAAGAGGTCGAGGCCCGCAAGCGCGAGGCCGAGAAGGAGCGAGCCCGTCGCGACCGGCTATACCACCAAAACCGTTCGAACCCTAACGCGCCGCGCCGCGAGGCCGCCGTGTTCAAGTCTTCCGTGGACATCCAGCCCGAGTGGAACATGCTCGATCAGATCCCCTTCTCCACCTTCTCCAAGCTCTCTTTCTCCGTTCCCGAGCCCGAGGATCTCATCCTCTGCGGCGCGCTCGAGTTCTACGACCGCTCCTACGATCGCATTACTCCGAAGAACGAGCGCCGCCTCGAGCGTTTCAAGAACCGCAATTTCTTCAAAGTCACCACCACCGACGATCCAGTCATCCGTCGCCTCGCCAACGAGGACAAAGCAACGGTCTTCGCCACCGATGCAATTCTATCCACGCTCATGTGCGCACCGAGATCGGTGTACTCTTGGGACATTGTTGTTCAGAGGGTTGGAAACAAGCTGTTCTTCGACAAAAGGGACGGCTCGCAGCTTGATTTGCTCTCGGTGCACGAGACATCGCAGGAGCCATTGCCAGAGGCAAAGGATGATATCAACTCAGCGTACTCCCTTAGTGTCGAGGCTGCCTACATCAACCAAAATTTCTCGCAGCAGGTCCTGATTCGGGACGGGAACAAGGTGACCTTCGAAGAGCCCAACCCATTTGCAAACGAAGGGGAAGAGGTCGCTTCTGTGGCGTATAGGTACAGGCGTTGGAAGCTCGACAATGATATGTACTTGGTAGCACGGTGTGAGGTCCAGAGCGTGGTCGAGGTTAACAAGCAGAGGTCCTTCCTCACTTTAAATGCACTCAATGAATTCGACCCGAAATACTCTGGACTCGATTGGAGACAGAAGCTTGAGACCCAAAGAGGTGCTGTATTGGCCACCGAGCTGAAGAACAACGCGAACAAGTTGGCTAAATGGACCTCTCAAGCTCTGCTAGCTGGCGCAGATTTGATGAAACTGGGGTATGTCTCGCGGGTTCATCCTCGCGATCATTTTAACCATGTGATATTGGCGATCGTTGGGTACAAGCCGAGGGAGTTTGCCGCGCAGATTAATTTGAACACTTTGAATATGTGGGGAATTGTGAAATCCATTGTGGACCTTTGCATGAAATTGAATGAGGGCAAGTATGTGCTTGTGAAGGACCCAACTAAGCCACAAGTTAGGATATATGAGGTGCCATCTGATGCATTTGAGAATGACTATGTGGAGGAACCGCTGCCAGAGGACGAGCAGGTTCAGCCACCCGTGGAGGATGCTGATACTGGCGAGACAAATGCTGCTGCTGTAAATGATGTCAAAGAGAACGAGGTTGATGCTCAAGCTTAGAGGTAATGGTTTTCAGTCCAATTCACTTGCGGCTTATCTATTTTCAGACATTATTTGAGTAATGAGCATGATGGTTTAAAATTCCTCCTAATAAAAGCTGAAAAAATAATGGCCGGGTTCTTGTTTCTAGCCCATGCGTAAGAACTATATGAAATAGAGAAATGATACTGCAATTGTATAGTGCCTAAGCGCCATGCACTTCCTTTGAAAAAAGAGAAAGTATATGAGATCTACTAAGAAAACTAATTTTTTAATAGTAGACTTACTTTTTTAAAAGGATTGCTTGGTGCTTGCGCACTCCTGTATGTAATATTATTTGAAATATATCAGATAAGGTCCTGACAGATGCCAAAGAAAATTATTGACTTGCAGAATGACTAGAGAGTACCGAGCAAAACTCTAGGGATTGGTCCATGGATATAGTTGCGAGTCTCCAAAATGCCGGATGGTCGTAGAACAAACCAATGACAATGTTCAAAATGGTAGTTAAAAGTCACTGGTGCAGGCGATCTGAATTGTCACTTTTCTTTTTTGTTTCTTGGAAAACTCTCATCGTCTATGTGGTCGGTTTTTGGTTATTTGGATTATGATATGTAAGCTGAAGTATGCCCTATTGAGTCTGCATCAGATTTGAAGTTTTCTTTGGCGGATTTGATCTCCTGTTCTTGTGCCTCTTACCCCCCCAATATACAACATATAAATTTTGAATCAGGAGTTTTATTCCTGCTTCTAATGACATATAATTTTTGAAGCAGGAGTTTTTATTCCTGTCACTAATGACCAAAGATTAGTAGCTGAAATTTAAAATACTTTGAAAGGTTATGTCAATAAGGAGAGGCCCAGACTCTGTGTGATGTCTTTAGGCCAAGAACTTGTGACATAGGCGCGTCGGTAAGGATAGCATTCATCCTTAGTTGGGTTAATTGATCTCTCTGGTGTTAGATAATATGGAATTTAATGGTCTCAAACACCCCATCTTCGTTCTTCTATAAAATGTCTTCTTTCCTCTTTATCTTAATTCGACAATTGAAATGGTTAAGTACGCTATTTGACACTATTTTATCTCTGTTTTGAAACTTTCTTTTTGTGCTATAATCAAATTGCACATATTATTAGTCAGTTAGGTGGCATTATGTTTTATTTTGCAAGATTTTAGAATAACAAGCAACCAAATTGAACCATATTTGCCAGTAATTTCCATTGTTTTCTCGCAATTTTTCTCGCAATGTGCATGTATATTCAAGAATACAGTTATGTGTTGAATGCTATATCTTTGTTTGGTTTTTGCAGATCAAAACCATTTATTCCGAACAGTTTTGCAAACTGTCATTGCTATTTAGTGGAAAGACAGAAGCTTTTATAGCTTGCCTTTTTGGAGACTTGATTGATTCAATTACTTCCCAATTTGAAGGATTTTTTGCGGGGTCTAGAAATTAAAGCTACATAAGTAGTTTGTTCAGATGCCATGTTTTGATTTTCACTTCACATTTCATCTATCTGGATGAATTGTGTACTGTTCTAGATTCCCCTCTTAGAGAGAGAGAGAGAGAGAGAGGTGTCTTGGCTGAGCAAGCCCTGGGCCCGAGACCAAAGGCCATTAGTGATGCAATATAAGAAGCCCATTAGTTCTAGTAATTGTAAGTAAAGTCATCCCAGCCCAAAACAGAGATTTTCAGTGGACATCATGCATAATAGGCACTAGAGTAACCTGGCCCAAAAGGCAAAGAACTATGTTTGTTTCTTCTGATGATCAAATATTAAGATTGTAACAGCATTATTTATGTTATAACCAAACTCTCCCTAGAAATTTCCCTTCAAATGTCATCAAATCTGGTGAGTCTACAAATTTCGCGTCTGAGAAATGTGTGCGTGTCAATTCGGTGGAATCACAAATTTGGCAAACGTCCTCACTCCTAGTGGGGTGCATCTAGCACTGTCCAACTCATAAATGGAGTTCTCTTCCTTGACAACACCACCTCAGGTCCCCCAGTCGGTCTATTGGAACTATTTGCATTTAGAATGTGGTCCCTTTCAGCACTTTTTAACCGGCATTTGCTTTCTCAGTTCATATAAAAGAATGAGCATTGGATTCATCTCTCTTTTTCACCTTTTTCCCTGTCATTGGATGTGTAGCTCAGGGTTCTTCCAATAAGTATCAAATAACAATGTGGATATTTGTCTCTCTGACTTTTGCTAAAGCCAGCCTGCGTCTGACAATTAACAATGAAAGTCTCAAAGGTTTGCTTGGATGGCATTTTATTTTTTACGACTCTTCTTTATTATTTAAAACATATCAAGACTTATTAAAAGATATTTTATTATGGCTTTTCTGTTTGTCTTTTGTGACCTCGGAAACCAAACCAAGCGATTGGTTGAATTTTTTTTGGCATTTAAATATATTTTTTTTAAGTGAAAGAAAGAAAATCTGGAATTTTTATTGGTATTTTGAATTCAGGATCTGGAGTCGAATATTTTAGCACAAGATGAGTTTGGAATTTTGAATTATTTTATTAACTGGATAAGCAATTTTATAGTCTATAGGCTGTAGCAGTTCAAGTTGCCCTATTGCTAGCTCACTTGGAGATGACAAAGGAATGTTGGTCCAATAGGGTTCTGATTTGAGAATAAAAATATATCAAAGATAGCCAACCTTAGATTTGATATTAAAAAATAATAGAGAAAAGAAAAGTCTTAGAAATAAAATAAAATAATATTAAGTGGGATGCATGCATGTATGGGTTGGCCAATCATATTGAAAGGAACACAATGTTTCTCAGAATTGCCTCGGCAACCCAACATCTACCATATTAGGTTGAAAAGTAACTCTTGGAATTGGAGGATGATGAATTCTGCTTTTTGAGTGTGATCTATTACTACTAAGAACAGAAAGCTCTATCGAATAATGCAAGTATTTATAAAGAAGTTGAGTCATGCCTTGATCTTTTATTTGCTGAAAGAGAAAATATTGGGAGCATCCAACATTCATTGCACATACTCAAATGAACAGTACATATATACTGTTCATATATACTGTTCATGTGAGTGTGTGGGATGCTCCCTAGCATTACTTAAGCTTGTGTATTACCTATTATTTTCTCATATCTAAAAATCTATATTATATAGTAATTATTAAAAAATGAATAATGCTATATACAAGTTTAAGGTATTTTATTTAATATGGACGCTTTAACCTTATACAAATCATTTTTTTTTCTTGTATTTTGTTGCTGCTGTGTATAAGAGGTAATGGGTAAATTATAAATGAATTGTTTTCCAATATGCTTTTGTTTTCGTTCTTACCTTCTTATTTTATTTTATTTTTTTTATATTTTCTCAACTGTTATTTTTACATATAGAAAGAAAAAAAAAATTGGAAATGCAAAGTAGAAATTAAATTAGAACAAAGTTTAAAGTATACATCCAAATGAAGAAGTATTCAAATATCTAATAATTTTTTTACTTAAATGACCAGACAGCAAGTACTCCAGCATAATAATATATACTCATAATTTATTAATAAAAATAATAATAATAAGATGGGTAACTGTTGGTGGGACACTTCCCCTGGCAAAATACAAAATATCTTAAATTCTCTGTCAATAGACTTAATAATTTATCCATGAAAAAACACACAATATTAACGTTTTTATTTTTATTTTATTTTATTTTATTTTATTAATGAGCAATTTTAAAAATAATATTTATAATCGTAGAATATATAAATGTTATGTAATCATTTAAAAAAATAATATTTTAATAATAAATTTGACTCTTTTTAAAAGATTTGTGTGGCCTTTAATTATTTTACGTATATAACATTGTTAATTTCAAAGATTGTTTCAACATTTCTAAATCTTTTTATTTCTTATATGTTTAGAATTATTTAATTTACTTTTACATTTGTTATGAAATGAAATCAAACAAAATGAGATAAATTGAAATAAAAATTAAATAAAATATTATTAAAATATATATTTTAGATATTATTTTAATTTAAAATTTGAGAAAATTAATCAATTTTATTTTTGAATGAAAATTAAAAAAATTAAAAAAATAATAATAATAAGAATAATTGTGAAAATAAAAGACACGTTATAAAAACAGATACAGACAAAAAAAAAAAAAACAGACATTATTATTATGATTATTATTATCTATTAGTTTTATCTATTAATTTAATGCCGTAGTCAGACAATGGCTCTTGCAAGTCAATGGGAAAATTTGAACCACTTTTTGACGATTTTTTCTCTTTCACACGCGCACGCATAGCCCCACCCATTTCTCTTTCTCCAAACACCACCATATTGGCAATGGTACCTCTCTTTTTTTGGCAAGCTTTTAGCCAATGGTAAGTCCCCGGCTGGAAGTTTCCCTCTAAATCTTATATACTCGGACTACTCTCCTCCTAAAGCGCGTATTTCCAGTTCCTGATTGGGTCAATTTTTTGACCAGTTAATATACACTAATAGTTATTAATTATTATATTTCAGTCAGTAAAGTAAAATAAGAATATATTATGTATCTATATTTCATCTTTGATAAACAAATCTCAATTGATTGCACAGTCAGCAAAGCAATAATTTATCAACTAAAATATTAATATTGGATACTATCTTATAGCTTTCATCCACAATGGATTCTTTATTTTTTATTTTTTAAAAATACATTATCAAAATTTATTTTATTTATTTATTTTTATAATAAGTCATTCATCAATTAATCTATTTTTTTTATATCATATGTATAATCTTATTTTATTTTATTTTTAAAAATATCTCAATATTATTAATTATCCCTAATTTTCTTATCTACTTTGGCTGCTATTTTCTCGAAAAACAAACGGAAGGTAATTGGTAAAACCCCAACCATCTTGATAAATTCTCAAGAAACAAACAGAGGTCTAGCTAGGAATCCCACCATCTGTTATTTTCTTCGACATATTCTCAACTAATTTCTGACAAACAAATAACAAATTGAATAAAAAGATAAATGATAGAAGAGCAAAATAAGCATCGGAAAAAATGTAAAATGAAAACAAAAATCCTAGATGAAAACCCACCATTAACCAATGATGAAAAACAAAAATTCTCCAAAACTAACAACGAAATTCTTCAATAACTAAAAACAAAAGAAGAAAAATTGAATAAAAAATGTTTATTTTCGTGAAACTTCATTACTATAACTCCTTTTAAATTACAATATCAAATAGCAGCTTCGTTGGATGTGGTTAGGGGGGCAAAATCCTTCAAATTTGGCTTATGAATGTATTATGCACAACCCTTGTTGGAAGTGTTCTTATTTAAACTTGTATTAAGTACAATGATGTAAATAAATACAAGTTATTTAAGTAAAATTTTAACATGTATAAGTTTGCATCTTTATTTTAAGAACAATATTATTTATTATTTTAATTCTTAATTATTTATTTTATTTTATTTTATGATGTAATATTAAATATTTAAATATTATTTATTATATTTTATTCATGAATCTATTATTGAGATGACGAAAAGATGAATACATTTTCCTTTTTTGTTAAATAGAATTCACAATAAACAAATAAGTGGGGTTGACGGTTTAGAATGTAACTGAAGAGAGTAGTTTTGTTGGAACGTGTTGTGCACACTCCTAAACAACGCGTGGAGTAAAGCCGCAATAAGAGGCTCCCCCAACTCCAAAGAATCCCCCACCCAAAACATTTCTTACCAAACAGAAGAAGAAAGTAACAAGGTCTCTCATCCCAATCTCTCAACAAAGTCTCTCTTTTCTCCATCTTCTTCTTCCTCGTCTTCGTTACTCTCTTCTTATCTGTCTGCTTGTTTGTGGAGCATCTCATATAGTCATCAATGGAGTCAATCTCTCCAAGATACCATGAATCCCAAAAAGCAAAAAACCCATCTCTGTTGCCATCCCCAAACAGCCACAGTTCCAACTGTAGCACTAGCACCACCACCACTCACAGCAATGGACTCCAACCCACACCGCCCCCAACTCCACCATCACAGCCGCACCAAAACCAACACCAAGCTTTCAGGCCCATCACCAGATCCGAATCTGCAAACCCATACCCGACAACCTTCGTTCAAGCTGATACTTCCTCCTTCAAACAAGTCGTCCAGATGCTCACCGGATCCTCCGAAACCGCCAAGCACGCCTCCTCCTCCTCTACCAAACCCACCACCAACGGTCCCGCATCCGACCCGCCTTCCAAGACCCACATCCCGCCGATCAAATCCGTTATGCCTAAGAAGCAACAATCCGGGTTCAAGCTCTACGAGCGCCGAAGCTCCCTTAAAAACTTCAAGATCAACCCCTTGATTCCCGTGTTTGCTTCAAATAACTCCGGATTCTCGCCTCGAAAGCCCGAGATCCTCTCGCCGAGCATTCTCGACTTCCCGGCGCTCGCTCTCAGCCCCGTCACGCCGCTCATACACGACCCTTTTGATCGATCCGCTTACATCTCTCCCCAAAGCAACGCCAATGCTAAGTTGGACGCGATGGCCGAGGAGAAAGCAATCAAAGAGAAGGGTTTTTACTTGCATCCCTCGCCGGCGACGACACCGAGGGAATCGGAACCCCGGCTTTTGCCTCTGTTCCCAACGACGTCGCCGAGAGTTTCAGGTTCTTCTTCTTCTTGAAATAATTGGTTTTTAACGTTGCGCTAGATTTATGTATTATATTGGCATTGAGGAGGAGGATCAAAAACGATATATATGTACTCGGATGTTTGTGGAGAATGAGAGCATCATGCTTCAAATTGTAAAATGTCATGTCACTCCGAGAGAAAAAAAAAAAGGTGAAATGTAATCTCTCTCTTTCCCCCTCCTTCTGGGGTCTACTTTGTTACGTTTGGTTGCCGAGAAAGTTGAGTGAGAAAAAAATAATCTTGACTATTTTCTTCTTTGAAGTGGTTTTTACTTGTGGTTTTTTTCTTAACTTGCAGAAATTAGAGTCCTCAAATGAATTTTTAAGCCAAATAGTTGTGTAAAGAAAAGTTGAGTAGGCTTTGTGATTATATGCCAAAAAAAATTAGGAATTGTGATTAAATTTCTTTCGATAATGAATGAAGGACGAAATCTGAAACCCCAAAAGAGGAAAAAAAAAAATCCCATCCTTTAAATTTTTTCTGGAACGCCAATGATAGCATGAGAGAATCGTAACTCTTACAGCTCTACTCTCAATTCTTCTAATCAATGCTAAAATGAATACCGATATCTTATTCAGAGACATTATTTTTAGGTATTAATGAGCATTGTACGAAGTGCAGGTGAGAAGTGAGAGAGAGAGAGAGAGAGAGAGGTGGGGGTTGTTCATATGAATCACATCAATTGTAAAAGTCGCTTTGGGCTAGCTGTTAAAGAAAGGAGTAGAATAATGGGGCAAGGAATCTTGAACCTTTTGTTGTCTTTGGGAATGAGAGAAAGGTGCCAAGAGCGCAGCAGTAGCTCTTGTATTTTCATACCATATTGTGCTGTGTACCAAACTACCACTGTAGTCAAGGCGGTATTCAGTTTATGGATATGAGATAGATCTATAAGTAGGGTGGTGAAATAGAAAAGAAACTCACCATTGGATATGTTGGATCTGTGCTAAAGATTGTTCCTTGTTGCTGAGATTCACACTCGCACGATCTCTTGTAACTTTAAATGGAGAAGTGTCACTTGTAATTCTCTAGGGGGTGTTATAGCGGACAAAATTGGGGTGTGGGGTATAGGATAAAGAAATAAATCCATTGCTCTTGATGGCCAGACTGGTACCCATTGCAGCCACAAATGGATGAGATTTTTGAAATGGGTCCCATTCAATTGAGCAACCCACAAGTTGAGTTGTAGAGTCAATACCCTTTGATACAAGGCTTTGAAATGCTGTAAAAAGCAATCATGAAAAGGTTGTTCTTTAATTGAATCAAACTGTGTTTTAAGTCTGCTTTTTGACTCGAAAAGAGACTGAAACTGTAGTGAATGGGGGACATTAGAAAAGGAAAGCGGAGAGGAAGTGGGTCTTGTGATGATGAAAGGAAAGAAAAGAGAAACGGAATTGATGAGAATGGGAAAGCCATAAAACATGGCGTGGTGTTTTTTGTCTGTCTGTTTCTTTTTCTGTGGGTCTGATTTCGTAGAATTTTGAAAGCCTATGGTTTGGTGGTTCATTAATTTACAACTTTGAATCGTCCATGTGCACTGCTTGTAAAACTCTGGCATTTTCTTCCTCTTTGCTCTGTATCATCTGTCTTCTCCATCAACATCTTATACAGATCATCCGACCAATTGTTGACTATGCATCAACAATAATGATCATCGATGTGCACGTGGAGGTGACCAAGTAGTAAGTACAATTATTTGCCAAACCTCTGTCATCTCTTCGTTAAAAAAATTTAAACAGACAAATTTCAGTGTAGATTAGGCCTTTTTTTAGCCACCACCGAGTCCTCATGTTTCTTTCTTCTTCCAAGTGCCCTTTTTTCTCATCTGTCATGTCGTAAAATGCTTAAATTTCGTATAATCACTTTAAGAAACAGTGGGATTTACTGTTAAGAAATTAATTAATTTTTTTAATGTGAGTTTTATATTTATTCAATTTTTTTAAGTGAGTATATGACGCTTGCGGCAATTATCATTTCTCGGTTGTGATGGAAGAGAAAGTTAATTGCACCAAGTGCCTTTGCCTATGGCTGTTGTGTAAAGAAAGAAATCACATTAAAGTAACTGCTCCCACTACAGAAAGTGTGAAAAAGAAGAGGAAAAAACCACTCTTTGAAGCCTCTTTTAAGGATTCGTATGCGGTATGTCCTACGCATGTCTTTTATATGTCGGGTTTCTCGTTTTGAGACTACAAGTTCAGTACCACGGTTGCGTGGCATATTGAAGTCTGCCTGCAAAATACCTCTATTCAGATCAGAAACACAATGACTTTAACTGGATCATGACCATTGATGGCTAATCTGACCTAAGAGAGACTCTTTGATATGGACCCCAAATTATGAAGTATTAAAATTATTGATTAAATTAGGGTTCTGTAGAGTTTTAAAGATTCTTGAAATAAGTCTAACCAAAGTTTTTAAATTAAAAGGAGTGTAATTTTAACACTTCATCATTTGGCACTTCTAACATTATTATAATTTAAAATGTCAAATTGATAATGATAACCAAAAGTGTATATATTTTTAACCCTTTAAACGGGCTCAAAAACTTGCTCTATCAAATTGCCTCCCTTGAAAATCTTGCCAAGCATTTGCTGACTGCAGACTGAGGTGGCTGGGCCGCAAAATTCGAAACCAACATGCAGGAATGCTAGTGCTAGGTCCATTACATGTTTGATGTATGCGTGTCAAGCACCTCGCATTACAATCCTGCCCATCAACGTTTGCAACTACTTGGTTACATACTTATCATTGACCACTTGTGGGAATTGCTTGGTCCAAGAAAATGTGTTTTTTTTTTTTTTTTTTTGTAAGCAAGAAAATGAATTTTCTATATATATATATATATATATATATAATGATTTTCTTTGGGAAATGGCTATGTTCAAAGTTGAGATGAAAATTTGACAATTCTGAACGGTTTTGAACAGATAATTGGGCAAAGAAATTTTGACGGAGAACTAATATTCAAAATAACACGCGAGAAATTTTGATAGGCATATACATACATACATATATATATATATATATATATGTGGAAAATGATATTTTGCCTACCAATTTTGACATATCAATTTGATATCTCATGTATTTTTTTTATTTAATGATTAAGAAATTGATTATTAGTATAATGATATTTTCTAAAAATGTTTTAAAATGATAAATAAATAAGAATAAATAAATATAAATGTAAATTTTGCCTAGCGGTCACACAGCTCCAAGCAGCTAGCAGCTTCATATATATATATATATATATATATATATATATATATAATCCGAGGAGACAAATCCAGCAAGCTGTACTCCAGAACAGATAAGTTGAGATTAAGATTAGTTAGAATAAAATATTATTAGATTATAATTTTTTAATATAATTTTTATTTTAAAATTTTAAAAAGTGAAATTATATATTTATTTATATAAAAAATTTTAAAAAATAATAATTAATGATATGAGATGAGTTAATAATAGAATTGGAAAAACAAAACGAGACCGGAAACAAACGAACAGGGAGATGTACTCTAATCCAGGCATAATGTGCATACTCGGCTTGGATCGCAACGAAAGGAATTCGCATCCATTTAGGCCCGGGGAGGATTAATGTTTGGCTCCAAAACGTCCATGATCATCGTATCTTGCGTTGAAGACCAACACATCCTAATTAATGTGTATATATATATATATTATATATAGTGTCGAAGGCTGTGTTGTCAATTAAACTGAAATTCAGCAATTAATATTTATCGATCGCCTAATTTTGGCTTTGCAAATTAAAAAACAAATTAAAACGCCAGCTTTTAACCCTATAAGGCAACCAACGGCCTGATTTAAGGCCATTAAGGGCCATAAGTACTAGAATCTTTATGATTTACAGAAACTACACAACGGCAAATATATAAACAGTTTATACACAAAGAAGAATGTGATGAATATTTGATTAATATAAGAAAAATGAGTATTTGTGATGAAAATAAATTTATTTTAATAGAAAATAATCATTTTGACAAAAAATAATTAACTAAAAATAAACCATTTTTTTTTTTTTATAACGAATGAATATGCTACATGTGCACTATATGATTGCGGAGAAGGGTGGAAAAAAAACTGTGATGATCACAAAAACCTATCTAGCTAGCTAGCTAATCGAAGCTGCTTGAATTTGTTAATATTATTCAAATCACACCACAAATATATAAGAAAAGCTGCAAGTTGAAAGAGGAAGGTCTATGAATTGGAGGAGGAGCTAGCTAGATTGCAGAAGCAATTCATGAAAGAAACCCTTTTTGCACCCACCTCTCAAATCACGTAGATACATAAAATAGCACAGTATACAGATGATCATGAACCAAAACATATATAAGAAAATTATGAAAAAGAAAGAAAATTTACCAATATTTAGAGTTTTTATAATATAGATATTGATCGTCAACTTTTCTCTCTCTTTCACGCATGCATGCAGTTTATATTAAATCTTTGATCTTGATCTTCTTCCTGATGATCGATGATCAATCAGTAATCCTGGCACAATGTGTAATGGCGTTGCAACTGCGTTTATAAGGATTAGCCCTTTTCCTCTTTTGACAGTTGTAATAGGAGTTGCCACGGCGGCCACATGGAACCGAGTTGGCCCTCAAAGCTCCATAGCTAATGTACCTCTTGCGCTGCGCAAGATCTCGGCCATGATGAGAATCCATTAGCATCTCATTCTCCTCGCCAATGCACTCACCCACTGAGCCATTGCATGTAGACGACTCGGCCACCACGGCCAAGGCAAGGAGGAGGAATATTAGCCAAGGCTTATATCCCATTTTCAGGAACGTATTAATGCAGAAAGAAATGGTGAAAGTCTTGAGCTTTCAGAGAGAGAGAGAGAGAGAGAGAGAGAGAGAGAGAGAGGTTGAAGGCGATTGATGATGCCCGGTCTCTGCCCTTCCTGTAAGAGGAGAAGGGGAAGACGAGGATATAGATACAAAAAAAAAAGGGTGGGCGGGTTGTAAGGTTAGATGAATGAATAAAAGAGGGAGAATTTCTTGGTATTTGGAGGGTGAGATTTATGGCTATGTTTACTTCTGTGATTTAACGCAATTTCGGGTGCCCGTTTCTTGTGCCTTGTTTTTCTCTTTTCTGGTTTTGGTGTTTATAAATAGATATGGGTTTTTTATTTTGTTGGGATATTGGATGGATCATGGATCTATTATATACGTTTATATATGTGAGTGGCATAGCTTTACTAATGAATAGAGGCCAACTATTCTTACAACTATCACTGCCTCTATTTAGAATGTAGTAAAAACTTGATCTGATTTCTCCTTTTAGCTAGGTTCCCTATTTTATGACAATTGAACGCCACATACGTACGAAGGTTTAGCAAAGAACTGTACATGAAACAACAGCATGTTTAAGATAACACCCCTAGGTCAAACTCAAAGAGGTCGGTCTTTATTCCTTCCATCGCCATGACCTCACCGACCAGACTTCTTGCCCCATATACAGCGAAAATACACTTTGATACTACAACAAAATTGACTTTGATATTTTTATAGTAATCAAATAGACTATTAGAGATATAAAATACCGTAACTGTCTATTTAATTACTATAAAAATGTCACAACAACTCAATTTTCTTGTAATCATGCTGGTAACAACGAAAGTTCGGTTTCTGTGGTGCCGTGATCTCCAGTTGTTGATTTCTTTGACAAGTATGAAAGCTGTGATTCATGGAACGTTTTTCTGTGGTTCAGCATGCGCATTATAAAAAAAATTATTTATTTGTAATTAATTAATTTAAATATAATTATTTATAGTTTAAATGAGTTGTAAATAATCTTTTTATCATAAATAATTAATTACAAAAACTTATTTTTCTGAGGAGGAGGCCGGAGAGAATTTTTGGAAAGATATGCATGCATGCATGCTCTAATGATGAAGATGATATCGCTTCCGTGTGGATCTATCTCCTCAATGCAAGAACTCGAGAACCCATGATGAAGATGAGGAAGTAACAGTTAAAGAAGGAGAATGAGACTCTTATGATGAAGATCACACTACAAGATTTTCAGATTTTCTCCAGGAAAGATTCTGGTGGCTAAAAATATAGTTTTGTGGGAAGTAATTTTTTGCCACAAATTCGCTCCATGAGACGTTCGTGGCATAAAACTCGCAGTAAAAAGTATTTTTCCCCACGAAAGTTCAAACTCGTGGGAAAAAATAATTTTTTCCACGAGACCATTTGTGAATAAAGCATAAATACTCGTGGCAAAAAGTCCTACAATAAGTATAATTCTCGTGGTATTTAGTACTACTTGCCACGAATGCTATTTGAAAATACTTATTTAGGAAGAATTCTTGTCATGGAAAATAATCATTTCCTGCACAAAAAAAAAAAAAAAAGAAATTGCCATGAGTTCCATTCATGGCAAATGCTAAAAGATTTTAGAAAAAAAAATTCAAACAAAAAAATGAAACTAAATCAAAATTAGCATAATGTGGATGAAACTAAACCAAAGTTGTGACTTATAAAAATGGATTTCCACATAATGTGGTGGATCCTGGCCAGGAAAAGAGGAAAGAGCTTATGATTTCAAATGAAAATTGGAACACGTGAAAATTATGGCATGTGGAGATTGTACCAGCTCTGAGTGCAGGGCGCATATCCGGTTCCCAATTTTGCAAGGCCCTACCGATCCCCAATTGAATTGCTCCAACTTGGCCTGCAATCAAGTTCATCTAAGTTCTTCCGTATTCAGAAATGATTAAGGTAAGATGGCAAGTGACAAGTTCAAGCAAGATTAAAAGTAAAATTCCGACACATATTGTAATATGGGATTGAATGCACATGACATTACCATTTGCATTGCATACAAAAGCAAAGATGCTATATTAAAACTCTAACATCAAATAAATAATATCTAATAAAATTCTCACAAAAGTGGTTAATATTCTGAACTTAAAACCAATAGCATAACAAGCATCCTGAGACAGAAAAAGGAACACAATGGGAAGTGGGGATGGGATTGGATGGGCAGTGATTTGTTTCAAGACAACCAAGAAAGTTTTGTTAGGAAGAGTAAATGAGAATGTAAAGATGGATTAGTGAATAAAATTTAACTAAAAAAGACCCATATATTAAGAATTAATTTGACCTTTATATATCATGATCGTATTCTTAATATAAAATCAAATTTTATAATTAAAAAAAAAGGAAAAATAATCTAGTACAAGTTTAAACAAGTATATTGAAAGAAAACCCTACAATGATGCATAAGTTGAATAGCAACACAACTATGAATAAGACAAGGTCAAAGTTATAATTATGTAAAATTTATATTGATATTTTTGTCCAATGACAGTTTTTTTAAGTGTACTGCCTTTCACAATATATTGGAAAAAATACGTTTGAAGAAAATTTGATATTTTCCTAAAATGCACTTTAAACTTTTTACATTAAAAAGTATTTTAATATGTGTCAACCACGCAATCTAGTTTCTTACTATTAAATTTCTTTTAAGCTATTTAAACACACTTGAAGCCTTTTAGCACAACCTCAAGCATGCCCCAGGTATTAGCTCAAAGGACCAAAGAATATTTGGATTAGTAGTATTTTGTAAGTACGTATTTTATACATGATGTTTGCATTCAAAGATTAAAAAAACTAATTAATGATATATGCAAATTTTTTTATCTATAAATTGATGAACTTGCCTATTTCATGCTGTACCGGCCCTTGATAAGTTATAAGTCTTAATTACATTGATTTTGCTATGCAAGTGATATTTGCCAAAAATATATATGCCAAATTACCAATATACTACAAGAAATCTGGGTTTAGGTAATTTTGGAAATTTAATAAGACCACAAAACTTTATAAGTTACAATTCGTGGCTTCACAAAACCACAACCAACATTCAGCAATATTCAAACCTCAATTCCTCTAATTTAACTACTTTTTTGCATCCAACTTGGCATTTGTTGGCAATGTAGGGAAAAAAAAAGTAAAGTTTACCTTAAGATGCTGAACAAAGATACAGAAAAAACCTACAACAAAATCATTAACCAAGTTATTCATAGACACAGAAAAAAGTTAACATGAAACTATCAAAACGCTGCTTGAGAGATCCTAAGGATCTAAACAGAAATAAAACCACTTAATGAAGTGCTGGAAATAATGAGTATATGTAAATTTTCAAGCTGAAAGTTAAACTAAGTATGGACGCATTTGATTAACAATGAAATAGAATAAAAAAATGCACCAGTGTCACAAAATGCAAGGGTTTATACTACTTCGTGGACCTCACACAAATTCATCAACAGAAAATTACATAGAGAATAAAACAAAACACTTTTTCCCTAGATGAATAAATGAAGGAGAACTGCACTGCTCATAGTTAACACCAACCTTCCAAAATAAACTGAAACCAAAATATAACGAAGTAGTCAGCATCACCGCAGAAGAATTCGAAATCCTAGAGGAAAAAACTCCATTAATTTGTAGCAAAATGCACACAGTTAAAGCTAATATAAGTAAACCCTAGAGGAAAAAAGAGATGTTGTAAACACAAAGGAAGTCGAAAAGAAGAAATCAAAAGAAGTAGTTAGCATCACCGCAGAAGAAGTCGAAATCGCATCCCAAACACGAAATTGGAGTGCAGAGGAGTAGGGGACTTCGGGGGTCCTCGGGAACTCGAAAATAAAGCAGAGTGGTTGGGGACTCGGTTTCAGGAACCCGAAATCGCAGTGAACAAGGTTGGGGGCTTCGAGGGGAGAGGGGGATGATCGGAGGAAGCCGGCGATGGGCAGTCAATGCCGTTGACGACAAACGAAGCCTAGAGGAAAGGAGGCCTGTCTCGGGGAAGAATGATAGGGAGAGAGGGGCACTGTGGGGGGTTGGGTTCGGCGACGTGTTGGTGGTGGTCGACGGTGAGGTGTCGGTGGCGCAACGGCAACAACGGCTGGGCTGTGGCTGTGATGGACGTCGCCTAGGGTTTAGAGGGAGACGGGAGTGGGTAAAATATCGAAGCAGAGGGAACTTATTCGAATTTAGGTAGGGATTGGATATCTGTTTTTATGGCGAAATTTTGGTCGTGGCAATTAAGAAAACAACTCGTGGCAAAAAATAACAAACTACGAACAGAAGATCATACGATTAATTACTATTTTTGTGGCAACTAAGATTCGTGACAAAAGAAGTTAAACTCGTGGAAAAAAAATTTTAAACTGGGAACATTATAATTTTGATATCTTTTGTATTTCACGAAATTAATTTTTGTGGCAATAGTTTATTTTTTCGTGACAAATTATTTTTTCTTACCGATTTTTATTTACAACAAAAAATTTGTGGTAATAAGTAGAATTTTATACCCATGAGTATTTTTAGTGTCAATAAGCCACTTTTTGCCATGAACGTATATTGTGAAAAAGGAACTAGTGGCAAAAACTCAAATTTCTTGTAGTGTCAAGGCGATGAATTTGAGGAGAAAGGGATGATGGAGGATTAATTGGTGGGTGCAGGGTCAAAGCCAGATACTTAACTTGGTGTTAGAATAGGCCTTTTTTTTTTATATAAAAAAAAAAAAGTTAGCACAACATGAAGTAAATATCTAATTAAAAATAAAATTATGGAATAAACACAAAAAATAAAGACAGAAATAAATTCAAGCTTAAGAAAAGATATAAAATGAGTAGTTTTTAATTAACAAGTATGTCAAATTCAAGTTGATGTACAAATAAAAAAAATATTAATAAACAATAAATCATTTTAAATTGGCGTACAAGGTTTTGGAAAAAATGAATGACAAAAGGAGAATATATATGGTATATCATTTTTTTTTAGGGTGCGTTGCAATATCGAAACAGGTATACAAATTGTTTTCTTCTAAAGACTTGATCTTAAGCCATAGCTTCTTCTATCAAAATTTGTACACGAAGAACATAAATATTTAGGCGGCCTCCATTTTAATTTACAGATGTTGTCAATCCATTTCATTTCATTTAGTTTTAATTTAAATACTATTTAAATATAAACATTTTTTAATTAATTATTACTTAATTATTATAGTATTTTCAAATTTCTAAACAAATTAACATGAAAAAAAATTCAATTTTTTTTAAAAATCTCAAAATAAAAATGATATTATTGTAATGTTTCAATTTTATAATATTTTATTCAAACTCTTATCTCTAATTCTCCAAAACCTCGTAAAATATCTTAACTCAAACCATTATTTTACTATTCATATATATATATATATATATTATCTCATCCTATCTTATTTGTATAACCAAATAAATTTTAAAAATTGATACGATAATTCATATCAAATTATATTAATTTATAAATTTATTTTTAAAAATTCGCAACACTTATCTTTAAAAATATCTATATAATAAATAAAATATCATAATAATATCTAAATACTATTCCAAACTCTAAAAAACTCATAGAGTCATAGATGTAGCAAATCATGTTAACGGATCATATTCATGTCGTATATGTTATGCGATACAGGTCAATCCAAATACGACTTGTTACACTTAATGGGACAAGTTCTCAAACCCTAACATGACCCATAATGAATTAATTAAAAATATGAGACTATCTGTTATGAAATAATTAAAAATATGAGAAAATATTATCATTACAACAAAAAAGAATTTTTGTGGCCATAATTTTTTTCTTGGGAAAAGGATACGAAAGGAAATAATGATTTTTAAGTCTTTGTCCCTCTAGTGTTAGAAAGTGCCAGAATAATACCTTTTTTGCAGTGAGTTTTTGCTATTTACGGTAATAATAAAATGTCGAAAATAGTTTTTTAAAAACAACCCCCGAGTATCTTATGCTCTTCCTCGCTCGCCTGTGCGCTCTCTGTCTCTCTCTCCTATGCCTTTCTCGCTCACGCCGTGCTATCGCCCCTTCCTACGCCGTTGCGTATCTTCTAATAAGTGAGTATCTCTCTCTTTCTCTATCTTTATACGCTTTCCCTTTGTTAGGATCCTTAAATGCTCACTTGAAGAACATACGAATTGAGATGGAAGTGAAAGTTATTTGTGCATTTAATCTCAGTGTGTGTGCCATTATCCTTAGGAAATCTGAGGTCTCAATAGTCTTTCCATCTCTCTATTCGTTTCTCTCTCTAATTTTGATCCTTTTTATTTTGTATTTTGTGAAGGAAAACAGAGGATTAGGATTTCGAAGTTGCAAAGCTTTGTGATTCTCATGATTATGACCTAAGTTGATGGCTTGGGTATCGAGGATTTGCAGGAAAGAATGATGATGTGGGGATTTGAAAACTTTGGATTTTTAGGATTTCAGTGTTAAGAAATTAGAGTTTGCTAAAAAGGAACCACACTTCTCTGTAATTTTAGTGGGAGTAATTACTGAAAGAAATTGGGAAGTTCTTTCAATTTGCTAAAAATATTAAGAGATCTTTCATCTAAAATACATTTATCTAGATTTAAATGTTTAAACTTATAGACAGAACAAGGTGGCTCAAGAGGAGCAAAGCTCTTGCTTCAGAACTTATGTATGTTATAGATCCTAATATCTTCTTTGCATCATCTTGTTCTTCATGCATTGCAGAAAATTGATTGCGAAATTCTTTTATCATCCAACATTAGTTTCCAAAAATGTTACATTGTTTAATTTAATATGGTAGGTATACATGATCAAGTTTCTGGACAATGGTTTAGTGCCAATGAGAGTGTTATATCTGTAAACATGCTGTCTAGAATAGCTGAACCGATTGGGGAAGGTGCAATAGTAGGTAATGAATAAAAAGTGTCACTTAATAAAAGCCAGTGCTCCAATTGCGAGATATTTTCTCTCTATGCTTCTATGAGTTTCTCCAAGTATGGTTTTTCACGATGGCAACTTATTATCTCTAAACAGTTATTTTCAATGGTTCAAGTTTGCAACTACAAACAATAGTCACAGTGCTAACTAAGATAATATTTCTGTGGATGCTCTGAAAGAGATGCTGGGAAATGTTCCTTTTCCCACGAAAGGATATAAGTTCTTTGTGAAGCTCAAGTTTGTAAACTATGAGTTGTGGATTTGGACATAGGGTGCTGGGCACAACAAGGTTTATAATGTTGGACACATATTATCTTTATATTCATCATTAAACATTGCTATCTTGGCTGCAAGATTCATGAATGAAGTTTGTCAATACTGAAACTATGCTTAATTAAAGCTTATTGACTTTTGGTGCACAGGTAGCTTTTTTTATTCAATATGCTTATTATTTTTTATTTTACATCTTGATCTTTGGACTGCCCTAATTAATTAACCATGCTTTCATTTTCAGTGTTATTTGTGCAGGAAGAGAAAGTCTGATATAGTAGATCAAAAATTGGACTTTGCCTGAACTTATAATTGATAGGTATATATACATGCTCTAATCATACATTTAGTTGAGGGCATTTATTCAAATATCTAATATGTTGTTGAATCCAAGATTTTAAGTTTCGCATCTACATATAGATTTTGATGATAACAAATAAATTCAAGTCTCAAACTCAAATTATTTACGCAATGGAGCGAAGCGCACATCAAGTATAAAAGAACAAGTCTACAAATGAAACTCATAAATTATTTTTGTACATCTTTTGATAAAATTCGAAATTGGATTAAGGCTCAAAAATTAATCTTTTCTTATAAAGCATTAAATTGTATTTTTTTTATACATGACATAAGCATGATATATGTATGACATAAAAAATGTTTTAATTTGAAAATTTATATTTTGCATGTGCATGACATATGCAATGATCTTATTAAAAACTTTATTTTCAAAAATTATATTTTACATGCGCATGACATGTGCAATGACTTCACTCAAAAATTTAAATTTTAAAAATTGAATGACATATACAATGACTTCATCAAAATTTGAATTTTGAATTTGAAAGATGATTGAGTCGGACTCATTTACCTATAAATAGCTCACTTGTATTTTACAAAAATCACAACAATAAGAGTTTACACATCTATTATTAAGTTTTGCATCATTCTTTCAAAACTCTTATTCTCTCTTTTCTAAAATTTTGAACCTTAATTCTTATTCTTTTTTAGATAGATATAGGTCGGACTGTATTGTTTTTATCTCATTCATTGAGGAGTGTACAACCCTTGTGTGTGTAGAAGGTGTTCTACACGGGAAATAATTAAATCACTAAGTATGAGGTGATTTAAAGTATAGAGGGTGTTCTACACAGATTCTTTGGAGCGGTGCTGCTCAAAAGTGTAATAGGTTTCTATCTCCATCTAAAGAAGATTGATTAGTGAATTCGGGATTCTCAAGAGATAACTTGAGGTGAGGACGTAGGCAATGGAGCTGAACCTCGTAAAAATACTGAGTTTGCTTTCTCTTACCATACTTTTTACATTTCTTACTACTTTATATTCTGTTTATATTTTATATTGTGTATTTGATTAATAAGTGTTAATTTTTATAATATAACTCAATTTACTCCCCCTCTTTTGTTAGTCATCTGGGTAACAATTGGTATCAGAGTAGGGACTCTATTATAAGATTAATTATCTATTGAGTTAGGATTATATGGCTAATATTGCAGCTACATTCGCTGAAAGTCAATCCAGTAGTCGGCCTCCGCTATTTTGTGGAAACAATTATATTTTCTGGAAAACTAAAATGAGAATATTCCTTCAGTCTCAAGGTCGTGAAATCTGGAAATATATTGTAAATGGATCTTATATTCCAACAAAAACTGTTGATGGAGTAAATGTTAAAAAGGAAGATGAAGAGTTTGATCGCGAAGATAATAGACTTTATACTGTGAATGTAATGGTTATGAATTTTCTATATAATGCTCTTAATGGTAATGAATTTAACAGAATAATTACTTGCAAGACAGCAAATGAAATTTGGGACAACTTGGAAGTAACTTATGAAGGAATTTCACAAGTTAAAGAATCAAAAATTATATTCTTACGCATGAATATAAAATGTTCAAAATGAATGATGATGAATCTATCTCTTCTATGTATACTCATTTTACTAATATTATAAATAGTTTGACATCTTTTGGTACAATTTATTCCAGTTTGGAGATAGTAAGGAAAATTCTCAACTCCTTGCCAAAACATTGGGAATCAAAAGTAACGGCAATTCTTGAAATTAGAGATTTTAAAAAACTCAAAGTAAATGAACTCATCGAGTCACTTATTACCCATGAGTACATATTGACATTTTTGGACCAAACAGAGTTACGAGTCTGGGAGGAAAATATTATGCGTTTGTTATTATTAATGATTTCTCTAGATATACTTGGGTCATCTTTTTCACTCATAAAGATGAGGTACATAATGCTTTTACCAAATTATGCAAGAGAATTCAAAATGAAAAGGGCTATACTATTTCAAATATCTGAAGTGATAGGGGGAAAGAGTTTGTCAATAAATATATTGAGTCTTTTTGTGATGAAGATAGTTTTCTGTATAATTTCTCTGCTCCTCGAACTCCTCAACAAAATGAGGTAGTAGAGAGGAAGAATAAATTTTTTCAAAAAATGGCACGAATAATGCTTAATGAAAATAGTTTATCTAGTTATTTTTAGACCGAAGCGGTAAGTACTGTATGTTATGTTTTAAATAGAATTATGTTAATATCTAAATTAGATAAAAACCCCTTATGAGTTTTGAAATGAGAAAAAACCCAACATTGGTTACTTTCATGTATTTGGATGGAAATGTTTGATACTTAATGACAGAGATAATTTAGGAAAGTTTGATGCAAAATCTGATTAAGGTATTTTTCTTGGGTATTCAACAAATAGTAAAACTTATAGAATATTCAATAAAAAGACTTTGACTGTACAAGAATCTATGCATGTAGTATTTGATGAATCTAACCCTCTACTTTCCAAGAAATCTATTGATGAAGAATCAGAAGGTACAAATAATACAAATAGTTTCAATCTAGACAAAGATAATACTATGGAAGAAGTCCAATATGGAGACATTAGGAAAGATCATCAAAACTTAGTACAAAATGCAACCAAATAGTGAAAACATGTGAAAGATCATCCAGTGGAACAAATTTTAGGAGAACCTTCACGAAGTGTAAGTACTCGATCATCTCTTAGAAATATTTGTAATTATACTGCTTTTTTATCTCAAATTGAACCCAAAAATATTGATGAAGCACTTATTG
Organism: Platycarya strobilacea; assembly: GCA_036898215.1. NCBI lineage: Eukaryota > Viridiplantae > Streptophyta > Magnoliopsida > Fagales > Juglandaceae > Platycarya > Platycarya strobilacea. The sequence continues at coordinate 6,834,013 of CM072548.1, forward strand.
ATGAATTGTAGATTCTAGTTATGCAAGAAGAGCTAAATCAATTTGAAAGAAATAATGTATGGAAACTTGTTCCTAGACCCAAATATCATACTGTTATTGGAACAAAATGGGTTTTAAGAAATAAAAAAGACAACTCTGGAATCATCACTATAAACAAGGCTCGACTTGTAGCCCAAAATTTTAATCAAGAGGAAGGAATCGATTATGATGAAACGTATGCACCTGTCGCAAGATTAGAAACTATTCGAATGTTACTTGCATATGCATTTATAAAAATTTCAAACTTTTTCAAATGGATGTTAAAAGTGTTTTTTTAAATGGTTTTATAAATGAAGAGGTATATGTTGAGCAACCTCCAGGTATTGAAAATCTTATTTCTCCTAATCATGTTTTTAAGCTCGCAAAAGTACTATATAGACTCAAACAAGCTCCTAGATCTTAGTATGAAATGTTTAATGATTTATTGATTGAGAAATATTTTTCTAGAGGAAAGATCGATACAACTCTTTTTATCAAATACGAACAAGATGATATTCTTCTAGTTCAAATTTATGTTGATGATATAATATTTGGTGCTACTAATGAAAATATGTGTCAAGATTTTGCTAAGAGTATGCAAGAAGAATTTGAAATGAGCATGATAGGAGAACTTAATTTCTTTCTTGGATTGCAAATTAAGCAAGCAAAAGGTGGAACATTCATCAATCAGTCAAAATATATCAAAGAGTTATTCAAAAAGTTTGAGATGGAAGGTGTGAAGGTAATTGGAATACCAATGAGTCCAACCACAAAACTTGATAAAGATAAAAACGGTAAACCAGTTGACTCAAAAGTATATCGATGTATGATTGATAGTTTATTATATTTGACAGCTAGTAGACCTGATATTATGTTTAGTGTATGTTTATGTGCACGTTTTCAATCATCTCCAAAGCAATCTCATTTGATTGCAGTCAAGCGTATTTTTAGATATCTTGCCATACCATTGACCTAGGGTTATGGTATCCTAAGCACACTTCATTCAATCTTATTAGATATTCAGATGCAGATTATGCTGGTTGCAAAGTTGATCGAAAAGTACTAGCGGAACATGTCATTTTTTAGGTCATGCACTTGTTTCATAGTTTAGTAAAAAGTAAAATTCTGTTGCATTATCTACTGCTGACGCAGAATATGTTACTGCAGGCAGTTATTGTGCTCAAGTTCTTTACATGAAGCAACAACTTAAGGATTTTAAACTTATGTACAATCACATTCCAATCAAATGTGATAATACAAGTACTATAAATCTTTCAAATAATCCAATACAATATTCTCGGACCAAACATATTGAAATTAGATATCATTTTCTTAGAAATCATATGCAGAAGGACGATATTGTATTAGAATTCACTAGCACACATGATCAATTGGTAGACATTTTCACAAAACCTCTACCAGAAAATAAACTATGCATGATTAGAAGAAAAATAGGAATGATGTATGCCATGAATATCTGCTAGATACTTTTATTCCATTATCTCAAATGACCTACAGAAACTTGAGATGGTTAACCTCATCATTCAAATGCATTTGCTCCTCATAAATCTTCATGCCATCATTGTCTAAAGGATAAGGCAATCGAAATGCAGAGACAAGTAAGAATTTTAAATCATTATTCTGTTGTTTCAAGTCTACTATTTTTTTGTTAGACTCTTGAACAAGTCGTTGAAGAATATCGATTTTCTCATTAAGTTTCTCTATCTCGCAGGTTTTGGACTGCAACCGAGCGGAAAAAGCGACAATGGAAGATGAGTATCGAGTCCCGAGATTCACAAGCTCGTAAATGGCATTATGATCTGATTTATTAGCCAAATCAGTATTTTGTTACTTCATGGCACCTACGACAGATGCAGAAATAAATTGGTCACGAGAAGCACTAAAGGAAAATTGATGAGCCATTAAAATTTTGTGAGAATGAAGATGAACTATAGAAATGAGAAGAACATTTGATGCGGATTAAATAAAATTAAGGATTACTTTTATAAAGATGGAAATAAGTAGAAGGCAAACTGTTATCTTTTCAAATCTTACTTAATCAAGTTTACAAGATATGCCGGATACATATTGTCAAAAGTTACCGAACTAAGTCAGCAAAATTTATTGCATATTGTCTCTATTTCTCTCGTGAAACACTGCCATTATCTGCTGATGTTGACTCTGTGTTTGAACTCTCACTCGTTCTGATTCCTCTATTTGAAATTTCAGAATACGAGCTAATTATGTCAAATCTTTATTTTTTTACTTTAACCTCTTATTCTTTTTACCTTTATTTGCAAGCTTTTGATGCAGAATAAATATTTGATTGTTAAGTCGATCAACCTCATTTGCCCTCGCTAGTAATCTCTGAGACATGGTTGTAACAGAGGCAGCATATTGAGCACTGAGAGTTCTTGATGCTGCAACAACCTCAGAATCAGTCTTACCAGAAAAATGCATTTTTGCTTCTATAATGGTGTTGACAACCTCATGAGATAAAATAACTGGTTGAGACGCTTCGTGATTCAAATCCGGAATATTAGACGAAATTTTCTCCGCCATTCTATCATTTTGAATAAACAGAAACTGGATCAATGAGTGGTATGAAAGTTTATTTGAGTATCCGACAGGTGAAAATAGTCTTTTAAATAGCAACTTTCAAATATCGATAATATTTAATTTTTTAACAACATCACGCGGATTTGTACTGCTTCCGCACCTACTGCTAGAGCTAGACCTCCAACCTTTGCAGATTTTGTCGGATACGTAGGGCTTCGTACCGAATTGCCAGAGCTAGACCTCTAACCTTTGCAGGTTTTGTCAGACGCGTGGTTTCATACCGAATTATCTACAGTCTTTACTAACGACCGTTTTATTTGTCTATTTGGTTATTGTAGGAAGATGTCTTATTGAGTTAATTATGATTCATTTTTAATGATGTTAAAACGGGGAGAAGTTTTGGACGTAAATATTTAGATTTTTAACTCTATTATGTATGCTGGAATTATGTTTCTCTATTGCTTGAAAAACTAACGCATATTCTCAAGGAGAGCTTAAGCATTACTACAAGTCTCAAAATTTCACTAAGTATTTGTCATCATAAAAAATGGGAAGATTGTTGAATCCAAGATTTCAAGTTTCGTATCTACATGTAGATTTTGATGATAACAAATAAATTTAAGTCTCAAACTCAAATTATCTACGCAATGGAGCGAAGCGCACATCAAGTATAAAAGAACAAGTCTACAAATGAAACTCATAGATTATTTTTGTACATATTTTGATAAAATTCGAAATTAAATTAAGGCTTAAAAATTAATCTTTTTTTATAAAGCATTAAATTGTATTTTTTTATACATGACATAAGCATGATATATGCATGACATCAAAAATGCTTTTATTTGAAAAATTATATTTTGTATGTGCATGACATATGCAATGATCTTATTAAAAACTTTATTTTTAAAAATTATATTTTACATGTGCATGACATATGCAATGATTTCACTCAAAAATTTAAATTTTGAAAATTGAATGACATATGTAATGACTTCATCAAAATTTGAATTTTGAATTTGAAAGATGATTGAGTGGGACTCATTTGCCTATAAATAGCTCACTTGAGTTTTGCAAAAATTATAACAACAAGAGCTTACACATCTATTGTTAAATTTTGCATCATTCTTTCAAAACTTTCATTCTCTCTTTTTTAAAATTTTGAGTCTTAATTCTTATTCTTTTTTAGAGAGATATATGTTGAACTGTATTATTTCTATCTCACTTATTGAGGAGTGTCCTTTGATAGTCTACCCACTATCAACTCTTGTATTTGTAAGAGGGTGCGTATAACTCTTGTGTGTGTAGAAGATGTTTTACACGGGGAATAGTTAAATCACCAAGTGTGAGGTGATTGGAAGTGTAGAGGGTGTTCTACATGTATTTTTTAGAGCGGTGCTGCTCAAAAGTGTAATAGGTTTCTATTTCCACCTAAAAGAGATTGACTAGTGAATTCGGGATCCTCAAGGGGTAGCTTAAGGCGATGATGTAAGCAGTAGGGCTAAACCTCGTAAAAATACTGAATTTGCTTTCTCTTACCCTACTCTTTACATTTCTTACTGTTTTATATTCTGTTTATATTTTATATTATGTATTTGATTAATAAGTGTTAATTTTTATAATATAACTCAATTCACCCCCCTCTTATGTTAGTCATCTGGACAACATATGTAATTCTTACAAATCATGTCATTTTGAGTTATCCTCTATATGCCCAACATTTGTTTTCTTTTTTACCTATCATTTTTGTACTCATTTTATTGCTTCAAAAATTGGACTTTACAATAATAAGTTCTTTGGGCGGGTTCTAAAATGGCCTCAAATTGTACTCATTTTAGTAAGTTTAACTTAAATGCTCAAATAACAGTTAGTGTAGACTTTCCCTCTATTTATTTATTTATTTATTTTTTTTATTATTTATTTAGTGCATTTTTTCATGTTTAGTACTTGCGTTTATTATTTTAATTTCTTTACAAACTACCTAGAAATTATTATTTATATTCCAATAATTTTTTTTGTAATATATTGTTCACATTCTTTATATATTTTAGGAATAAGGTTGTGAAAAGAGAGATATTATTTTTCTATTATTATTTTTATTTTATAAAAGACTATTTTCTGAAAAAATATAATGCTTAAAAAATCATTTTATGCAATTTTTACTACCAGGATGTCATTTTTGGCCAAACAGTGATGCCAGAAATACTAACATTTATAGCAGTTCAAAGAATGGCGGGTAAATGGGGCATCTTGGGCCAGTTATTTTTCAAGACCTTCCTGCGACTGACAAATACCATAATAAACTATTTCCGACAAAAAAATGAATCTTTTGGACAAATTATTTCTCGACAAAAAGTATTTTTTGTTGTAGTGTATAACTGTCAGCCCATTCTATCTTAAATCTATCTTAAATAACAGTTCTCTAATATATGTAACGCCTTAATGGAAAACTTAGATCATATGATCTATATTTTAAAATGACTAATCAATAATGTAAATGGAACCCCATTGAGATATTATAAAAAGTAAGAACTTCTTTGATACACCACATATTGTTATCCATATCATATGGGTAGCACAATTAACCCCTTTAAATCTTTAACGTTTTCGTCGGGCCTGTCTGTTGTAGGTGGCTCGCCTTGCATTTCTAGTTTAGATATGCTCAAATACATTTGTAATGCTTTAGTGGAAGGTCTAAACCATATGGTTGACACTCAAGAATACTAATTAATGATGCAATTGAAGTCCTAATGAGGTCTTATAAAGAGCAAAAATTTCTCATTTTCAAGTAATGTGAGATCCCAAATACCACTTATTATTATTTTTATCATATGAGGTATCACAATTAATATGCCCTTAATTTTTCAAACTACATATTGGAGGTATTTCCGTTGATGTTAAAAATGATAATGTAAACAATAATAAGAAAATAATTAAAAGAAAACCGTTATATAAAAACATATTTCAAAACATTAAATTCACTCAAACTGTAAACATACCACAAACTCAATTTAAATTATTTCATAATCTATATTTATTTCACAACTCTTAATTTAACCTTTCCACATATCATCTAAGTTTCTTTTTTATCTTGTTTCTTTTTGACATCTATAAAATAAAATTTTACAAGTGAAATGGTCAGTCCACGACTCGATAAGTAGGATTGATTAAGCTGGATATAACAAATGAGCCTCGTAAAATAAACCAATAAACCAAATAAATAACAGTTGACATTATGAAAATATCATAAAATTATATCTTCTACTATATATGTAAACATAATTCTAAAAGCTTCCTTTATAGAGAAACTACTCATTCAAAGGTAGATATCATTTCCATAACCTCTTCTTTATTTGGGATTTATGCCTTCTTAAATATCCTTCAATATAGTTATCTGTTTCCTTTTCTATCTAGAGTCTACACAATCTCATTGTCCTTTGGTGTAGTTATCATTTCTATACGTTTTCATTGGACGGGTTTATACCTTCTCGAATTCCTTCGATATAGTTTTCCCCTCAAATCAAAATTAAAAACAATACCATACTATCATATAATCCATATAACATTTGACGTAACTATATTACATATAAATTTTTTGTCGTTATCAGACAGTAATTATGGTGAATATACAGAATAATCGAAATAGAAAGCATGATAAAATAACACATAAATTTAACGTATTTAAATAGGATTATATAATATATATTTATAACACACAAATTTAACGTATATACAAATAGAAAGCATTATGTTTACATCCATAAAAGCGAGTGACAAAAACTTATTCATATCAAAAATAGGATTATATAATATATATTTATATTAACCATAATTATACAGACGTATTTAAATAAAATTATAAAAATACCTCCATACTATACCATGGTTGTGTTGAACCACATGCTTCAACATTTTTTTATAAATATAACATAACTAGTTACATTACAACTTTAAGCTCAAGTTACACATTTTATGTTGTAATAATTTATGTAGAGATCATCTAATGTTTTATATGATGCAAAAATAATTTTCTCAATAGCACATGCTTTTAATAAAAATGAAAAATTTATAATCTTCTAGTAAAAATGTCAAATTAATTAAACCTATTTATCTCGTATCTTTTCGTATTAAATTAAGAGTAATATTACATATAATTATAGAGTTATAAGTGGTATATAGTTATTTTATAAAAAAAGTGAAGTCTATTATTAAAAAAATTAATTTTTTATATAAATTATATATATTTTTTTTATTTTTTTAAAATAATTGTACGTCGCTTACAAGTTTACTCTTATATCTATCATTTTTCAAGAATTAAAGAAAAAGAAATGCTATTTCACTTTAACCTTTCTTCCGATTCTATTTTTTTTTTTAATTTCTTTTACTTAGTAATTAATGATATATTCTTTAATGATATTGTGATTATTATTTTTTAAATATTTAGCAATATAAAAAAATAAAAAAACAATTTTATTCTTCTCTCAAAAGATCTTTGGGCTGCGCCGCTACAGCACTACGCTGAAAGAATTGTATTACATGTTGCCTTCGTTATCAAAAGTAGAGAACGCAGTGATGGATCAGGCAACCTGATTGGACCGGATCATATCATTAATGAGATGTGAACGTGTCTGCTCTTGGATAGGTTGAATCACCTACCTAATTTAATCAGCCTACCATCTAGACCCACCTCCACCTTGTTTTCTTTTCTTTTCTTTGACTTATTATAATTACTCACTACATGATTTTGTCAATTATTGGTCGTAATTAAATCAACGGTCAGGATTCCTCCTACAACCACCGGCAGCCACCTCACAATGCACACGTGTGTGGCCACGGCAATTCTAATGTTAAAAACCGAACACAACACCTGGTACCGCGTAAACAAATTCACTCCACTTATAAATCGCAAGGAATCGTAAGTTTAAACGGTGATGAAGCATGTTTCGTAAAAAAGTTGTCCAGTACATAATATAATATATAATATAGCAGGTTAAAGAATTGCCCTATCCTAGGACAAAGATGGTGATTTTGCTTGGATTACAAGCTATCTTGTTCAATTTAGTCAGAGAAACTGTGATGGTATGGGCCACTTTGATTATGCTCTCTCTTTTTATTTTCTTTTTCGTTATTGTTATATGCTTTATGTCTTGTTCGAAAGACGAAAATTTTAGACAGATTATATATATTGAAAAAAAAGAAGGAAAAATATAGTTAGAAAAGATAAAGGATTGAGATTGCAAGCAGTCCTGGGTCTGTAAGTCATCATTAGCCACCTTTTACTTTGTCTGTTTCACAACTGAAGCTACACAGTTGTTCTAACTATTGCTGCGGCTTACCTTTCACGCCTCTCTCTCTCTCTGTTTGCCTTCCAGTGATTCTTCTCCATTTGTGTGCTTTAGCTGGCTTGCTTTGGTTGCGGTTTTTGCTCCAAACATTGGTCATTTGTAACGGACTGCTTCCTTCTTGTAACGGATGGGGCTTTCGTAATTGTGATTTTGTCCCTTTTTGTTCTTCGGGTACTGCTTCCTTCCTTTTCTCCAGTTGTTTCTTCTTGCTTTTCCATGTTTCTGATGCAATTCTCTCCTCTTTTGATCTGAAAAAACTTTGTTTGATGCTGTCTGTGTTGCTTAATTGTCAATTGACGTGGGTTTCTTCCAGTGTTTGATGTTGGGCGTGGTCAGGTTAATTTTCTGATTTCTGAATTTGATGGGTATCTTTGTCTGTAGAAGTTCAGACTTCTAATTCATCTGGCTGGGTCTCTTTAATTATTTGTTACCGTTATCTGTACTCGTGTTAGAGTCTAACATATGATACGGGATAGCGCAAGAGTCAGTAGAAAATGTGATTCGTTCTTAGTTGGAACTCATGGGTATAGTTTAAGGAAATCTTACTTTGAACCAGTTTTATACTTGTTTCAAGATGATTATGTGGGTTTACTATCTTTACAAAATGGCTAATTCTTCTTTACATCTTCAACGCTGAATTTGTCTGTTGTTGAACTAAGTCAAGATTCGATTTTTCGTTCAAGTCGGGGAGGGGGTGGGGGGAGGGATGTTCCTCCAGAATGTCTTGGAATTCATTAGTGATATTCAAATTGGGAGGAACTCTCTGGATCTCTCTCTCTCTCTCTCTCTCTCTAGAAGGCAATATGCTCGAATCATCATCATTCAAATGGACTCTTTGCAGTACTTCGGGTGTAAGAGTGCAAATATTTTCATGGTATCACTATTAGAGAAGGTTAACTTACAACCGATAATGGGCTGTTGCGACCTACTCACGATGATGATACCGAAAATATTGGCCCACACAGGAGGGGATGTGTTGAAGAGTCCCATAAGGTTTAGGAACAAACTCATCTTGATTCTTATAAGGATTTATTGCCTAAGGAGAAGTGGGTACTTTAGTACATTTTCCCAGGGCATTATATATATATATATATATATCTGTCTTATAGTCATTCTTTCACGACAAATCCATTTTACGATTATTACTTGTGATGATATCATTTTGAAAATTGAGGGTTTTTGTGATCTCTGTACTGCAAAAAGATCATGTTGTCTAAGAACACCAACCAAATGTTTGCTTATTTTGTTAGTTACTGCGACATTCCACTCACACTACTCATAGGGTATATTATATTGGTTTAGACTTGGTAATCAACCATGATTTGAATATTTCCAAGTGTTCCACATACTTTGTATGTACCAAAATATCCAAGAGTTTAAATTTCTTGCGTGTTTACTGGCTTGTACCTAGAGTTTCTAAAGATATGTCAAAATCTTAGGGATTTGAAGCTTGCTAATGGTACTTTTCAGCCTGGTCCAACTCTAATCATGACTACTAGTTCCCCTGTTCCACCAAATGAACAGAAAGAAAAACACATTTTTCTGACTGAGGTAATTTTTTAATCTGCATTTGCTTTTGATAACTTTTTTTGTTTGTCTAGAACTTTTCTCTGGCATGATCTTCAATTTCTAACTTTTGAAAATTGTGGTGATTTCAGGTTGGTAACTTAGAAAAACAATTGTGGGGATTGATTTACACCAAAAGTCTATTGCACTGTGATGTTCAAAACTTGTTTCGCAAAGTTCGTTTCAGTTATGAGAAAATCATTCTAAATGATCAAGAACATGTGGAACTTCAAGATGTTGAATATTCCTTGTGGAAACTTCACTATAGACATATTGATGAGTTTCGTAAGATAATAAAGAAAAGTTCTCCAAATGGAGAAAGCACAAAACTGGTAATGATGCAAAATGCTGGAAATGTGCAGAGTAGTGATGATAAACACATTGTCAAATTTAAGTCATTTCTCTCTGAAGCAATGGAGTTTTACCAAAATTTGATTGTGAAAATCAGAAAATGTTCTAGCCTTCCGGATGATGACTCTTATAAAAAGGGTGACATATCTTTTTCTGTTGAACCAAAAGAGACCCAAAAAAGCCAACTTTTATGCCATAGATTTTTAGTATGTCTTGGGGATCTTGCTAGATACCGAGAACAGTTTGAAAAACATGATGTACAAAATCATAACTGGTCAGTTGCAGCTTCCCACTACCTGGAAGCAACAATGGTTTGGCCAGATAGTGGAAACCCCCAGAATCAGGTATTTTCTATTATTTTATATCATTAAATTATTAGCTTGGGATATATTATTACTCTTGAGGACTAATGACAACATATGTTGCGATTGACATTTAAATGCTGTTATGTTGGATTTTCGCATGTGTAACCAATTCTGATAATTTGTAGTTGGCGGTATTGGCTATATATGTTGGCGATGAGTTCCTTGCTTTGTACCATTGTGTAAGAAGTTTAGCAGTCAAAGAACCTTTCCCTGACGCCTGGGATAACCTGATTTTACTCTTTGAGAGGGTAAGACTTGATACTGAATTACCTTTTTGGCATATAATTTTTATCCCGTGCAGATTCACTCTTCTGCTGATTTTCCTATCTTGTCATTTCTCAAGTCTTTCATGATCTTTCAGAACAGGTCATCTCCAATGCATTCCCTTTGTACAGAAGCCCACTTTGACTTCCTAAAACCTTCTGAAAGAAGCTATGTCCAGAGCAAGTTACAATCAAGAGATGACATTATGTTGAAAGCTGAAAACAATTGCACAATGGAAACAGACTTATGGTCTCTTCTTATCAGAACTATGAGTTTCTTTTTCATACAATCCAGGTACTCCCAGTAGATTAGAATCTTTATAAACAGTGTAGTTTTATTTTTAATTCAATTATAGGTTAAATCAAACTTTACACGGTAATTAGGGTTGAATTCCAGAGATGTTAATCTGTGGTTTAAAAAGTTACATTTACAGTCATAAATATTTAAATTCACATGTTTACATCACTTGCCTTGAAATGAAAGCCCTATAACATAATAACAACCTATGCACATGTGGGTAATGTACAATTTGTCTTTAACTGTGTAATGAACTTTTATATCCCGATCACCACAGAGCATATTGCTTTATTTAAATTGTACCAGCTGTCCTGTACTCTTAACATTTTCTGCTGTTTTTTAATGTGAGGCAGTTTGGAGGAATTCCCTTGTGCCTTTGCATCTGCCATGAGAGAGTTGGATGCTTTGATGGCACTAGATGATACAAAACTAAAAGCTGCATTGGAATCCTATCAGCGTTTGGATTCGGCTAGAACAGGCCCTTTTCGAGCACTACAAGTTGCTTGTATATATATCTTTATCATAGAGAACCTAATTCATGGTTCCCAAGTAAAGGGGTCAAAAGATAAAACTGATATGGAAAAGCTTGCATGGACACAATTTGCAATAGCTGCCACATTCATTTTCATGGGACGCCTTGTGGATAGATGTTTGAAGGCTAGCCAATTGGATCTTTGCCCACTTTTACCAGCTGTGCTTATATTTGTGGAGTGGTTGGTGAATGTGCTTGATGAATCAAAAACGTTTGGGGTTTATGAAAAAGGTAGAAGTGCCATGTCTTACTTTTTTGTTGTGTTTATTGACCTTCTGAAGCAGTTAAATGTTAAAGGGAGTGAAGCCATATCTCCAAATGGTAATCCGCTTTGGGAAGACTATGAATTGAGAGGCTTTGAACCGGTAGCATGTTCAAATTTGCCATTATTTTTTTCAACTCCTTGGGATCACGTACACAGTTTCGAAAGTGGTGCTGAATGTCGTGCTCAACGCATCATTAATGCTGCAATGAGGATTGCTGACAGATCAAATGATTCTGGAAAGTGGTTTTTGTATGACAAATCAGAAAGAAAATTCTACATTGGAGAGTCAGATGAAATTTCAAGGAGAAAAGAATCAGAAAGAGTAGAGCTACCCAATTCTGATCCTGAAGTCAAAGAGCCTAGCCAGGATACTTACTTGGCCACAAAAGAAAGCGAGGAACAGATCCTGAAGGCATGTCCAAATGACCCCTGTGTGAATGGTAAATCAGTTGCCACAGATGAGGAAGAAGTAATTCTTTTCAAACCTCTCTCAAGGTATAACTCAGCACCACTGTACACTTCTATTGACATGAACAGTCAAATGTCTCCAAAAGATTCAGGGGACGAAAATGTACCTTCTGATGAATGCTTGCGCCGAGCTGTATCTTTACTTAATGAGCAAAACCAGGCTCAGAGTGATTCTTTAGCTTCCCATGCCGACATTACTTATTTCCGGGGCAACCAGTCCTTGAAGTATCAGGAGTCTCACGAGAAGGATACATCATCACACCCATTGTTAGAAACCCCCATCTCTGCTGGGCCTCCCTCGCTCAGTGCTTGGGTCTTCGATGGAGGAAGTTTGAGCAATGATAGGGCGAAGACAAGTAATGTGAGTAAACATAGCCTCGAGCCTATTGAGGAAATGCCTTTTACAACCATGGCTGGTCTTTCCATAAACAAAAATGAGGATTCTGCAATCATCAATTACTCATCTCCTACTTATCTACCTCCAGTGCCTTCTGCTCCATTATTGCCTGATGATGCTGTTTTATTTAGTGGCATTCAATCTAACTTTGTGGACTGCAGAACCTCTAGAGATGGTAGCGGAGCAAACGATTTTCCCAGAGCATTGCAGGTACCAAGCACTTCAAATTGGGTTGCTCCTCTTGGGCATCCTGATTATGGTCACAGTGTTGGCAGTTTCATGAGTAATTACCCACCTTCATGTCGAATGACTTCTTCTGAATGGCTTCGTCAATACAGAGAAAGTCACAATCCTCAGCAAGTCAATAGTTATACATTACCAGTTCATTGTTATACTCCTGAGAACCCCGGAAACTTCCAACATCGTGAAATTTCCAATTTTGGTGTTTTTGATCCATGGGGAAATCCTATGGTTTATAATCCAAGTGTATATATGGAGAGCCCGCCGCTGCATCAGGCGGTTCCTCGCGCTTATGGTGCAGATGATCTCCGAAGGGAGAAGCTCTTTCATGGTTACCAAAGACCTATCCCCTTAGGATATGGTGCTGTGACAGACCTCAGAATTGAGCCGCAGCCACTTCTGCAGTATCTGAAAGAGAGAGATTGGGGAGTCCTTCAAGATCCTGGCCTTAGAGGTCCTACATACATGGGAAATTAGTAAGTTGGTAATGTGAAACATTTCATTCTAGATGTCTACTTGGCTGTATTGCCTTTTTTACCATCTTCATTTCATCCAGCATGAAAAGCTTACCCTCCCCATAGAGTTCAAGATGTCTGATTAAAACATTTCACATGTATGCATGTAAATATAGGTGCCTAGATGTATCCATATACCCTCTGAAAGAAGTGGTATAAAGAAAGACTGAAATATGTCAAAATTGTAATATGTCACATTCTCTTACTGATCAAATATGAGTTAAAAGCATTTATTGACAAACAAAGGAATGATCCTGATTTAAAGCGATCCCCCAAAAAACTGAAAAAAAGTTTACCAGTTGTCCCAGTGCAGGCTTTTACTCATCAACAACATTTACCCTACCACCATCCAGTATCCATATGTGGTTGTGGGATTTTTGCTGACACGAAGTATTCTGCATGTAATTTAAGCGCTGTCAATGGTGGAATAGAGCCAGTTAAGAATATGATATAAATAATAAAATTTATCTATTTTTATCAATTGAAGTTTTTAGAATAAATAGTGATTTCAAGAGTAAAAATTCTTAGTTCGAACTTTGGCTCTACATTCTATATCATTTAATTAAATATTTTACATGTTGGACTATTTATTAAAAGATAGTCTAATCTCGTGAGGAAGAGTGTCAAGAATATGATATAAATAATAATATTTACCTATTATACTCAGCTTAAATATTGTTGAGAAGTAATGATTTTATATAGCCAAAAGTTTGGAATTTTGTACGTTGTGGCTTGGATCAAGGTTGTTTGGTGAACTTGGTACTGGTAAATGGCATTTGTTTGAACTCATGGAATTGAAACTTGGTGCCTGACGGCCCTGACCCCACCAAGTGAAATGTAACACGGGTTAACTCCGGCAAGTCAACCGAAAATCCAAAAGCGAACATCTGGGCAAATGCACATAATATGACCAATTCCAGGCAATCAATAATCATGTAAAATGCCATCTTTTTAAATCTCTTTAATTACCCACCAGCACTTTCAATGGTGAGAACAACTTCGGCTAAGCCGAATGCATTTTTGTGATCTTTATACGTTGTAAACAGAGTTGTAAAACGCAAAACATGGTCTTTTTGTAGTTCCTTTTATCAATTTCGAGCTGACAGTTCTCGGTCAGTAATGCTTCTGCTACATTGTAAACTTTGAATTATATAATTTCAATTGATCCCCTTCGCATTTTGAAATATGCATTTTATGTGATGCAGTTTAAAGCTCTAAGACAATATCCTGATCATTATCAATATAGTTGAGGAAAATTGAAGGCAGTTTTGAGCTTAAATTGAAACCTGTTACTCACCCAGAAAGAGAATATTTAAGTATTTTAGAGTACTTAATCTACATAGAATATTTAAGTAATGCGTATTTGGAATTGGAAAAATTTACCAGCAATGGATGCTTCTTTTTGCATGATGCTACTATTTCAAATTTCAATAGGCCATTGGGTATTTGGAATTGACGGCTTGAGAGTGAATTATTCAGGTAGACTTTACTCAACCTGTTTAAACGAGTTGTGCATTGGTTTTCTCAAGGTGATTTTGAAACTTATTTTGTGATAGACTATGGTTACAACTCCTAGTTCGTACATTTTTCTCAAGAGTCAAGTAAATAAGCATGAGTTTAAGATAGATAGCTGAATTATTTGGCCGTAAGTGTTTGTGATTAGAATACTTTCGTCTCCTTTGATTACCTCAATAACATCATCTGCATTGTCATCTTCTTGTTACTTTTCCTCACTTCCATGGGATTTGATATTTCTAAATTAAAACACTCGAAACTATTTCAAACAGCCTTAAGAAGCTCAAAATTTATTTCTAAAATAAACATTAACGAAATCCTCAAACTGATTTGCATTATCATTTTCTCTCATAATGCTGAGTCTTTGGGAACTTATGAATCACAAAGTCTGATTTAAAACTGGGAATAGATTGATGAACATGTAAACATGCATTTCATTATAAAGGAACAGGACTGGTGCAGATTCCCTTTTTCTTATGAAATGGCATTTGAATTGGTTTTTACAAATGAAGGATCATTTCACTGTTTCCTTTTCCTTTTTTCTTTTTGGCTTCATATAAAAGAATAATTGAACCAATCCTCCCTTCATAAGAACTTCTATAAACCACTTCTCTCTAACATTAGCTTGGACTTAATAAGGAAATGGCTTTCTATTGTGTGACCAACATTGACTCAAACTTTCATGCAACTTTTACAAAGCACTCACTTTTTTTTTTTTTTTTAATCCTTGGACGTCAGATAAATAGATCAATACTCTATAGTTTGCAAATTTTTTCATGTAGTTATACTCCTATCCATTGGAGATGGATCATATCGTGCTACTTCATATCTATGATTGGTGTAATGTACTCGTGCCTTTTATTGCTTAATTTCATTTTTAGCATATACCTAGACTTTTATTTTAAAACTAAGATTGTTGATTCTTTTACTGACTATAGATTGTTACCATGATCGTACTCTCTCTCTCTCTCTTCTCTCCCTCTCTCTTTCTCTCTTGGTCAGGCTTCATGTAGATTTATGTTTCTCAAGGCAGTGAATGCTAGTTTGATGGCTAGACTGCATTTAGTTTTAGATAATATGACATGCTTGTAAAATGTGAATCTTTTGAAGTAGTGAATTTTCAATTCCATGATAGAAAATATTAACAAAATAACACATAAAGAAGTCATTAAGGATGAAAGCGTTGCAGCTTACCCCATTTGTCATTATAGCACAAACGTTTTGGCCACCATTGGACTGGTTTAACGTTACATTCTAGATGATTGATAGCCAATTGAGGCAGATAACCGTCGACTGATAATTGACAGCTATAAACTTGAGAAGCGTTAATAGGGCAAGCTTGTAAATGTGAATCTTTTCTAGTAGTGGTTTTTCAATTCCGTGGTCAGAAATATTAACAAAATAACATATAAAGAAGTCATGACTCATGAATGATGAATTCATTGTAGCTTACCCTATTTGTCATTATAGCACAAAAAGTTTTGGTCACCATTGGATGGATTTAACGTTACATTGTAGATGATTGACAACTAATTGAGGCGGGTAACCGTCGACCGATGATTGACAGCTATAGACTTGGCTTTTAGGGATTATCGTTTTGATTGACAACTATAGACCAGACTTAGGCAGGTGTTATCACCTAAAACTTTCGGTTACATGCAGTTCACTAGATTACCTCTATAAAAAGGCTCAAAGTCTCTTCAAAAACTCATCCACTACAACTTAATCCTTCAGTTTCATCTCTATTAATTTTATGAAAGTTTCTTTTCTTCTTGTGCCCCTAGAAGTACTAGAAGTTTTCCACATAGGAATACCACCATAGCGATGGTTGTAAGATCGACTGATTTCAATGGAAACCCTTCATCGTTAGAGTGGCTTTTCCTGTAAGTTAGAGGCATCGTGCTACTATTTGATATGATTTTTTTTTCTTGACAAAGTTTTATTCTCAGTATTAATAAGCAAAGCAAGTTGCATTTCCATTTTCATCATTAGTATCATTATATGATTAACTTCTTCTAAGGAGGAAGGTATTGTGTCTGAATTTCATATAAAGGACTGTTACCATTCCTATTGCTTGGATCTCTAGTTGATTACATGTTGAATTGAAATACTTTTCTATGCTATCAAATTTTTCTGTTGATTCACACTATGATCCTGCATACAAACCATATTTATTTTGAAACTTGAGAACATATTTTAGCATATTGTATAAAAATTTGGTTGGGTATGGTTGAGGTGAAAGCTCTAAATAGAAAAGAGGAAGAACAAGAAATAAAACAAAATAAGGAAAGAATATAAAGAACATATAGCCATTACTTTCACCCATTTTGAAAGGAAAATGCATGTGAAACTATTTATTTGGAAGCATAAATATATGCAACCATTCTTTTTAGCACATAAACACATTCAATCCACTCAGATAATGAGTTGGCATAATTGGTGACTTAATCATCCTTTATAGGCTTACAAGGTGCAGCAAATTCCAACCATGATCATCCATTAAAAGTATCATTAAGCATACACCTGCATTTGTACCAAGATTTTCGTGTTAATTACATAAGCAAATTGATTACTTTGACTGCAATTTACTTCTGACCTTTTGTGTTTATACAACGTCTAACTTTTTTGTACTGATTGTGAAGTTTAAAAAGTTGAAAACATTTGTCGGGAAATATTGATCACTCTTCATTTGATGAGAAAGGCTATGACAGTTAATAACAGAATTATTTTCATGCTTACTATCATAAGTCATTTGGATTTATTTTTTTGTGGGATTATAGGCCACATATTCAAACTGGTTAACATATCAAGGGGCATATTAAGATATCGTTTTCTTATACTTTGTTTCCTTCATTATCCGCATCTGCATGCTTTTACAGTCTAATGATAAGAATTTATACGAATCTCTTTTTTTTTAAACTTTGAACCTAACCTGCTAGCTTCTTCAGCACTATGGTTAACAAAGAGACTTGTTTTGCAGGATGGACCTGACTACATCTTCGATTCTCGGGATCTGTTCAAACAGATTACAAACAAACCAGACATGGCAACAAAATGACAATTTTCTTCCATTAATGACCACCTTGAGACTTGAATTGGTCCAAAATAAGAAGTCATTCATCATTGAAGCACAAATTTCATCAATCAAGAGTTGCTTTTTTTTACTCACATTCCAAACATTATCACAATCTTTTACTCACATTCCTAACATTATATAACCAAGCTTTTAAAAACCTTTAAGCACCAACAGCAAACACCATGAACCCCCTGACCCTTTCTCTCGAAATCTATATTTACAACCTAGCCACTTCAACTACATTTATAGCCCTTGGGATGCTGCAAAAGAATCAAGCAGTATTCTTCATGGTATTGTTGACCATGAATATATGTCTCTACAGAGTAATCCCAAGTCTCACCCACATGCTAATTACCATGGGGCACCAAGTCTCACACATACACATTCCCTCTCTTGGATGGCTGACACTCCATTCCTTTCCTTGGATGGTTGACGCTCCATTCCTTTTCTACGATGGTTGTCGCCCCATTCCTTCAATTGGATGGTTGTCACTCCATTCCTCCCATTTGCATGGCCTTATAGCCTCTGCAGACTAACCTCACAAACTGGAAACAAACTCACTACCTTTAAAAAAAAAGGTTCTAGTCGGCTAACCTCTTCACAACCATTTATTTCTCCTATTCACAACCATTAATTTTTCCTTATATTCATTTTGATAATAGCGAAACTTCATTACACTCATTTACACCATGCACGCACCACTGGCATCCATGGCAATCATTCCCAATATGAGGCAAGCAAAGATGGGTTGTCACCTATACAAAATATTAGTCATCACTTATACAAAATAGTAACGACACTTGGTGATTGTTAGATTGTCCTTGCCTATTGTGAGCTTCGTCAAGCTTGCAACAACAAGATGGAGGAGGGATGCTTTGAAACCTTCGACAAGGTCAAACGTGAATACTGTATTCTGCGGGACAATGTGAATCTCATTGCTCAGATGGAGGAGACTATCCTTACCAACGAGGCTAGAAGGAGAAGCCAGTAGAGATCTGGTCGGTATGCATGCACTCCTTTAGGTGCATTTGCCTAGGACTAAAGTATCTTTTAATATATGCTTTTCCTTGAGAATTAAATTAAGTTCACTATAAGAGATCTGGCCGGTATGCATGCACTCCTTTAGGTTCATTTATTTGTTTGATTGTTGTTCAGAGACTTGTTCTGTAATCTATTGAGATTGCTGTAGAATGATGTGGAGCTAGAACACAGATGAGACTGCAAATGTTGCCTAGCATCAATGAAGTCTCGGTCTGAACAAATGTTTTCTGAGATATGAACAGATGTTTTCTAAGTCATTTACACATGTATTTTATTGTAGGAGCCAATCTTTCTGGATGATGTCTAATGGCAACTCTTATCTACTCTATTGTTATTTTTTTGACTTTTAATCATGTAGTAAAGCTGTTTTGGTATTTGCGATCTTTTTGTAATCTTTAGCACCCAACTTCGTATATATGTGTCAGTATCTTGTTAGCTCCGGTCATCTTTACCAGAATGGAAGTGAACATGGCCTATTTAATATAAGGAAGATGATACTTTGCCTACCAAATTTTACATCTCATATATTTTGATTTTTTTTTTAAATTTTTTTACATAATGATTAAAGAAGTAATTATTAGTGTACTGATATTTTTTTTAAAAAAATATTTTAAAATGAAAAACAAAAATGAAACACAAATAAAAAGATGAAAATGCACTAACAGTACACTTGGACAGCACCGCCCTTAATATAAGAATCTAAAAAAAAATATTATCCTTCGCATTTTCATTCTTAACTCTTTATTAAGTTTAATGGGACAATAAATCATTTAAGATGAGTAAAAATGTAAACTCGTGAGACCCTTCTTTACCAAACTGACAAACATCCATCTTTTCAGATCCTTTCTCGGATATCCATTTGGATTGTGTCCACTTTTGGTACTATTTTTTTAATGAATTTGCGCAAAATAGAAAATGAATTTGAGTCAATTTGCGATTTTTTTGATATAATTATCTTGTTCATACGAACTTCTATGTAAGATCTGCGAGAATTCTCAGAACCATTAATTCAATGTATCCCTTGTTACTGACCAAATCTTGGACTAAGATGTGGTTTTATATGGTTGTCTCACAATAGATCCTAGATAGTTATACTTCCCCTTACAGCTTTGAAAATTCCAAAAGTTGAACCTGAACTCCAGAAAGAGAAAATTATGGGTTGTCTTGTAAAATTGGTTCACGTTTGACCGTGAATTTTACAACAAAATGACTTTTGACTTCATATTCCACTTTAGATGCAAAGAAAAATGAGTGCAGTCGTCTCCTGCCTACTCAGGTTTGGTTATAGAGTCCAAAATGCTTATTTACCATTCAGCTTGATCCAAGGCACAATGCCTAGGGTTCCAAACTCCAGCCTTTCTTTTCATCTTCTCTTGCTTTTGGAATTTAAAGTAGGAAAGGCAAGAAGCCGATTCTTTTGTGATATAGAATTGAGATGAATGATTTGTGTAAGTTTCAAATATACAAATCTTGTACAATCCTTTATAAAATAGTGGACTTTACAATGAAAAAATAAAAATAAAATTACTTTTTTAAATAATTCTTCTTACAATTCATATCTATGGATTGCAGTAAGTCTAAGTGAAACATTCCGATTTCATAAGTAAATGAAATGAGTTTTTTGTATTTTTAGAGTTTTTGATTTGTAAAATAAAGATATTTTAGTTAATCTTATTTTAAAATTGAGATTTTTCTATCTAGCTATTTCTTGGATTATAAAGAAGTCCATAAAAATAGAATGTATGTAACATTGTCCTACTTTTTATTTTATTTTATTTTATTTTATACAAAGGTCTGCTTAAGATTGCACAACTTAGACATCTACCTCCTTTTTTATTTTATTTTTTGCAAATAGTTCGGATCACATGTTCAGGAGTGATCACGTCCTAATTTTATTAAGAATCCTCACTTATGACTGAGGAAAGCCTTGATAACATCCAAGCTACAAGGGATTTACAATATAATAATAATAAAAAAGTCATCCCCTGTAACAATCTACAACTTATTATCTATGATCAATCAATGTCATTATTAAAAACCAACTTTACAAGGAATGCCCGGTAAACTAAACCATCTCATATAAACAAAAACGAAGATTGAATCAATAAATAATAAAGAACTAAACACCCTATACAACTAAGATCAATTTTTTCGAATATAAGGGAATCCTACCCTATCCAAACTAATTAATCCTCTGGTTTGCACAAGAAGGTTTGAAGTTGAATACCACACTTCATTAAAACCTTGAGCACCTCTTCGCGTTAAATCATGATCTGCTACAAAATTAGCCTCTCTAACAGAATGAGAAAGAAACTCGTATACCCTCTAATCTTGCTTGAATTTCCTTCCAATAATCTTCCATATACCAAAGCTCACATCTTTTGTCCTTCAACAATTTTATCACAAGCATTGAATCTAATTTCAATCTCAACATATGTCAATCCCAACAAACCAATATATCTCAATCCATGAAGAATACCCATAACTTAGCAAAATTATTAGTACTATGCCAATATATTTTGCAAAAGAACATACCATTTCTGCACTTGAATTTCTAATCACACCTCCTGCACTCGAATGGTCTGGATTTCCAAGGGAACTACCATCCACATTCAATTTAAACCAGCCCTCATTCGGGTATCTCCATTTTACCAATTTAATCGGCTTTTGTTGAACCAATTTAATAGGAAAATTTAAACACCGAATTACCTGCTTATCATTTCGGCCAATCATCTTTGCATCCTTTAATAAGAGCCTTTAATAAGATCATAAGACGAAAATTTTCATATGGTTTGCATGGTTTTGGGACTGTTTTTGCTAGCGTAATTGACCATTGATTTTAGGTTTTGATGGTCATGGCCAAAAGTCATTGGAAGCATTCCTGATATCAAGAGGGGCAAAATTTAAAATAGAGAGTATCAATTATTGAAAAAGAAGTCTAAATTATGTGCACTTTCTTACAAGACCTAAGTAAACCAAGCAATAGATCACTTGGTGTAAGAAAGCAACTTGAACTCACTATAGAAACAATCCAGCCAGGCTGGCTGTTTGCAAACTATTTGGATGAAGTTGAAATATTAGATCACTTGGTAAAATTTATTATCTGGAGATTGGAGTCTTATTTTCATGAATTGTTAATAGATTTTCTGCAGGTTTCTTGACAATCTGGTTTGGTGCCAAATGATTGTCCAGAGAAAAACTGACATCAAGTTTGGGAAGAAAGAACTTCGGGATTATGATTATGATGCTTTCCTTTGTAGTATGGAATCATGTGAAGATAAAGGCTGAAAGAACAATTAATGAGAAAATGACAGTACTTCATCCATTGTTTTTGGAAGAACTGCTGGAGTGCTTACATCTATGAGTGATCAGTACTCTTTCCATCATTCTCTTCTTGTACTTTGCTCTTCTTGGCCTTGATGAAGCAGAAACATGAGCAGCAGGGGAAGTGGAACAAGAACTTCATATCTTTCTATTATTATGTTTCCAAATGCTTGAAGAACATTATGTATATAGAAGTTGGAACTCCTTATCGACCCTGTTTTTATTATTCATTTTCTTTTACATTATTCGTCTCCACCTTTGAATCCTATTCATGTTTGTAGATAAGAAATGCATAACTTTTCCATTTTCATTGCCATTGCCAATAGGGCACCTTAACGCCTTTTCAATTGGATTAGAGCCTCCCTTTTCCCTTCTGTGATAGTATTTGTGTTGCGTCATATTTTTTTTTTAAAAAAATAAATAAATATGAGATTTATATAAAAATTAATTTTTTTAATAATACATTATAATATTTTAAAAGAATATGCGATATTTATACAATTTATTATTGTATTTAGCATTACACTTTTAAAATTATTGTTTGAAACCAATCCAAAATTTTTATGCCAGTAGGTTGTGAAGGAGAAAATTGAACTGTTCCTGAGGAAAGTGATAGACCTGTCTTTTATACGCCTCTGCATGCAGGCAACTCGTTCATTGAGCGAATGTTCGGAAATCTCTTAGCACCATCGCTTCCTTGATGGGCAATTTTACTCTTAGCAACTCCTATGTTCGAAGCAAGATGTTGTCTAATTAGACCCCAAATTACAAATAGTTGGAAAAGTTCTATTGCTATTTCGCGAGGCAATCCACATCAATGTAATGAAAGCAAGGGCCCTACAACAATAACGGAACGACCCGAATAATCGACCCGTTTACCAATGAGAGTCTCACAAAATCTTCCCTCTTTACTTTTAATTACATTCCAAAACGACTTGTAAACCTTATTATGACCGTCCCTAATCACATAAAATCTCATATTTATTTTGTGAAATCTTTTTTGACATCCTTATATTAAACTTCCATCTTAGTCTTTTGTCATTTTGAGTATAGCTTTTCGATGGATTCAAGGCGGCCGCCATTCCATTAATGCATATATGTTTAGATTACATATATTTGCTTGAAGGGCAATGTTATGGGACTCGTGGTTGGCAGCCCTTACGCTCTTATAATGCAAAATTTTTATTATTTTTTTCCAATTATTTTTTTTTTACAAAAATAATAAAAGAATGTATGTAGATAAAGTGTAACTAATTTTTCTAATTTTTTAATTTTTTTAATTAAAAAATGCCATGAGGACGCGAAGGGCCCAACCAATGGGCCCCATAGATTTACCGTTGCTTGAATATGAGAGCATAGAAATAAATCATATACACGTTTCAACAAGCAAAAAACGTGTTTTATGGCTTAAGAACTGTTTAAGAACAGTTGGTCGTTCTTTGAACCGTCATCATTTTAATCAAATAAAAAGATTATGGTTAAAATTCAATATAATAATGAATAGAAAGTTTATAAATTGTATCTATCAATGTGATCATGCAACTACCAATTTTCAGTGTAATATTATTTTTTAAGATCAGAGAATATTTATTTTTAAATATTTTTTGAAAAATTATATTTGCAATTTCAAGTGAAAATTTACATGTACAGACCCATTAATGTATAAGAGTAAAAGGAGAAAAAATATTATTTTAAAAAAGATATTATTATAATTTTAAATGAAAACTATATGAGCTGCTTGCGCATCCTCAGATTCAGGACTATATGTAGACAAAAGGATTTGATGGAGTAGGCTTCGATGCCTTCCTCACTGAATGTATTCATCTATTTATAATGCTGTATACTAAAGTTTGTTACAATTTTGAATTCAAATTTTACAAACATATTAACCGAAATATCTAAACAACTAAATCTAAATTACAATTCTGTTTTAATATTGTTGCAGATTTGAGATCTTTCAGATTTATCTGATATGGCGAGCAGTTAACAGCTTTTGCGTG
Organism: Platycarya strobilacea; assembly: GCA_036898215.1. Taxonomy (NCBI): domain Eukaryota; kingdom Viridiplantae; phylum Streptophyta; class Magnoliopsida; order Fagales; family Juglandaceae; genus Platycarya; species Platycarya strobilacea. The sequence continues at coordinate 6,858,148 of CM072548.1, forward strand.
GCACTGTCACTTGCTGCTTAACAAGCTCGGGGTGATCATTTTCTCCATCTTCTCTGTGTAAGTGCCAAGTGGGTCACGCTAGAATTGCATATACTAAAAATGAATGTATTGTCATCTATTTTTTCTATGAATATTCCCAACCGGCCATGGCTTTTCATTGAATCTTTTTTTTTTTTTTTTTTTTGGTGAAGGCTTGAGAAGGTGGTGTGTTGGATTGAGATCATGGCTAATTTGAGTGATGACTGGGATGCAGAGAAGATGTGAGTTTCTTTCCTTCAATGGTGTTTAATTTCCACAGTGGTGGATATATGGGTCTTTTTTTTTTAAAATTTTTTTTTCTTTGTTAATGCTTAAGTGGTGTTTGTTTGATTTGACCGGGGCCATAGGTTTGAGTTGTATTTGCATGATTATCTGGTGAAAAAGAAAATGCACAAGACTGCTGCAATTTTAAAAAATGAGGCCAATATTGGCGAGACTCAAGTTGGTAATGTTCTTCTCTTTACATCCATACTTACGTTATATGTACTTTTGATTTTGTTGGTAAATAACTTGGAATGCACTAATCGTTTGTTTCTTTGTAATTTTCCTAAAGAATTGAGAATTTGGGGGTATCTTTTAAATGCTTGCCCCTCGAGGTACATAGATCACTGTGATTGTTCCCTTCAGATTGGGCGACGCTTCTTGAATTGCTCTTTGCATTGCAAATGATATTTTTGGGTCAGTTTGATGTTTACATTGATAAGTCAATCATGAGAAATGAAATTCTCGTCTCCAGCTATTGATGATTCCAATGAAGGATTCCTGCATGAATGGTGGTCGATGTTTTATGACGTATATGCCTCTAGGCAACTGAAGTTTCAGCCAGCCAACGAAGGGGCCCCGGTTGAGGTACTGATAATTTTGTCCAATTTGGGGTGTCGTTTTCTTTAATTTTGTTGTAACATGCTGCATTATAGGAGGTTTCATTATCTAGATCTCACCGACCAAACACATTTTCTTGCATTTTCTCACCTATCAAACAGAACATATCAACACACTCACTCTCTCTCTCTCTCTTTAAAATTAATCATGGTTTTGATAAACGACTGGGGTGGTCGCTATGGGGACTACCGGTGCCATTGGTCCTGTTTTCAGGCGTCCGCTTCTTGCAAAGCACCCGAAGATCGATGTGCCGAACCTGCAGGTGATGAAGTGATGCAGAGCTTCAAATCCAAAGAGAACGTGCAGCAGGAGAAAGAGAAAGAGAAAGAGAAAGGGAGAGAGAGAGAGGATTCCAAAAAGAGAGTGGATTCCTCTTAGATGCAACGTACGTTTGGCTAGATATGATCTCTAAGTGGCGTTATCTTATTGGTATGATCTGTTGTTTGGAGATAAAGGGATTAGTTCGGTTTAAAGATTTTCTCTTAATAGATAGATATATTCACAATCTTTAAGAAGATCATAAGATGAAAATTTTCAAATGGTTTGCATGGTTTTGGGACTGTTTCTGCTAGCGTACTTGACCACTGATTTTAGGTTCCGATGATCATGGCCAGGAGTCATTGGAAGCATTCCTGATATCAAGAGGGGCAGAATTTAAAATAAAGAGAATATCAATTACTTAAAAAGAAGTCTAAATTATGTGCAATTTCTTACGAGACCTAAGTAAACCAAGCAATATATCAGTACTTGGTGTAACAAAGCAACTTGAATTGGCTATATAAGAAACAAACAGAAAGCTAAATGAGGCAGTGCCATATGCCGTAATTTCGTTCCATTTACATTTAGTCTTAAAAAGTGTAACCCCATCCCCCCACTACCCAATGGGCCAATCCAAAAAGAACTGTAGCTGGATATATTGCTTTAATATATGATACTTTGTTAATGTCAAAAAATGAATAAAAATGACCTAGCTTCAATATTTTTTATTGAAACAACGTTAGCATGGAACAACATTGTGAGTCCTAGGCCTGATATCTCATTTGATAACCCTTCCCTATACAAGAGCTTGGTAGAAGGACTTCCATATTGTTCCTTAACTAGGCCTGATATCTCATTTGTCGTAAATAAGATTTTTCAGTTTATGCACACACAAAAAAGTAAAAACCTCTCATTAGGCTGCACTCAAACGAATTCTGAGGTAACTTAAGGGTACCATCAACCAAGGTCTCTTCTTTGCATCACATTCAAGTTTCACACTTCAAGCTTATTTGGATGCCGATTAAGGAGGATGCCCCGATGATAGGAGATCTACTGGAGGATTTTGTATCTTTCTTGGGAGGCATCTGATTTCGTGGAACTCAAAGAAGTAAAAAACAGTTGCTAGATCCTCCACCGAAGCAGGGTACAAATCTTTAGCTTCCAATGCTGCCGAGCTGCCATGGCTTCAAACTCTTCTTCGAGAACTTGGACTCCCCTTGCATCAAGCTCCCACTCTTTGTGGTGATAACCTTAGAGCTACATATGTATGTGCAAATCCTGCTTACCATTCCAAAATCAAACACATGGATATTGATTATCACTTCATCAAAGATCGTGTTGCAGCAAACACTCTAAAAATTGTCTTTTGCAGCTCCAAAGAACAACTGGCAGATGTTCTGACCAAGCCAATTGTTGCTAACAAGTTCCTGAACTTCAAGACTTGTCTCGATTTGGTTGACACCCTCTTGGACTGGAGGGGGCATATTAGCATATGTGCTTCTACGAAAAATCATGCACAGCAAAGCATCACTGTATCAAAAGTAAAGTCTCAACAGCACCTCACTGCAGCAACAGTAAAGCCTCAACAACATACAAAATAGCTCATTACAGATTGTATTGTATTTTCTTATTCTCTACTGTTATGTAAAAAACTTCTTCTTTGATTTCTTTTGTAAAAGTCTATATAGATCACTATTTGCATAATGAAACGCACGGAGGAAGTTTTCGATTCTGTTATCTTGACAATATCTATCGATGTGATGCAACTAGAATTGCTGGAGTGCTTACATCTATTAATTAGTACTATTTCCTTCATTCTCCTTATGTTTGTTCTTCTTGGCCTCGATGAAGCAGAAACACAAGCAGTAGGGTAACTGGAATAACAACTTCATATATTTTTGTTGTTATGATTTCAAATGCTTGAAGAACATTATGTATATAGAAGATAGAAGTACTCCTCCCCGACCCTGTTTTTATTATTCATTTTCTTTTGCATTTATTCATTTCCGCCTTTGTATCTTATTCATGTCTGTTGTAGATAAGAAATGCCTAGCTTCTCCATTTTAATTGCTATTGCCAATGGGCTCCTTAACGCTTTTTCAATTGGAATATGTTGGTAAATGGTAGCATATATGTATAACGCTTTTCCATAGTGACCTTTTCCTTTTCTGATAGCATCTGGGTTCGTGCGCTGTGACTGCACATGCACCTATGCTCCAGAGGTAGTTTCTGGTTATATGGAAAGACCAGCCCGTCTATAAGAACGTAAAATGTCAGCTTGTTCCTTGCATTACCATGCACTGCAACCACACTCGAATAGGGCTGCCATCCTCCCTCCCAATATTCTCTTCTCTGTTCTGAACAGAAAGTGAGCTGATGAACATAGAACAGAGCAATTTCATCGCAGATTCGACTGGGGTGGATCTTCTTCTCATCTTCTTTGTCTACCCACGAAGAAGAACACGAGCAAGAAATCACCAATCTAATACCACACTTGTGAACATCATACATATATCAAACCAAGAAAAAAATGTAACACTAATTATTCAAACCATCTATTACAGACTTATGAAGTACTTCTTTCAGAAAATATCTCAAGCACAATAAAATCACAAGGACTTTAGCTCTATGATAACAAGACAAAACTATACGAGAAAATAGCATTATCAAATTTGTGAATGAACTGGTCCAAAATTAAATAATCCATAAAATTTCTATTATATGGCATAATTAAAACAAAAAAAATAGAAGATGAAAAATATGATTGAAGAAGAAAATTTTAGAAAAAATAGATATCTTTACGTTGACTGGGAATCGGAGACCAATGCACTCAAATGTGCTTTTAGACTAGAATACAGTAGACTAGTTCAAGTTGCAATTTCACACCATAGAAACTACCGCTCAAGTAGGGTGGAACCAGAACTTTGTGTTTGAGAAATGGTCGATAAAATGTGTAATAAATATAAATTTTATGACGATAATTATCAGTGATAAAAATGTCATATTTTGTTATTACCGAACTCTCTAAATGTATATTAATCTTTGAATTGTTCACATCTTTTAAAAAAAATCAATTATTTTTAAGTACTTGTTCATATTTTTCTATGATTTAAGAAAAATTTATAAATTAAGAATAAATTTAAGAACTTTCTAATAAGTAATGATGTAATGCTATTAAATTTTTAACAAACTATATCTCATAATCATACAAGTTAGATTGAAAATAAATAAGTGAGTATAATCAATCAATTTTACAATCATATAAATTTATAATCAATTTTTTCATTAGAATTAGACTGTTAATTGAGTGTCTGTAAAATTATGTGAGTTGAAATTTGAGTTTAAGTAAAATTAAAAGTTAGAATATAAATAGATATATATTAAGATTTAGATGAATAAGTTTAGTAAAAACTATTTGGGGGGACAATTTTTATTTATTTTTAATTTAAAAGAAAATTTTAATAATATATATATAATTATATATATTTATATTATGTATTAATTTTTAAAAAACTTTGGGGGCTACCCTAAGCTGGGTCCGCCTCTGCCCTCAAGTTCTTAGAACTTTAAATTTTAATAACCCATTGGTCTCGTCATGCCTTTTCCGGGTTAATGACGTTAAGCTGGAAATCTGGATTCTCACTTCTAGCATTACAGTTTCGGAAGAAAGGGATTTTCGGATATGGTGGCAGTGCATGGTAATGCATGGAAGAAGTTGACGTGTTGCGTTCTCATAGGAGGGCTGGTCTTCCCATTTGCAGAATGTATTCGTGTTATATAAAGTAAATTTTTTAAAAATTAATAAAGATAAGATTTAATTGAGAACTTAATTTTTAAGATAAATTCTATTCTTTTTTAAAAAAGAATATACAACACTTGTAAAGTTTTTATTCTATCCAGCATTATTCCTCATAAAATCAGACTGTTTGTTTGGAACCAATATTCAAGATTTTTATGCAAGCATTAGGTTGTGAAGGAGGAAAGTTTTTATGTACGTCATTGTAAAGTTATGTTTAGAATCTTAGATACCATATATTTGCTTAAAAATTAGGGCATAGAAATAAATCATAAACAAGTTTCAACAAGGAAAAAAATGTGTTTTTTGGCTTAAGAATTGTTTAAGAACGCAATTCGTCGTTCTTTGAACCATCATCATTTTAATTAAATAAAAAGATTATAGTTAAAATAAAATAATAATAAATAGCATATTTACTATGGAAAATTGCTTCTATCAATATTGTTGAACCCAAGGTTTCAAGTTTCATGTAAATCTACAAATGGATTTTGATGATAACAAATGAATCCAAAGAATAAAGGAGTCTCAAGTTCAAGTTGTCCACACAATATAATCAAGCACATCAAGGAAGCAAGCATGAGCAAGAAGGGAACAAGTTCACATTAAAATCATAGAGTAATGTTGTAAATCTCTTAAAAATTCAAAATTAGGATTAAGGCTCAAAATTAATATTTTATCATAAAGCATTAAAATACATTTTCCACATGTGCATGATATTTTGAAAATTAAATTTGAAAATTTTGAAAGATGATTGATTGTCATCTTTCACATGTGCATGACATGATTAAAGGTTTGAACTTTGAAAATTTTGAAAGATGATTGATTGTCATCTTTCACATGTGCATGACATGATTAAAGGTTTGAATTTTGAAAATATTAAGATGATTGATTGTCATCTTTCACATGTGCATGACATGATTAAATGTTTGAACTTTGAAAATATTAAGATGATTGATTGTCATCTTTCACATGTGCATGTTTTATTTGAATATTTTCAAAAGTGGTGGATGTTTTTCTTGACTTATGCAAAAGGTAGATGTCTTTATTTGAAAATTTTGAAAAGTAAAGTGTGTCATATGCAAAAAGTAAAAGATTATGTTTGAAATTTTTGAAAAGTAAAGTGTGCTCCTTTTGTCACATGCAAAAAGTAAAAATATTAGATTTGAAATTTTTGAAAAGTGAATGATGATGTTTTTGACATGGGAATCTTTTCAAATTTGAAATTGAAAACTCATTTGCCTATAAATAGCTCACTTGAGTTTTGCAAAAATCACAACAAGAGCTTACACATCTATTGCTAAGTTTTGCATCATTTTTTCAAAACTCTCATTCTCTCTTTTCTAAAGTTTTGAGCCTTAATTCTTGTTCTTGTTGAGAGAGATATAGGTTGCACTGTATTGTTTCTATCTCACTCATTGAGGAGTGTACTTTGATAGTCTACCTACTATCAATTCTTGTATCAGTAAAAGGGTGTGTATAACCCTTGTGTGTGTAGAAGGTGTTCTACACGGGGAATAGTTAAATCACCAAGTGTAAGGTGATTGGAAGTGTAGAAGGTGTTCTACACGTGGAATAGTTAAATCACCAAGTGTGAGGTGATTGGAAGTGTAGAGGGTGTTCTACACGGATTCTTTGGAGCGGTGCTGCTCAAATGTGTAATAGGTTTCTATCTCCACCTAAAGGAGATTGAATAGTGGATTTGGGGATTCTCAAGAGGTAGCTTGAGGCGAGGACGTAGGCAGTGGGGCCGAACCTCGTTAACATACTGAGTTTGCTTCTCTCTTACCCATCCTCTTTATATTTATTATTGTTTCATATTTTATTTATATTTTATATTATATATTTGATTTATAATTGTTATTTTTTAAATACAACTCAATTCACCCCCCCTCTTGTGTTAGTCATCTGGGCAACAAGTGGTATCAGAGCTAGAGCTCTATTATAAGATTAACTATCTTTTGAGTTAAGATCTTATGGCTAACATTGCAGCTTCATTTGGTGAAGGTCAATCTAGCAGTCGGCCTCCACTCTTTTGTGGAGACAATTACTCATTCTGGAAAGTTAGAATGAGAATATTCCTTCAGGCTCAAGGTCGAGAAATCTGGAAATGTATTGTAAATGGACCTTATATTCCAACAAAAGTAGTTGATGGAGTAAATGTCAAAAAGGAAGAAGAAGAGTTTAATCGTGAAGACGATAGACTTTATACTTTGAATTTAACTGCTATGAATTTATTATATAATGCTCTCAATGGTAATGAATTTAATAGAGTAATGACTTGTGCTACAGCAAAGGAAATTTGGGATAACTTGGAAGTTACTTATGAAGGAACTTCTCAAGTCAAGGAATCAAAAATTTATATTCTTACTCATGAATATGAAATGTTTAAGATGAATGATGATGAATCTATTTCTAGTATGTACACTCGTTTTACTAACATCATAAATAGCTTGACAGCTCTTGGCAAAGTTTATTCCAAAGTAGAGATAGTAAGAAAAATTCTCAACTCTCTACCAAAACGTTGGGAATCAAAAGTGACAGCGATTCTTGAAGCTAGAGACCTCAAGAAACTCGAAGTGAATGAACTCATCGGGTCACTTATCACCCATGAGTACACATTGAAAAGAGGAGAAGAAGAAGGAAAGTCAAAGAAGAGCTTGGCACTTAAAGCTGTTCCACATGAAAGTGAAAGTGAAAGTGATGAAGATGAGGAAAATGACGACAAAGATGAAGAAGTTGCGATGATAACAAGAAGAATTCAGAGGTTCTTAAAGAAAAATAAAACTCCTCCAAGGAAATTCTTCAATAAGTTTTCCAAGAAAGATTCAGGTAAAAATGACACTTTAATTTGTTATAAATGCAATAAACCCGGTCATATCAAACCAGATTGTCCTCTGCTAAAGAAAGATCGAAATAAAGGCAAAAAAGCAATGAAAGCTACGTGGAATGATGATTCAAGTAGCTCAGATAGTGAAGCAAGCAATGGAGAATCAGGAAATCTTTGTCTTATGGCTAAAGATGACATTGAGGTAACAAATTTTGATAATATTGAAGATCTTTCATATGAAGAATTGTAAAATATTTTAGAAGAAGTATATGAGGAATTTGAAAAATTGGGTATTAAGTATACTGTTTTGAAAAAGAAAAATTCTTCTTTAACAAACGAAATTGATATTTTAAGAAAAGAAAATATTGTTTTGAAAGATGAAAATTTTGAGTTGAAGAAAAAGAAAACTGATTTAGAAAATATTATTGAAAACTTTACGAATGGAAAAAGAAATTTTGAAAAACTTCTTGGTAGTCAAAGATGTGTTTTTGATAAGGCAGGCTTGGGATATATGCCAAAACAAAAATACAAACCTTATAAAAACTTTTTTGATAATCCTTCTACATCAAAGTCCAATATTCAAAATTCTTTTCATAAAAATAATTTTGTTAAAAAAGGATACTATTATAATCACTCAAGTTCTTCATATATGTCACATGCTATTTGTAATTTTTGTAATAGAAATGGTCATAATTATTTTGCTTGTCCTATTAGAAGAAAACATACAATGACTATTAGGACCATATGGGTACCTAAAAATCTTATTTCTTCTAATACTAATAAATAAAGGACCCAAAGAACTTGGGTACCAAGAAAAATCATTTTAATTGTTTTTATAGGTGTGCATGATGTCTTCCACGAACAAAAATAAATGGTTTTTAGATAGTGGATGTTCAAGACACATGACGGGAGACGAGACTAAGTTCTTTGATCTTAGATCTAAAGAAGAAGGACACGTGACATTTAGAGACAACTCGAAAGGGAAGATCGTGGGAATAGGTAAAATTGGTAATGAGTCTTCTCTTATAATTGAAGATGTTCTACTTGTTGAAGGTTTAAAACATAATCTTTTAAGTATAAGTCAATTATGTGATAAAGGATTTACAGTTACTTTCAAAATGGATAAGTGCATTATATTGAATGATTATGATTGTAATATTTGTTTTATTACTTTTAGAAGTAACAATGTTTATACAATTGATTTTGAAGAAATTACCTCACAAGATGCGATTTGTTTTTCAGCTCAAAATGAAACTAATTGGTTATGGCATAGAAGACTAGGTCATGCCAATATGGAACTTATTTCCAAACTTTCAAAAAATGATCTTGTGAGAGGTTTACCAAAGGTAAATTTTCTTAAAGACAAAATTTGTGATGCATGCTAATTTGGTAAACAAACAAAAACTTCTTTTAAAATCAAGAAACATATTTCCACTACTAGACCACTGCAACTGATACACATGGATCGTTTTGGACCAAATAGAGTTGCAAGTTTAGGAGGAAAATATTATGCATTTGTTGTTGTTGATGACTTCTCTAGATATACTTGGGTCATCTTTCTTACTCATAAAGATGAGGTACATAATGCTTTTACCAAGTTATGCAAGAGAATTCAAAATGAAAAGGGTTATACTATTTCAAGTATCCGAAGTGATAGGGGAAAAGAGTTTGTTAATAAAAATATTGAAACATTTTGTGATGAAAATGATTTTGTGCATAATTTTTCTGCTCCTCGAACTCCTCAACAAAATGGGGTAGTAGAAAGGAAAAATAGATCTCTTCAAGAGATGGCAAAAACAATGCTTAATGAGAACAACTTGCCTAGTTATTTTTGGGCTGAAGCGGTAAGTACTGCATGTTATGTTATAAATAGAGTTATGCTAAGGTCTAAATTAGATAAAACCTCCTATGAGCTTTGGAATGAGAAAAAGCCCAACATTTGTTACTTTCATGTATTTGGATGCAAATGTTTTATTTTAAATGACAGAGATAATTTAGGCAAGTTTGATGCAAAATCTGATGAAGGTATCTTTCTCGAGTATTCTACTAATAGTAAAGCTTATAGAGTATTCAATAAAAAGACTTTGACTGTACAAGAATCTATGCATGTAGTATTTGATGAATCTAATTCTCTACTCTCCAAGAAATCTATTGATGAAGAAACAAGAGGTATAAATAATACGGAAAGTCTCAATCTCAACAAAGAGAACACAATAGAGGAAGTCCAACATGGAGATATCAGGAAAGATCATCAAAATTTAATACAAGATGCAACCAAACAGTGAAAATTTGTGAAAGATCATCCAGTGGAACAAATTCTGGGGGAACCTTCACGAGGTGTAAGCACTCGATCATCTCTTAGAAATATTTGCAATCATACTGCTTTTCTATCTCAGATTGAACCTAAAAATATTGATGAAGCACTTCTTGATGAATCTTGGATTCTAGCTATGCAAGAAGAGCTTAATCAATTTGAAAGAAATGATGTTTGGACACTTGTTCCTAGACCAAAAAATCATACTATTATTGGAACAAAATGGGTTTTTAGAAACAAGAAAGATGAGTCCGGAGTTATTACTAGAAATAAGGCTCGACTTGTAGCCCAAGGTTTCAATCAAGAAGAAGGAATCGATTATGATGAGACATATGCACCAGTTGCAAGATTAGAAGCTATTCGAATGCTACTTGCATATGCTTGTTATAAAGATTTCAAACTTTTTCAAATGGATGTTAAAAGTGCTTTCTTAAACGGTTTAATAAATGAAGAGGTATATGTTGAGCAACCTCCAGGTTTTGAAAATCATATTTCTCCAAATCATGTTTTCAAACTCACAAAAGCACTATATGGACTCAAACAAGCTCCTAGAGCGTGGTACGAGAGACTTAGTGGTTTCTTGATTAAAAAAGGTTTTTCAAGAGGAAAAATTGATACAACTCTTTTCATTAAATACGAAAATGATGATATTCTTTTGATTCAGATTTATGTTGATGATATAATATTCGGTGCTACTAATGAAAATATGTGCCAAGTTTTTGCTAAGACTATGCAGGAAGAATTTGAAATGAGCATGATGGGAGAGCTTACATTCTTTCTCGGATTGCAAATTAAGCAAGCAAAAAGTGGGACATTCATCAATCAATCGAAATATATTAAGGAATTGTTGAAGAAATTTGGGATGGAAGGTGCTAAGGAAACTGGAACACCAATGAGTCCATCCACTAAACTTGATAAAGATGAAACCGGTAAACTAGTTGACTCGAAAGTATATCGAGGTATGATTGGTAGCTTATTATATTTGACAGCCAGTAGGCCAAATATTATGTTTAGTGTGTGCTTATGTGCACGCTTTTAATCATCTCCAAAAGAATCACATTTAATTGCAGTTAAGCGCATTCTTAGATATCTTAGTGGTACAATTAACTTAGGGTTATGGTACCCTAAGCACACATCTTTCGATCTAATCAGCTACACAGATGCAGATTATGTTGGCTGTAAAATAGATCGAAAAAGCACTAGTGGAGCATGTCACTTCTTAGGTCGTGCACTAGTTTCTTGGTTTAGTAAAAAACAAAATTCTGTTGCACTATCTACTGCTGAGGCAGAATATGTTACTGCGGGTAGTTGTTGTGCTCAAGTTCTTTACATGAAGAAACAACTTGAGGATTTTAAACTTATGTACAATCACATTCCAATCAAATGTGATAATACAAGTGCTATAAATCTTTCAAAAAATCCAATACAACATTCTCGGACCAAACATATTGAAATTAGATATCATTTTCTTAGAGATCATGTGCAAAAGGGCGATATTGTATTAGAATTCACTAGTACACATGATCAATTGGCAGACATTTTCACAAAACCCCTACCAGAAGATAGACTATGCATGATTAGAAGAGAAATAGGAATGATGCATGTCATGGATATCTGCTAGATACTTTTATTTCATTATCTTAAATGACCTACAGAAACTTGAGACGTTTAGCCTCATCATTCAAATGCATTTGCTCCTCATAAATCATCATGCCATGCTTGTCTAAAGGATTAGGCAATCGAAATGAAGAAGTAAGCAAGGATTTCAAATCCTTATTCTGTTGCTTTAATTCTACTATTTTTTTGTTTGACTCATAAACAAGTCGTTGAAGTACAGATACAGTCTCGTTAAGCTTCTCAATTTCGCGAGTTTTGGACTGCAACCGAGCAAAAAACGCAACGATAGATGATGAGTATCGAGTTCTGAGACCCACAAGCTCGTAAATGGCGTCATGATCTGATTTATTAGCTAAATCAGTCTCTTGTTGCTTCATGGCACCCACGACAGATGCAGAAATAGATTGAGACTGAGGTGAAGGATACCTCAAATCTTGATCAAGAGAAGCACTGAAGGGAATTCTACGAGACATTGAAAAATTGTAGAATGAGAATGCAAGCAAATTGCAAAGATGAGAAGAAAGCTTGATGCAAAATAGATAAAGCTAAGGATTGCTCTTATAGAAACGGAAATAAGAACAAGACAAACTTACAAATCATGATAATATCTCATTTTTCAGCAACATCAAGCGGATCAAATCTCTGCATCGAATTGCCAGAGCTACGCCTCCAGCCTTTACAGGTTTTGTCGGGCACGGGTGATTTCAATTATTTAGCTCTTTACAAAATCTCCTTCCGCACCGAATTACCGGAACTAGGCCTCCAGCCTTTGCAAGTTTTGTCGAACACGTGTGGCTACACACCAAATTCTCTACAGTCTCTACTAACGCAGCGTTTTATTTATCTATTGGTTATTGCAGGAATATATCTTATTGATCTAATTATGATTCCTTTTTAATGATGCCAAAAGGGGGAGAAGTTTTAGACTAGAACATTAACATTATTGGAATTATATTTATATTTTTGCTTGAAAAACTAACGCACATTCTCAGGGGGAGCTTAAGTATTAATACAGGATTCAGGTTCTATCAAGCATTTGTCATCATCAAAAAGAGGGAGATTGTTGAACCCAAGGTTTCAAGTTTCATGTAAATCTACAAATGGATTTTGATGATAACAAATGAATCCAAAGAATAAAGGAGTCTCAAGCTCAAGTTGTCCACACAATATAATCAAGCACATCAAGGAAGCAAGCATGAGCAAGAAGGGAACAAGTTCACATTAAAATCATAGAGTAATGTTGTAAATCTCTTAAAAATTCAAAATTAGGATTAAGACTCAAAATTAATATTTTATCATAAAGTATTAAAATACATTTTCCACATGTGCATGATATTTTGAAAATTAAATTTGAAAATTTTGAAAGATGATTGATTGTCATCTTTCACATGTGCATGACATGATTAAAGGTTTGAACTTTAAAAATTTTGAAAGATGATTGATTGTCATCTTTCACATGTGCATGACATGATTAAAGGTTTGAATTTTGAAAATATTAAGATGATTGATTGTCATCTTTCACATGTACATGACATGATTAAATGTTTGAATTTTGAAAATATTAAGATGATTGATTGTCATCTTTCACATGTGCATGTTTTATTTGAATATTTTCAAAAGTGGTGGATGTTTTTCTTGACTTATGCAAAAGGTAGATGTCTTTATTTGAAAATTTTGAAAAGTAAAATGTGCTCCTTTTGTCATATGCAAAAAGTAAAAGATTATGTTTGAAATTTTTGAAAAGTAAAGTGTGCTCCTTTTGTCACATGCAAAAAGTAAAAATATTAGATTTGAAATTTTTGAAAAGTGAATGATGATATTTTTGACATGGGAATCTTTTCAAATTTGAAATTGAAAACTCATTTGCCTATAAATAGCTCACTTGAGTTTTGCAAAATTCACAACAAGAGCTTACACATCTATTGCTAAGTTTTGCATCATTTCTTCAAAGCTCTCATTCTCTCTTTTCTAAAGTTTTGAGCCTTAATTCTTGTTCTTGTTGAGAGAGATATAGGTTGCACTGTATTGTTTCTATCTCACTCATTGAGGAGTGTACTTTGATAGTCTACCTACTATCAATTCTTGTATCAGTAAAAGGGTGTGTATAACCCTTGTGTGTGTAGAAGGTGTTCTACACGGGGAATAGTTAAATCACCAAGTGTAAGGTGATTGGAAGTGTAGAAGGTGTTCTACACGTGGAATAGTTAAATCACCAAGTGTGAGGTGATTGGAAGTGTAGAGGGTGTTCTACACGGATTCTTTGGAGCGGTGCTACTCAAAGGTGTAATAGGTTTCTATCTCCACCTAAAGGAGATTGAATAGTGGATTTGGGGATCCTCAAGAGGTAGCTTGAGGCGAGGACGTAGGCAGTGGGGTCGAACCTCGTTAACATATTGAATTTGCTTCTCTCTTACCTTTCCTCTTTATATTTATTATTGTTTCATATTTTATTTATATTTTATATTATATATTTGATTTATAATTGTTATTTTTTAAATACAACTCAATTCACCCCCCTCTTGTGTTAGTCATCTGGGCAACAAATATGATGCAAATAACAATTAATTTCAATGTGGTATCATTTCTTAAGAGAGAATATTTATTTTCGTATAACGTTTTTTTAAATCTTATTATAAATAAGATTTTAAACTGTTTTATTATTATTTATAATTCATTTCGTACTTTTAATTCATCTCAATCATTCATTAACTTATTTAACTCATTTCAACCACTCATTTTATTATTATTTATAACTCATTTTATTTCATCTCTGAATTCAAACGGACAATCCATCCTTTTTTTTTTAGGTTTGAAAAAATAGAAAAGTTGGAAATCATTGTTGTAAATAGATTATTAAACTTACTATAAATTCTGCTATAAAAGTCTTATAAAAATTCATGTAATTAGTGACACATCACTAGAAAGTAAATATATAAAACAGCCCTTTTCCCTTCTATTAAAAATAAATAAATATGACCTTTATATTAGAATTATTTTTTAGTAATAAATTCTAATATTTTTTAAACTTATCACATAAAATCTCGTATTTATATTTTTGTGAAATCTTTTTTTACATCTTTATATTAAACTTTCATCTTACTCTTTTATCTTTTTGAATATAGCTTTTCGATGATGTTGAGTTCAAGGCGCGCGCGGCCATTCCATTAATGCATATATGTCTAGATTCCATACATTTGCTTGAATATTAGAGCATAGAAATAAATCATATACACGTTTCAATAAGTAAAAAAATTAATGTTGTTTTATGGCTTAAGAATTGTTTAAGAACAGTTGGTCGCAGGGGCAGACCTACTTGGGAGGTTGGGGGCTGTATTCTTCAAAACATTTATATATAATATATAAGTATATATATTTATATACATATATATAATATTAAATTATCCCTCAAATTATAAAAAACTAAAAAATTACCTCCCTAAATTTTTATTAAAATTATTCTCCTAAATGTTAATACATATATAATTTTATTCTAATTTTTAACTTTATTAAAATTTAAATTTCAACTCATTTAGTCACATAATTATTTTAACAGTCTAATTCTAAAAAAAATATGGTTATAAATTTATATGATTGTCAAAATTAATTAATTATACTTACTTATATAGTTTCACTCTAACTTGAATGTATGATTATGTTATATATATAGTTTATTAAAAATCTAACATCAGTATATTAATAGTTATTAGAAATTTTTTATGTTTATTCTTGATCTATAATTTTTTTAAATCAAAAAATAATATGAGTAAGTAAAAAAATTGATTTTATTTTTAAAAGAACATAGATAATTCGAAGAGTAATACATTTAGAGAGTTTGACAACGAAAAAATGTGATACTTTTATCATGTACTTTTAAAATTTATATATAACACACATTTTATCGATCACCCCCCAAATACAAAATCTTAGTTTCACCCCTGGTTAGTCGTTCTTTGAACCATCATCATTTTAATCAAATAAAAAGATTATGGTTAAAATTCAATATAATAATGAATGGCAAGTTTAGAAGTTGTATCTATCAATGTGATCATGCAACTACCAATTGTCAGTGTGGTATTATTTCTTAAGATCAGAGAACATTTATTTTCATGTATTTTTTGAGAAATTATTGTAAATAAGATTTCAAACTGTTTTAATCCTTCCAAATTTTGATTTGTATCTCCTATTTATTTTTCAAAAAAATCGAGAAATTAGAGATAATTATTGCAAATAAATTATTAAGCTTACTACAAATTCTGCAATAAAAATTCATGTAATTAGTGACACATTGCCAATATAGAAGGGAGAAATGCTATTTCTGTTCATGTTGTAATAATAATAATAATAAAAATAAAATGTTATCAGTTGTCTATTTTAGCTGAAAGAGCGAAAATACCCATACATAATGACATGGCGCTGTATGATTGGTTACCTAGAAAAAAAAAAGAAAAAAAAAAAGAGGCATTTGCAATGTGCCTGGGCCCTACAAAATACTCCGTACACCCACTCCGTACACCGTCCATCCATTTCTTCGCCTTGTATATAAAGTCCTGCAGACCTCTTCTCTCTCACTCTCCCACTCTCTCGCCAAGAAAACGAATTCCATTTTCTTTCTCGCTTTACTTTTCGGGGTGATCATTTTCTCCATCTTCTCTGTGTAAGTGGGTCACGCTAGAATTGCATATACTAAGTATGAATGTATTATACTGTCATCTATTTTTTCTACGAATATTCCCAACCCATGACTTTTCATTTAATCTTTTTTTTTTTTGGTGAAGGCTTGAGAAGGTGGTGTGTTGGAATGAGATCATGGCTTCGGGTGATGGCTGGGATGCAAAGAAGAAGTGAGTTTCTTTCCTTGAATGGTGTTTAATTTCCACATTGATGGATATAATATGTGTCACTTCTTTTTTCTTTTTCCTATTTTAATTTTTCTTTTTATTAATGCTTAAGTGGTGTTTATTTGATTTGATCGGGGCCATAGGTTCGAGTTGTATTTGCATGATTATCTGGTGAAAAGGAAAATGAACAAGACTGCTGAGATTTTCAGAAATGAGGCCAATATTGGCGAAACTCACGTTGGTAATGTTCTTTTTTTCTTTTCTTTTTTTCTTGAACAGGGTAATGTTCTTTTCTTTACATGCATACTTACGTTACGTTAAAGAATTGAGAATTTGGGGGTATCTGTTTAATGCTTACCCACTCAAAATCTATTAAATCTTGCAATATATAATAAGATCATTGCAATTGTTCCCTTCTGATTAGGCGACGCTTCTTGAATTGCTCTCTGCATTGCAAATGATTTTTTTTGGGTCAGTTTGATGTTTGCATTGATAAGTCAATCATTAGAAATGAAATTCTCGTCTCCAGCTATTGATGATTCCGATGAAGGATTCCTGCATGAATGGTGGTCGATGTTTTATGACACATTTGCCTCTAGGCAACCGAAGAATCAGCCAGCCAACGAAGGGACCCTTGTTGAGGTGGTAATTTTGTCAAATTTGGGGCGTCGTTTTCTTTAATTTTGTTGTAACATGGTGCATTATAGGAGGTTTCATGATCTCTCAGCGATCAAACACATTTTCTTGCATTTTTCCAGCCACCAAACAGAACGAAAAACTACCATTTTCTTGCATTTTCTTAGCCACCAAACAGAACATATCAAAACTCTCTCTCTCTCTCTCTCTCTCTCTCTCTCTCTCTCTCTCTCTCTCTCTCCCTCCCTCCAAATTAATCATGGTTTTGATAAACTATTGGGGTGGTCGCTATGGGGACTACCGGTGCCATTGGTCCTGTTTTCAGGGGTCCGCTTCTTGCAAAGCACCCGAAGATCAATGTGCCGAACCTGCAGATGATGAAGTGATGCAGAGCTTGAAATCCAAAGAGTACGTGCAGAAGGAGAATGGGAAAGGGAAAGAGAAAGAGAAAGAGAAAGAGAAAGAGGAAGAAAAAGGTGGTGAAACGGAAGTGGATTCCAAAGAGAGAAGTGGTGAAATGGAAGTGGATTCCAAAGAGAGAGGTGGTGAAATGGAAGTGGATTCCAGAGAGAGAGTGGATTCCTCTTAGATGCAGCTCCGTACGTTTGACGATAAATGGATTAGTTCGATTTTAAGATTTTCTCTTTGTAGATATATTCACAAACTTTAATAAGATCATAAGATGAAAGTTTTGAAATGGTTTGCATGGTTTTGGGACTGTTTCTGCTAGATTTTAGGTTTTGATGACATGGCCAGGAGTCACTAGGGGCAAAATTTTAAATAAAGAGAATATCGATTACTTAAAAAGAAGCCTTAAATTATGTGCAATTTCTTACAAGACCAAGCAATATATCACTTGGCGTAACAAAGCAACTGAAAAAAGTGTAACCCTATACCCCCACCACCCAACCAAATATATATATATATATATATATATGTAGATATCTGCTCGAAAGTTTATGATTCTGCCATTTTTTTTTATTAGTTTTTTTAAAATAAGAGCGTATGTTCTTCATTTTTTTAAATAAGTGATAGTTCTTTAGATTAAGGACACGGATTATATGGAAATCATCTATATATACAGAGGAGGTTAATACACTCGATTTCGCATAAGGTGAGAATGACATGTAAAAGGGGCTATACTTATACTTATACATATACTTATACTTACCACAATGCCAAATTCTTCTTTCCATTTTTCTCTCATTTTTTTATTTTCATTTTTTTATAAATATAAAACACTTTTAAATAAATATAAAATAAAAATATCGGTATATTAATAATCACTCACTTAATTATTAAGTAAAAGAATTTAAAAGAATAAAATAAAATTCATGAAGTGTCAAAATGGATGGACAAACTAGCATTTTCCTTTCTCTTTACATAAACAGCTAATAAACGCTCAGTCTAGGCTGTGTTTTTGAAGTGCCAACTTTTGGCCATTTTGGATATATAGCTTCTGTGTCTTCTGTTCTTCACAGCCTTAAACCAAGCCAGGCTGGCTGTGAGGCATGCTTAGATTTGTCGTTCTGTTTGCTAACTATTTGGATGAACTTGAAATATCAGATCACTTGGTGAAATTTATTATCTTGAGATTAGAGTTTTATTTTCATGAATTGTTGTTGGGTTTTCTGCAGGTTTCTTACACAAACTGGTTTAGTTTCTTTCGATGAAGCAGAAACACGAGCAACAGGATAACTGGAACACAAACTTCATATCTTTTTGTTGTTATGATTTCAAATGCTTGAAGAAGACTATAGAACTTCTTATCTATTATTTATTTTCTTTTTGCATTTATTCCTCTCCACCTTTGAATCCTATCTATGTTTGTTGTAGATAAGAAATGCCTAGCTTTTCCATTTTAGTTGGCATTGCCAATGCGCTTCTTTAACATTTTTTCAATTGGAATATGTTGCTACCATATTTGTTTTACTCTTCTAAACAGAGGGTAGCTTTCTTTGTTTGCTGCAAAATGGGACGAAATACTGATATGCTCAGCAGTGCGCTTTTCCTTTTGTGATAGCGTCTGAGTTCGTGTGCTGTGACTACACATGCACCTATGCTTCTTCGCATAAATTATGCATTCCAAAGAAAAGAATCTGTAAGTGTTACATCGCATATTATTATTATTATTTTTAAATGAATATGAAAAATTAAGTTTTTAATAATAAATTATACCATTTTTAAAAAAAATGTGCATGCTGCACAATTTATTATTTCTACTTTGACTATTGCTTTTTCTGTAAAAGACTTTGGTATACATTATTGTTTAAAAAATATTAGAGACAAACGATGGACAAATGCTAACCATAACTTATGATGTTTGGTATATGTTGTGTGCTGTACAACATCTGTAAGTTGAGGAATAAAGAAATAGATTCAAAATTGAAGAAAGTGAAAACAATAAATTTTGTTTATTGTATCATCTCAGTTGGCGTTTGTTCACCGATTAACCTTAGCGTTTATCCCTAACATTGCTCTTCTTATCTCCTTGGTCTTAAGATTGATTATTCTATTGATAGCTTATACTTGTCACAACTAAAATATATTAAGATCTGTTGGCTGAAGCAATATGCTTTCTACCAAGCCTATGACCTCCCCTATGGTAGCTTCTCTCAAGCTGTTCCAATATAGTTCTCCTCAGTTTGATGATTGCATTATGTTCAAAAGTATTGTAGGAGGATTACAATATTTATCTCTAGCATGACCTGACACAGCCTTTGATATCAACAAAGTACGTCAGTTTATGCATTGTCCTAAACTCTCTCATTAAACTGCTGTAAAAAGGATTCCAAGATATCTAAAAGTTACTCTCAATCTCGGCTTGTTCTTCAAAAAGTCCACAAAGATCACTCTTCAAGCCTATCTCAATACAGACTGGGTAGGATGTCTAGATGATAGACACTCCACTAGAGGTTTTTGCATTTTCCTATCACAGCCTCCTATAGTCTAGTACGATAACATTGAAGCAATCTTTCTCTCAACAGATACAGTGCATCACTTTAGGATGAAGTACATGGACATCGACTATCACTTTGTACAAGACAAAGTAGCTGCAAACACCCTCATAATTTATTACTGCAGTTTGAAAGAACAGCTAACTGATATTTTCACTAAACCTTTAGTTTCAAGCAAGTTTATTCTTTTTCGTACAAGTCTCGATATTGTTGATTGGACTTAAGGGAACATATCAGCACAACACTTTCTATTTTCAATTAATCTTAGAATATTTTAGAATTTGGGAAACCTTTCTGTTATTATTTGATTCTCTCGTAATAGAATTATTCTTTCTTGTAAAGTGTATAGATTTGCACTGCCATATCACCATCAGTACAACTTAGAAATTAAAAAAAGCAGTGTCTGTAACAATATCTAACATTATTACTTATAAATTAGACTGTTTGAAGCCAATCCAATTTTTTTATACAAATGGTAGGTTGTGAAGGAGGAAAACTTTCCTCTGCGTCAAATTATTTTTACTATAAAATAAATTTAACCTATTACATAAAATCTCGTGAAATCATTTTAGGCATTTTTTTTATTAAACTTCCATCTTATTCTTTTGTCTTTTTGGATCTATCAATTCACTAATATTCATTTTTTCTTAATTATTAAATAAAAATAAATAAAAAATAAAAAAATCAATTGGTTATATTTATCGTACACTTTTATAGTTTAATTCCCTTCCATTAATGCACATATGCTTATAAACCATATATTTGCTTAAATGAAGGGAGAGGGAGAGAGTCTCGAGCTTGTGCGATTTTCTTCCCATCAAAAAATCCTCTAGCCGTCTGCCTGCCGCCCAAGGGGAGGGCGAAGCTCTAACTCCGTTCCTCTCTTCCGTTTTCTTCTTTTCTTTTCTCCCTTCTCCTCCTTCTTTCTTTTACGACCACCGACTTATATTTTTGATGGTGGTTTCAGTTTTATTTTTTGGATTCGGGGATTGAAAGTTTGAGGTTGTTTGACGGTTAAAGACCATCACGCGCCCTCATTGCCGTTATCCCGTCTACCGATCTAGTCATCGACTAGATTTTTGCCGAACGGAGTGATGTGTGCAAGGCACGCGAGGGGCCGAGAGTTGGATTTTCTCTACGCGCCTCACCATTTGGTGGACCTATTCTGCCGTGCACGGTTTCTCAAGGATCCATATTCGTCGGACGGTTCAAATTAGCGAGATTTAACTCCTAGACTGGCGCGTACTGTTCACGTGCCACCATAGGCTGAATGTAGTGTTTTGTATTGTTCTGTGTTGTTGTTTAGTTGTTTCTGTGGTATTGGTTTTGTGAATAATGTTTGTATAGAAAAAAAATTTATAATATTGAAAGAGTCTCCCGGGCATTTTGTCCGTTGGAAATTTAGTATTCTCTTCTTTTTGAGGAGATTTTTAGTACATGCTTCTTATGGAGGCAGTGTTTAGTTCTCTTAGATTTTATTTGAAAGATTTAGAAGTCGAGCATCAGTATGTAATTAATTGATCATTTGATCACATTGTAAGCTTCGTTTTCATAAGTTTCAATGTAGTGAAACTTTTTCTCAAAAAAAAAAAAAATTGCTTAAATATTAGAGCATAGAAATAAATCATAGAGACGTTCAACGAGAAAAAAAAAATTGTGTTTTATGGCTTAAGAATTGTTTAAGAACAGTTCGTCATTCTTTCCACCATCATCATTTTAATCAAATAAAAAGTTTATGGTTAATATTTGTTAATATTTCTATCAATGTGACGCAACTAGCAATTTTCAGTGAGGTATTAATATTTCTTAAGAGATAATATTTATTTTCGTATACTTTTTTTTTTTTTTTTGAAAAAGTGGAGAAGTTGGAGAATAATTGTAGAAAAGAAACACAAGTTCTGCTATAAAAATCTTACAAAATTCTTGTAATTAGTGACATATCGCCAGAAGAAATGATATTTCTGTTCAAGTTGGTAATACAATCTCGTATATCTTTTATAAAATTAATAACGTCATAATAATGCTACTTCAGTCAAAATATTAAAAATATATATATATATATATATGATGAGAGAGAAAAAAAATATGAATAGCTAAATTAGAAGATACATAAAAATAACATTTATATATATAGTATATATAAAAGGTGTACAAGTCATATACAAATAATATCTTTTATTAAAAAAAATAAAAATACTTTAGTCACAAAAAATTTACAAACCGTGTGATACATTATATTATAAAATTATTTTTATTATAAAATAAATTTAATAAATGTTATGAAATTATATCAATTTATAAATTTTTTTTAATAATTTTTGTGTGTCTATGATAGATATCTAAAAAAGGACTAATTTTATATACAGTTATAAATTATATTAACGTCGCATAAACGTTTAAAAAAATAGAATTTATTATTTAAAAAATAATTTTTTTTATATAAGCCTCCAATTTATTTATTTATTTTTTAAATATTTGAGCAATATTTACACATTTATACTTATATGTAAAATTATAAAAAAAAAGTACATCTCCAGAAAAAACGCTATCAGTGGTCTATTTTAGCTGAAAGAGCGAAAATACCCTTAAATGACGTTGTATAATTGGTTACCCAGAAAGAATTTTTTTTTTTTTTTTTCCAAGCATAAAAAGAAATGGCATTTGAGTTCTATGCAACTACCTCTTTTCGTATACACCACGCGAAGAAGTTGATCTGGGCCCTACAAGATAGTCCGTACGTCCTCTCCGTACAGAGCTTCTCCGTGGCCATGGTCCACCGTCCATCCAATTTCTTCGCCTTGTATATAAAGTCCCGCAGTCCTCCTCTCTCTCCCTTTCTCGCCAAGAAAACCAATTCCATTTTCTTTCTCGCTTTACTTTTCGGTTCGCTTTTGCGTGGCACTGTCACTTGCTGCTTAACAAGCTCAAGGAGACCATTTTCTCCATCTTGTCTGTGTAAGTGGGTCACGCTAGAACTGCATATGCTAAATATGGATGTATTGTCATCTATTTTTTCTGTGTATATTCCCAACCCACTTTTCATTTAATCTTTTTGGTGAAGGCTTGAGAAGGTGGTGTGTTGGAATGAGATCATGGTTTTCGGTGACGGCTGGGATGCAGAGAAGATGTGAGTTTCTTTCCTTCAATGGTGTTTAATTTCCACAATGGTGGATACATGGGGCACTTTTTTTTTTCTTTTTCTTTTTTTAATTCTTAAGTGGTGTTTATTTGATTTGACTGGGGCCATAGGTTTGAGTTGTATCTGCATGATTATATGATGAAAAGGAAAATGCACAAGACTGCTGCAATTTTCAGAAATGAGGCCAATATTGGCGAAACTCACGTTGGTAATGTTCTTTTTTTTCTTTTTCTTTTTTTTTTTTTTTTTTTTTTGTCTTGAACACGGTAATGTTCTTTTCTTTACATGCCTATTTCCGTTATATGTATTTTTCAACAACAAAAAACGTATATATATTTTTCTTTCTTTCCTTTTTTTTTCATTTCAATATGCTTGTAAAGGATGAAATAAGTTATTTAGTTATTACTGAGATGCACTCCTGGCGTTGAGTTCCTTAGTACTATTATTGAAATTATATATTATCTTCTTTCTATTAGCTGGAGTGTTTATTGCATAATTTTGTTGGTAAATAACTTTGATTGCACTTCTTTGTTTCTTTGTAATTTTCCTAAAGAATTGAGAATTTGGGGGTATCTGTTAAATGATTGTCCCCCGTGGTATTAATTTTTGCAATATAGATCATTGTAATTGTTCCCTTCTGATTAGGCGACGCTTTTTGCTCTCTGCATTGCAAATGATATTTTAGGGTAGGTTTGATGTTTACATTGATAAGTCAATCATGAGAAATGAAATTCTCGTCTCCAGCTATTGATGATTCCAATGAAGGATTCCTCCATGAATGGTGGTCGATGTTTTATGACGTATATGCCTCTAGGCAACTGAAGTATCAGCAAGACAACGAAGGGGCCCCTGTTGAGGTGGTAATTTTGTCAAATTTGGGGCGTCATTTTCTTTAATTTTGTTGTAACATGGTGCATTATAGGAGATTCCATGATCTATCAGGTTACACAAATGACACATAATCATCAACAGAGAATCCCTTCAACCATCCCACAGGTAGCAATGAATCGGCCCGGGCCCGGACAGTTACCTGTCATTGCTGACCATGTCAAATTTGGGGCACCATCTGCTTGCATTTTGGCTCAAAAAATGTATGAGGAAGACTTTCTTAGACATCGTACTGCAACGTTTAATCCCAATTTGGGTCCACTTGATGTGAATAATCCGAGTTTCCCAATGTCAGCTGCAATCAGTTCAAGGTAGCTTGAAATACATTTGCAACTTTGCATCATGTCAAACAGATTTTAGTGTGCACTATTTACTCAGTTTATTTTGTTCCAATACACCCCATGTATCCATACAGAGGATTGGAGCTTATCATTTCACCTGGAAAGAAATGTTTTCTTGGAGTTGTATTTGTTCAATGAAAGGAGCATTAAACTCCTTAGTTCTGTGGCTCTAGTATAAATGCAGTTTTTCATGGGGACTCTCAGAAATTATTTCTCATACCTGAAGAGGGTTGAATACATGATCCCCGTTGCTATTAATTAGCTTCACTTAAATGTGGAGGGTTTTTAACCTTTTCCCTTTGACAATTTCTTATTCATGTGTCAGCCATCAACAGCGACAAACTCATAAGCGGCCTCAAGTTCAGGTTGTGAGAGGATTGTCAAAACTTTTTAAATTCGCGAAAATTCCAAGCTTCTAGAAATCTGAACATTGTTTTTACTGGGCGTACAGGACATTATCATGGAGGAAACTACACCTATGGACCCCATGCTGTATGGACTACCAGAAGCCAAAATCCCAAAAATTGGGCCACATGATGCAGGTTTTGTTAGATCTTACTTTCTAGATTTGCGTTTCTTGTTTGGAGAATCTTGGGTATCAGCTTAGCTAATTTACCTGACTGTTAGTTATTGACAACTTATTGCTATGGAATTAAAAGACAGATGCTATGCGCTGTTTGCTTTTTCACTGCCTTTTGTTGTCTTAAAAAGGAACTACACCAATGATATATTATATTGCTTCAATTGTTTATCCACTGTACTCTTTACAAGACCTCCATGCCTTCAACATCAAACAAATGCCTCTTACATTTATGTGGCCTAACAACAAAGCTACAAATTGTAATTGAGTTCCCTTTTTTGTCTTTTTTCTTATCCTATTTTCTCTGGGGAGTGGTCCAGGATGAGTAAATCCATGCAATCTCTTGTAGAAAGTGATGTGCATGATGAAATGATGAGTGGCTTTAATTAACTTTCGTGGTTGTGCTCCATGGCGGGAAATGGTGGGCATGATACCATGTACTTTTGGTTGCATCTTGTCTAAGTTTTAAGCAAGCAATCATTCAACCAGTTAGTGAAACTGGATACAAGTGGTTTGATAGGCCTTTTAATTTGGCACTTTAGCTCTTTTAAGTTCTAGCTTGCCAATAAATGGAAGGAAAATTAGAAAGAAATATTTCAATGATTTACGTTCGTTAAAGGGCATGGTTTTGTCTATTTGACGTTTCAATGCCTAGTTTTTAATCTTTGTAGGGATGGATCAAGGAATCAGTTCTGCACCACTGAATGGATGGCCTTTAACTGTAAGTTGTGATCACATTCTTGTTTAAGTAGCTCCGTAGTGGGCATTTCTGCAATTTATAGTCACTGTTAGTAAATTCTGGTAAGCATTGATCAGATTTGTCACATTATGGGACATGGACACCTGCTACCAAACTCATTTTGCAGGTAGCAAATTCTTGGAAACCATTTCAGATGTCAACACTAGAACGTTATCAAGCATCTTTGGCTCAAGTACCGTCAAGTAGACATGGAAAACAGGCATCCATTTTTCCGGGAAGCCCTGTCAATTTTGGTAGTCCAAATTTGATGCTTCCTAGCATAGAATCCTCTATGGAGAATGGGCAGGTTAGGGGAAACAATGACTTTCATGTTCTATCTGATTGGATTCTCTTTTTATGAAAGAAGCTGGAGTTATGACATGACTTTGTTCTTGCAATTTTGTGCGAATCATGTAAAAATGTACAGCCACACAACCACCCTACTATTTGTTTCACATGCTTGCATTTGGTGTGCTTTGGACTGGTTACGCCAAACTTCACTTTTGCGGTGATTAACTTCATGTTCATCTGATAAGCAAAGAATCCAAAAGCAGCAGCAACAGCAGCTGCCTAAGATACTTGCCAACTCCTAGACACTGAAACAATATCCTGATTATTACATAGATGATTGTTTACCCATCATGTCTACATACCAAGAACTTCTCCTGTACAGTTATGTGGAATTGTCTGCAATGATAAAGATATAAAAGCATATGCACTCTGTCGAACTTATGATAGACATTGGATCTTAAAATTTACTTAGCGAACATCATTTAAAGTTGTGGAAAAT
The DNA here is from genome assembly GCA_036898215.1 of Platycarya strobilacea. Classification (NCBI taxonomy): domain Eukaryota; kingdom Viridiplantae; phylum Streptophyta; class Magnoliopsida; order Fagales; family Juglandaceae; genus Platycarya; species Platycarya strobilacea. The sequence goes on from CM072548.1 coordinate 6,884,789, forward strand.
TCAGTTAGTTAAGCCGACAAAGATGGGGTAGCAAGAAAATCACAACGAAGAGCTTAGACGTAAAGGTTATTTTGGTGTATTCTTTATCTTGTTACTGGTCCCAATGCCAACCAGGGTATGTAACTAAAACAAATGTCATAGAAGAGTAACATGACCATTTAGGGTACAATTCCTTTTCATAGACCTTATAAGAATCTCCACTCTCTATTGTATATTTTTTTAATACTTTATGACCAACCAATACCAGAAACCATATACAGAGGAAGTAAATTGACATGTAGTGGCTTGGAAAAAAGCTATCTTCATCATGCGCTCATGTAAAAATCTTAAACAGAAGGACACAAGTGGGCAGCCCCAGAAATATCTGTTGACATAGAGGAATGACATCATTGCCTTTAATTTTATTGAAACATGGCCTTGATAGATCAGGGTTACCAAGAAAAAGTAAAGGAGCAAAGCTTAAATATTTGCATTGATGCCTTTCTCAGTTGAATTTAGATGTCATTTGGTATGGAGGCCTTTGATCTATTATAGGAGAAATTCCTTGTCCCAGTAATGGTTTTCAAAGAGATTTTTGAAGCTTTTGACAATCCATCTAAAATTTCCAGAATCCATTTTCCTGATAAGGATTATGACTCAGATGATGGTCCAAATGAAACAAACTTCAGAGAACAAGTTCCAACATGGCGAACAAGAGCATCAGCAGTTGCTAGAAGTTAGTTGTAACCCTGATTTTAGTCATTTTCTTTGTTAGGGAAGTTAATGATGAATGATTCCTTCAGGGGTGGAAGATTATGGTTTCTTACATAAAGACATGCATTTATATTTATATTTTCATACGGCAGTTTTTTTGTAATAATTTATTTTCTTTATTTTTTTCTAATTGTACCCGTTATTGATCAGAATGGCAGAAAGAGGAATACAAAGCCATATTCAAGAGCTCGAGACCATGCCTTGGTAGGTCATACTCCTTGGGAGGAAAAATGAAGGCTCTCTCCTTTACTTGGCCATCATATTCATAGATGACGTCTTCTAATTGCTGCTCTCTTAATGATCTTCACCATGACAGGATTTAAAAAACACTGAAGGTAAACCTGTGGAAAATGTTGAATCTTTCTTGTCCCATAATGATCAAATTTCTATACTACAAGCACTCCTTTTGGAAGTTCAAAACATCGTTCTGTTGCTTGCATTAAAGATGGGTATAACGGTAACTCCTCTATCCTTGCAGTAGCTTGTTGGGAAGAATATGGTATGTATCAGAATTATGCTGAAATACTTTCAATTAAACATGCGTGATATAGGCCTCGATTGTTTTCACAAATAATTTGATCTCATCTCATTATTACTACTTTCCTAAATTTTCATACAAAATAAAATAAACAATTCAACTTTTTCAAATCCCAAAACAAAACTAATATTAAAAAAATATTTTATAATAATATTTGATTTAACTTTTAACTTTAATCTTATCTTATCTCATCTTATTTAGAAAAACAAACCAAACCATAGTTTTTAATAAATTTAGGCCAGGATCATTCTTGGACATGTGACCTTCGTCTCTTCTCAAAAAAAAAAAAAAAGTGATATAGGGTACTGAAATGGAAATGATGCAATGTTAGCAATAATGTTTTCCAAGATTTATTGATATTTGTTCTAAGACAATGGTTGTCACCATCTATAGGCTTCACTTTTGAAGAGGTTATTACCCTCCCATGCCTCAACGGCATGTCGTGCTGCCACTTTTCATCAGATGGAGAGTTGTTAGCTTGTGCAGGGGATATAAGGAAGGTGGTTTTGATGTGTTTCTTCATTTAAATTTAGTTTGTCTTTCTTTTGCATAAGTCCTGAGCTATTCATTTTCCACTGACAGGTTTTGATTTTGAACGTGGAAACCCATCGTTCGAGAACCATTAGTACTTCAGAAGGACATACTCTTCTCATCACAGATCTTCGGTTTAGACCAAGTTCAACTCTTTTTGCTACTTCTTCCCTTGATAGAACAGTGAGAATTTGGGATGCAGCAAGGGTAAGCTTTTTTCTTGCCAGTTCGGCATTGGTTGTCTGCATCTGTCTTCTAGTTTTGGACGTCAGTTTTCTTTTACTTTCATTTCCCATCTAATGCCCCTTTTCCTTGTTTGTTTACCTGCAAGGAATTTTGACATTCAAGGTCCTAATTTTGGGAAATGGACCTAGATTTGTCCCCAATTTTTGTTTTATCTTCTTATTTTCCCCAGATTTAATTTAGTATCTTTTTATAGCTTCTACCAAATATTAATCTTGTTTTTGGTTTATATCCACGGCTACTTGCTCTTGTCTATATGAAAATCTAGCATGAAACTCTCTCCGACGTTGCCTTTGTCTAACATATTTTACTTCAGTTCAAATTGTGTCATAGGTCTATAATACTTTGAGGTTTTAAATTCTTTATAGTAACAGATATACATCATTTGTGTATGTTGCTATGGCCTACTTGTATGTTTAGTTGGAATTTATTTTTAAATTTGAACATTCTTTTACTTATATAGGTCCAAGCTTTGCATTTGTTGTTCTATCAACTTTTTCATTGTAGCTTGTATTCTGAAGAATATCAATAAGAATGTGAATGTATATATGTTTTATAAGAATTTGATTCTATAGGTTAATGTGCTTTTTCAAATTGAAATATAATCAAGTCCTTCAACATAGATAAGTTGTCTTTTGGGTTTTATGATTTTATGTAGCCAAGGATATCATCGTACCAGCTTGTTGGGCATGCTCAACAAGTAATGTCACTGGATTTCCACCCACAAAAGCTGGACGTCCTTTGCTCTTGTGATCAAAACAATGAGATTCGACTGTGGAATATCAACAACTATTTTAGCACACGTGTCTCTAAGGTCAGGTCCTGAGCTTTCCACTTATAATACAAGCATAAAAATATGCTAAAATTCAAATAGCAACAGGTGTTAGTTACATTTATTTGTTGTTGAAACTATTATCAGCTTAGAAACACAAAAGTACTATGGTGCATGATTAATTTCATAGTAGCATTAAAGTGAGTGGCTTTAACCAGTTATGTATTGAATTGGTGTTTTCAGCATTTCTAGTGTGATTTGGTTCCTAATGTTGAGAAGGTCAACTTAATGATTCCCTTGATTTTTTAAAGGAGATAGGCATATAATGAACTGCCTTAATATGTGTACAGTACAGGGAATGTCAAATGAGGCTTTGAAGAGTAAGTTAACTTCATAAATTATATTGTCTTAGTGGGAGGGATTTTTTCACATTTTTGGAAAAGCATTGTGAAAAGAACTTGTGTTTTTATGTCCTGAAACTCTTTCACATTCTTTAAATCATTTTGCCGCATAGTTGTTATGTAGTCAAACTTTTCTTGCATTTCTATTTATCAATGTCTCAATCTACCTTTGGATTAACTGCAGGGAGCTACTAAAAAAGTCAGATTCCAGCCACAATTTGGAAAGATTTTGGCTACTGTTGCAAGAAACATTATCAATTTAATTGATGTAGAGACTGACAGCCTCCAGTTTTACTTGAAGGTAAATCATACAATCATGTAGTGCAAATAGATTATTATGTTAGGACTCGTTCTCTGTTCTTTACATTTTGTTTCCTTTAGGGACATGTCCAAGATATTCTTTCAATTTGTTGGGATACTAGTGGGAAGTATATTGCCTCTGTTAGTGAAGACAGTGCACGAGTTTGGTCGGTTATGTCCGGCGGTAAATGCATACGTGAACTTAGTTCGAATGGCAATAAATTCCGGTCATGCACATTTCATCCGAGATATTCACTGCTCCTTATCATTGGTGGTGATCTGGTAAATGGCTCATTAATCTTAAGTTCTATTTGTTTGTTTTAATAAATGACAATAATTAGAATGTGATTACATGATAACTGGAAAACTAACTGCAAAGTGAAGGAAACATGTCTGTGGTAAATGCAATAGACTAGCGTCTACATCATGTCGTTTTACCTCAGTTTTAATGACTAGAGGCCAACTTTAGAAGTCAATATTCTCCTCTGGTTAGATTTAATGGTCCATGATTTCTTGCAGTATCTAGAGTTGTGGGATGCAACTGAGAACAATCGAACATGTTTGATTCCAGCTTATGATGGGGGAATTGTTGCACTAGCAGATTCACCGCGGACTGGAATGGTTGCCTCCGCATGTCAGGACGGCTGGGTGAAGTTCTGGAAATGAGACTTATCAGTGTGCACATGGCCGTGCACCCCATCCCATGTGAAAATGCGCAGGTTTTGTAAATTGGTTGATAGTTCCAGTTACATCTGGTGGTTCTGTATAGTGGCAAAATACACAAAACAGCTCGGATTCAAACGCTTAGTGATGGTTAAAGATACCATTTTTGTTTTAGAAGAAACAGTTCAAAAGGATGCATATACTTGTTTTCAATATACATAGCTCCATTTTTTTTTTTTTTTGGAGGGGGGTTGGGTGGTTTTTTGGGGGTACAGTTTTTTTAGACTATTATGATTACAACTAAATGTAAATGGAACGAAATTACAGCATATAACACTGCCTTATTATGATTACTACCTTTTTTGATAGTTCAAGTTGCTTTGTTAGACCAAGTGATATATTGCTTCGCATTGCTTGGTTTACTGTCTTGTTGGAAACTGCACATAATTTAGAATTCTTTTTAAGTAAATGATATTCTTTATTTTAAATTTTGCCCTTCTTGATATCAGGAATGCTTCCAATGACTTCTGGCCATGACCATCAAAACCTAAAATCAGTGGTCAATTACGCTAGCAAAAACAGTCCCAAAACCATGCAAAACATTGGAAAATTTTCATCGTACGATCTTATTAAAGATTGTGAATATATCTATAAGGAAATCATGAGGATTGTTAGTTACACGTCTAAGTTGTGCAAGCTTAAGCAGACCTTTATAAAAAGAAAAAATGAGGTTAATCAATGTATCCAAAAGCCTGAGATGGATCAGCAAGCTGACGATGATGTGATTATCCTTAATTTAACCGGAGGAGATAATTCTCTATAATTTATATTTTTAATCATCTCAAATGATTTATCGTCCTATTAAAATTTAAGAAAAAATTTACGCATACGCTCACACATCACATATCATATATTTTTTAAATTTTTTTCTTTCTTAAAATATTTAATATATAAATGATAAGTAGAGAATTTAATTAATTTACAAAGAATAAATTCAGAAAAAAAAAATTAAAAATAAATAAATAAATTATATGATGTGTGATGTGTGGACTTATATATAGTATTTCTCAAAATTTAAAAGAAAATACTTAAGAATGAAAATACAGCGGATAATATTTTTTTGAGATTACTATATATTAAATAGGCCGTGTTCCCTTCCAGGATGATCACACATATATATGATGTTGGGTGTTTTTCTTTTTCTTTCTTTTTTTTTTTTTTTTTTGAAAGGAACGCTGATTTCATTGTATGATGTTGGGTGTTAAAGATTACGAAAAAATGACAAATGCCAAACAGCTTTACTACATGATTAAAAGTCAAAAAATTATAAGGGAGTATATAAGAGTTGCCGTTAGAACATCATTGGGAGGATTGGCTCCTGCAATAAAATACAAGTACTGTAAATGCTTCGGAAAAAAATTGCATTTTCATTCATTTTCCTCTTCATACTTGGCAGGTTAACATCTGTGTTCTAGTTCCACATCATCCTAAATAGGATTGTCAACCAGCATTCTACAATAATCTCAACAGATTACAAAACAAGTCTCTGAATAACTCTTAAAGAGACAAACATATTCATTTATAATAATATTTAATTCCCAAGAAAAAACATATATTAAACGATACTTTAGTCCTGGGCAAATGCACCTAGAGGAGAGTATGCATACCGGCCAGCTCTTTATTGGCTTCTCCTTTCACCCTTATTGGTAAGGATAGTCTCATCCACCTGAGCAATAAAATTTAGATTGTCCCGCAGAATGTAGAATTCACGTTTGATCTTGTTGAAGGCTTCAATGCATCCCTCCTTCTTGTTGTTGCAAGCTTGTCAAAACTCACAACAGGCAAGGACCATCCAAAGACCACCAAGGCTTGAGCTACCTCCCTTCAGTTGGTGAGGAAAAGCACTCATATTTCAAGTCTATAAAAGGCTAATTTAGAAATCTGGTAAGTTCAGCTATAACACTTTCTTCATCATGGCAAAACATGGAGAAAATCTTCGAAAGATTTGAGAATTGCCATCACTTTATATATTTCACACAGATCAAAGTTTTGTCTAATATACCCTACTCATGGAAGGATTGGATATAGAAGACTAGATGAGTGCAATGAAGTTTCGCTATTATAAAAATGGAAATAAGGAGACACTAACCATTCTAAAGATGTTAGTCTGGTAGAATGTTTATTTGTTTTTCTTTGTTTATTTTAAAGGTGGTGAGTTTGTTTCCAATTTGTGAGGTTAGTCTACAAAGGCTAGGCAGCCATGCATAGGGAAGGAATGGAGTGTCAACCATCCTAGGGAAGAAATGGCTAGAGTGGCTAGGTTGTAGGTATTGATTTCAAGAGAAAGGGTGAGGGGGTTAATAGTGTTTGTTGTTGGTGTTTAAAGATTTTTAAAACTTGATTTATGTAATGTTAGGAATGTGAGTAAAAGATTGTGATAATGTTTGGAATGTGAGTAAAAAAGAGTAACTCTTGATTAATGAAATTTGTTCTTTAATGATGAAGCAGTTCTTGTTTTGAACCAACTCAAGTCTCATGGTGGTCGTTAATGGAAGGGGATTTCCAACTTGATGCCATGTCTGGCTTATTTGTAATCTGTTTGACCAAATCCTGAGGACCAAAGATGCAGTCAAGTCTATCCTGCAAAACAAATCTCTTCATGAGTCATAGAGCTAAAGAAGCCACAGGCTTGGTTCAAACGTTTGAAAAAATAGAGATTCATAAAATCCCTAACATTATATTGCAATAGTCCATAACGTGTGTTGTAAATGCATGCAGATGTGGATAATGAAGGAACAAAGTACAAGACAATGGTATCATAATATACCCATTTATAAGTTAACTAGTATGAATATGTGGCCTATAATCCCCAAAAGAAAAGAATCCAAATGACACGTAGCATTAAGCAAGAAAATAATTATGTAATTAATCGTCATAGTCATAGCCTTTCACTCAAATGAAGTGTAATCAATATTTTTCAACAAATGTTTTCAACTTTTCATACTTCATAATCAATCCAAAAAAGTTAAGACATTATACAAATAAGAAAAAAACAAGTAAATTTGTTGTCAAAGTAATTGATTTGTTGATGTAATTACCATAAATCTTTGTACAAATGCATGTTTAGAGCTAAGCAATACTTTAATGGATGATCATAGTTGGCCTTTTTTGCAACTTGTATGCCTAGAAATGATGATTAAGTCATCAATACCAAATCATTATCTGAGTGAATTGAATGCATTTATGTTTTTAAAAAAATGGTTGCATATATTTATGTTTTCAGAGAAATAGTTTCACATGCATTTTCCTTGCAAAATGGGTGAAAGTAATAGCCATATGTTTTTTATATTCTTTCCTTATTTTGCTTTTTTCCTTGTTCTTCCTCTTTTCCATTTAGAGCTTTCATCTCAACAACACCAAAACAAATTTTTGTACAGTATGCTAAAATATGATCACAAGTTTCAAAACAATGAGATCTATATGCACCATAGTGTGAACCTACAGAAAATCTTGATTTCAACACAGAAAATTTTCCCAATTCAATATGTAATCAACTAGAGATCCAAACAGTATGCATAGTAAGTAGTCCTTCAAATGGAAATTCGGACATATCTCCTCAGAAGGAAGTTAATCATATCATTATACCAATGATGAAAATGAAAATGCAACTTGTTTTTCTTATTAATACTGAGAATAAAGCTTCGGCAGGAAAAATAAATCATATCAAATAGAAATATAGAAGAAACTATTATGCAGCATGGTGCCTATAACTTACCAGGAAAGCCATTCTGACATGAAAGGATTTTTCATCATAATCAATCGAGTTTACAACCATCACTATAGTTGTATTCCTATGTAGAAAACCTCTAGTACTTCTAGGGGTACAAAAAGAAAAGAAACTTTCAGAAAATGAATAGAAATGAAACTGAACGATTAAGTTGTATTGGATGAGTTTTTGACGAGACTCTCAGCCTTTTTATAGAGACGATCCAGTGAACTGCATGTAACCGAAAGCTTTAGGTGATAACACCTATCTGAGTATGGTCTGTAGTTGTCAATCAAAGTGATAACGCCTACAAAAGTCCAGTCTATAGCTTCAATCATCGGTCGACAGTTACCTACCTCAATTAGCTGTCAATCATCTGAAATGTAACGTTAAGTCAGTCCAATGGTGGCCAAAACTATTGTGCTATAATGACAAATGGGGTAAGCTACAACGGATTCGTCATTCATGACTTTTTTATGTATTACTTTGTTAATATTTCTGACCACAAAATTGAAAAACCACTACCTGAAAAGGTTCACATTTACAAGCATGCCTAATGTTTCTCAAGTTTACAGCTGTCAATCATCAGTCGACGATTGCCTACCTCAATTAGCTGCCAATCATCTAGAGTGTAACGTTAAATCCATCCAATGGTGGCCATAAATTTTCTGCTATAATGACAAATGGAGTAAGTTGCAACAAATTCGTCATTCATGACAGCTTCTTTGTGTATTATTTTGTTAATACTTCTAATCACAGAATTGAAAAATCACTACCTAAAAAGATTCATCATATTTACAAGCATGCCAGCTAACGTTTCTTTAATCTATAGTTGTCAATCATCGATTGACGGTTACTTGCCTTAATTAGCTGTCAATCATCTAAAATGTATCGTTAAATTTATCTAATGGTGGCCAAAATTTTTGTGCCATAATGACAAATGCATTAAGCTCAAGGATTTCATCATTCATGTCTTCTTTACGTATAATTTGATAATATTTCTGACCATAGAATAGAAAATCATTACCAGTTTACAAGCATGTCCCATTTTGTAAATTAAATGCAGTCCAACCATAAAGCTAGCATTCATTGCCTTAAGAAAAATATATAAATCTACATGAAGCTTGAACAATAGAGAAAGAGAGAGGGAGAGAAGAGAGAGAGAGTACGATCATGGTAACAGTCTCTAGTAAGTAAAAGAATCAACAATTTAGTTTCAAACCATTAAGAAGTCTAGGTATATGCTAAAAATGAAATTAAGTAGTAAAAGGCACGAGTTATGCCAATCATGGATATGATCAGTCTCCAATGGATCAAAGTATACTACATGAAAAAGTTTGCAAATTACTATATAGTATTGATCTATTTATCTTACATCCAAGGATTGAAAAAAAAAAAAAAACAGTGAGTGCTTTATAAAAGTTGCGTGAAAGTTTGAAACAATATTGTTGGTCACACAATATGAACTAGGATTTGTAACCATAGTCTATCACAAAATAAGCTTCAAAATCAACTTGAGAAAACCATATAATGTAGAACTCGTTTAAAAATGTTGAGCATATAATTATCTTAAAAATTTTAAATTGCAATATATAAGTGCATTGCAAAATGCAAAGAGGATCAATTGAAATTATATAATTTAAAATTTACAATTATTGACCGATAACTGTCAACTTAAAACTGATAATGAAACTGTAAATATTATTGAATAAAAACTTTTTAATTATTATATATCTTTTAAATTAATTGAAATAAATTGTATAATTCTTAAGTACTACAGTTTGGGAAGACTCCTGCATACTTAGCACCACGTGTTGACTACTGCCTAAACCGCCCAACAACAATTTAGCAAATGTTCAAACACGTGGCTCAATCAACCCACGTGTGAAGCCCCTAAGCTGCCACCTTCCCCTCCTCCAACATCTTATAAGGTGCAATCAAACACGACATGATTAAAGTCTGTGTATTCCACTCTAACAGAAGAAGAAAAAAAAAAGTGAAGATAAAGAAAACCATGGCAGCGATGTCCATGACAAGAAACGCAATCTTCAACTTCTCAAAGGCCTTCCCTATCAGCAACACTTCACTCTCCCTCAGATATTCCCGCAAAGTCTCGAGGGTTTGCTTCACGCACGCGTCTAAACACTCCGAGGTAAAACAACCCATATTTCACACTTCTTTGACTCTTCTTAACGAAACCTTAATTTGCTTATGCTCTTCATTCTTGTCTTGTCTTTGGTTTTTGTGTTTCAGGGCCAACATGCCTCGGAAGGAAACAGAGACTCGGCGCACTGGTCCAGGGAGGTGCCCGTGACCGAGCCTGAGGATCGAGATGTGACCGATAAAGCAAAAGAAGCAGCGAAGGAAGGCGCGGAGAGAACCAAAGAACGTGCGCACGGAGTGAAAGAAAAAGCAAAAGAGTATTCTCAGGATGCCAAAGAGAAGACGAAGGAAGGCGCATATATAGCGGGGGAGACGGCAGAGAGTGCAAAGGAGAGAACCAAAGAGTACGCGCACGACGCAAAGGAGAAGGCCAAAGAGGGAACAAATAGAGCGGCCGAGACGGCACAAAGCGGTAAAGAGAAAGCAAAAGAGTATGCTTACGACGCCAAGGAGAAGACCAAAGACACTGCGAGGTCTGTGTCTCAAAAAGCCAACGAAGGGGCGGCGAGAGCAGCGGAGACAGCCGAAGATGTTAAGGAGAGGGCGAAAGACAATGTGCATGGTGTGAAGGAGAAGACTGAACATGTGGTGGGGTCAGTTGCCGAGAAGGCGAAGGAGAGGACATACAAGGCGACGGAGACAGTGCAGAATATTGGAGAGAAGGCGAAGGAGACGGTGAAGGGGGCGTGGGGCGCCGCCAAAGAGACTACGCAAAAGATTAAGGAGACTGTGGTTGGGAAGGACGTTGATGATGATGATGATGATGATTTTGGAGGGAAGACTATGGACGAGGATGTCGTGGAATTGAGGAGGCGTGCTGGAAACCCAAATAAAAAGAATGATTAATGGGGGTTCTTCCATCTTCTAGCTATATTTCCGTAGTTTTAATAACTGAGTAGAGGTCATGATGATATATTTGATGCTTTTTCTTGCATGTGTTTATGGAGTTGATGATGTAACAGATCGTGTTAAAAAACAGAATTATCTCTTCAATGTGTACACACAACTGCAATTAAATAGAAGACCCGAGGCTTGCACCATAAGAGCATGCAAATTGGAAAATTTTCGATCTAGTACATTTGAAATGCCGTTTAAGGGATAGCGTTTCGAAGTTAACTCAGATTTTTCAGTCATGAAATTATGCTGGATCAAATATTCTACAAATTTTAAGGGCAAATTGATTATTGAAGTAATGTAATTAATTAGCCAGGGAGAAGTGGTACGTAATTTGGGCTATTTAATTAGCCCATTTTAGCAAATCCAATTTCAGCAGAGATTTGAATGATTCTATTTATTATTTGTTCTGTTCTATATGCGGGTTTCGAAGGTAGGAAAGAAAAAATCTAGGGGACATGAATCTACGGAAGTTAATTAGTACACAAAGACTCCTTATTCAAAGATTGGTTGCATACTTTGTGCGCTAAATTTTCACTTCTCTCGAGATTAGTCTTTCACGAGCTGCAGATTTTGTTGTTCTGTCAACTCTAATCAGTACGTCTGATTAGTGAAATGATAAGGGAACTAGGAAGTACCAAACAGATTGGGTTAGAAGTTCATTACATTCGAGTTAAGGGTTTTTAGTCGATTTTAGTAAGGGTTTTTATAAGATTATTAGCACTATCCGTCGATTGAATAGTGTGCTAATAGTCGATCTCATCGGGTTTTACACTGGAGCCCAACATAGAATTGAATGCGATATTGCGAACCCTGAAACTTGGGTTCCATCTCCCAAAACCCAACAGTGCTCCCATTAAAGTAGTAGTATAGTATTTATGGATTGTCCAGAAACCAATTGGGTTAGAAGTTCATTACATTCGAGTAAAGTAGTGTTGGGCTTAACATATTTTTAGACTTACACTTGATTCTTTGAGCCCAGCCTAGATTTGAATGGGGATCCTGAAAATTGGGTTCCATCTCCCAAAACCCAACAGCGGTCCTATTTCAATTTGGGTCAACCTTTAGCAATATAGCTTGTCAAGACTTTGCACATACATCAAGCACATGTTTGGGCAATAGAAAGTGTCGTCCTGACTCTGCTCGCCTCCTACCTCACTGACAACACCTTTTTTTTTTTTTTTTTTTAAATGCAAAGAGTCGGTAGCAACCCGTCTCAAGAGTTCATTACAGTCATTTTTGTATATTTTTTTATTCATTTTACTTATATAATTAGCTATTTTTTTCTTTTTTTAAAAATATACGCAATTAATTACATTAATAAAATATACAAAAAATATATAAAAATAACTACACATAAAATTTTTCTTTCTTTAATCCCTCGTGCCAATTACTCTCAATTCTCAAACCATTGTAAAAAATGCCCCAGTGACCTTTACAAACGAGTAAAATTACATGTAATTGTAAGAATAATTTTTTTTTATAATGGATATTTGGTCAACTGCATTACATGCTTACTTGAGATATTCTCGTTTTATGAGTAAATGAAACGTATTTTCCAAATTTTAATTTTTTATATTTTTATAAATAATGATATTTTAGTTAATTTTATTTTAAAATAAAATTTTTTATGTCTTTTATACATTTGGACTGTAAATGAGTTTAATTTTATAGATTGTACAAGTGTTGCTTTAATTGTAAAGTAGACAAGTATTGTATAATTATTGTATATTATTATAGAAAAAATAGAATTTATTATTCAAAATTAATTTTTTATGCAAATTTAATATTTATTATTTTTTCAAAAAATAATACTAGGCACGCACTTACTTTACGATTCAAATCATTTATCTTTACAAAATCTTGGGGACATCTTCTCTTCTCTGCCGAACACCCCACTTGCCAATTTGATTTCTTTTCCTGACAAAATAATATTTGAAAGATATGTTGTAAAATTGAACCATATTCCCACTATTGATTCTCATTTCAGCCATCAGTACCCCAAAAAAAGTTTTACAACCGTTACAAACAACAAGTTTTACTCTTTTCTTCTTCTTCTTATTATTATTGTAATAATCGTTTGATGATTTAAAACCAGGAGGGACCATATATGCATGCGGAGTAATATTCAACTCACGACTCTCAAAATTTTTATTTATGCATACGAGTATGGTAGGTGTTTCTTATGAGTGAAGGGAACAGGAGTTACAAAACGGTAGCGTCTGACGACAGAGTGGCTGGTGTAATCTGTGGACGAAGCAGATACGCAGCCGTAAGTTGTAACCCCTGAACGGGACGGCTGCGTCACCTGGTCCTCCCGCTCCCACTGTCCCTCTCTCTCTGTCTGTGCAGCGCCTCCTCTTCTTCGGTTACGTTTTCATTTTGCTTGGAGAAGGAGAAGGAGAAGGAGCGGGCACGTGGCACTGGACGAAGCAGATAAGCAGCCGTAAGTTGTAACCCCTGAACGGGACGGCTGCGTCACCTGGTCCTCCCCCTCCCACTGTCCCTTTCTGTCTGTCTGTGCAGCGCCTCCTCTTCTTCGGTTACGTTTTCATTTTGCTTGGAGAAGGGGAAGGAGAAGGAGCGGGCACGTGGCACGTGGCACTCCCTCACTGATGACATAACAGCTGCCCTCTCCCTGGCCCGGCCCGGCCCGGCCCGGCCCCCCATTTTCCACTCTCACACGTCCCTTGATCTTACATACATTTGTAAAATATATGCAAATGGGTGCAATCATTTAAAAAAAATAAAATTTATTATTAAAACTTAACTTTTTATATAAATTTTTTTTTACTTTTTTTTTAAATAATTATAAAGTATTTACGTATTCCCGACCATAATTATTATTTTTAATTTTATAATTTGATGAATTATATTAAATTTATGCAATTAATTTTGTATAATGTTTTTCATAGAATACTTTTTTACGGGTGTTTTCCCATCTTTTAATACTTTTTCGTTTTCTTTTTGAGATGCATGAGCGTGTATGAATCGAATGTCTTGAGGGCTATAATGGTATCTCACTATATATAATCTATACCTGAGATGTGATTATTTTGTAACTTTGTTTGACTTGTTTGACTCGATGGAGACAGAAAATTAGAATTTCACGCGTAAGTAACTCTTGTTATGAAAGTTCTTTGGATATTATTAATTGCATTAAAAAATGATTTGTATTAAAATAAACTAAAACCTTAAGTCATCATGTTTCGATATTAATAATTTAATTATTTTGTTGAAAGCCCGATGAGATCCGGTCCTGTGACTGGTATTCAACAGCTACGTAAATACCACGACCTAGAAATTCTCTACAATACGGAGGCACTATCGTCATCGTGACATCGTCTATGTACGAAGTAGTTACCGGAGCTATCAAGGAAGGATCATACCCGAAAGGCACAAACACAAACAGGATGATGTCGGTCAGAACAGAACTGAAAAATAAATTAGAAAGAGTCGGGATCAGTGATTATACATGATGATCAAATGTGTGTGTGTGAGAGAGAGAGAGAGAGAGAGAGAGAGAGAGAGAGATTTGACGATGTCTGACGCAGCCACCACCCATTGACGACCGCCACGCTTCGTTTCTTAGACTGCTCTTTCGCCGCCTCGCGCGCGCTCTCCCCCTTCTTCCCCAGTGGTTCTAATTCCTCTAATCCAAACCAGTAATCCTCTTCTTCTTTAGTTCTTGGGTGTGATTGTTCTTTTCGTTCGGAAATATTGATACTCTTAATTGGGTGTGAAAGATTTGAGTGTACGGACGTGTTGTGCCTTTCTGATCAAAGCAGTCAGCTGGGGGGTTAATTTCCAACGCTCTATAAATATCAGTTTCGTTTTGATCCTGAGGGTTGGTGAGAGAAGAGATGGAGTACTACTGAGTTTCAAACCCCGATTGCCTTAGATCTTTCCTGCTCTCAAATTAAGATCTTTGCTTTTTCTGGATTCATCCACGACCACACTCCTCTCTCCAGACAGCAGAAAAAACAGCTCTTTATCCTCTGTCTTTCTACCTCCTTAATTAGAGTGAGAAAGAGCCGAGCTGGTGAAAATCTTGGGGGATATTGTAGGGTTTGTACAGAGAGAGAGTTATTAATATTATTACCATATTATTCTTGTATTTGGAAGGCAGGTATGAAAGAAAGGATTGCATGCAGAAGCTGGTATCGATGGCCGTTAGTTTTTTTACACTAGAGATTCTCAAAGCTCATAGACAGACACGTACGTTGAGTTTTCCAAAACTGAAACGCTCAAAATTATTGACTCCTCCCCCATAAACCTGCCACCCTTTCTCGATATATAGACGAAACCACAAGAAGAAAGACCACACATCAAAGAATAAGAGAGAGAGCCGATTTGGAGAAACAAAAGATGCAAGAAGAGAGAGATATTGGAGAAGGAGCAGAAGACAAGAAGGCAGAAGACTGGAAACAAAAGTCTAAGCAAGCTGAAAATGATCAACAGCAGCAGCATCCTCGTGAACGATGCCCTCGCTGTGAGTCTTTCAACACCAAGTTTTGTTATTACAACAACTATAGCCTGTCTCAGCCTCGTCACTACTGCAAGGCTTGTAAAAGGTACTGGACACAAGGAGGAACCCTCAGAAACGTCCCCGTCGGAGGCAACTGCCGGAAGGGGAAGCGTGCAAAAACCTCCTCATCTGCCGGCGAGAATTCTCGGTCTGATCAGCAGCCGCCACAGCCGGAGCATGAATTACAACAAAATTTGACGAACCCACCAGCTATAATCACCTCCGATCCTGTTTTCGCCTCAAGTCCAGCTCTAATGACAACAGAACCCGGTAATTTGATTTCACAATATGGAGCATCGATCCATTCAACTGCGCCGTATTTTTCGGGAGGTGGGTGTAATTTATCCTCTTTGGCAGCAATTCAATCGTTGAATAATCAACCACATTCTTTCAGTCAAGCTCTCACTTATACTAGGGGAGGTAATTTGGAGGGTTTTTCAAATTTGGATCTTGTACATGGCCGGTTTACTGTCCCTTCCTTTGGGTCACAACAGCAGCAGCGGCAAATGCAGCAAAGGAGGCAATTTTATCCAATGGGTAACATAGATAGCAACATGGAACCGCTCTATTTTACTGGAGAAACATGGAGTCATTCGAGCAGGCAGAGCTTTCTGAACAATACTAACGCCGCCATGGCCGCTGACACCACTCTGTGGAGTAATAGCACAGCCGCCACCGCCGCCGCCGCAGCCACTGTTAATGCTAACGGCAATAACATTAATGGTGCTTCTACATCGAATCCGAGCCAGTGGCCTAATCTCCCTGGATTTGGTCCTCCCCAGTGGCCTTCTTCAGCCAATTCTTGGAAGCTCCCTCAATCTCCTTAGATCAAACAGCTAGTTACATAATTTGATGGAGTTTTTTTTTTTTTTTTTTTGTATACCCAAAAAAAGAGCCCATTAAACCTCTATATCTATCTACCCTTTTTGTCTTCTTGTTTTACTTTTGGATGGTTTAGGCCCTGATCAGGGAATGATTCGGTTCGTCATAGTTAGATTAACAAAAGCGAGTTCATGAACATCGATCTTGTGATGCGATTCAATGTAGATGAAAGAATACCGACGTTAACGGCCGCCTTTTTGTCATGTCTTTGAGAATTCCTGGCTTGAGTTTTGTTATGATCTCGAACTTCTTAATTTTTTATGCTAATTAATTAAGGTATATGCTTGAGCTTTAATTTTGTTTGGTTGCCTTAATTCTTCGGCTTTATTATGCACATACGATTAAACTAATTCTTAAAATTTGGGAAATTAATGTTATTTATTGCTAATTAGCAACCAAACAAAAGCACAAAAAGACTGGCTTTCCTTCTAAGAGAAAAAAATCTGGTCAAAAAGGAGAAAGAGCTGATGAGAATGTAATAAGATACATAGATGGGGCAGCTAAATTATGTCTTGTTGGACAAAGGGACAGACAAATTGATTATTGTTCGTTCAGCCATTTGGATATTTGACTGATCGAAAGTCTAAATGCATGTTCATTCGCAGTACCAAGTTACAGTGTCGTACCCTTCGATTGTTCACTTCACATTTTTAATGCCTTTACCCATGAGCTTCAGATTCCAGCTCCATACGGACTTTTGATCATTCAACGTCTCATGTTCTCCTGTCCTAGTACTTTACGTCTTTAATTCTCCGTGTCGCCTCTCTATTTTTTTTTTTAATAAATAAGTTTATTTTATTGAAATCATAGAACTTAAAATTTATAATGCCATCGATAATTAAGAAGATCTAGTACATAAATCAAAATCAATTAAGTATAATTGGAACTCAACTTCTATCTCTCTACAAATAAAATATCCGAGAGATTAATAACTGTCGTAAATGTAGTGAATTACTATCTCATCCTCTTATAGATAAGAGAATTAAAATTCTACAGAGACAAATTTGAGACACTATTACTTTTATTTTTTACAATTTTCGCTCTACAAGTCGAACAAAAAAACATAACTAAACGGAACAAGACAAAACAAACATTTAAAAGAAAAGTCGACTGTGGCGGCGCATTGTGTTGGACACCACGTGCTGCACTAGAATTTAACCATCGCAAGTCAAAGGATCACCGCAACCCCTAGATCCATGCAACTGGCAAGAAGGAACATCACTGGCGAGGAGGATCCACTAGAAGCGAGCTGCGTTAAATCTTCATTTGAATTTGACCCCGTGTGTGAGGAGCACGCGCCGCTCTGTTTGAAAAAAGACGCCGGACGACTACACGATCGAAGGAAATTCCTTTTCCTTTTCTTTAGCTCGTTATATACTTTAGTTCTTTATAGAAAATCTTTTTATATCAAATTAAAAACCGAAGTGAAGTAAAACCGCAAGAGTTTTATTTGTATCGTATAAAAGTAATTTATAGATTATATTAATCCATATAATATATATATATAAGAATATATTAAAAATAAGATTTTAGTGGATGAATCTTGAAACGTGACATGTGTCGCAACAAACAGGCAAAACTAAGCAGTTCGATCAAAATTCATTGTTGTTTTGACTAAACAGTTATGGATGACGTGACAACAATGAGGGTTACACTCGTTGTAGGACTTAACCCAACACCTTACAGCACGAGCTGACGACAGCCATGCACCACCTGTGTCCGCGTTCCCAAAGGCACCCCTCTCTTTCAAAAGGATTCGCGGCATGTCAAGCCCTGGTAAAGTTCTTCGCTTTGCATCGAATTAAACCACATGTTCCACTGCTTGTGCGGGCCCCTGTCAATTCCTTTGAGTTTCATTCTTGCGACGTACTCCCCAGGCGAGATACTTAATACGTTAGCTACAGTACTGCACAGGTTAATACGCACAACGCCTTGTATCCATCGTTTATGTCTAGGACTATTGGGGTATCTAATCTCATTCACTCCCCTAACTTTCATCTCTCAGTGTTAGTGTCGGTCCAACAGAGTGCTTGCACCGTTGGTGCTCTTTCCGATTTCTACACATTTCACTGCTATACCAAAAATTCTCCCTGCCCCTACCGTACTCCAGCTTGGTAGTTTCCACCGCCTATCCGGGGTTGAGCCTTGGAATTTGACGACGGACTTAAAAAGCCACCTACAGACGCTTTACATCCAATCATTCCAGATAACGCTTGCATCTTCTGTATTACCACAGCTGCTGGCACAGAGTTAACCAATGCTTATTTTCTAGATACCGTCATTGCTTCTTCTCCAGGAAAAGAAGTTCGAAGGGAACAATGGCTCAACACATGTTGGCCTTAGGGCCTTCGACTCCTTTGAACCTGCAATCAAGCCTTCAAAAAATCAAAAGTATCCGAAAACCACCAACCATAATGACTAGAAAAATAAAAAGGAGAAAAAAAAATGAGAAGACATAGAATCCGAAGGAAGAAACGGTGCCAGAGCACCGCCTCCCTCTCAACAACGAGAGATTTTTTTGAAACCTTAACAAATAGATAGTTATATCTCGAGAGAGAGAAAGAGGGAGGAAAAAATATTCTCTTTTTTTTAATTTTTTATATAATTTTTATATTATATTTTATTTTTATGATTTTTTTACATCTTAAGATATTTTTTAAAAATATAAAAAATCATAATATTATTTAAAAATATTTATATAAAAATCATATAAAAGATTAAATTTTAAAAAAAATTTAAAGATTCAAAAATAAGATCCCTAAGTTTTTTTTTTAATAAATTGGCTGATATATGGTGGCGTGCTTGTGTGACATTTTCTCTTCAACAGTACTGAAAGGACAAGTAAGTACGTACGTACGTAATGCAGAAGATGAAATGATCAATGATACATGGGAAATGCTAAAGGAATAATCTAGGATCCAACCGTTCCCCTAATAAAAGTTGAAAAATAATAGACGCAATAATTTATCCAACACAAATATAAAATTAAGAATATTTTTAATAATAATTTATAAAAATATCCCTATTTTTATGCTTATATTGTGTAAATTATTTTATAAAATGTTGTGTGTGTATCACATCTCATAAAAACAATCTCTTTTAACGTCAATTATGGGCGACGATACTGTCTATACCATGGTCTCATTTCGAATTTAAGATTATCAAAAAAAGGTGGGAGGTCGCCGTCGTAAAGGTGAGGTCGCCGGAAGGAGCCGATCTCAATGATATAGGCGTTGTCACCCACGGTAGCCGACGACAGTGGGAGCTGAGTTGAAGCCGAACGCCTCTCTATCAAATAATTTTCTTTTTATTTTTTTATTGTATTTTCTAAATTTTATTTTTTTATTGAATTTTTTTTTAAAATCATTTCTTATATTTTTATGGGTGCTACTTTTACACTGGGGCAGTCAGATCGACTTCCAGCGTCTAAATGTCCCATTAAAACTCATCCGATATATCCCACTTTGCATTTTTTTTCTTAGTTTTTTTACATGATTTTTAAATAAATATTTTTAAATAATATTGTGATTTTTGTATATTTTTAAAAAATATTTTAAGATGTTAAAAAAATTATATAAAAAAACATTTTTTTTAAATATTTTTATAAAATATAAAAAAAATTACAAAATTATTTTAAAGTATTTACTTAAAAATTATGTAAAAACAACTAAAAAAAATGAAAAGCAGGATCCATGGGGATGAGTTTCACCGGTATAGCACTGCCCATGATATATATATATTTTCCTAGCAGTGATGTTTGTTGATCATGGAGCAGCTGGCACACCCGAATTAAGCACCTAATTTGACTGAATCCTGAATCACCGTCGATTTGATCAATGTAAAGTTTTAAAACATTAACTTCCATGATCTTGATGAATTTACACTGTACATGTATATAATTTGGGAGAACATTTATTTTAATTTATCTTATAGTTAAAAAGTAGACATTCTTGTAGTCTTCAGACAGTCTAATCGCTTAGCGAAAAATAAAAAATTGATTAGCAAAAAATAAAAAAGACAGTCTAATCTTTAGGTTGTTATTATTTCAAAAGAAATGAAATGATTTACTTGGTGATTTTTCACTTGAGCTAATTTTACAATTCACCAACCTGACATTTTAACATAATCTTTTAAGATATGGTGGTAAAGTAAGTTTTAGGTCCAAGCCAACACTGGTTAAGAAAATCTTTTTTTATTTTTTTATTTTTAACATAAATAGGGAATAATTTAAAAATAAAAACTATTTTTATTATTTGCTGGCAATTTTTGTACACTACAAAAAAAAAATGAATATTTGTTAGGAATTATTTGGTGAAGATGATTATTTACGATGAAAATAAACTCATTTTAACAGAAAATAGTCATTTTGACATAAATAATTGATCACAAATAAGATATTTTTTTATAGTGGTAATTCAATTTGGTTTGAACATTTATAATTAGATTTGGATTTAAAAATTTAGATTATGTCATGATTTCGAATCCTAATCCCTCTTATTAACATATTTAATATAGATTTCAAAATTTCAAAATATGATATCTAAATCTAGTTTTAAATACATAATCCAAGCTAACACTTTAGATTTTATAAATCTAAATTTCAATATTTTGCCTTAATTCAATCGCCAAAACACATCTTTTAAAAGCTTCTTCTTAAATAATAACATTTATTCCAAGAAAAATAAATATATTTGATAAATTATTTATAAACAAAATGATTATTTACTGTAAAAAAAAATACTCGTCATTTTAGTAGAAAATAATTATTTTGATAAAAAATAACTAATCAGATAAATATTTTTTTTTATAGTAATTATGATCTACCATATGCAATTACAAACCAAACAACTAGAAATAAAAACAGTTTTTCTCCCCTGATCCCATGTATGGGGTTTGATCAACCAACCACAACCACTGTACCACCGCACCCATGAAATTCCCTCACAACCAAACTCTCATGGCCACCCCCAAAACCAAGTCTCCACCTCACCAACTCCCAGCTGATTGCATGGGTCAATGAAAATATTGATTGGTATAAGAAAAATATTATAAAATAATAATAATATTATTATTATTAAATAAATAAATAAATAAAAAAGAGAGAGGAAAGTATTGGTATGAACCAACCAAGGGCATTTGTTATTCTTTAGTCCACCTTCCGAATCTAATACAGGGATTCAACTCTAACGCTCTCTAATCATAGTTTTTAGGAGTCTAGGATAGCTCAAGAATAATCATCAGTACTAGTTTTGATCGAAGAAACTGGATGCACAGTACTGCGGTAACTCAAGTACCAGGAGTACTTTTTTTTTTTTTTTTTTATATTAACCATGAGTAGTAGGGCGCTGCTAACGACCCGATTATTGTGATTTGATCGAGTCACGATTTTAATTTTTTTTAGTTTTTTTATATAAATTTTGTTTAAGTATTTTTAAATAATATTATAATTTTTTTTAATTTTTAAAAAATATTTTAATATGTTAAAAAAAATCATGTAAAATAAATATACATTATTTAAAAATACTTAAACAAAAATCATGTAAAATAAACTTTAAAAAAATAAATAAATATCAAAATCTCAATTGTTGGCATCAAAAGTATTTCCCTTAATTATATATGCAGGAACCTTTTATTTTATTTTTTCCCTTCAAACTGAAAATATCTCAATTAACCAAAAGTCCATAATACAAACAGTCCATAATACAAGCTGAAAAGAAACTAAGAGCAATAGTTAGGTGGGTCTTAACTCGCATTATGAAAGTCCAGAGATCTAGACATTAAGAAACTTTGATTCTCAATATTTTTTTTAAATACAGACTTTGAAGATGCTCACTGTACAATAAAATACGCAATTAAATGCGTGCATCAATTTTAAGTCCGATGTATTTTGTATGCTTTCCAATTTTCAAAATTGCTTAGCAATGTTATGGAGTCTCTGATCAATCCTTCTATAGTCCATTCTGAATTTTGAAGGGGATTCGTCAATGCTGTATCACTACCTGATAGCCTCCTTCTATGCCAAATTCGTAAGTACTGTTGAATTTTGAAAAGTAAATTATAAGATGCAGGAACCTGATTGATCTAGTGGACCATCAAATTTCAGTCAAATCAATATGCTTTACACCCTTAAACTCTTTTTTGGTATAACATATATATAATTCAGTATTTTATATTTACGATCAAAATGATCAATATTAATAATATATTATAATATCGTTGCTTAAGATTAATCTAAGATCACTTTCAAAACAATTATACTTAGTACATGATTCCGTTTATTTTACATCAATATAATTTAGAGTTGGGCTGCTAATACTTTATATGTTAAAATTCAGAAAGCTCGATAATTAATATATAAAAGAATAAATTTAATAATAAACTTGTAACTTTTCTACCATTGATCTATTAATTAAATAATTAATGATATTTATACAAGCTCAAATTATTCTTAATAAAACCAGATAATTACAATAGTATTAATTAAATATTAAATACTTGGTCAACTTAATTCGATCGATCGATCGATCGAAGTTGAATGACAAGCTGCATGCAGGAGGAACAATCCAGTGTCTGGCTTTACCACCACATCTTACTAAGTAACATGTACATGATTAATTTGGAGTGTGTGTATGGGACCCTTTATATTCTTTCGAGAGTATCAATATTAGCATTATTAATGCAGCTGAAACGGTGGTTCCTACTTTCCATCAAACATCCCGTCTGTATGGAAAGGTAGGCCCCGTTTCACCATAATCTTTGGTCTGTCAGTCTTTAGATTTCAGCACTTCCGTGGGGCAAATTGGTTTTTTGTTCTACCCTCTTTCTTTAATTTGTATGGTCAATCCACGAGCCTGGAATAATTTGCCACCTCATCACGACATCATGTGATGTCCATGGCATTTTCCTTCTGAGTTGTTAGAAAGATTTAGAAAGTTTATAAGTTACTGCATGTTTTGACCATAAACGAATTCAGGTGGCTGGTGGCTAAGGAAACATTATTTCGAGTTCCTACTTTCAGTTTATTGTATTCATCTGACGTTGTCGATCAGTACCGAATGACCCATGTTTAATTAGCTAAAGACTTTGAAGTACATAGGATGGTACTGTTTATATAATAAGCATAAGCATGTTTCATGTAAGGGATATTTTTGTATAAAAATAAATATTTTCCATCAGAAGAAACTACAACTAAAAAAATACCACTTAGTGTGTGGTAGAGAAAGAAAATGCTATCCTTATATGATAATGATAATAGTAAGTAGTGTATAAAATTCTACATTAATATTTGAGAACGAGCATGTCTTTCTTTTCTTTATAAGATTTTAATTACATTATTGACTAATCATTCTAGAGTATAGCCCATATATGATTTGGGTCTAGTTCATTGAAGTATTACAAACAAGTTCAATGAAAATAATAGTAATCTCATATGATAAAAATAATAGTAAGTAGAGTATGAAATTTTATATGAGAAATATTGGGGGTCCCGCCGCCCCAGTGGTAATTGTAATATACCTTCTTGTGACTGGTTGTTTGTATCAAGGAAAAGTGATAGAAAACAATGGAGATGATTGCTGCAATGGAAATAGAGAGCGCACGCCAAGTGCTTGACAAACTGCTATAAAGAAAGTCAATGTATTGATAACTCTCGTCGAGGGCTCCCAAACCTCATTACAAATTCCAAGTTCTACAATTCCATATTTCAGATAAAACCTATCAATACAAAAAAAATCTTTTTTATATTGTAAACTATTGCAATTAACAAACTAACTAACTAGTTCTTCTATTAACAGCAAATATAGAAACGGCGTTGCTCAGCTCTATTTAAAATGGGCTCATTACATTATCCATCCTTTTAAAGAACCTTGTCCTCAAGGTTGAGATATTGATGCAACTTTATATTATTGGTTCCTATTTACCATTTCATTCCCCTCAATTTGCTTCTTCTCCACCCCTTGACAATAGCTATTATTGTCCTCATGGCTATGGAGAATCATAACATTCTCTCCCCAACAAAAGAACCTTGTCCTCAAGGTTATAGTACAGCAATTGACATATCAAAACAAACTCTACTGTTGTCAACAATGTTGTTGAACGTCATTAAAATATTTCAAAATCCTTGTTGGCCTTGGGACAACGCTCAACCTCGAGTTGATCTAAAATATAGCGCTCCAAACAGCACCATCCTCGTCGCCACACTTTTAATGAACATACTTGATATTTTCCAATCAAATGAAACAACACGAACATTACTTGCATGTTCCTTCTACTCATAATTTGATGGTGTCCCACAAACACATACTGTGGTCATCGATGTATGTGGCTAGATCCTTTGAAATTGCATATCGATGTATGTATCTAGTCGCAGGAAAGCGAGTGACGACGTCAGCCTTGGCGCCAATGGGCTTGCTGGTTTTCTGTGCATATTCTTCTTTTTCTAAGAGCTGCTTCCTCAAGAACGGACTCGATTCCTTGTGATTATAATTCTTGTCAGCCTACTTGATGATTTTCTTGGCTATCTCGGAGACAAGGTTGGATTTCTTGGCTAGCTCCATCGCTGCTACCATTTCTTTTTCCTTCTCCAAGATTACATCTTCATTTGTTGCTCCTATTTCTTTCGTCGTCTCTATTTCCTTCGTCGTCTCTGTTTCCTTCCCTTCTAATTTTTCTACTCCGGATTCATTACTCTTCATATCAAGAACAAGATACCCATCGTTCAAGATCGTCATCTTCATCCTCGTGCAATTTACTTACATCCAACTCATTATTTCTTTCATCTCTAACACTTTGTCCACCATCCTTTCTAGCAAATTTATTTGCTGTTTGTTCAATCTTACCCCTGCCATGGTTTCTCGGTGTAATGGTGAGAAGGCGGTAATCTGAAAAATAATTTCACCGAGATCAAATTTTTGATTTTGAGAACTTAAGTGTGAAACTTGAGGATGGATTAGTAGTGATGTTGTATTCCATTGCTGAGAAGTCTCCAAAACTGCACATCTTTGTTTCATTTTTCGTCCTTCTCTGACTCGATTCTTGATTTGAAAAATACAATCTCTGGAATCAGGCCTGGAGATGATGCAATGCTTGTTAACAGCCTCACCATCGGAGAACTTAATTTTTTGGATCGCAGAGAAGCCATTTTCATCGTCTGGAAAATCGGATACTTCGAAGGAGCTCTCGGAATAATATTTATTGCTTTCTTCGTCTTCCTGCACTTCACGAAGTAGTTGTTCCAAACGGTTAAAGTGTTCTTCAGATTCCTTCCTCCAATCAATTTCGTGTTGACGAAAAACTTCAAGATTTTCTTGAATTCCTTTCATTGACTCTATAATTTTGTTGAAAGACACAAAAATTTCTTCCATAATAACCTATTCCAAATAAGGATGGCTCTGGATACCACTTGTAATATACCTTCTTGTAATTGGTTGTTTGTATCAAGGGAAAGTGATAGAAAACAATGGAGATGATTGCTGCAATGGAAATACAAAGTGCAAGCCAAGTGCTTGACAAACTGCTATAAAGGAAGTCAATGTATTGATAACTACGGGAGTGCTTCGAGGGCTCCCAAACCTCCTTACAAATTCCAAGTTCTACAATTCCAAATTTTAGATAAAACCTATCAATACAAAAGAGTCTCATTTATATTGTAAACTATTGCAATCAACAAACAAACTAATTCTTCTATTAACAGCAAATATAGAAACGGCGTCGCTCAACTCTATTTAAAATGGGCTCATTATAGTGATAGACGACACCGCCTAGTCTATTTCAGGTTTAAGGCTGCTAGGAGAAGGTGGGAGGTTGCTGGGGGTCGCTGTCGTAGGGGTGAGCTCACCGATCCCTGTCAGTCCCGATGACATGGGCGGTGTCGTCCATTACCACTGGCAGCGGCTTCATTCGTCTGAAGGTCAAACCTCTCTTAAAATCATCTTCATTTTATTTCTTTATTATATTTTTTATTATGTTTTTATATTTTTATTGTATTTTTATTGTGCTTTTTATTGTGTTTTCTCATTGTATTTTTTATTATATTTTTTATTGTATTTTTTTTCATTTTATTATATTTTTTTCATTTTATTATTATATTTATTGTGTGTGTTTAAGGTGGGCTACTTTTGAAGTTAGGAACAGCTCGACCGGTCTCTAGTATCACTCATTTTATATTGCTTGAAAATAAAAATAAAAAAAATTACTCTATAAATTTCTAATTATGAGATTCTAATTATATCATGATTGACTAATTTTTTAAAAATATAAATAATTTGATTTAGACCTTTTAGTAAGGCATTACAGAAAGAAGGGGCCGGGTGGATAAAAGGTCGGGATTTGAGTTTTTGACCATGGAGTGCCTACGCTTTTTAAGATATTGATTGACTTATAAAAATGCGAATTAAAAAGAAGGGGCCTCAAATCTCAGGAAACCTGCATTAAAAGAAGATGAAGGAGACTGTTCAACAGTGAATGGGACAACACACTGCAGGCCAAGGAGCAAAGCAGAGCAGAACAGTGAAGGGGACTGCTCAACCCCATCCTGCTGCATTGTTGCAGAATTACCAGAAATGTATAGTGCAGATATGTGTTTATAAAATGTAGTGTTGACCTTACTATTTTATCTTAGAGGATTTGTGTATATATGTAACTTCTACTCTTTGTATCATTATCCAGATTATTAGTTGAATGAAAAATAGAGTGGTTCACACTTCTCCCATTTCAATTTCATTCTTTCTCATTTCTCAATCTTCAACACCATTTTCAACAATCTTCAACATGGTATCAGAGCAGGTTTAGTGCTCTTCTCATTTCAACAATCTCTCAAGAATTTCTGGTACGTAGTATCATTTCAACTTCATCTTTCAAAGTTTTTTTCATCTCTCAGAAATTTTCTCAAACACCTTCTGTGCATATCACTTCACTCACCATTTTCAATGGCAAACACCCACAATGCTTCCATGTCACCCACAGAAGACCCAACTAAATCCTTTTACCTTCATCACAGTGATAACACTCATACGATTGTTATCTCACCTCCACTCACCGGGCCCAACTATGTTTCATGGAGTTGTTCTTTTATCTTGACCATTTCAATCAAGAACAAACTTGGGTTTCTCGATGGAAGCATCGTGACCCCGGAACCCTCTGACCCACTTTATACACCTTGGTTGCGCTGCAACAACTTGATCCTTTCATGGATTCTCAACTCCATTTCGAAAGAGATAGCCTCCAATGTGTTTTACATTAGCTCTGCAATAGAGGTTTGGGAGAAGCTCAAAATACGCTTCTCTCAACCCGATAATGTGCGAATATATCAGTTGCAACAACAATTTGGAACCATTACTCAAGGAACACGATCGGTTGGTAAATACTTCACCCAACTCAACGTCGTTTGGGAGGAGTTGCGCAACTATAGACCATTACCATGTTGTTCTTGTGGACTATGCTCATGCAAAGCACTCAGCTCCATTGGTGAGGTACAAATCTCAGATTATGTTTTTAAATTTTTAATGGATTTGAATGATTCCTATGAAAGCATTAGAAGACAAATCTTACTTATGAGTCCAATCCCCTCTTTGGACGAAACCTTCTCCATGATTATTCAAGAGGAAAGGCAACGAGAGGCACGCACCTTGACTCTTCCCATTGCTGAATATTCAGCATTGGCAGTGGTCAATAATCAAGCCAAGAGAAAGGACAAGATGGATATCTCATGCCAACACTATGGAAAATCTGGACATACCCGAGAAAAATGTTATAGACTTGTTGGTTTTCCACCAAATTTCAAGTTTACAAAAACCAAACAAGGGCACTATAGCAGCAACACTTTTACTCCACCTCATGCAGCAAATCAGGTCCTCTCTCAAACGCAGCAGCATGAGGAAATGCCACAGCTGTTATTACTTCAAGATCAAGTTCAGAAACTCATGACTCTTGCCAATGGAAAGACACCGCAGCTTAATCATAGTCAACCCCCTGCACCCGAACAGTCAAAGTCGCCTCACCGCTCCAATATGGCAGGTATACTACCTTTCAACAATCTCATTTTTCCAACTTCTACTCATCATTCTTGTAGTGCGTCTAGTCATTATTCAGCACCATGAATAATTGATACTGGTGCTACAGACCATATGATTTGCTCACCTTCACTGTTCACGACCATCACTTGCACCACACAAGCTCATGTCCAACTACCAAATGGTACTCAAGTCGCTATCACACATATAGGAACTGTGCAACTCTCACCTGAAATCATGCTCACCAACGTTCTATGTGTCCCCTCCTTCACCTTTAATTTACTATCTGTCAGTAAGCTCACTCACAACCCCTCTTTGTGCGTTGTGTTCTTGCGTGATCATTGTTTTATACAGGTCCTTTCTTCATGGATGACGATTGGATTTACTAAGAATAGTCATGGTCTTTATTACCTTCTACCCAGCTCTCTCGAATTCAAGTCTTCAAATTCCAAGTTCAACTCACAAGTTGCCTGTACCACAAAACAACCAGAAATTGATGTTTGGCATTTTAGACTAGGGCATTTGTCAAGTCAAATGATGAATTTAATTCAATCCTCATTTCCTGATGTAAAATTTAGCAATCAAGATCACTGTACTGGTTGTCATTTGGCTAAGCAAAAGAGAGTTTCTTTTCCCATTAGCATCACTCGTTCTGATTCAATTTTTGATTTAATACATTGTGATATTTAGGGACCCTATTCTCAACCATCCTTGCAAGGACATCAATACTTTCTCACAATTATTGATGATCACAGCCGTGTAACATAGGTCCACTTAATGAAATTCAAATCTGAAACCAAACAAATTCTGCAATCCTTCATTAGAATGGTGGGCACTCAATTCAACTCCAAGATTAAACAAGTTAGAACCGACAATAGTATGAAGTTTCATATGCCAGATTTTTTCAACACCCATGAGATCCTACACCAAAAAACTTGTGCTTATACTCCACAACAGAATGGTGTCGTGGAAATAAAACATCAACATCTTCTTAATGTGGCTAGAGCATTACTTTTTCAAGCTAATCTCCCACTAAGGTTTTGGGGTGATGCTGTATTAACGGCCACCTATTTGATTAATAGGATTCCCACACCAATTCTGGACAATAAAACTCCATATGAGCTTTTGTTTGGTTCTACTCCTTCTTATGCCAATTTGAGAGTTTTTGGTTGCTTATGCTATGTGTCCACCCTCAAGCATTCTAGAATGAAACTTGATCCGAGAGCTAAACCATGTATCTTCATTGGTTATCCAGCTTGGGTAAAAGGTTATAAGGTCTATGACTTGTACACTCACTCCACTTCAATTTCTCGGGATGTCACTTTCCTAGAGTCCACATTTCCCTTCACCCAATCAAGTTCCATATCGGTTTCAGACCCAAGCCCTTCTAGTCTTACCTTACCACCAGTCCTACCAGACATTTCCTTCCCTTTTTCCACATCCAGTGATCTCGCTCAACTCTCGCTCGACACTCCGCTCGAGCGAGGGCCAGGCAGTGACTTCGCTCGACACTCGCTCAAAAATCCGCTCGAGCGAGAGCCAGGCAGTGACTTCGCTCGACTTTCACTTGATACTCCGCTCGAGCGAGGGCCAGGCAGTGACTTCGCTCGACACTCGCTCGACACTCCGCTCGAGCGAGTTTTCGAAACCGCTAGACGTTCTGATCGTGTTAAATGTGCTCCCTCCTACCTACTTGATTATCACTGTGCTGCAGCCTCATCACAGAATTCTCCACATAACTCTCCAACCATTCACCCCCTTGCCTCTCATCTCTCATATACTCACCTATCTCCCTCTCATAAATCCTATGCATTATCCCTCTCTCTCATCCATGAGCCGAAAACCTATGATGAAGCGGTTGTGTCAAATCATTGGAAAGAAGCCATTCAATCTGAACTTTCAGCCCTTGAAGCTAATGGTACTTGGACCATCACCTCTCTACCACCTGGACAGAAGAGCATTGGTTGTCGGTATGTTTTCAAGACTAAGTTGAAATCCGATGGCAGCATTGACAAGTATAAAGCTCGTCTAGTAGCTAAAGGTTACACTCAACGGGAAGGCTTTGACTATCAAGAGACTTTTAGCCCTGTTGCCAAACTCACCACCGTGAGACTATTTCTTTCTCTTGCTTCTGTCCATGATTGGCATTTAACCCAACTTGATGTCCACAATGCATTCCTTCATGGCGACCTTAATGAAGAAATATACATGGATCTTCCTCCTGGTTTTCAGCTCAATAGGGAGTCTCACACACAAGGTGAAAAACTTGTATGCAAACTACACAAATTTCTCTATGGCTTGAAGCAAGGCTCTCGGCAATGAAATTCAAAATTCACTTCATTTCTCATCTCAATGGGCTTTCATCAATCACAATCAGACTATTCATTGTTTACTAGACATGACAAATTTGGTTTTGTTGCTCTTCTTATATATGTGGATGATATCATATTGGGCAGTGGCAACTTGACAATCATTGAAGAAATCAAGGATCATCTACATTCTTAATTTAAAATTCGAGACCTAGGAGTTCTTAAATATTTTCTTGGATTAGAAGTAGCAAGATCGTCATCGGGTATTCACCTGTGTCAAAGAAAATACACTCTAGAAATTCTAGAGGATGCTGGACTGCTTGGGAGTAAGCATGTTAGTACACCGATAGAGCAGAATCACAAGTTATCCCACTCTTGCATGGATTACTTGACTGATACTACAAGTTATCGTAGACTAATTGGAAGACTCATCTACCTATCCAATACTCGGCCAGATATCACGTATGCAGTCAATGTTTTGAGCCAATTTGTTGATAAACCGGCACAAGAACATCTACATGCAGCTTATAGAATTCTAAAGTACTTGAAAGGCTCGATTGGGCAAGGTGTTTTCTACTCCTCTAAAACAGATTTGCACCTCAAAGCTTATAGTGACTCGAATTGGGCAACTTGTCCTGAGACAAAGATCAGTGACTGGTTTCTGTGTGTTTCTTGGAGACTCATTGATTAGTTGGAAGTCCAAGAAGCAACCCACTGTATCTAGATCATCAGCTGAAGCTGAGTATAGAGCATTGGCACACACGAGCTGTGAAATTGTTTGGCTTAACTACTTGTTGAAAGATTTTAATATACACCAAGAAAAACCAGCAACTCTCTATTGTGATAGTCAATTAGCAATTCATTTGACCAAAAATCATATCTTTCATGAGAGGACCAAACATGTTGAGTTAGACTGTCATTTTGTTCGGGAAAAGGTCTTGGCTGGAATCATTACTATGGTTCATGTAGTCTCAAGGTTTCAATTGGCTGACATCCTCACCAAGGCATTGTCAGCCCCCACTTTTCAGTTTCTATTGTCCAAGATGGGTGTACTCAATATCTATGCCCATCTTAAGGGGGAGTCTCAAGAAACCTGCATTGAGAGAAGACGAAGGAGACTGCTCAACAGTGAAGGGGACTACACATTGCAGGCCAAGGAGCAAAGTAGAGCAGAATAGTGAAGGGGACTGCTCAACCCCATCCTACTGCACTGTTGCAGAATTACCAGAAATGTATAGTGCAGATATGTGTTTATGAAATGTAGTGTTGACCTTACTATTTTATCTTAGAGGATTTGTGTATATATGTAACCTCTACTCTTTGTATCATTATCCAAATTATTAGTTGAATGAAAAACAGAGTGGTTCACACTTCTCCCATTTCAATTTCATTCGTTCTCATTTCTCAATCTTCAACACAATTTTCAACAATCTTCAACATCAAACATTCGTGGCGTTTGCTTGTAAGCAAAGCTGGTTTGACGACAATGGTTGTATTTGTCGGGATGTATCATCGCTAACAATATGCATGCACCAATCTATATAAGTTTTTGAACTCCTTAATATTGTTAAAAAAATGCTCATGATGATGTCTGGCCTATTTTCTCACATATCGAGCTACTTGTCGTCTTTCATTTGACACATCGAATGCGAGTTCTCTTTTGAGTTTTTTTTTTAAATGATCACAAATTATTTCATAAAGAAAATTTACAGTTGAAATTGATAAATCTAAAAAGATTTATATTACAAGCCTAATTAAACAAAAAAATCTATAGCATTCACACATACAAAGTGGCGGACTTTGTCTTAATTTCTAATATCTCAGAAGACAAGATCACGTAAGTGTGGTTTGTCTAAGAGGTTCGAGGTAACCAAACTTCCACCTCACAAGTAGAAAAATGAGATCACCACATCCATTCTTTAAAAGAGATGGAGGAGATCGACACTTCCATTATCTAAAGGAGAAGGAGGAAAAACCACAACTTTAAAAGAAGGAGCGTGGGACAAATCAGGAATAAGCCTATTCCTTTTTATTATTACAAACATAACACCAAAACAAAGAATGAAAATACGCAAAACAATATAATGACAAGCACTACAACCAAACAAGAAAGAAAAAAACAACACAACAAAACCAAAAGGAGCGAAACAGTGGGCGGTGGCGGCACATGGCCCTGCAATGGCGGCACGTGGGGGCCACGCGCCACCCTAAGAGAGTCCTTAGCCGTCATCTCAAGATTTACCAGTGGGACTGAGTTCAGAACCACCACGCAGAAGGCGGTGGAGCTCACGGGTTGGAGTCGTGTGGATGCACCGCTCCAACTTCGACTCACGCATATCGGCGACGCGCCGCTAATCTCGGCGAGCCCTTCTGCAGTCTGGAAGATCGACACTAGATGAACCCAATGGTGACGCACGTACTGACCGGAGACCATCGGTGAGTGTCCCAACGCCTGTTCAACGTTCCACCTGCAAAAAACAAGAAAAATAGAAAACCAAAAAAAAAAAATGGAAGAGGAGGGAGGGAGGGAAGTAGGGCTCAGCTCCCACCCTCCCTCAGCAGCGGCTAGGTTTAGGAGGGTTTCTAGAGAGAAATGGTTTCCGCACAAAGAAGAGCGAGGAACACTCAGTTCTCTTTGAGTTCAAAGATATATATATATATATATATTATATATATATATATATATATTACTAAACATTATGACAATGTAGAGAAATATTATATCTTCTGTTCTCAAGACCTCGTCAGCACTGATCTTCATATATATATATAAGGGCCACATAATTAAGCACTTGAGCCTCAGGCAGTAGACCCATTAAGCACTTGGGCCTCAGGCCGAATTAATTGCTCTTTTGCTAGGGCAAAAAGAGGTCATGAGTGCGTTTGGATAAGCAGATTTAGATCTAAGACATTCGAGAGTTTTCAATATTTGCATAGAATATTGTACTGAATCATGAGATGGTGGTTTAATTATTTGATATGCTACAAACTTAAGATGTAAGATTTCTTCATGAGTTGGAATCATTAACAGGAAATAGAGGAAATTATGATGTTTGCCTATGATGTTTATGTTGATAGTGACTCCCACTTCGTACGTAATTCATGCTGATAATTTGGTTATATATATTATATAATATATATATATAGGGTCGGAAAAAAGTGTGCATTGTCACAAAGTTTCGTGGCCTTCATTTCCATATAGAAATTAACTAAACGACATGCAAACACATTAATATAATATGGCAGTTTAGGTCGAGGCCAGTCGTAGCTAGCCAGAATATTTAATGCTTTAATGAGTTTAAACACCACCCAGTAGTTAATACTCAGTTTTTACCCCTAATCTTTTTCAACATCTAGTTTAACGTACATGAGAGGGGCGGACCTACAGCTAAGGTAGACGTCCCATGCTAATAAGGTATTATGCACTAGGCCATGGAGGGCCAATAATATGGGCGTAACAAGTGGACAATTAATATATGATATTATGCATCAAACAACTCCCTATGCATGCATGTGGTTAACTAGGACCGTTAGATCATGTCTTAATATAGCTGTGACGCTCGACACCCTACGAGTTTTCCAATGATAACAAGCTAGCTAGGTAACTTTGAGGATGGTCAAAGTGTGAAATTAAGTGATTTGTCATGGCACGACAATATATGTGCAACAGTATTTATGAAAAAATTGTTTGCCATGAAAAATTATTATTTATAAGGGACCTACTACAATGCCGTCTGGAGCTTATCATTTTAGGCTATCGTTAAGCATATTTCATCTTTTTATTTTTTAATTTTTATTCTTATTTTTTAATCATTTTATAAAAGAATTAGAATATATAAAACTATATCAATATATTAATAACTACTTCCTTAATTATTAAGATAAAAAAAATTCAAAAATTAAAAAATATATATGAAGTATAAAGAAAAATGTCAAATTTAATTGACATACAAACATTATTCTATTTATAATGAAGACAAGCATATTTTTATATAAAAAAAATAACATTAAACTTTTCTTCCGGGCGGGACCCTTTCAACCCTAGCTAGCTAGGCTTTTCTCTTCGTATTATTGATCAAATAAAACAGGAAATTAGCTATTCGAAAATAAGCTGATCTCATTTTAAAATTTATTATTATATTTTTTTAAATTTTTATATAAATTATAATAAATAATTTAATTTTTTATTTAATTTTTTCAAATTTTAATATAAAAACAATATTAAAAAACAATATTTTATTAACCATTAAAATTTAATTTAACACACCTCGTATCATTTTATCTTATCCCTCAATTTAAATCTCAATTTAAATGATTCCTAAAACTTGTTTATAATGAAGAGAAGCTTATTTTAATAAAAATAAATAAAACCCATGTTTGCAATTATGCTCTAGTCACCCTAAACTCTAGAAATCGAACCTAGCTACTCCGTAGCTATGATTAATTGCTACGAGTTGTTATGATGATATGGTCTATTCAGCTTGGAAGATAAGATAATAGCAAAAGTAGTGCGATGAAAATTAAAGGGATTAATGAAGACTAGTGAATTAATGAGCAGCCATACGCGGGCTCTTTATACAGTAAAAAAAATGGACTTTTATAATAAAAAAATGTATTTATATTAATTTTAATTATAAATAATTATTTTATAAAAATTAATTAATTACAAATAAATAATTTTTTTATAACGTTACCACTCATGAAAACTCCAAGAAATTAACTGATATTATAAAGTAGTAAGACACCAAAAAAATTTAAAGTTGTTCACTAGCTCTTAGATAACACTTATATCATTATAAGGAAATTGATTAATTTTAATTATTTATTTTTTTTATTAAAATAGTTATTATCTATTAAAATGAATTTATTTTCAAAACGAATAATCATTTTTTTCAAATAATTTATTATGGATACTCTCTTTTTTTATAGTATATATATATATATATGCACTCAAAATATTATTTTTCAAAAAAAATTATTTTTCAAAGTTCTTCACATGGAGGGAGGGCACACATGGAGTTTAAAAAAATTATTTTTCAAAGTTCTTCACATGGAGGGAGGGCACACATGGAGTTTGGAACAATTTTATAGTTTGTGTGTGCATATATATATATATATATATATATATATATGTATGTAATGCAGTTCATAAAATGGTGCTGAAATAGAATTCTATAATTTGCAGAAGAGAGATGTTCTTACTTTATAAATAATCAATGTATACGTTTTATGAATACTTTTCCTTTTACAAATGATATCAAAGACGCGTTTTTACTACACGTGGTACTCGGACATGACCTTGTGCACGTACAGGAATATGACTCCTGAGGCCGAGAATCGAGATCGATATCAGAGATTTGAGTGAGGAGGATAAAGTTCATGTCTTGATTACGCATGCAAGCAAATCCTTCCTAGTACTGCAGACCCATAAAAAAATTAAAAATTAAAAATATATATATAAATAATTTCATAAATTAATATAATTTTATATAATTAATTAATT
Organism: Platycarya strobilacea; assembly: GCA_036898215.1. NCBI lineage: Eukaryota > Viridiplantae > Streptophyta > Magnoliopsida > Fagales > Juglandaceae > Platycarya > Platycarya strobilacea. The sequence goes on from CM072548.1 coordinate 6,921,043, forward strand.
TTTTTTTTTATAATAAAATAATTTTACAATTTGAACAATCACATCTTATCATATCAGTTAATCACATCTTATCATATCAGTTGATGAATTATTTTTTTATAATCTATTTCTGACTAAGTATTTCCCAATCCCTTAATTGTTGGTTGCCGACTAAGTAATACAAATTGGCTTAATTTCCTGCATGCTTAGATATTAGATTTTAAATATGCAGATCAAGCTAATTGATTCTACTATTTGAGAATGTACTCTACTCCAGATGGAGTCTCCCCCCACTAAGTCCCATTTCAATCTTTCAAGACCAAATCTTCTTCAATAGCTAGCTTGGCTAGCATCCTTAACTCAAGTATATATCCCCCTGATCTCCTGAGTCCCTCCAAACTGATCTAAATATAGTTATATCAGAGAATAGATTGCAGCTCTAAATAGCAGAATTTAGCAGAATGAGTTATAACAGCATATGCCCAAGATTTCCCTCCGAGATGCATACTAATTAGTTTCCACTTGAAAGATAAAGCATTATTTACCAAAATTAAGCACAGTTCCTTACCAAATAAACATGAACATCAAAACAACATTGTAAAGCAACATACCAATACCAAGCACATACACTAACTGGTCACATTGAAACGACAAATCTCCCCCTCTTTCTATACCATATTATACGTACCCACCCTTCCCCATAAACACTTCAAAGAAGGGGAAAAAAGGTAAATTAAGTGAAAAAATAATTAGTTCCTCAAAAGATCTTCATTGAGGACTGCAACATATATCCCAGACCCCATCTAGAAACAAATAGATAGTAGAAAAAAAGACATGGTCATGATCATATATATACATACAATAAACTCGAACTTTCTAAGCTCGGAAGTTTCTTAATTCTCCGAAGGATCCTCAATATTTTCAACTAAAACTAACCTTCCATAGTACTGCGTAGGTGATTGTGAAGATAATGATTATACCCAAGTCGATGAGATGAAGATCAGGATCCGAGGTTCCTCTCAGCGCAACTAGTGAGTCGACTCAACCTTGAAAATAAAACTAACAGGCTGATCCTTTGCTGCTGACATGATCGCTCCGATCCAAGCTCCTCTCAACTTTACTCCAACGAAATATCTTGCTCCTTTTTTGTTTTGTTATTATTTTTTTCAAACTTTGCTTTTGAAACCCGCCCCACTGTGACCATAAAATTCACTAAAAAACAAGAGTAATCAATAGAAACCTAAGTAACCAGCAATGACCCAGATAAGATGACTAAAAAGGAGGGAGACAAATGGAAAATGATCATCTTTGGTTATGCTAGATCAGAGAAGTGACGGATGACCCGATGTTTCCCGGATCATTCCAACCACCAATGTTGGTTGCATTCCAGTAAAGGGAATTAGGATCCGACAGGCTGATTTGATCGAATTGGTTTTGGCAAGAACCATTCCAATTCAACCTGTGTTGACCGTTTTCTACTTTCACTTCTTTCATGGCAATCTGATGAGCTTCACCATTACCCACTATTTGCAAGCCTTCAAATGGCGCTGAGCTTTGGAAATGACTGGGTGCGCGAGTGTCTTTGATACCATCATTGACGAAATTCTGATGCTGAAAGCTAGAGGCAAGCAGGGAAGCGATGGTTGGAGTAGTGGTAGTAGTAGAAGCCGAGGAGCCGAAGATGGAATTATAACCTGAAAGGAGCGAGTTTGATGTAACCACGTCTTGGATTTTCTTAGCACGATTAAACCCATTTCGGTAATCATGATTCTGATCTCCAGCAACATCATTAGACATAATTCCAGAAGAAAACCCTAGTCCAAGAGCACTCAGCTGAGGCTGGAGATCATAATTACCAGAAACATGAGTTTCCACATTGGAAACTCCGGGATTGAATCTGGAAAATGGATCGAGACTCATATCAGAAGGGTTACGGGATAACCCATAAAACAAAGGGTTGATATGATTTGTTGTAGTTGAAGATATATCAATGTGTAGTTGAGATGGAGGATCTGGATTTGCACTATGAGCTGAAGAAGAAGCGCCATCAATGGCAGAAGTTGCAGGTCTCTTCACGCGCTTGTTTTTCCTGCATCCACCGCCGACAGGAACGTTTCTCAGGGTTCCACCTCTTGTCCAGTACCGTTTGCAGGCCTTGCAGAAGTGCCGAGGCTGAGACAAGCTGTAGTTATTGTAGTAACAGAACTTTGTGTTAGATGAATCGCAGCGCGGACATCTGAGGGCTTGCTGCTGTTGCTGATTCTGTTGCTGCTGCTGCTGCTGCTGTTGTGGTTGGTCAAGAACTAGTTTTTCCATCACCATACCCGTAGAAGCCATCAAGCTGTTTCGATCATCTATTTGATTCTGCACAGGGAAAAAGAAAAGAGAGAGCTTGAAGTGGCGTTTTAGGGTAAAATAACCACACAGGAGTCATATTCTCTTCCAAAAGCATAGCAACAAAAATGAGAGTTGGGGTCATGTTCAGTCTAATAATTGAGAGAGAGAGAGAGAGAGAGAGAGGGAGGTGGCAGAGAGAGAATAACCTGTGACCATTCGTTTGTAGTTGGAGGGATGACAACCATCTTCTCACAGTTACCCAACAATTTCTGATCTCCCAAAGGAATCGTTGAAACAAAGAGTAAATAGACAAGAGCAGGTGGGGACGTGAGTCTTTCTTGCCGGGGTTGAAATATTACGAGAGAGAGAGAGAGAGAGAGAGAGTAATTACTTTGCAACTACATTATTTTTAACCTAATTTCACGTGATGGGGGCTGGTCCGAAATCGAATTTGAGTAGATCATCATTATTTTAAGAGGATTTGAATAATGAAAAGAATAAAGACATTCGAAATTCAAGAAGAAGACGGGGAGATAAAGTAACATTAATAGAGATGAATCTTGGGGAGAAGTTCAAGAAAGAAAGAAAAAAAGAGCATTAATATACGTGAGAGATCCTGACTACACATTCAGCATCACTACGTCGTAAAATTCCTTTGTACAGATTTAGATGTCGATATGTATTAGATAAGAGAGGGAATCCCCAAGAGCTAGCTAGCTTGATAGCTCAACGCCCGATGCAGTCACACACGGCAAATCCCACTTCTACTTTATTTATTCCCTCATCATCATATATTCTACACCACCCATTTCAATTATTTTTGGCCCTCCTTAATGGGTTGTTATCTAACCCCAATTAATCTTCTTTCGACTGTGCTTGATTGTACCATTTTTCAGTACTGTACCCTTATTTCATCGTCACAATAAAGCGTATTTAGCTTGGTCAATTATCACAGGACGATCGAGACCCATGAATTTGTAGAAAAAATACGTTTAGAGATCTTGAATAAACATAACGGTTTTAAAAGAGTTTTAATGAAAATACTAATTATTAATGCTTCTTTTAATGAAAATACTAATTATTAATGCTTTCAACTTGATGAAAATTCCCTTCCAATAAAAGTTTCAAACTATATATTGTATAGAAGTACTCTTAAAAATTAGTCATGATATTGTTAGAGTTCATTGAAATATTATCAAAAATAATTAATTTCTCTTTTTAATTAATGTGAAATTACATACACTATTTATCATTATTCATACTATATGTTATATCATGTTACTTCTTTTAGAGGAGCTATACATGATGACTGACATAATTAATTGAAACTTTATTCTTAGACATTCACTAGTGCGATTTGAATAAACAATCAAATAATTTATAGAAGGTTTAATACAAATTAGATAAACAATTTGAATGGTATAGACTCCCATAAATCATAGGTTGTATAGATTAGATATGAGATGTTTAATTATGAGAGAGAGAGAGAGACTGAGAGAGTGTTAAATTGAGCAGCTTCTGCACTATGGCTTTACATATGAATTTGTTTACTGTACGCACTATGTCGCTTTTGGACTAATATTAATGATGGTGTATGATACGTACTTTTAGTTAACAATTTAATACTCATTACAAAAAATATATATTTATAATACTTTAATTATAATTAGATCATAAATAATATTTTTTATTATAATTAAAATATCACAAATATATATATATTTTATAGTGCCTATATATAGATGATCACTATTAGGACGAAGACGTGCTATTAATGAAGGATGAAGAAGAAGAAGAAAGGTGAGGAGAGACTTCATTTTTTGTCATAACGGACAGCAAATTTCCAAAACGAAAAGACAGATGTAGATGTATCCCCAATTGTCAGTCCACATCTCAGATAGAAAACATAGGAAGACCGCGCTCTGTTTCGCAATGGCTGGCTAGTCTTGCTGCATCATGTGTCTGCTTCTTTCACCCAGTTTGGCCTGTAAAAAGAATGACAGACCAATAAGATAAAAGGGAAAAAGAAACCGTTAATGGCTTCTGGGGGAAAGAGAGAGTGGAGCCCTGATGCGCAGAGCCATGTGGTGGGCAGCTCAGCTGCTGAGGAAAAAGAAGAAAAAGCGAAGAACAGTTTGGGGAACAAACGGATTTTGTAGTCCCCCAAGGGATCTTCTCCTCCACCCTACATCACATCATTATTCTTCCACAGATCATCTATGCTTGTTGAGCTTTAACCTAATCTTTATAAATTGGTAACAAACAACATTAGATTTAATTTACCATATATTCTTAAATATTGGAGTGTGGAGAAAGTGTATAATATGTTAACTTAACAGCTAGCAGGTTAAAAGTATATAATTTATTGGCATGTTGGATCCTATTCCTTGCATAGGCATGATGCTTGTCCACCTAATAATATGAATGAGAACTGTTATAGTTAATATTAAATTCATAAATTGATGTGATTTTATATAATACATTAAATTTATTTTATATTAGAATTAATTTTATAATATAACATATTACATCACTATATTAATTTAGAGAAATCCTGGGGGTCGAATTCCCTCACAAAAACAGTTTCTGTCGTCGCCGACTACCGAGGGCATCCATGCCCATACCATTGCGACCGCATCTGGAAATGACGCATTTCGAATTTAAGGCTACTTAGGGAAGGTGGAAGGTTGTCGCGGATCGTCGTCGCAGGGGTGAGGTAGCCAGAGGGAGGTGGTCCGATGGTATGAGCAGTGTTGCCCCCAGTGGCCGGCAGCAACTTCGTCTGAACTGAGGCCGAACACCTCCCTATCTATCACATGAAATCATCTTTATTTTATTTATTTTATTGTATTTTTCATCGTGTTTTCTAAATTTTATTTTTTTATTATGTTTTTTATTGTGTTTATATTGTATTTTCTAAAATTTTTATTGTATTTTTATTAGAAACTGCTTTTTATACTGGGGACAGCCAGACCGATTGCAGAGTCACTCATTAATTTATGAATTTATTTTGTTTAATTTTTTTTATAGTTAAAATATTTCCAATATGAATAGGTATATATATATATATAAGGGCGCCTAGGAGGTCTTAGTAACAAGTACAAGAACTGGCCGTTACGATTATGGAAACAATATCGCTATTTACTAATTCCAGCAAAAAGCGGGGTCGACTATATATGGGGCCAAGTGACAGTGGGAAAGATGCAAGGGAACGATTCAAGTAGTCCATTCATCACTTAATGCATATCTAAAACAGGGTAACAGTACTGTTTAATTTAACCTAATCTTTTTGTAGTAAACGCGGTTTATTGGCATTGGAGTGAGTCAATTTTTCAGACGTGGATGTGGAGGTGCAGGTGGGCCCTATCCACCCACACCAGTCACCACCCACCACTGCCACCACCAAGCAAGAGATTCCAATTTGGCAAGCATGAAAGAAACCCAACGTGCACGATAAAGGTAATAAATCTGCAATTTGAGAGAGAGAGAGAGAGAGAGAGAGTGAGAGAGAGAGAGAGACTTTGGGGTCTAGCTTAGGGGGACCAGACCAAAGCATCAATTAAATCCAAGCCAACTGTATCAATCAAAGGCTGACCATGTTGCACCCAAAAACAATGTGCAGAGACAAAGATTCACTCTACATTTAGTATTCTTCTTTTAATTCTCGCCGCTTAAAGTGTTAATTAATTAAAAGATAGTATGCCCTCTCAAAAGCTATCTATTTTTATATTTATATAGAACTAGGGCAAACTCGAAATTTGGTTCAGTACTACTAGTTAACGATGAAAAATATAGTTTTGGAATTTCAGATATTGGAAAAGAAAAATGATATATACATAGATTTGTAAGCGGCATATAGTCATTTTAAAAAATATAATAAATATATATGAGACTCATTTAAAAAAAATTAATTTTTTTAATAATCGATCTCATTTTTTATCAAAATAATTGTATATTATTTGTAATTTTAGGACTATACGAAACATTATTTATGAAAAAATATGAATGGATTCTTTTGATCGATGGCCATATCTATATCGCAGACTTATCCATCATGTACCTGCTGCATGTACTACGTAATTATACATTATGTTGTATGAACGTGGCGATGGGCTGTTAAAAAAAATACCAAAATAGGTTGTCAAGTGGGAGAAACACACATGCTGTCGTTCATAACAACCCAAGCAGACAAATCTCATGATCATGCATATTTCAAAGATGTACTCATTAATAATCTGGAGCCAATAATATTTTACGTTCACATTACCACTATGCATCTGTCATGAATACAAGTCTATATCATGTAGAGGGCTGGCTCGTAAATCAAGAGAGAAAAAAAAAACCGTGGACCATATTATATTATCATGTTTGGTGTATGTATAATCTGAAGTTGGGTCCAGTACTTGAAACTGCAAAGGCATTAACATAGCAATGAAGACCCGCAAGGCGCTTCCACATCCACATGTAGACAATCATGGTTAATCCTTTCTCTGGTAAATTGATACTCATGACCAGCAAGTTTTCAGTATCTGCATGATTGATCCTGCCATCAACAAAAGCGATATTTATAAATGAGAAATATTGTATTCATTCATATTATAAAATTAAATGAGGACTGTTACAATTATAAAAAAAATTTATAAAGAAAAATTTACAAACTAATGCAATTTTATAACAATTATTAGATTTATTTTATAATAAAAATAATTTTATAATCTGACATATCACATCAAATTACAACAGTTTATAAAATTTCTTTAAGTAATATGATAAATTGTACATATAGTAGAATTTAAAATGTATTTAAATAGTGAGATGAGAAAAAAATACGTTGAGATGATTATAAATAATAGTAAGATTGTTAAGCTAAAATGAGTTTAGATAACATGAGATATGAGATGATTTTATTTCATCTCTATATGCAAAAGGGCATGCAATAATGTATCATATAAAGTTATGTTTTATTCTTTTAAATTTTTTTGTGACTATATATAACTAGGGACGGAACTATACTAAGGGGCTTAAGGGGGCTCCCCCCCCCCCCCCAAAAAAAAAGTGATAAAAATTAAATTTTTAAATTTTTTTTTATAAAGTGGACTATATAAAATAAAATAAAAAAGTAGTATTTAGCCCCTCTTAATTTATTTATTTTTTGTTCTTGGCCCCCCTAAAACAGATTTTTTGGATCCGCCCCTGGCTAGTCTACAACACTTAATCTCTTTTAAATTTGCATGTAAAATTACTCCATGACGAACTAAAATCTTTAGGTATCTAATTAATTGCCATTAAATAAATTTATAAAAGAAAAAGGGATCGATTTGGAAGGTCCGTCACTTTGAATATATATATATATGATCATCATGATATTATATGTCATCAAATAATTAAATTAACATGCTAAATGTAATATCTATAATCATGAATATGATTGAGGGCTATGATCATCAAAATTTAAAACCTGACCTGTGTATGCATGGGCTATTGCGCCATTATTGATTGTGCCACTACTACTGAAACATGATAATGAAGATCAACAGAAATTGACAAGAGAGTCAAACCTGGGAAATGTCCCCGAAGGAGCAGTGAGAATGGAAAATTCTAGTAAGGTTCTCATGCATGTTGATCATATATTTTGTCTTTTAATTGGAGAATCTAATGCATGCCTTCACAATATTGTGATAAATTATATTATATGGAGGTTGGACGGTAGCAGCTGATCTGGACTGTTGCTTTTGGAAGTTTCAAATGGCGCCGGTTCTGTGGGACCTTGAGAATGTTGAGAGGGCCGATTCCTATTGTTATTTTAATTGCGTATGCCGTAAACAAATATATATATATATATATATATAGTTTTTCTCGGAGACAGTCCAAATCTTAAAAGAGAAGTTCTGTTTGAATTCAGATATGAGATGAGATCAGTTATAAATAATAATAAAATAAATGGTTAAAATGAATTGAAATTTAAAATGAGTGATTGAAATTAGTTGAAAATACGAAATGAGATGAGATGAGTTGAACCCATTTAATAAAACAAACGTACCTAAAAAGTCTATGAGAATATATATAGAAACTCATGATAAATGGATCAGTTCTTCAATTTGAGGCTTTTCCACGGCCTTATCGATAATCTAAAAATTAAAAAAAAAATTATGAAAGGTGATTATTCTATTCTTGAGAATGAAGAGAAAAATAATATGAAAATGATATGGTGGTAAGATGGGTCTCTCAAGCCGTCAACTTCATATCTTCAAGCAAATATTATTAAGAGATCTTCTCTGAATTATATATAATACTTGCATAATTAATTCTACTCAAATTATCCTTTAACCTTGTCCAATACTCATGTCCGCAGTCCTCAACCATCCAGATTTTTGGACCGCAATATATATATATATATATATATATATATATTTATATTATCATAGTGGAATATTGAACATAACATATGCTACGTACAAATAAGCAAACAACATATATATGTTTGGATCTTGCAAAATTTGAAAGACTAACATTCAAAAAGCATGAAAGAAGTTATATTACATTCAATCATTTTTATAAATTTTTTATGCCCTCAATTAATATGATTAGTCAAAATAATTATTTTATATAAAAAAAATATGCAGTTAATTATATTAATAAAGTATATAAAATATACATAAAAATAATTGTATATACAATTTATAATATATATATATAAATAGATAGATAGATAAATAAATAAATAGATCAGTAGACAGAAATAGTATTAGTGTTTCAACTAATGAATTGAGGTCACTAATGTTGGATTTGACTCTTTACTCTTACAGTAGAACTTAAATATTGAAAATATAAGCGCTAATCAAGCATTTATAGGTTGAAAAAATCTCAGGCAGTGACTGTAACCCATGTCATGAAGCAAATAGTACTATTAGAGTATTAATATTGGTTTTATTAAGATTTATCATCAAAAGTTGATAAAAAAAAAATATAAATTTACATACATATAAAAAATAAATTGTCATATTTAATCAAATATAACCAAAAAAAGTATAGAAAATAATATAAAAGTAATTTTTACTTAATTTTTGAAATTTGATAAGTTACTATTGAGAAATTAAATAAAAATTATTTTTATACTATTCTTCATACTTTCTTTTAAAATATAACAAATTTATATATATATAAATTTATATTTTTTTTATCAATTTTTGATAATAAATTTTGATAAAATCAATATCAATATTCTTAATAATCATGTACAAAAGAGGCCAATTTGAAATATTTTAAAATCTAATATAATACATTAAATTACCTCAATTTATAAACCTGTATCTAACATGTTTTCCTATATTTAAAAACCTCCCCATGATTTGAATTCGAAATGAGAAATGACCTGATATTTTTGCTGTAAGTACGTACGTGCGTACGTGTGGCCCAGACTACCACGCATGCACTACCACGTACGCACTTATTGAGAGGAAGGAGTACCAAATTGTACATTCATGCCTGCAGATTTCAAAGTCCTGAAAGAAAGGAATCGCTTCAAAACAAATTGATCGACCCCTGTACAGTAATTAATGGAAGGAACAGAAGTTGGGGATCAGGATCACAAACCGACATGGAAGAAGACAAAACATCAGTCTGAGGAATTATTATCATCATTAACATATGTAGCTTGCTGGCTGCCTGATCGATTAATATATTTATAATAAGGTCACAAAAATCATATATATATATATATATATATAAACTGCTTGACATAATATTACTATTTTACCGACACATTATCGTTGTTTTTGCAGACACAACGTCCATGCACATGATGTCACACATATTTGATTTTGACATATAATCTTTAACATTTTAGACACTCGATCGGGGGGGTCAATCATGTCGTAGCCATTATTACATATATTTGTCACCTTAATCAATCTAGCTAGTACTTATTTGCCTTTATAATAATTTAATAGACGATATTTACAACTATAAAGAATGTAAACATTATGTATTCTTCATAAAATAAAATAATTAATTAATAAATATTATTTTAATAATATATATAATTCTAATTTCTCTTGTCCTTGCACAACCTAACACGTAAAATATACTTAATATATTTTTTCACCCTGAAAATGATAGTAAAGACTGATGCTTGGCCGCATCGATCCCACTATGGACGGACCAGAGTGGAACACCTTTTATTTTTATTTTTATTTTTATTTTAAATTTTTTTGGCATGTCACGTTGATAGCTAGCTAGGCACAATAGTAACATATCTATTACATATATATCTATATATCTATATAGATATCCGTTTTGCAAATTTAAATGGGTATGATATTGTTTTGTTGGGACTCGTATTAGAAAAATGACAAACCCTAAACTCAAAGCACTAGGCATCATCATTATGACCTGCATGCAGGATTGGGACCACCAATTGATAACTAAAGCCTTATTTTATAATCATGGTTGATTAGGGGTCAAACTCAAATAATTTTGTTTTTTTTTTCTTAATTTTTAATCTACTTGCCAAAAAAGCCATTAATCAAGCCGCATTTAGTTCATGATGTGGTCCCTAAGCACCGTTTAGCAAACAATTTGGGCCTACTAGATTAACAGATTGATCTGGTCGAATGGCCCGTTACGATCTCTGGGCTATTAGGCTTGGATTATTCGATTGGAAAGCGCACTGGCCCTGTGTCATATCATGAAAGCCCAAATGGCTGCTGCAATCTAATGCTACTTTGTAAAGCTTTCAGCCACCTGAAATTCCGCGCATGCTACTTTGGAATTAGATTTTTTTTTTTTTTATTGTTCTTTAAATTTGAATTAAAAATTTTAATCTAAAAGAAAATAAATTGAGTCAACCAATACAGTTATGTAATTTAATTAAAAGTAAATCTAATTTTAAAGAAATTTATTTAAATACAAAAAAAAGTCAATTTTTATAAAACAAAATTTATTTGTAATTAAATTACATAATTATATTAGTTGACTTAATTTATTTTCTTTTAGATTATTCAAAAAAATCATGTACTAGAATTTTAATTTAGATTTAAAGAATAAAAAAGTTAAGTAAATAATAATAATAATAATAATAATAAGATTTTGATAGTGATTCTATATATAGGTCATAGAATATGTAAGAATCGTGAAATTGTTTTAAAAAATATTAAAAAATATTTTTTTTCTTATGGATTTTAATCTTTTTTTTTTTAAATAATTGTATAATGTTTGGACACTAACGATAGTAACTATCATTTCTTCCAAACACGATTCTCACCATTACCAAGGATGGTTTTAATTCGATGAGATTGTGGGACGTACTTGATTTTGTAACGGCAGAGCCGCAGAGGGATAGAGATCATGAGGGTGGTAACCACACGAAATTAACAGATTCAAATTTGATATTAGTGGATTTGAGTCAATTGTTAGTTTGATATTAGCAAGTTTGAATTAAAATGGGCTGACCTATTAAAATGGGCCGTCAATCTGCCTAATTCAACATCTACTCAATTTTATCCGTTTAAAATTTTATTTTTAAATCACAAGTTAATTATTGTTGAGTTATAATATTAGTATTTTTTGTATGTTCATATTTTTATTGTTGAGATTGCAATTCTATAACCATACTCATTATATTTGTTATTGTATGGCTTATAATATTGATTTTATTATAGGTTAAAAATTAAAAAATATTGATATTTTCTGTTAGTTGTTTGTTTTTTACATATTGTGACTACTAATAAACATAAATTTTAACTTATGTGAAATTATGTTAATTATGTCAAATAATTTATGTGTGTTAATTCAATCCATTTATGTCTAACAGATTTAAATAGGTCATGTTGACATATTTATAATTAATTATTAAAATGGTCAAAACAGATGACATGATAGGATCTATTATTTGAATGGGTCAAGTTGGGATTTGAAAATTTAACATATTTAGCTTAACATTGACCCATATAATCAAATGGTAATGATTTGACATGATATAAATATGACCCATAAACATAAATTGCTGGCTCTATTAGACACGTTAATGTCTCACCTTTAGGCTTGGTTTGCTTACAGGGATAAAATCAAAAATCAAAAGCATATCTAAAATATATCATTCTATTTTTTCAAATCTCCATACAAAATATAATAAAAAATTCAACTTTTTTAAATTTTAAAATACCATGTTCAAATTCCAAAACAAAACTAATATTAAAAAACTATATTATAATAATATGTATTTTTTTAATTTTATCTTATTTCATTTTATTTCTAAAAATAAACCAGTCTTTAATATCTACGATTCTATATGTTTATTTTTATTTAGTGAACCATCAATGAAAAAAAATCTGACATACTTATATGAGTGTCGCTTTGAAGCTGGCCATCTGAAGGTAAGAGTTTAACCGCCTCCACTAATATTCGGCCACATCAACAATTTCATTGAATTTACAATAGCTTCGTTACACTATATAATAAACTCTAATAGAATAGAAATTGAATGAGACGGAAGTCAAAAGCCCCATTCAGAACTTAGTCTGTCGATTCGCACCATCTCTGTTGCTTTGCACCACTGCACGACACAAGTTTCATCATGCATCAGTTCTGCCCCCATGAGTCATTCGCCCACCATTAATTTTGCACCATCCGTTGCCTACCATCTCCATCGTTCAAAACATCCATCACCGACCATGTTTTCTTTTATTCGTCATCAAATTGCAAAAATAGAAAAGTAGTGTTCATGTATGTCCAAACCCATAGAGTAAACAGTGCACGACAATAGGAATAGAAAATAGATACACAACAAAATAGGGGTTTGACCTTTGAAGGTGGTGGATTTTGATGCCTAGAAGGTCACCGCTCGAAGTTTCGACGCCCGTTGAGAGGTTCATCGCATTAACTCTAGTTGTCGACTTCTAGGGTCATGTATTCGTGAGGCTTGGGAGAAAAAGGTCGAATCTAGAAGGGTGGGTCTAGGGGAAATGTCTCTGGTTAGAAGAGATAGTCAGTTCTAGGAGTATGCGTCATCGTCATTTGTGAGGGAAGAAAGGTAGCTCCAAGCAAGTCCATGGGATTGGAAGAGTAAGGCCCGTTTGGATTCAGAAGTAAGTTAAGCTCATCTCAACTCACTTCCATTTCATCATTACATTTTTATAATTTTTTATACAAAATACAAATTCCTATACACATTTTTCAAATTCCAATACACATTTTTCAAATATTAAAATAATAATAATATTAAAAAATAAACTAAACTCATCTCATCTCCAAATTCAAACAAAGACTAAATAGAGTTCGTGAGATTAGAACTTGGAAGAGAAAGAGTTTGGCTGGAATCCTATGTTTTGTGGGTCATGATAACTTTCTTAGGAGGTCCATGTGACAATATTTCATTAGATGTTATTATTTAGGCATCATCGAACTGACGTACTAGAAGATTTTTTTTCTCTCTCTCTCTCTCTTTCTTTCTCTCTCTCTCTCTCTCTCTCTCTCTCTATATATATATATATATAAATATATATATATATCAGGAACAAGGTGCATTTATTCTTGAAAGAAATATTTTTGAAAATATTAGTTTGGCTCAAGAAATAATTCATAGTATAAACAAGTCTCATTGGAAGGCAATGTGGTGTTGAAAATTGATATTGTAAAGGCCCATGATAGTATCATAAACTGGGATTTTTTGTTACATATTTTTAAATAGATGGGTTTTTCAAAAATGGTTTGTGATCTCATAAATCAATGTGTTTCGTTCTCCTTGGTTGTCTCTGGTGATGAATGAACTTTCAAAAAGGTTTTTTCTGGAGGTGTAAGAAAAAATTAAAAAATTGAAAAATTGAACCGAACCAATGAAATCGGCCTTATTTTGGGTCGGTCCGGTCTAGAACCGATTTCCACAATGTAAAAATCAGCCGGTACGGGTCCTGTTTTTATTTTAAGCTTTCTAGTACCAAACTGGTTCGATGTAAAAGATATTTTTAATTAATTTTTTAATATTATACATAATATTTTTTATATTAGATATTATAATATATAATTTACATTTTATGGCCTCATACTAATGGTGTAATACATATTACATAAGTAATATACTTTAAGTCTATATATAAATTATTATATAAATTATTATACTAAATAATTACATATAAAATAATGATATAAAATACTAATAATATTAGCATTAGTATACTAATACTATCACTATTAATGATATAGTTAAAAAAAATTAAACTAATTATAACAAATACTAATATATGATCATTTCAATCATCATAACTAATACTAATAAACTAATAAACTAATAGAGACCAATATTAAAATGGAAATATCAGATCAGAATCGAAAAAATTGGTACTATCGATTTTAAAGAGTAATCAACACTTAATCAATTTTAAAAAAATACAAAATCGGTGATATCAATTCGATTCTAGATTTTGTCCAAAACTGAACCAAATCAGATATGTTACACCCCTATTTTTTTTTCAGCTAGTCGTGGATTGTGACAAAGAAATCCTATCTCGTCATATCTTTTTCTTATGACGAAGGAAGTTCATTTTTCTAGATGGCCCTTGCCTTTCTATTATCCCCGGGGTATGCCTATTGACTCTAATCTTCTTTATGCAGATGATATTGTTATTTTTTCTAATGGAAATGAAACATCTATAAAGTCTATTTTAGATATTTTAGATATTTATGAAGACTGGTCGGGACAAAGAGTGAGCAAAGAAAAATATTCTATTATTTTTTCCAAAAGTATATCTTTGCATAGAAGACACTCTATTCTCAGTATCAACGGGTTTGTTGAGGGCACTTTACCTTTCATGTATCTTGGTATTCCCATTATCTCTAGAAGACTTAAGGCTATTCATATTGATGATATGGTGAGCAAGATTCGACGTTGTGTAAGGGTGTGGAAAAATAAATTCTTGTCTATTGGGGATCGACTTTTATTGATTAAGCATATTCTTGCAAGTATTCTCATATACATTTGATTGTTATTCATACACCTCTTTGAGTCTTTACCAATATTCATAAATGTGTTAGTAGTTTTTTCTAGGGTTCTAGGGAGGGGAAATCAAACAAACATCGGTATTCTTGGAAGAATATTAACAGGCCATGTCAAGAGAGCGGGTTAGGTATAAAGGACCTTCAAGATGTTCAAAAATCTCTTCATATGAAATTTGCTTGAAAAGTCATTAAGGAGGATTCCCTTTGGTCGAATGTCTTTCGGGGAAAATACATAAAAGAAAAATATCATATTTCTATTGTCAATCAAGTGAAAGAAAGTAGATTTTGGAAAAGAACTGTTTCTTGTAGGTAAGATTTTTTTAGAAACTCCAAATGGAAACTAAAGGATGGTAATCTCTCTTTTTAGAGGGAAAACTGGCTCGAGGAAGGCCCAATTTGTGAAAAGTTTTTCATACCTAGTTTTCTAATTTTAGAGTGAAGGATTGTAGAGTGGAAATTGTTTGAAAAGTTTTTTTGCTTCAAAGCTTACTTGGTGAGAGATAATCAGCTGTAATTCTTCGCATTTTATTTAAAGCAAAAGCAGGTGAAGATATTTTATTGTGGACACATAATTCTGATGGATAGTTTTCTATGGAAAGTTTTGAGAGTTTGGTCTTCCAGATTACAATAGACAAATTGGGTAAGGAATTATATCTTTCCTCATAATATTTTGTTATTGCTTGGAAGGTTTTTAATTATTCTTTTAAGTGTTGATGATCGGTTCATAAAGGTGGGCATTCCTATAGTTTCTAAGTGTGATTGTTATGTAAATGGTTGCCATGAAGGTCAAAATCATACTTTGGCTTTAAGAGAGGGGGGGGGGGGGGGGGGGGGAGGAATTTCACTTGAGAGATATGAAAGAAAGTTGTTGTACTGCTTGTCGATTTAAAGTATGTTCTTAGGCAAGGTTGGCATGGCATTATTGCCATGTGGTTCTGCAAGGCTTTTAATTGTTCTCAATTTGGCCAGCTTTTGTGATTAATTTCTCTTATCATCACTTGGAGATTATGGTTAAAGAGGTGTAAATGGCCCCATAGAGAGTATTAAAGTTTCTATTAGCTCAATTCGGCAAGAGATTTTGTATTGGATAGGGAGAGTTTTTAAGAAATTAAAAGCTTGTACCTTTATATCTCATGATGATGAGGTCATTTTGCAAAATCTTCATATTCCAATTAAAAGTCCTAAAATGAAACCTATGTGCATTGTTAAGTGACTTAGACCTTTGGGAGATTGTGTGAAGCTTACTGTGAATGGAAGTTCTTTAGATAATCTAGGTCATGCGGGAGCTAGAGGGGTAATTAGAGATGATAATGGAAATTTGATTAGAGGTTTTTCAAAACATCTAGGACTAGGTTCGAGTCATTATGTTGAGGTGATGGGGCTGCTTCTTGGCTTGCGGATTGTGAAAAACTTGAGTCTATCTCATGTTGACATTGACCTTGATTCTATGATTGTTTTTTAGTGGGTGAATAAGTGACGGTGTAGTCTTTGGTACTTCAAAGACTTCTGGGAGGAAATCTTGGTATTGGAAGTTTGAACTACGCTATCCATGTGTATAGACAAGATAATGCTCCAATTGATTTTTTGACACGGATGGGAGCTGAAGATAAAAAGTGCAATATGGGATGATTTTTCACACCTTACCTAATTAAAGACAGACAAGATGGGTCTTCCGTATGTTAGATTTAGCTAAAGTCTTTCCATTTGTTTTTGTTGTGCCTTATGTTTTGTAACACGATATTAATCCTCCGCAATAAGAGATATTTTTTAATAAAGTTAGGAGGTTCCATCCTCCTTCAATGAAATACATATATACACACATATATATATATGTATGTCAAATGTTCATTGGATCGAGAAGTTTGGGTTTTGAAGGTAAGAAATTGTTCATATGCT
Source organism: Platycarya strobilacea (assembly GCA_036898215.1). Classification (NCBI taxonomy): domain Eukaryota; kingdom Viridiplantae; phylum Streptophyta; class Magnoliopsida; order Fagales; family Juglandaceae; genus Platycarya; species Platycarya strobilacea. Next base: position 6,938,245 of record CM072548.1, read on the forward strand.
TCCCCTCCTCCTTTTAAAAATTTTAGGTGTTGTTTGGATTGTAAAATAAGATGAAAATTAAAAGTTATATAAAATATTATTAGAAAGATATTTTTAATATTATTATTATTATAGAATTTAAAAAGTTAATTATTTATTATATTTGTATAAAAATTTAAAAAAAAATAAGTTGATGAGATGATATGAAATATAATAAGATAAAATGAGATAAAAAGTTGGAATTTGCAGTAATCAAACCTGTTTTCAATGCAAAGATAATATCTTAGCCAATGAGGTTAATATATTTTACTTGCATAAGTTATACAGTACAACCAACCTTCTAGTTGAAGCATGATTTCGGTACACTTGAAGAGATGGGACCAATAAATAGGATTATATATATATATATATATATATATATATATATATATATATAGGCCGCGTGGTCCAAAGCAGATGATGGAGATCATAGTTGCTGGGGTATGATTTGAGGAGAGGGTATAGTTGGCCACTTTGCCGTAAACCAGTTGGCTAGCTGCCTCCGAAATGGAAATGTAAAATCAAAGTGAGAACTGGAGTGCCAAAGAAAAAGATCAAAGACATTAAGACAGTCGTACGAACGATGGAGACAGCCGCTTTGAATCAGCATATATAGGCTGTAGCCTGAGAGGTGCATGTTAAATCATTGTACCAAACAAATAAAGAACTTCAGTACCTTTGCCTTTGTAGTTGTAGGGTATGTTTGTAATAACCTTCGTTTTATAAGTTTAATATATCTTTGTCTTTGCTCAAAAAAGAAAAAGAAAAAGAAAAAAGAACTTCAGTACCTTTCGCTACATAAATATGCATACATACATAATTAACACATAGACATACATATTTACATATATATATATATATATATGATATTGTTAAAGGCTAAAGCTAATTATCATCCGACGTTCATCCGAGTTGCGATATTGATCTTTGTGGAAACCGGAAAGAGTGAGAGTTAAAGAGGGGGGGATATATGTATAAATAAATTATATAAAAATAATTTATTTTATTTTATAATAAAAATAATTTTATAATTTAATAAACTATAATATTAAATCATATCAATTTATAAAATTATAAAGATTGTGACATTCTTAACACATGCAAATCAGACAAAAAGTGATATTATTAAAGCCATCAAAATTCTAGTGTGAGTTTTTTTGTAATTAGTTGAAATTAACTTATTATAAATAAATAATTTTTTTTTATAATAATTTTGTATTTGTAAAAACTGAAGTTAAAAAAAGTACTGAAGAGTTATTTAGTAATAGTAGCGCAGCCGTATATAATTAAGTAAAACTATTCATGATGTACCGTCCCCAGCCAGATCTATTGGTAAATATGTGATCTAATTTGAGAGCCATTAACTATCCTTGTGTTCACTTCCTTCACAAGGGGAAAAATGGAGCTTGTGGTCCTCTCATTAAATTCTTCTCCTTTTCCATCTTTCTATCAAAGGGTCGTACTCTTCTTCTTGACTTGCTAGCTAGCTAGTTCCATCGATCCTTTTCTTTTTCTCCTTGCGTTTTGCAAAAAATGGCAACAAGCAGAGCTGAGGGAAAGAGGAGCTTCAAGTGCAAGGCAGTGGAGATGGAGGAAGAGGAAGAGGAAGAGGAGGATGATGATGTTGGTGATTTAGGATTTGGAGATCAGGACGAGAAGAAGAAGCAGAGAGAAATGATGACTTCCTCTAGCAAGAGAACTTATGGTAGTGGAGGGTCAACGCCGGTCGTTGTTTGCCAGGTGGAGAATTGCAATGCTGATTTCGCCGATGCCAAGCCGTACCACCGGCGTCATAAGGTCTGTGAACTTCATGCTAAGGCTCCGGCTGTCTATCTTCATGGTCACCAGAAAAGGTTTTGCCAGCAATGTAGCAGGTTAGAAACCCTAGTTTTCCAATAATTTCCACTGTAGTTTTGTTTCCTTATGCAGCTATGCTTGTCCTCAGATTTGTATGTTTCTTCATTGAAGTTCACATGGGAATGAAAGAATAAGTTCTGGGTTTCCTTAATTTCACTTGACTTACTGCCGTGAGATTAGAGGCATAAAAGAAATGATCATTCTGAAATGTTGCATCCATGGAGAGAGAGAGAGAGAGAGAGAAAGGGTAAGATTTACTTTTGATTCTGAACAAAGTGTTTAGAGCTAACTGTTTAAGCCCTCATTCATACGTAGTAATGTATATGACTTCTGATTATTTTGTTAATATATGTCTAATATATTATATGCTATTGATGTGTTCCCAAACCTCGGTATATGCTAAGATGTCAGCAATATTTATAGTCAAAATTACTTTCTGAGAGTTTTCAATGTGATATATGTAAATGTCACACACATGAAATTGAGAAATGAAGTATCTTTAAATAGATACAAGAGGATAAAGTTATCATCTTTCAACCTCTAGGGTTGGCTGAAATGGTAAAGACCTTGGACTTAGTAGTATATGCTTCACCTAAGTCTAAATATAAGGTTCCTATCCCTTTAGATACAAATAATCTCTAGAGACTATCAGACTTGAGAATTCTTTTCTTGAATTAATGGATGCGTACTTGCGGGAAATTTTTTTATCAAAGGCCTGTGCAGCCTTGTGTGATTAGTCGAGACGCTATTTTGGACACCTGGTACTAATAAAAAAAAAAGTTATCATCTTTCAAAATTTGTATCCCAAAGTTTTAGGGGATATGTAGCCCTCTCATGCCCTTAAATCCTCCACAGATTGGCTAGATTGGTTCTTAATAGAAACATCATGTCGAGGTAGAAGCCTATGATTGAAGTGGCCTTTTGTTTATAACTTCAGGAAGTTAACCCTTAGGAGATATTTGCGAATTGCGATGGATCTCCTAGTATATCAAACAGAACATAGCACATTGAACTCTTTAATGAGTTTTTGCATGAGCCATGTTTCAGGCAAAGCAAATTACACGTCAATTAGACATTTGGGATGTAGACCATTGACCTTAAGGGGAATGTTATATTCATATTTACAATGAATAAAATTTGTCTTGACCGAATACTTTGATTGTTAATGCCGCGCGCATGGCCTGTAGGAATGTCGTTTTAATAAATATGAGGGAAGCACAAGAGTCGCTTCTAGTCAATTAAACAGAAGTAGCACTAATTTCTCTTACGTAGCTAAAACTATACCTACTCTAAGTATCCACGCACTGCCCATGACATATTAGATTCATAAGATATGAATGTGAGCTGGAAGCATCTAATTGACAGAGCTGAGAACTCCTTTCCATCGAGGTGTCACATCTACTATATTTTTATCCATTTAGCCAATATGGTAAAAAAACAAAAAAACTAGCGTTCTTATCCATTCTTTTAAAAGTAATATAATAGGCATAATTCAAATGTACGAGAAGTACTATACATGAGGAATATCTAATTAAAACTTACAACAGAAAGTAGAAAGTCATGGACAATAATCCCTTACAACTATTAAGGCCTGATTTGTTTTCTCAAATCATTTCATATCATCTCATCTCATTTTAAATTCATCATTATATTTTTTCAAATTCTCATATAAATAAAATAAATAATTCAATTTTTTTAAATCTCAAAATAATTTTTTCAAATCTCGAAATAAAACTAATACTCAAAAAGTATATTATAATAATATTTTTTTTTTAACTTTTATCTTATCTTATCCCATCTCATCTCAACTATAAAAACAAACAAAGCCTAAGCAGAACTAAATCTTAATATTTCTTTACAATTTAGTCACGTAGAAGACATACCATTCATATTGTTGAATTGAAAAAATTATTAATTTGCAAGATTCATGTTTTTATCAGTGGTTGTGGGAAAGGTGTATATTTTATACTAACTTACAAATATGAATTCACAAGAATCAAATCATGCTGTATCAATTAATATAAATCTGTAAAGTGTTTGCAAATAAAACTTTCTAATCTTAAATACCCCAGTAATAGTGACTATAGGTCTTTCTACGTACAGATCTTATATCTTTTCCTCAAAACTTAGGCTTTCTAATCGTACCACTTGAAGTAAGTTCACTTATGTCCATTTTGGCCGCCATAATCATGAGGTTTAATTAATAGATTGATGATGTCACTTATCAAAACAAATAAATAAATAAAGATTGATGATGTCATGCAAACTAGAAATATTCTTCGCATCATCGTAATATTGATTGTCTGGAGTGTCTGAAAGTCCTATTATAGTCAGCTGTTTAGTCTTAAAGTGATACTAATTGGTATATTATAAATTTTAGTATCAGTTTGCTTTTAAAAGAGTACGTTTTTCAATTTTAACATTGTCATGTATGGTTTATCCATGTTTGTGTATTTGACCTGCCTATATAAATTTAGAGATCAGAGAGAGCAAGAGAGAGTTGTGTATGTTGTGATCCATATCATAACAGCAAGATTTTGGCTTACATCCTGTTAAAATTCATTGGATACAACTTCCAAACAGGCCAGATGTATTCAATAAATTATTTTAAACAGGATGCAAGCCAAGTACTCTAACATCACAATATGCAATCGTTTGTAACAAAAAGTTTAAAGGAATTATGAGCATTAATATTTTTATTTTTATTTTCTAGCTTATTTTAGGAAATGGTTTGCTTGTGAATATATAAGAAATTTGATTTCCTAACCCTAAGAACTGATTTGAAATCTCTGTCATGAATATAATGTGATTCCGTATATATCTTGAGGTTTTTAATTTAATCTATAAGGGATAGTTTGAAATCATGAAATGATCAGACATAGGTCTAAGAGAAAATAAGCTACATTGCCACATAATCCTTGTTTGGTTCAAGTAAAAAATTACCACAAATTATTTTGCTTGAGCCTAGCTAGCACCATATTGACACCTGGCCTGCATATACATATGTGCATCATCTTCAGTGCACCTCTCAGCTTGATACATCAAGGTAAGCTCCTCATGCTTGACTGCTCGCCTATATCATCGACCTGGCAAACTTGTTAGTGTCTAGCTAGCTACCTTCTTTTTACATGCACGAAGGCTTGACCCATGATAGTCATGTGGTGTTTGTTATACTTTGCATGTTTCATTAATTTTATGAGTTACAATTTACCTTTCGTTTATATGACTTTATATATTAAACCATTAAATGGCACATCACACAATTAAATTATCACAAAGTTATAAGAAAAATGAATCATGATCTAAATGTAATCATTCAAATAATTAGGCCCTTTTTGAATAGTAAATGTATTTCATCTTATCTCATTATTATAATTTCTCCAAATTTCAATATATAATATAATAAATAATTCAAATTTTCAAATCTAAAAAGAATAATAATATTAAAAAATAATATTCTAATAATATTTTATTCAATTTTCATCTCAACTCAACATCTAATCAGGAACTTAATAATAATAGATAATGTGACATACATAAGCTTGATCACTGGTTCTTGACAGGGGTGTTCCTTGACTGCATTGATAATGTATTAGTTTTCCATCACAATATTGTAGATAAACCTTTCTCCCAAAGATTTTGGCAGATAGAGTTTCTATATGTAGTTTCTCATGGAGCTAATCGTGTATTGTTTTCCCTATTGTGATGGGGGGAAGGATTGTTTCCGTATGCTAGTACACTGATAGTATAATTGCAGTCTGTCTACTTACTTAAATATGTGAAACCCATTTTTGATAATGGCCGATCTTTGGGCTGAAGTGACCAAATCCTCAATATCACTATCTTTTTATAAGACTTTTAGAGTGTTTGCATGATGATGTTTCTTCTGACGCCCCCAAAAAGATGAGTGCAAGTCTAATAAATATGACTGCTTTTCTAATACCATTTGATTATTTTCTCTTACTTTTTCTTTTGATTATTTCGTATATTCATCCTAATTGCCGTGAACACAAGATGAATGCGAATGAATATCCGCTAGCTCATAATCTTCATCTTTAGCTTTAATCATGTTTGATGTAAATCGGTTTAGTAACTAGCTAGTCATAGGGAAAGGAATGTACTCCCTCATAATTTGCTGGAGATAGAATGATCTCCATTTTTCAAGTGCTTTTAACAGGAGCGAAGGGCTTTGATCACGAAGAAAATTGAATAGGACTGCTCATTTGTATGTGGCCACATCTAATCTTTTTTGTTTTTCCCCCTCTTTTTTCACGTATAGTTCTCCTTTCCGTTTTGAGAGTCCCCTTCCCTCATAGAGGTGTTTAGGCGTGGTATTTTTGTTTTTGTTTTTGTTTTTTGGGTAACATCCGTACAAGCTACAGCTTAACATGAAAACATATGTATGCATCTGCTTTGTTTGCATTTCCTGGATTAGTGTTGATATTCCAAAAGACGCAATACTCCCACTAGGTTTGCTTCATATTGCTTTGCCTTGAAGTACTTAGTGATAATTGGTTAAGGAAATAAGAAGAATTATATCACCTAACGTGGAAGTAAAAGATGGACAAACTTTGCTTTACTTAATAACGTAACCTAATTTCTATAAAATGGTGCATTACAGGTTCCATTTCTTATCAGAGTTTGATGAAAACAAGAGGAGTTGTCGGGAACGGCTAGCTGGACACAATGAGAGGCGCCGGAAAACTTCTACTGATGTCCATGGAGAAGGCTCACATTGAAAAGGATTAATATTAACTGAAGGCCGCAAGATCAGAGGTACAAAGATCTATTGTGAAGGGCTCTCTCTCTTCTGTCAGTCGTTAATCGGCTTGTCTATGCATTTATCTTATATATTCGAAGTCTCAAATTATTCAATATTAATGACTAACCTTTATGATAAGGTTGCTATATTTGTTCCTTTTAAATAAGCTTCTTGGCACAAAATGATTACTCACCATCCCAAATGCTCATCATCTGCTTCACCAAATGAAATTCATGGGTCCTAGAATTTCAGTTTCTGACCCATTTTAATGGTGAACTTTGTTGCAGACATGACAGGTAGTTTTCTTTGGAACTTTAGGGCTATGGACATCAGTCACATGTCTTAATTATGAAATAGAGACATATTTAGTTGCATGGAGCAGGGTGATAGTCATTAAGGCTGTCCTTAATGAGTATCATGAAATGGAGGATGGATTACCGAGCTCAAAATATGGAAAGGATTGCTTGAAGTGCTTTTATCTGGGTCAATCTCAATTATAGTTTTTGCCCCATCCAAATTAGCCAAAACAGGCAGACCAAAACTGGAAGAAGGGGGGGGGGGGGGGGGGGGGAGGGGTGGGGGGTGGGTTTTGTGGAATTTCACTATATGAATGGTTGTGGAGCCAAATACGCTAAAAAGAGACTGCATTCCCAGAATCCTAAGTTTATCTTCGCAATGTAGTAAAACCTCCATGAAAGATGCCAGTAATCAGAAAGAAATTACGTAAATTTTATTCAAGTTCTGCTGGCACTTTCTGTAGATGATCTACTATAGTTATAAAAAGAGAAGTTAAATTATGAAAGCTTTCTTATGCTAGGTATAATGTGGCCGGCCTTCATATCAACAATGTCTCCATAAATAAGTTTGCAATTAGAATCTTTCCACAATGCTGCATCGCTTGTAGGGTTGTGAAGCACAGACGATATTCTCACCCCTTAACTACTGTGCACACCTCCCTTCATAAGCCAGAGCAAAAAGAAAGAATTGAAATGTTTTTCTGTAACTTCAGAACAGATGCAAGACCCTGTATCAAAAAAAAAAAAAAAAACTGGTTATATACAATATCAATACGAAGCTTAATCCAACTAACTTAAAAGCAAACCTGTAGTGACTTCTTTGTTTGGGAATAAATGCCGAAAAGAAGTGAAACCTCAAAAGCCATCCCAATAAAAGATGATGTTGCCTCTCTATAAAGTCCTTTAATCTATCAAGGACAAGTTTAACTCAGTAAAGGTGAAACGTAGCGCTACACATCCTTGATCTACTCCTTCCCCAAGATAGGTCTTGGAACTTGGAAGCAAAGACAATATATATTCTAATAGCTAAGTCTCTGCGCTGAACGTTACGAAAAGTACAACTAAAATCACGACGACTTGCTCGCCCAATCGTCGTTAGATTCAAGGTAAAAAATGCACTGGATTGGCCAGACAAAAAGACAAGTAGCACAACATTCTAGTAGTAACCGAAAATAAGGTCTCAACAGTACCATAAAAGTTGTAGAGGCTATAACACATAATCTTGTTTAATGGGTGTTTCACTCTTCTTAATCATATCCGGTTATCCACTTTCTTGTTTATTTTCCCAAATGGTTTTCGATGAAAGATTCACTCCATATTTATCGATAAATTTTAGCATCTGCTCTTAAAATGAAAGATGTCGGTAATTGTTTTGTCCGAATCCAATGTTCAAAGAGCAATGCACACATAACATAGTTTCATAACATATTTTACAACAATATAACAATTTATTAAAGGGGAGAGATTTTTGTAAAACAACTTTACTTTTATATTGTGTATAAGTCATTTTCCATGTTCAAAATATTTATCAAATTATACACGTGTTGAGAAATATACATCATTCATCTTATTATAAATGTAAACATATTACATTTATTTATACACATTATATGACCGACTTACTAAGCTAAGTTCCCACCGACTATAATGTAAAATTACACATCATGACATAATGTAAAATTACACATCAAGACAATACAAACTTTAAATGGGAAAAATACATAAAATTGTATTACTCCCTCTCAAGATGGAGAATAAATAGAATGAACTCTTATCTTAGCTATCAAAATGGAAAATTAATGACATCTCAAGGGTTTAATGAAGACATCAGCAAGTTGATGTTGGGAAACAACCTGAAAAGTCTAAATAATTTCAGCTTGAAGTTTGTCCCTTATAAAGTGACAGTCAAGCTCAATATGTTTTGTGCATTTCTAAAAAATAGAATTAGCTATAATATGAAGGGCAATTGTACTATCACAAAAAAAATTAGTACTATTAGTATGAAAAACTCGAAAATCTGAAAATAAAGTTAGAAGACAAACTATTTCATAAGTAGTTGTAGCCATAGATCGTTATTTGGTTTCTACAAATGATCTAGAGTCTGTTTGTTATTTTTTGGATTTTCATGAGACTAAAGAATCTCTAAGAAAATACAATCAGAATTTGTGAAAGTCTTGATGTGAAGAGAATAATTGGCTAAAAAAAAATCCATGGCCTAGAGTAGATTTAACATAGTACAATATACGATAAGTTGCTTGCAAATGAGGCTCACAGGATTTATCTATATATTGACTAAGCCAATGCATTGAAAAGGTTAAATCTGGCCGTATAATAGTTAAATACAATAATCTTCCAATCAATCTTTTAAAAATAGTAGGATCTTTCAACAAATCATCAGTATCCCTACTAAATTTTAAATTTTGCTCCATGAAAAAAGACGAAGGTTTCACTCCAAAAAACCCAACATCTTGTAAATTTTTCAAGGCATACATTTTTTGGCAAAAAAAAACACCTAATGGGGATCTTGCAACTTCCAAAACAAGGAAGTACTTGAGTTGATCGAGATCTTTTAACTTGAATTTGCTATTCAATAATGTCTTCAATTCATCAACAGCATAAAGATCATTACTAGCAATAAAAATGTTATCGACGGGGGTGGAACCAGGTGGTGCTTTGGGAGGGCGGTATCAATATAGTATATATTAGTATAGGCTTTTCTCTACAGCACCCTCAATGCTGAGTGTTCCTGCCCCCTTGCAACACGGGCATGTTCTTGCTTAAGTCCAATGAATCATGTAAAAACTTGTGAGCGGTTTAAGTTCATTGTCCAATGATCCAACACTCCAACTTTAAGGTAAAAGCTATAGTGCATTTTAATATGAAGCACACTCAAAACCAATGGTCCAATTTAATAACTTCCGAGTTATGTGAGTTGTGTTGTCGTTGGTGAAGAGTCCACTGTACTATTATGTTTTGAAAAAAAAAAACAGAGCAAAAAGGAGAAGGAACGGTGAAACTCATACATATTCTTTACAATGAACTTAAGGAAAAATTGGTCCAAGTTGACTTGGTAAGTGTGAAGGTAGAGTTTCGTAAGGCATCCAGTTTATATAATTCATGAGACTGTATCATGGCAGCCATTGGGATTGTGAACTTATGGACTTGAATGCAATTGGGAGTAAGAGACGCAGATCATCGTCTTTGGCGAATTATTAGGATTTTTCCTGCTCTAAACATGGCATGCACTTTAATTTGTTGCTGTATATATTAGTTTGATTTGTTTAATAACATCCTGCTTCATTGGCAATTCTCTTAGTTCTCTTAGTTAGCATTTTATTTGCTTTCTGCTCTACTTCAAATGATCCATGTTAGGTTTATAATGTGCTGCAATTAATTGAAAAATAATTACCACCTGATCTGATGAACAACATTTAAAATGTGCTACAATTAATTGAAATTGTCAACAAACAGGCATCTAACATCTTTTTTTTTTTTTAATCACAGTATACATATTTAGCCCCTTGTTGACAAATAATATAAAATATTCATTAATTGAGAATTTATATAAAAATATATAACAATTTTATATTATTAATTATTAGGTGTTTGATTTTAGTTTATTTTTTATCTATAAGTTTTTTTTAAAATATAAGAAAATATGAGCAAGTCAAGATAGCTTAAATTTTTTCAAAAAAAAAAAAACATGGACAAGTTGGAGAGTAATACACATTTAGAGAGATTAATTTGAAGGGAATTTTTAGTTTTTGAAAAAACGTTGTCAAACTTAATTTGAAATTCTAAGTTGATATTTCATTTTTTTTTTTGTAATGATTTCTAACAAATTACAAAAATCTCAAGGAAGATCATCTTATAAGTGAAATAAAAACAATACAGCACAAACTATATCTCTCAAAATAAACAAGAGTTAAGGCTCAATACTTAGAGAAGAGAGAATGAAAACTTTGAATAAATGTTGTATGTTCTTGGTGTTGTGAATGTGAACTCACAAATGATCTATTTATAGGCATATGAGACTTCATATTCAAATTTAAAAAGATTCACATGTCAAAAACATCATCATTCACTTTATAAAAATTTCAAACCTAATCTTTTTACTTTTTGCATGTGACAAAAGGAGCACACTTTACTTTTCAAAAATTTCAAATCTAATCTTTTACTTTTTGCATATGACAAAAGGAGCACACTTTACTTTTCAAAAATTTCAAACAAAGACATCTACCTTTTGCATAAGTCAAGAAAAACATCCACCACTTTTGAAAATATTCAAATAAAATATGCACATGTGAAAAATGACAATCAATCATCTTAATATTTTCAAAGTTCAAATCTTTAATCAATGTGAAAGTTGACAATCAATCATCTTTCAAAATTTTCAAAATTCAAACCTTTAATCATGTCATGCACATGTGAAAGATGACAATCAATCATCTTTCAAAATTTTCAAATTTAATTTTCAAAGTATTCATGCACATGTGGAAAATGTATTTTAATGCTTTATGATAAAATATTAATTTTGAATCTTAATCCTAATTTTGAATTTTTAAGAGATTTACAAAATTACTCTATGATTTTAATGTGAACTTATTCCCTTCTTGCTCATGCTTGCTTCCTTGATGTGCTTGATTCTATTGTGTGGACAACTTGAGTTTGAGACTCCTTTATTCTTTGAATTCATTTGTTATCATCAAAATCTATGTGTAGATTTACACGAAACTTGAAACCTTGAGTTCAACAATCTCCCCCTTTTTGATGATGACAAATGCTTGATAGAACTTGAAACCTGTATGAATACTTAAGCTCCCCCTGAGAATGTGCGTTAGTTTTTCAAGAAAAAATATAAATATAATTCCAAGCATATATAACAAGTTTAGCAATTTAAACAATGTTAATGTTCTAGTTTAAAACTTCTCCCCCTTTTGGCATCATTAAAAAGGATCGGCAGTAAGTAAATAGACTGAAGAAACTGTGCGTTAATAGACACTGTAGATAGTTGAAAAAAAAAAGAGCCGTCCGTGACCCGACAAGTGCTGCAAGGCCTCGAGGCCTAACTCTATGATTTTAGTGTGGCTGAAGATTTAAACAATCGCCTGATGTTGTTGACAAACGGGATTGAAGGCTCTGAGTTTCTATAAAAAAATAATCATTTTTACCTATCGGATGCAAAAAAAATCGCTTCTTGACTTGAATTTTGTTTTTCCATAACGATAGAATGGCCAAACAATTCTCTTCCACTAATGTTCCATACTTGAATCAGGAACCCTTGACGCATCAACCATCAATCTTCTCTCTTGAGACTGTCAATGCCATGATAGGAGCAAAGAACTGTTTTTCTAATAAGAAAATTTTTGACAATGTGTGTCCAGCATATATTGTATTTCTTTTAACTAAATAAGATTTGAAGAGACAATAGTTTGTCGTATTCTTTATGATATCTCTATAAAATTAGTTTTAAAATTCATCCGATTTGCATCGAATCTCTATAACTCATCTGCATTCCTTCAATATTCTCGCTTTAAATTTTCAATTCTTTTCTCAATGGCTCATTCTTCTAACATTCCTCTAGATCCATCTATGAGGTATTCTACACCTCAATCTCATGTCTTTTCTGCAGCTACCATTGGCGCCAGGTTGCAGCAAGAGAATAATAGTTTGGCTAATAAGTCAGACTCCGATACTATCTACGACTTGGTGAGTCTCAGGACTCGCTACTCATCTTCTATTGTTGCTTTTTTCCAGCGGCTACAAGTCAAAAACCATGAGATTGAAAAGCTTAAAGAACAAATTGTTGTACTTCAACGAATTGTTCAAGAGTCTCACATAAGGGAAGGAATCATTCGACAGAAGAATAAACAGTTGAAATCTTTATTGGATTCTTCATTCCGATTGCCAGTTCCCATGGATAGAGATGACATGATATTGTATGAAGAGAATGAGCATCTCAAACATGAGGCTAAGAACCTCAAGTTTATGTAAAAGTATTTAAAAAATATCTCTCTATTTTTATGAACTCTGATCTATCTTTTAAGAGATATTCATAACATGCATCATACCTATTTCTCTTCCAATCATACATAATCTATCTTCTGGTAAAGGTTTTGTGAATATATCTGCTAACTGATCATGTGTGTTTGTGAACTCTAGTACTATATCGCCTTTCTGCACATGATCTCGAAGAAAATGATATCTAATTTCAATATGTTTGGTTCGAGAATGTTGTATTGGATTCTTTGAAAGATTTATAACACTTGTATTATCACATTTGATTGGAATGTGATTGTACATAAGTTTAAAATCCTCAAGTTGTTGCTTCATGTAAAGAATTTGAGCACAATAACTGCCTACAGCAACATACTCTGCCTCAGTAATAGATAATGCAACAGAATTTTCTTTTTACTAAATCATGAAATAAGTGCATGACCTAAGAAATGACATGTTCTTCTAAAACTTTTTCGATCATCTTTGCAACCAGTATAATCGGTACCTGAATAACTAATAAGATCGAAAGAAGTGTGTTTAGGATACCATAACTCTAAGTCAATGGTACTGACAAAATATCTAAAAATCCGCTTGACTGTAATCAAATGAGATTGTTTTGGAAATGATTGAAAACGTGCACATAAATATACACTGAACATAATATCAGGTCTACTAGTTATCAAATATAACAAACTACCAATCATATCTCGATATACTTTTGAGTCAACTAGCTTACCGCTTTCATTTTTATCAAGTTTAGTGGTTGGACTCATTGATGTTCCAATTACTTGATTTGCAATCCGAAAAAGAAATTAAGTTCTCCCATCATGTTCATTTCAAATTCTTTCTGCATATTCTTAGCAAAATCTTGACACATATTTTCATTAGTAGTACCAAATATTATATCATCAACATAAATCTGAATCAAAAAAATATCATCATTTTCGTATTTAATGAAAAGAATTGTATCAATTTTTCCTCTTCAAAAGCCTTTTTCAATCAAGAAACTACTAAATCTCTCGTACCACGCTCTAGGAGCTTGTTTGAGTCCATATAGTGCTTTTGTGAGTTTGAAAACATGATTTGGAAAAATATGATTTTCAAAACCTGGAGATTGCTCAACATATTTTACCTATTCCCACGATCTTCCCTTTCGAGTTGTCTCCAAATGTTACGTATTCTTCTTCTTTAGATCTAAGATAAAAAAAACTTAGTCTTGTCTCCCGTCATATGTCTTGAATATCCACTATCTAAAAATCATTTATTTTTCCTTGTAGAATACTTTATGCATACCTACAAAAGCAATTAAAAACAATTCTTGGTACCCAAATTCTTTGGGTCCTTTATTTATTAGTATTAGAAGAAACAAGATTTTTAAGTATCCATATGGCCCTAATAGTCATTGTATGTTTACTTCTAATAGGACAAGCAAAATAATTATGACCATTTCTATTACAAAAATTGCAAATAGCATGTGACATATATAAAGAACTCGAGTGATTATAATAGTATCCTTTTTTAACAAAATTATTTTTAAGAAAAAAATTTTGAATATTGGACTTTGATGTAGAAGGATTATCAAAGAAGTTTTTATAAGATTTGTATTTTTGTTTTGGCATATATCCCAAGCCTGCCTTGTCAAAAACACATCTTTGACTACCAAGAAGTTTTTCAAAATTTCTTTTTCCATTCGTAAAGTTTTCAATAATATTTTCTAAATCAGTTTTCTTTTTTTTCAACTCAAAATTTTCATCTTTCAAAACAATATTTTCTTTTCTTAAAATATCAATTTCGTTTGTTAAAAAAGAATTTTTCTTTTTCAAAACAGTATACTTGATACCCAATTTTTCAAATTCCTCATATACCTCTTCTAAAACATTTTGCAATTCTTCATATGAAGGATCTTCAATATTATCAAGATTTGTTACCTCAATGTCATCTTTAGCCATAAGACAAAAATTTGCTGATTCTTCATTACTTGCTTCACTATCTGAGCTACTTGAATCATCATCCTATGTAACTTTCATTGTTTATTTTGCTTTTGTTTCGATCTGTCTTTAGCAGAGGACAATCTGATTTGATATGACCAGGCTTATTGCATTTATAACAAATTAAAGTGTCATTTTTACCTGAATCTTTCTTGAAAAACTTTTTGAAGGATTTCCTTGGAGGAATTTTATTTTTCTTTAAGAACCTCTGAATTCTTCTTGTTATCATCACAACTTCTTCATCTTTATCGTCATTTTCCTCATTTTCATCACTTTCACTTTCATGTAGAACAGTTTTAAGTGCAAAGCTCTTCTTTGGCTTTCCTTCTTCTTCTCCTCTTTTTAATGTGTACTCATGGGTGATAAGTGACCCGATGAGTTCATTCACATCGAGCTTCTTAAGGTCTCTAGCTTCAAGAATCGCTGTCACTTTTGACTCCCAACGTTTTGGTAGAGAGTTGAGAATTTTTTTTACTATCTCCATTTTGGAATAAATTTTGCCAAGAGCTGTCAAACTGTTTATGATGTTAGTAAAACGAGTGTACATACTAGAAATAGATTAATCATCATTCATTTTAAACATTTCATATTCATGAGTAAGAATATAAATTTTTGATTCCTTGACTTGAGAAGTTCCTTCATAAGTAACTTCCAAATTATCCCAAATTTCCTTTACTGTAGCGCAAGTCATTACTCTATTAAACTCATTACCATTAAGAGTATTATATAATAAATTCATAGCAGTTAAATTCAAAGTATAAAGTCTATCGTCTTCACGATCAAACTCTTCTTCTTCCTTTTTGACCTTTACTCCATCAATCACTTTTGTTGGAATATAAGGTCCATTTACAATGCATTTCCAGATTTCTCGACCTTGAGCCTGAAGGAATATTCTCATTCTAACTTTCCAGAATGAGTAATTTTCTCCGCAAAAGAGTGAAGGCCAACTGCTGGATTGACCTTCACCAAATGAAGCTGCAATGTTAGCTATAAGATCTTAACTCAAAAAATAGTTAATCTTATAATAGAGCTCTAGCTCTGATACCAATTGTTGCCCAGATGACTAATACAAGAGGGGGGGTGAATTGAGTTGTATTAAAAAATTAACAATTATAAATCAAGTATACAATATAAAATATAAACAAAATATGAAACAGTAATAAATATAAAGAATAAAGGTAAGAGAGAAGCAAACTCAGTATGTTAACAAGGTTAGGCCCCACTGCCTACATCCTCGCCTCAAGCTACCCCTTGAGGATCCCCAAATCTACTATTCAATCTCCTTTAGGTGGAGATAGAAACCTATTACACCTTTGAGCAGCACCGCTCCAAAGAATCCGTGTAGAACACTCTCTACACTTCCAATCACCTCACACTTAGTGATTTAGCTATTCCCCGTGTAGAACACCTTCTACACTTCCAATCACCTCACACTTGGTGATTTAACTATTCCCCGTGTAGAACACATTCTACACACACAAGGGTTATACATACCCTTTTACTGATACAAGAATTGATAGTGGGTAGACTATCATAAAACACTCCTCAATGAGTGAAATAAAAACAATACAGCATAAACTATATCTCTCAAAATAAATAAGGGTTAAGGCTCAATGCTTAGAGAAGAGAGAATGAAAACTTTGAATGAATGTTGTATGTTCTTGGTGTTGTGAATGTAAAGCTCACAAATAATCTATTTATAGGCATATGAGACTTCATATTCAAATTTAAAAAGATTCACATGTCAAAGACATCATCATTCAATTTATAAAAATTTCAAACCTAATCTTTTTACTTTTTGCATGTGACAAAAGGAGCACACTTTACTTTTCAAAAATTTCAAATCTAATCTTTTACTTTTTGCATATGAAAAAATGAGCACACTTTACTTTTCAAAATTTTCAAACAAAGACATCTACCTTTTGCATAAGTCAAAAAAAAACATCCACCACTTTTGAAAATATTCAAATAAAACATGCACATGTGAAAAATGACAATCAATCATCTTAATATTTTCAAAATTCAAACTTTTAATCAATGTGAAAGATAACAATCAATCATCTTAATATTTTCAAAGTTCAAACCTTTAATCATGTCATGCACATGTGAAAGATGACAATCAATCATCTTAATATTTTCAAATTTCAAACCTTTAATCATGTCATGCACATGTGAAAGATGACAATCAATCATCTTAATATTTTCAAAGTTCAAACCTTTAATCATGTCATGCACATGTGAAAGATGACAATCAATCATCTTTCAAAATTTTCAAATTTAATTTTCAAAATATTCATGCACATGTGGAAAATGTATTTTAATGCTTTATGATAAAATATTAATTTTGAACCTTAATCCTAATTTCAAATTTTTAAGAGATTTACAAAATTATTCTATGATTTTAATGTGAACTTATTCCCTTCTTACTCATACTTGCTTCCTTGATGTGCTTGATTCTATTGTGTGGACAACTTGAGTTTAAAACTCCTTTATTTTTTGAATTCATTTGTTATCATCAAAATCTATGTGTAGATTTACACGAAACTTGAAATTTTGAGTTCAACACCTTTCAATTTTGAGTTCAACACCTTTCAATTTAGTGAAATATGCACTAACAGACATTTGACCTTGAGATAAGGTCGAAATTGACTTCTGTAATTGAAAAATTCATGGTCTATTTTTTTGAAAATAATGCTGCTTGAGATCGTTTCAGATCTCATGTGCAGTATTGATATACAAAATACTTGTGAAAATATAAATAAATAAATAAATAAAAAACAGAGTTAAGGATCCATAATATTATCATATTATTGCACCGATTCTAAGATGCAAGCAGTGGATCTGACAAATCTGAAGGTTTGAGGATAAAGCCATCCACAAACCCTGGCTTGTTCTTCACGAATAGCGCCATGTGCATTGATCGGGACCACGAGTGATAGTTCTCACCATTGAGAACTTGTGTGATGAGGTTGACATTTGGATAATCACTTGGATGAAGAAAATAAGGACTCGGAGATTCAAATATAGAATCTGAGGAAGATCTGTTCGACGAAGAAGATTTGTTCAAAGGCATGAGAATCAAGCTAAATCTTTGAAAAAACTCAGAGAAACAGAGTACCAAGAGAAATCGAAACACAGAGAAGATCTAGGGTTCGATCTGAGACAAAATCGAAATCGAAGTGGAAAAATCGAAATCGAAAAAGGATGAAAACGCATGATAAAACACGGAAACATTATGAAGAAATGGATCGAAGAAATCACGAAAGCAAAGTAATGAAATCACAATAATCACGAGAGAAAGGGAAAGTTGAAGAGAGAGAAAGGGAAAGTAATTTGATAATTGTACAGAAGGATCTAGAACCTAAATCGATACCATATCAAATTACATATGTGTTGAGAAATATACATCATTCATCTTATTATAAAATGTAAACACATTACATCTATATATACATATTATATGACCGAGTTATTAAGCTAAGCAGCCACCGACTATAATGTAAAATTATACATCAACATAATACAAACTTTAAATAGGAAAAATACATAAAATTGTGATAATATTTCTTATCTTGAACGCAAGACTCTAGATTTGGCACATTTTTTCCTAAGTTTCAAGCGAGGAACACATAGTTTACCTGTGGTGGGTTTCAGAACTTTGGCATCACACTCTTTGTTTTCTTTACTTTGGATGTAAAGTACTTGCATATTCAATTAGTTACCAGTATTTAATGACGCTGATATCATATTTGGGAATTTTGTCGTGATTGTTAGGAGAAATCTAAAGAGCGAAAATAATTTTTTTCCACTTTATGTGAACCTATTAGGAAGAAATTTAATAGAAAGCATTATAAAGTAAAATTACACACACAGTGAGCCAAGTTTGTTTTACGTGAAAAATCTTTCAATGCAAAAAAAAAAACTACGGAATCTAATTCAGTTAAAGCTTCTATTATCAACAATGTTGTATATATAAATATTTTATCTAAATAAAACTAGAGGCATACAATCAACAATGATTTCAAGGATAACAATTTTATGGTAACCAAACAGTATGATTAGAAGAGACTTCACCGAAAATGCATTACTATTCACGACCTCTAACACCAGAAATACTACTCCAAATCCGATCTCACCGTAAAGATTGTAGAGCTTGAGTTGTAAACGTGCTTGGAAAATGTAAACTCAATCAGACCACAGAAGACTCCAATATGAGAGTTTGATTAAAACTGGACGAGCTCTCATATTTTTAAGTGTCTCTTCCTCTTCCTAATCTTTCACACATTTTTTCTCTCTTTTTACTCTCTACCAACATAAAAGCAACACTAAAGGCTTAAAACTTTAATAAAATTAGGCTTAAATCCTGTCTCTATGTAGGATTAATGATCCCACATAGGCCATCCTCCAAATAGGAGGAAACCCACATAACAAATCTCTCATTTCCTGACCATGAGGGAGGACTCACCAAACCTACTTTTGCTCTACATATTTCAAGTTTTTGCATAGGCAATGACTTTGTTATCATATCTAACCCATTTTCATCGGTATGGATTTTCTCAATCTGTAACAACTTTATCTCCAATGCATTACAAATCCAGTGATATCTCACATCAATATGTTTGGATTTTGAATGAAAAGTTGAGTTCTTGTTGAGATGGATGACACTTTGACTATCACAATAGAGAGTATATTTATCTTGTTCCTGGCCCAATTCTTCTAAGAACTTCTTCATTCATAACAACTCTTTGTTTGCTTCAATTATAACAATAGACTCAGCCTCCGTGATAGAAAAATCAACAATTCTGTAATTTTGATTGTCATAATACAGCTCCCCCTAAATAAGTAATTAAGTACCCTAAAATGGACTTTCTGGAGTCAGTGTCACCATCTATATCAGTATCTGTAAACCCATCAAACATACGCTTATCATTTCCAAAGCACAAACACATTGTGAAAGTGTTTCTCAGGTATCTCAAAATCCACTTAACTACATTTAAATGCTTTTTTCTTGGATTTGAAAGAAAACGGCTAACTACACCAACTACATAAGCTATATCTAGCCTCTTGCATACCATCACATAGATTAAACTATCACTACTGAGGCATATGAGACTCTTTCCATATCTTACTTCTTTTTAGTTGTGGAAGGATTTTGCTTCATGCTTAACTTAAAATGAGTAGTCAGAGGAGAGCTAACTAACTTAACTTTATTCATATTAAATCTGTCAAGTACCCTTTCAATATATCACTCCTATAACATTCGCAATGTATTTTCTTTTCTATCTCACTAAATCTAAATACCAGAAATTTGGTTTGTAGGCCTCAAGTCCTTCATGGCAAATGACTAACTTAATTGCTTCTTCAGATTTTCAATTCTTGAAGAATTTCTGCCAATAATCATTATGTCATCAACATAAAGTAGTAATATTATGAAGTTATCATCACAGAATTTCTGCACAAATACACAATGGTCAAATGTGGTCTTCTTATAGCCTTGCTCTTCCATAACTGACTCGAATTTTTTATACCATTGTCTAAACGCCTGTTTTAGACCATATAGACTTTTTTTAGCTTACACACACAATCTTCTTTATCATTCACCTCGAAACCCTCTGGTTGTTCTATATAAATATCTTCCTCTAAATCACCATATAGGAAAGTAGTTTTCACATCTATTTGCTCAATTTTTAAATCTAGACTAGCTGCTAAGCCAAGAACCACATGGATGGAAGACATTTTCACAATTGAAGAGAAGATCTCATCAAAGTCAACACATTTTCGTTGACTAAATCTCTTAACAAGTCTAGCTTTGTATCTTGGCCTGAAAGTGTGTTCATATTGCTTCAATCTATAAACCCACTACATCTCATCTTGCATGACATCAACCCGCTCTACCTTATGTTCATTTTCCATTGCTTCTAAATAACACTCGAGCTCTCCTCCGTTAGTGATTAACACACACTCATTTGTAGAATACCAAATGGAAGGATGTCAGTCTCTGATAGACCTCCTGAGTGGAATATCTGGTGGCATTTTTGGTTTTGACAACTGATCAAGGGTCTTATTTTGTAAGGGAGCATCTCATCACTTAAACTCTGTTGGTCATCTTGAATAGCATGTTCAACCTGTGCTAGAAAGTCTATCAATGGCATAGGACCCAAGTTAATTGAACTATCATTGGACCAAAACACTGCTTTATTTGTCTTTTCCATATCTTGTATAGTTTGATCTTCAATAAACACAACGTCTCAACTTCTAACTAGTTTCTTATCAACTAGATCATACAATCTGTAGTCAAACTCATCCAGACCATAACTTAGAAAGATGCATTGTCAGGTCTTCACATCGAGTTTAGACATGTCATCCTTAAGAATATGAACAAATGCTTTACATCCAAAAATACGTAAGTGATTATAAGTAACATCCTTATCACTCCAAATTTTGTTTGGTACATCAAACTGAAAAATAACACATGATGTGAGATTAATAACATGTACAACAGTACTCAAAACCTCATCCCAAAAAGATCCAGGCAATTGTGCCTATAAAAGCAAACATCTTACTCTCTCAGTTAGTGTTCTATTCATCCTCTCAGTTAAAGTATTCAACTAAGGAGTCTTTAGAGGTTTCTTTTGATGTAGAATACTTTATTGTCTGCAATAATCATTAAATGGGCTTAAATACTCTCATCCATTATCAGTCCAGATGCATTTCAGCTTCTTTTCAGTCTACCTCTCAACTAAGACCTAAACTATTTAAATATTTTTAACACTTAATCTTTTCTTTTTAAGGGATAGACCCACTACTTTTTTGAATGATCATCTATAAAAATCACACAATACGAGAAGCCGTTAAGTGTTCTTGTTTTCATAAGGCCACAAACATTTGAATGCACAAGATTAAATATCCTTAACTTTCTTGTATGAGAAAATTTTTTTAAGGAAACTCTATTCTGCTTCCCTACCAAATAGTGAGTACACTTTGCCAAAAGCACGCTCTTCATTCCAAACAGAAAATTCTTTTTAGCCAATATTGCCAAGCCTTTCTCCCACATGTATGCGAGTCTCTTATGCCATAATTGTATTATGTTCTCATCCCCATAATTTTAACAATACCACCAGAGAGCCTTGCTTGTAGCATATATAAGATTTAAATTTTCTTTCCTCAAGTCATAATCATAGCATCCCTTGTAAACTTTCATTGCCCATTACAAAAGGTGTTGCAATACCCCTCATCATCAAGTTTACTTGTATAAATCGAGTTCAAATGAATATTAGGAGTGTGTTTTACATCTCTAAGAACAAGATTCATGCCGTTATTTGTTTCCAAGCACACATCTCCACTGCCAATAATTTTAGTCAAGCTACCATTGCCCATCTTTATTATGCCAAAGTCACCGGATACATAGTTTATGAAGAAATCTTCTTAGGGTGTAGCATGAATGAAGGCACCATTATCAACCATCCAGTTAGTTTCATAAAAAGTAATGTTTACAATATCATTATCATCATAAATAATGAAGAAGTCTCTGGTAGTAGTGGTGGCAACTTGATCACCATTCTTTTCACCCTCATTCTTCTTCCCATTTCTTTTTTCCTTATATTCTCTCTTTAACTTTCTGCAGTATTTCTTGATATGCCCTTTCATACTGCAATGATAGTACTCAATATTAACAAACTTGTTGACTTGATTCTACCATTATCTCTATTTTTTGAACCTTTGCTTTTACTCCTCTCCCTTTTTCTGTAATCAAGACATTAACTGCAAAGAAAAATCATGTGATCTTCTTCTCATCTCTTCATTCAAAACACTACTTTTTGCCAAGTCCATACTGATTATATTATCTGGATCTGAGTTAGATAGTGACATTCTAAATGTCTCCCAAGAGTATACCTAGCAAACACAATCCATATACTTCATCGTCGAACTTAATATCCATTCTAGCCAACTGATTAATTATTCATTCGAATATATTCAAGTGATCTATCAACGGAGCTCTATCTTGGTATTTTAGAGTCATCAAATGCTTAATGATACATTTTATTATTTCCAGTCTTACGAGCATATAACTGTTCAATTTTATTTCACAGTATACATGCATGTATCTCCTCTACTAATATAGTTCAAAACATTATCATCTACCCACTGCTTGATGTATCCACAAATTTATCGATATTGCAAAGTTCATTTTTCATCAGATTTATTTTCAGGTTTCTCAAAAATAAACACCGATAAATGAAGTTGTTTCACAAATAAAAAATCTTCCATTTTTGCTTTCCATATATGATAATTAAAATCATTGAAAGTAACAATTCTAGTCAATTTGCTTCTATTATTCAAAACAAAGTATTTAGCGATTATAATCCCGCTCTAATACCATTTTATTAGGAGAAATCTAAACAGCAAAAATAATTATCTCCCACTTTGTATGGATATGTTAGGAAGCAATTGAATAGAAAGTAATATAAAGCAAAATCACACAAATAGTGGGTCAAAAATTTTACATGAAAAATCCTTCAATGCAAAGGAAAAAACTACCAAACCTAGTCCAGTTAAAACTTCCACTATCAACAATTTTGTGTACACAAGTTATTCTCTAGATAGCACTAGAAGTATGCAATCAACAATGATTTCAAGAAAACCACTTTCTTGGCAACCAAATAGTGTGATTAGAAAACACCTCATTAATAATGTGTTACTATTCATGATCTCTAACACTAGAAATACTACTCCAAATCTGATCTCCTCCGTTAGATTGTAGAGCCTTAAGTTATGAATGTATTTGAAAAATTTAAGCTCAATCGAACCATACAAAACTTTAATCGAAGTGTTTGATTGAAATTGGATGAATGCTCCTATTTTTGGATATCTCTTCCTCTTCCCAATCTTTCGCACATTTTTCTCTATTTTCACTCTCTACCAATATAGAGGCAATACTAAGGCTTAAGGCCTTAATAAATTTGGGCCTAAAACCTCTCCCCATTTGGGCTTAATGATCCCACATGAGCCATCCTCCAAATAGAAAGGAACCCACACAACAAACTTACAATTCAATTCATCCACAACTATTCTTTCTTTGTCTTATCTGAGATACTGAAAATCATAGAAACCTTGCTCTTGGACCAAACCTTGCTCTTATCGTTGATAATCTATCGTAAGATTTAGAAAATTTGGTAGAAAACGATCGTAAACTTGCTATGGATAATCTTATTAGAAACTAGCCTTTCTACCTTGCCAACTTGGGATGACTTGTTAATTAAGCAACTCCTGGCTTTCAACCACAAATTTAGTAAAATGGAAACCGTTTCCTTGCTTTATTATTATCTTTTTACTAGTAATTGCGGCAAATTAAGGAAAGGACGGGGTTTGGGTTGTACGGATAGCGGAATCAACGCTCATACAAAGAACATGTGTTCATTTGGTTGATCAAGCAATTTGGGAGTCAATTTGGGCCGACCATGCAAAGCTCAAAAGTTCGAAGCAAATGTACTAAATCCAACCTTTGGAATAGAACAGAACTAAGCAATTAATGACATTATTGTCAAAGGCTTTAACCCCAATTAAGTTCCAACGATGCCCTTGATTGGGACATTTGGATTCGATGCTACAACCCAATCTCGATTTTCATTATGTAAAATGTAAGTTTTTTAGGCATTTTTTTTTTTTCCGATAAGCAATCAATATTATAGATAATCTAACAATTACAAGATATGATAGTCAACAGAGTGGAAAGCCCCGACATTTAACTCAAACCAAAAAATACAACACAAAAAAAAAGAAAAATTGGCGCCTAGGAACTCTTGCGGTGGGGTGCGTGTCAGTCGCAGGCTCTGATAAGCAACAAATCGACTTCTCTCCTTGTTGTGGAAAAAGAAATGCTTGAAAGATAAAACTTTACACAATCTAGACTAACCAAATTGAAGAAGGGAGCAAGGAGCCAAAGCTCCACTCCTCTAGGGAAGAAAAAGATCAATCTTTTGGGTTTGGTAGGGAGAGAAATGCTAATTGTATTTAAGAAAAATTTATAAGAACTTTATTTTTTCATGTGTTAGTTATTGATATGTTGAAAATGAAATTTTCTAACATCTCTAAATATACAAGTCATATGTATAGCATGAGTAGGGGTGTGGAACTAGATTCAAATCCAAATACTCGACCTTAACTGGATTCAAATTTAAGTTTTTAAAATTCAATCGGTAAATCCAAAAATAATCCAAATAATAATTGAATATGAATTTGGATATCCGAGTTGTAACTGGATATTCGAATATTTTTACCTTTTTTAGATATAAATCCAGATATCTAGATTTATTAATACATTTTCTTTTTTCTTTCTTTAAAAGAAGACATTTTAAATTTTTTAATCCAAAACGAAATTGGATCCGATTATGGATAACCAGTTACATAATCAGATCTATAATGGGTTCATACTTGCTTGAATTTATTTTCTCCAAACAAGGCATTTATCCGCCCAAATCCACTCGGATTTCTGGATTCTGAACTAGATCGAAAAAAATCTGGCTCAATTGCACACTGCCAAGCATGAGGACCAGTTGTGACGCCTCCAAATTCTCCTTAAAATAAACACAAAAGAGCCTCCACTTTATCAATAACTTGACCAAAACATCCCTAAATCAAAACACCCTTAAAATCAAGTTCCCGCTCCCTCAATCTGCAGTGGCCTTGCTCAAGACTCACATGCTCAAGACCCCCAACTCAATCTCCTTTAGATTCATGCTCAACCTGCACTAACCCCCTTAATAGAACTTTTTTTCCTTGTTCTAATTAGCGAATCAAACCTAATTTCCATATATTTGTTCGGATTAGTGACACACCAAGTTGCATATTAATACTAGCTAACCTACACACTATAATTCTCATCCTTAAAGTCTAGGACCTTGGTAATGTTGGATAGAAAATATCAAGACTTTGGGACCCTAAGTTTCACAGAATATGCTTTTACTACAAATGAGCATCCATAAAACCAGTGATAAACATAAGCAGTATGAAAAAGTTAATATAAGTAATGCTTTTACGAAATCTGTATGCTACTAATTCAATGTTCTTTGCAACATAATTAATATCATGAAAATAATATAAGTTTGTCCTAGCCCTAGGAATACACTCGAGCACTTGCTATGCATTACAAAAAACAATCTAGTTTATCATAGTTGGCTACAAAAGTGTTAGTCATATACAATACAATACAATAGACATACCCAAAGCGTAGGCACCAACCTAATCTAGGTGATTCTAGAAGATGATGTGCTAGAATTTTTTCGGAGAGCACCATCAAACCTGAGATTTAAGTTCTAGCTCTTAATAAGTGTTTCCCCACAAGGATTCCAATGGGTACTTAGTGATGTGGTACTCGATTTTTGGGGTCCTCTGCAAAGTGGTACTAAAAAAATAGGGTCCTCGACGAAGGAGTGACATCTGGAGATGGCTACAACGACATGCAATGAGAGGGTAACAGCGAGGGAGCGACAAGCAACTCTCTAAGATCCCTTACGACAAAAAAATGTGAGGATTCGCACGATGAGATGCACCAAATGAGGAGGGAGCTTGATGAAATCCTCGATTATTAGTTATTGAAACATTGTCGTTTCATTTGAGCCTATATTACAGTCTACATTTTGTAGTTAGCAAGAAAAAATATTTATAATTAAAAACTCCACAGCTCATTCCAAATAAGATAAGCAAACTACAATTTTGTTTAAACCAAAGGGAGATTTAACTTATTAAATAGAATAAAGAATGATATTTATAATGTTAATGTCCGTGTTGATTTCTGACAAAATCTCAAATGCCAACTCCCAACAAGTATTGAATCAATTATATAATATACTCGACTGTTTGTCGTTATGCAGGCAGCATTGCAATTCTTTTGAAGGTGGTTTTAACCTTCTTCATTCTCCCCAGTCACTCTGGAGGACAATTTCTGACAATAATAGAAAGCCATCCATGTTTAGAATTACGTCAACCCTCTCACCCACTTTCTAGCTATGATTTTACTAACAAAATTCACCAAAATATCAACTCCACAGCACAAAATTCGATGCATTGCCTTTGTGCTCTACCATTTCTGACAACATTCTCGCCCTCCATTGATATAACTCTAGACTACATTACAATAGAAAGGACTACCCTATTTCTGGCTCTAATTATATCTGGACAGATATTTTATGAAGGCAAATTTTTAAGTCATTTTTTAAAATCATACTCTAAAATTATACTCCATTAAAGGCTGCTTGAATTTGAAAGTGGGTTGAGTCCATCTCAATTCACTTCTATTTTATTATTATATTTTTATAATTTTTTTTATACAAAACACAAATTCATATACACCTTTTTCAAATCTCAATGTACCTTTTTCAAATTCCAACACATCTTTTTCAAATTTCAAAATAATAATAATATTAAAAAATAAACCAAACTCATCTCAACTCATCTCATTTCCGAATCCAAGCGGGCCTAAATTTTTTCTTTTTAATTTTTTTTTTAAATAAATACATAACATCATTAAAAAATACTTACATAATCATTAAATAAAATAATGTTTTTACTTCGTCAGATCTTAGAAGTGACTGTAAAACCACTGTTTTATAAAAGATATCTTTAAATATAATTTCAACTGTAATCAGTAAATACATAATATCATTAAAAAATGCTTATATAATCATCAAGTAAAATAATTTCTTTTACTTAGTCAGGATCCCGACTAAGGAGTGGCTCATCTATAAAAAGTAACTTTAGATATAGTTTCAACTGTAATTTTAAGCATTTTTCAAAAAGAAAATTAGAATTTATTATTCAAAAAATAAATTTTGTGTGCTTCAAATTTATTTTTTATTTTTAAATAAAATATGTGAAATTTGTATAATTTAAGACTACATATAATTAATAAATGTAGCATAATACAAAAGTGATAAATAAACATGACATAATATAATATAATATAATATAATATTATATACATATGACTTATTATAATAATGATGTTGTTTTATAGACAATTTTATAACATTTTTTTATAGATCTAATAGTTCTTTGGAATGTGCCACAGTCACCGTTATGAGCCTCTGAGTTTCATTGGTGTGTTCCGTCACTTGCTTTTTTTATATTATTTTTTTAATCTTCTTAAATATTAAAAAAACATAATATTAATAAACAATAACTTTTTAATCATTAAATTAAAAAAATGGGAAATGCTAAAAATCCCAACTTTTGAGTCCCTATACAATCTCGATTTTCTTTTCTTTCTTTTTTTAGTTTTTTTAATATTTTTTTTTTTACATTATTTTTTAACATTTTAAAATATTTTTTTAAAATATAAAAAAAATTAAAATTTTATTTAAAAATATTTATATAAAACTCATATTAAAAAACCTAAATAAAAATAAAGAAGAAGTCGGAATCAATAAATCGGGATTCTAGCAGCGTCCTAAAAAATAATAACATGAGAATAGCAGCACTCAAAAGCGGAACTCAAAACGGTAGCTTTATCATATTTCATAATTCTCTTTAGGTGGATGATTTACCTTCTTTTTTTTTTTCTTTTAAGAAAAAGTTATAAATTTAAAATAATTTAAGTAAAATATATAAATATATAAAAGAAATTTTATATTATTAATTGATATTCTCATGTCTGAGAAAAAACAGAAGAAAAAAAAAAAAGACATTCTTATCCGTTTTAACTGTAACTTCCAGTAAGAAGTTGTTAACATGTACTGAATTTCTTGACGATCTCACGGCTGCAGAGGCAATTCACATCAACAGAGTTTTAAAAAAAAAAAAAAAAGAGTTTTTATTTATTTTTTCTCTCTGCCTTAATTGTACTAAAATGCCCCTAAAAGTAACACGTGTAGGTCAAAGAAGTAGGCTGTGTTGTTGTTCAACTTGTTCTGCATACACAGGGGAAACATTACGATTGTAATTTAATAATATTCTTACAAATTTTTACACGATAAATGATTAAATATCGGTAATTCCATGAGCTTTGCAGTCTCTCTACCCCTCCGCCTCGTCTCGCCCTCTCTCTCTCTCTCTCTCTCTCTCTGTTTCTGAAGGTCAAGTACGCCATAACCACACTGCGCCACCTCCATCTTTCTCTTTCCCCCTCTATTTTTCTCAACCAGAGCACGTACCGATTCCATAAGCGTATACCAACCTTCTTCAAGATTCTCTGGGTTTTGCTTCGACCGAAAGCAATGCCGGCTCAGAAGCGAGCTCTCGATGTGGCGGAGGATGATCCTGCGCAAGAGAACCCCAACAACTACCATGAACAACCGGAGGACGCCGAGGGTGCGTGTTTTACTTTAGCTTCCCCAAAATCACCTCACGGAACCTCGAACATTTCGACGACAAAAAGAACCCGTTTGCACACATTTTATTTTCAAATTTTGACTCTTCGTTCGCTTAACGCCATCCTTTTATTTTCTCAGAATCTGATCGAAGCCCTTCGTCGAGTAACGGGGAAAACAAGGACGAGTACGTTCTTTCTTTCTGCCATTCGTTTCGTAGTTTTTTTTTTTCTTTCTTATTCGGGGCGTGTATATGCGTGAGTGAATTATAGAGCTTCATGGTGTGTGAATGCTGTGTTTAATTTGGGATCTACGTGCTTTGTGTGGTGGCACTTCTTCTTTTTTGTATTCTACATGTATTTTCTCGAGGAAGTGCTACACGGGTGTTCGACGAGTGATAATTGTGAGTGTGTTTGAGTGGTTGTGGTCATGGCTTGTGGTTATTTTGTTATGGGTTTTGCTCTACGTGCTCTGCTAATATGGACGCTGCCGCGTCGAGTTCGATGAAGGATGGTGGAGATCGGGTTTGGATCGTCTGCGTCGTGGAGATTTTGACTCGAATTACTATATATGCATGATAGTTGGTTGCATGGCCTCTGCGGCAGTTTGGTATTGGGATTTTGCCTATCTGTCGAGATTTTGTATGCGGCTGCTGATCAGGGATCTTTTAATTGCATCCTGGTATTGATTGCATTTAGTCAAGTATTGCTCTGACATGATCCACGTAGATTGGTCGAGGAGTTGGTTAAAATGGGCACCTTATCATTGGAGACCTCATGTACAGGCCGTTTTGTTCTTGATTATTGGTGATGAAAGAAAGAGCTTGTTATTGTGCTCACTATGCACGACGATGATTATTACGTTTTCTATTTCAATTCCAAGCCTGGGAACCATGGTGCTTTTTGTTTACAGGGGAGTTTCCATTAACTGTGATCCGCTATTTGTTGGGAAAACTTTAAATGTTGTCCTGACCATGAATTTAATTCGTCTGGAACCTCAGATGGGTTCCATGAATTGTTTAAATCTTTTGCCCATGAATTGTTTGGTTTGATAGTGATGCAGCACTTGACAATGTTAAACAGTGAATTGATAGATGTTTTCCCAATAACTCTTTATCGGCGTTCAAAGGTGTGAGAGCCACCCATAGCGACATCTTCATATTCATCCATATTCCTGGTGTATATTTTGTAAATCTGAGATGTCAAATTATTTTTTGAACAATATCTTTATTAACCTTCTAGATCTTGGGACATTGAAACATGTTGATTTTTTTATATATTTACTGTACATGTCAAATAGTTATAACATGCAAAGTCTTCTTCTCTGGTTTTTGTATGCTTAACCTAACATGTAATCCTCATGGTTTTATCAGAATGTATTGAGTCAGAGTTTCACTTAGAAAACACTTACTTATAGTTATTAAGATGGGCTTGCCCTCCTCTAGAAAATTCATACTTTTGCATCGTGAGTGACTGCTAAAACTTTGAGACTGCTGCCTTTGGAGTCTGAAAAACTGCAATGCCAAGCTGATGCAAGTCTACATGGCAGTCTTGATTGGCGTGTTAACAGCATAAGGGAACATTTGTTTCTGTAATCTGTTACCATTCAGGTGAGCGACAAGTTCGACCCAGAGGGACTTTCGGGCCCTGATTGTTCTATTTGTGGAAAACACCTGTGTTGCTACTGTGGTTCAGGTTGGCATTTCAGGAAAGCCTTTCCTCTAAAATCCATCTTGGAAAAAGGGTTCAACTTTCTTAAATAGTGTTTGCTGGAAGCTACACCATTTGTCTTATTCTCGCTGTGTTATCTTAATAGTAAAATTCTTTTGTTAGACCTTAAGGACCACATACCCCTCAAATTTTGTGCTTACACAAAGCTATTAACCTGCTCCATTGTAATAAAACCTTCTTAAATACTGATTTATTGCTAACTCTAAAAATATCCAATTTAGATATTTGTACCATTGCTTTGTGAAATAATACAAGAACTTGTTTCAATTTAAGCGTTGCATCTATGGCTTGAACATGGTTTCTTTCATTTGGAAATAATTATCAATTGCATGTTGTATCACGTAATCGAGGTGATCTTAGACAGATTTAATGGGAGAAAACAGCAATTGGCACCTTCTTTCTTCAATTATTTTTATAACATGAGAATGATCTGATATCTATTTGCATTTTGAAATGTCTGACTATATGATCGCAATATCATAAGTTGTGCGTGCAGCTTAGTTTTGGTACTTTTTTCTTTTTTCCCACATTCATGTTGCTTTTACATGGTGCTTGACTACATGTCCTGGTTATATTTACTAAGATATAATAATATCAATTTAAGTAAGAAATACAAACAATAGAAGATGTTGGTCTTTTGGTTTGGGTGTTGAGAAGTGGGGTTCACCTGAAGGTCAATCATTCCCTTTCTGCAGAGTTTCACATACAAATTCTTATTGTTTATATATCTGGCAGTAAGTTTTATAAAGCATACTTGAGTATTAAGTGCATACAACAAGCAACCTATCTATTTTGATTAACGTTGAATGGTACCATTATCTGTCTTGCTTTTTGCTTGCAGACTCATTGCAGTGAAACTGTCAGATATCCGTAAGGAAGTACAATGTCCAATCTGTCTAGGTAATATTTTGTATTTTTTTGCTAAATGTAAGAAATAGTTGCATATGGTGCTCTTCTACATCCATATGGAAGGTTATTAATTTGCTTCCAATGGGTTATGCATGCTCACTTCTTTTTAGATATGGTGTCCATGTTTGATGTAGTATTAAATAAATATGGTCTGAAAGCACCACATATGTGCATTTGACCATAAACATTCAGTGAATACCCACTAGTCAGGTAGTTGATATTTCTGAAATTTCTTGTAGAATTGTTGTTTCAATAGAACATACCATGTGAGCGCACTATTGGCATCAACATAATACCTTAGATTGAGTAGAAGAAGGTGGTGAATGAAATTCTACATTGCTTAAAAGTGAGAAATTGTTGCCCTTATAATTGTTTCAATGGACTCAAATTGTATTATTCTTTTGGAGTATAAGCTCGTATGTGGATGGAGCTTTTCCTAAACCATTACAAATGGTATTAGAGCCAATTCTAGAAAGAAAGTCTGGAATTTGAGCTGTGCCACCTACAATGAATTGCCTCATGAGAATGCTAGAAATATAAAGTGGGAGATTGTAATGCCCCAGAGAAGAGTATAGGAAAATGGTGAATGAGATCATTCATTGTTTAGAGGGAGAATTTCTTGCCCTTTCCAATAATTCTAATGAGCTCCAATTGTAATATTGACTGATCCTTTTTAAAGTATATGCATGTGTGTGATTTGAGTTTTCCTTGGGTTGTTACTAATCTATTTTCTATCTGGTTCCTATCCAGGGACGTATTTTAAAAAATACACCTGTGAGTTTATTTGCTTTGTTAATGACTACGTTTGAATTTGGATGCTTGATTCCTCTTTGCCTGTGTAAATCATAGGGATATGTCTATGAACTTTAAATCCTTTGTGCTTGTGTTACAGTGTGATTTTCTCTGTTTGTAAACAACAGGTGAACTTTTTTGTTAGCACTCTTTAAGTTTTGGTGTTTATCCATAAGTAGCAGTGACATGTGGATCTTCAAGCAGACTAGGAAAAACTCACTGCAAAACCCATGCACATAAATGAGACCTAGATACTTGGCCTCCATAGGATAAAGTGTCAGATCTCTTAAATGGTGTAGATGTGACGCTATTGATTGTTCACTGCTTTGAATTACCATCCTAATCTTTTTTGGAATAATCATTTGTTCCCTATTTCTATGTGTAGGGATCATTCGGAAAACTAGAACTGTAATGGAATGCCTGCATCGCTTCTGTAGGGAATGCATTGACAAATCTATGCGGATGGGGTATGTCATCTTCTTATCTCTCTTGGCCATGTTGATTCATTGAAACACAGGGATCAAATCTCACTGGTAGTGCTGTTTGTCCTGATCTTACGAGTTTATTCAAAAATTTTGACTGTAAGCTAAAATATTTTTCTTATTTAGATTGGTAATTGTTATTCACTGCAGGAACAATGAATGCCCTGCCTGCCGGACTCATTGTGCCAGCCGTCGCTCCTTAAGAGATGATCCTAACTATGATGCTTTAATTGCTGCTTTGTATCCAGATATTGACAAGTATGAGGAAGAGGTATATTCTAATCAATATGGCATCGGTATAAGAATTTGATTTACGGTATCATTTTCTTATGTCATGCATTCGTTATTGTGCGTCTGTCCTAGGAACTGGCTTTCCATGATGAGGAAATGGCTCGCAATAAGCAGGTATAGTTCTTGAAGTTCAGCTATGAAGCCTTGTGCCCAGCTACTCCTGTCCATTTATTTGGTGTTCATAAGTTCACTTATTATTGTTCCTTGGGTCACATTTTTGTGTTCCAATATTGCTTTTTAAAAAAAACCTTGTTGTCACCAGGGAAAAAAGAAAAAAAAGCAAGAGGAGAAAAACGTGTTTTTCATGTAAAATCATGGCATACGCCAGTGATAAAACCACAGGGATATGCCTTCAAATTTGAAAACGAACACCTAATGCCTTAAAATTTCAAGCCTCTATTGTTTTAAATAGTAAAGTGCCTTCTGATAGAATAGTACGATATATCATTGGTTTTGACCATTTGAGGATTGGACTTCCACTTCTAATTGTTGACCACCAGAACTGTTAGTCATCATATTTTTCCACCTATACATTAGTCATTTAGCTTTGTTTTGATAGATTCAAGCTTCCATTGCTCAAACTTTTCGGCGGCAAGCAGAAGCTTTGGGTAAGAAGCGGTCAACAGCTAAAGCCACTGCAGTTGCATTTGTTAGGAGATCACGGGGCTATCGAAATGCTCATTTGAGAGGAAGGAGGAACTATAGAAATGCTGCTGAAAGTCAAGGATCTGATGATAATGAGGATGCAAATGGTAATGATGGAGGCAAAGATTCGTCTTCCGCTGATGAGCCCACCGAAGTGAAACCAAAAAGAAGCAAAAGATGGGGAGGGGCTCGGTTTCCTCTGCCTTCTCTGGCAGCTGCTGATGCTGATGGAGGTGGTGATGAAAATGATTCTGAAGTGAATAAAGAATCTAAAGAAACTTTGAGCGTTGGACTTGTTAGCAGCTCAGAAAGGCTTTCCTGGGGCAAAGGTGGCATGCGGAGTCACACACGATATGGCAGTATGAGTGGCGGAAATGGTAAAAGTGCTCGAAACAGCCGCCTGTCAAAACTGGTTGATTATCTACGTATCGTAGACAGAAATGATAATGAGGTAAAGTATGTTGAATTATTTTTTTGGGAGTAGGAATGGAGAATCCATTTGTGGTTTCAATTTGGCTTAGGTTATGACATTGTTTTCTTTCTTTTCTCTGAAAATGCCGCCCGGGGGAGGGGGGTGGAACTTAATGCTTCTAGCTCTGTTACATTAAGGAGTGTGTTCCTTGTCATGTAGAATATTTTCTTTGTTATTACAGTCGACTATCAACATCATGCTCGTTTCATTTGATGAACAAAGTATACCCAGTTTGGAGAGATCCTATCTTTGCTGCAGGCCTACCGTGTCAGTTAGACAGCTGTGCCAGGTGTTATTTCCAAACCCTATACCCTGTTTTTCTTTTCATGTTTTTGTTGTGGTATTATTGTGCTGTGTTCTATACCCTGTTTCCTTATTTGAATTCCATTCATCACATTGTAAAGCATTGTGCCTTCTCTACTGATACTGGTTCTCGCGCCTGTTAATATAGTATGTAGCCATGCAAACTGCAACCCAAGTTGATGAAGTAGCAATACACCTGGTAAAAGAATTGCATTCAAAAATCAACCTTTCAACCTCTACAAGTTCTCCGCCGGCCATATCCCGTATAATTGATCCAGGCAAAGACAAGTTGCAAATCTTAGGCGAGGAGGAAACTTTAGCAGGACTTG
This sequence comes from Platycarya strobilacea, assembly GCA_036898215.1. Taxonomy (NCBI): domain Eukaryota; kingdom Viridiplantae; phylum Streptophyta; class Magnoliopsida; order Fagales; family Juglandaceae; genus Platycarya; species Platycarya strobilacea. Next base: position 6,973,419 of record CM072548.1, read on the forward strand.
TACCTAACAACTTCATTCATGGCTATCTGGTAATCACTTCTAGAATTTTCTATTACGAGTGATACTTGTGCAAACTTTACGCACTCATGCCAACATAGAAGAAGCATTTAGACTTAGTTTTATGTACCGGTTGTTTAAGCATATGTTCTGGTTTGTGGATGGATTCCTAAATTGATCCTCTTGTTTGAATTGTTATCTTTCAGCTACTGGCATACGAGAGGAAGTCATGGAACTCGAATCTTGTGACGGGTTTGTCCTAAAGAACAAGCTCTCTCATCCTTCGGTTATCAAAGTTAATGTTACATAATTATACTCCCAATCAATGGAGATCTCAGGTAATTAAATTTGAAGAAGTCGAGAGATGCATAAAGTGGACACAACGACTTGTGTCCATCCAGCTTATTAATACTTATCAAGGTTTCCGCAGATCAGTCAAATTTTGCTTTCAAGCAATCTGTGGCTTGGAACCGCCGACAACACACGCACTAAAGCTCATATCACATATGTTACAAGTGACTACAACTCTACTCATGATATTTAAACAATTATGATTCACATCCCAGTTTTTACACATTTTTCCTATCATTCGTCCAACAATTTCCATTACAAGTTGAGAGTGAGAGAGAGAGAGAGAGAGAGAGAGAGAGATCATTCCGAAAATACAAGTAGGCGGCTCAAATGGAGGTTTTGATAATAGCAGTGGGCTCTCTTTTGAAGTATAAACAATTTTTAAGAGCCATATACCCCATTACATGAATTAACCAAATAAATTAACAACATATATCTATCACGTTTGCAGAATCTACAAGATTTCTCCACATAAGAAAGAGTAGATCTAAGTAGACATCGTATTTTTTCATTATTTTATAATCCATTATTATCCGTTTATCTTATTTTATTGACGTTGATGTTGCGCATAAGAGCAGAGATATATACGTTCGATTGATTAGTAAAATACACGCGCACAAGGCCAGGAACGTCCCTTGCCCAAAGTCTTTTTTTACTTTAGTCTTTGGGTTCAACATCGCTTAGGAATGAGCCAATTACCTGGTCCCCCCTCTTTCTTCCTCCTCCTCCTCCTCCTCATCCGGTATTTTTGCATGTGGGTCCAATTTCTTTTATAAGATTGCAGTGGTAATGTAGTCCTTATCCTTAAAACTAATCCCATTGAATAATCAATTACCTGTCCCAGATTTAAACTAATATTATATTCTCAACTTATCCTCTGGATTGCAGATATTATCTCCAAGCAAATTAAAAAAAAAAAAAAGTAAGAAAATACAAACAATTCAAAATCAACATATTTTATTGTTATTATTATTAATAATAAAAGTAGCCTATCACCATCGTTACAGATCAGATCATGGACCTGAGTTACCAAGATCAACTTACAAACTGTAACACCGTTCGAAACCCTAGCATTACTCGTACAACCCTGCTCTAGTCAGCTCAGAAAGCAAGCCTAGTTGAGGGCACTTAACCAAAATACCATATGATAGAAACATGACTTCCAGTAAACTAGAAGATAAAACGCTATTTACATGCATCCCTGGGTAACCCCATACACCTCAGCGATGCTTGCTCCGGGTCTCTCCACTGTAAAGCCTGTCATCATATCATTTTTAACGGTCAGATACAAAACATCCATTAAATAGAAAACGTCTCTTGTATTAATCAATAATCTGACAAAAACAGAATCTTAATAGAACGTGATTGTACAAAAAGTAGGCAAATAATCGGTCTGTATGATGCAGCTTGTGATCCGATCTTGCCAAGAATCTGATCACTGGAGGAGCGTGAGAATCACGCTCTGCCGAGTAAACTTGAATGAAAATGCTTTTGAGTTTAATATATATGTACGTACCAGTCATAGATAGTAGGAGAGTTAGGCAGTGGCTTGTCGAACATGTCTCCACCGATTCTCTTGGTTGCAATGTTGCTACCAGGGTGGAACACGCTCCTCCAAACGTTGTCCTTACGCGCCGCAACTGGTGTTGTCGACGAAGGCGTTCCCGGTGTCTCTGGTGTCGCTGGGCTGGCCGGCATCGACACCGACCTCTGGAACTTGCTCGATCCCTCTCCTTCGATTTCTATATTAACATGCACCAACCAATTAATTAAAGACCATCTATCACAAGTATCATATATATATATATATATACATATAAACCGTGCTTGTATGAAAATAAATATATGATCAAAGTAGTGCGTTCAGCACACGTGCGAACCTTTGATGTTCAAGGGCTTGGTGGTGATTTTCCTGAGCCTACCAAGGCCACGCTCAGGCTGAGGTCCAGCCACGACGTCGTCCCAAAGCTTCTCCAGCAGAACCATCTTTGCCTTTCTCTAATGGGACAGACTCTTTGATGATGCATGTATATATAGAAGAGTTGCTGCTTAATAATTAATATCCTGCATTTAGTCCGAATTTAGAATTTGCAATTTCCAGATGGGCGTTTTACCACCTCCAAGTGTCCTTGAGTTTTGGTTTATCACTGGAAATGTGGAAAATAAACTAGTGGGGACAATAGAGATGGGGTTAGATAAGGATGAAGACTTGGCAACGTGGGACCCGCAAAATAATATCTCTTCAAGATCGGGATGGGAGTAGGTTGGGGGTTCCTTGACAAGTGTACCCTTTGTAATGAGGCAATGCTTTGTCCTATTCCCTGGAACAAAAGAGGGGCCCGCCCGAGGTAAGAAATGCGCTTTGGATGTAACGAGTTTGGGGCCCACCTTTGATTTAATAATGCTCACTGGAATGCAATACTTTGTGCTATACTGCCTGCATATGCTCATAAACGGTGGTGGTTTACAATTACAATGGTATTTTGAGCTGCTTGACCAAAGTGGGATCGTCTTTGTCAAGAGTGATTCCTCTTAAGGATCTAGGCTTTTGGTGGGACAATAGGATTTCAAGGTAAATTACACTAATGTAATAAAGCAAAGGAAAAATAAAAACCAAAACAAGGAGAAAAAAAAAAAAAAAAAGTAGGTCTCACTGGTGGCCTTTTCTGACACTGATTGCATTTTTTTGTCGCCATTTTGAAGACAAAAGTGTCTTGATTAGTTGATTTTAGATGCTCGTGTCACCAAGGAACAATAATGCTCAACGCTTTAAAAAAAACAAAACATCCCCGATAACGTAGTGGAAATGCAGGTGTTTTGAGCTATTTGATCTTTCAAATAACAATATTATAGCACTGTTCGACTTACGAATGAGAGTTTGTGAATCTTTAACAGGACATTAGGACATTGTTTGGGATAATACCTTTTTTTCCTATATATAGAGGGTGGGATGATACCCCAATTCTGCGTACGCAAGAAAAGAAATAAATTTCGAGCACTTCTATGCAACTTTCTAACTGCACACCATCATCTTTTTTCAATTTTTTTTTTTTTTTGCATTTATTCTTTTTAAACTAATTTAATTTTTAATTTATTATTTATTATTTATATATCAAATATTTGATAAAACAAATTAAAAAAATATAATGTGTACCAATTGTTAGAATAATAAAAAGATGTGTAGATTTTTTTTATAAATCTTGATGTTGCCCATTATGGCATCTCTGCTTTTCTTTTCCAGCGAGCCTTCTAGTCTCTGGAAAGTTGAAAGGGATTAGGCAGTAGACATCACTGATATCCCAACTAAGTTGGGATCGTAAGACCAAAAGATAGAAAGCCTTTGAGCATTGGGGATTGAGCTGCAAGTCTAGATTGTGGGGCCGTTCCAGCAATTAGATCATGCAGGCCAAAAGCCCAGCTGATCTCTCGTGTCAATACAATAGCGATCCATTACAATAATAAAAGACAACTTCATATCATTTTCACTCTCATATTTTTATATAAAGAGAAATAATTTATAGAATTTTAAATAGATAAATTTCGCAGAAACCTATGTAAAAAGAGTAAACTTCACCTTAAAAAATTATAATAATAAAAAAAACTATTATTTATTAATAAAATACGTTTTTTTATAAAAGATTTGCACAAAATTTATCTATTTAAAACTTGCACTTAACACTACTCATAAAAAAAACACTTCTTGGAATTTTCCGTCCGTACAACGTGTCTAGCTTTTACCAAAGACATTATGGATGGAACAAGAGACGACCAAGTAAGAGAAAACAACGCCAATCCTCCACTAAGATCAATCTATTTCTAGTATTCCCTCGTCCGCATCAGAAACTTGAGCAATCTTTGGAAGTACGTATTTAAAATCTTACTAAGCTTAGCTTTTGAGAATAATAAACAACAGGCTCAACATAAAACAATGCTACCATTCTTTGGTATGTCCACCAAAAAGAGAAACGAAATTCAAGATGTTCAAGATGCTTCTAATGACTTGGACAAGGCAATTTGAATGTGGTTTACTTTTTACCTTCCAAATTTCCCCTCATCCAGGATGGAATAAATTGCTCTTATCATGAACTTCAATAAATTCACATCTCCTACACTCCCGGCGGGTGGCAGCAACAAGGAGATCAGGAAAACAAATAAGTAAATCCAAACAGACCCGACCCAGAACTATATATATGCGCTGACCATAGCAAACCAAGTGTATCGCAGAATCAATTGCATCTCACCTGCAAAACAAGATTTCAGTGGATGCCGGCGGCAGCAGACAACAATTCGGCTGACTCATCTCCTTTGCTGGCCTCGTATGTGTTCAAGATCAGCAATCTAAATCACCTCATAACATAGTACCAACCAAATGAAACAGACCCAGAAATTTGAATTTTGGCGCACTAGACAAGATTCAATCAAATATTTCCCAGAGCTGATGTGTTGCTTTCCAATGGTTCCGATGAATCTGACACAACAGAACAGTCGGCTCAAGGCTTGTTACCAGCAGCAACCCGTCCCAACAGCAGCAGATCAGCTGACAAGATCCGAGGCATGAACCTCTCTGATAAACCAAATCACAAAGTGTGAAACTGGGGAAATAAGAAGCACACTGCAGAAAGCTTTTAGTTTGGCCAGAAACTAATCCAGCCATTACTCCACCCTTTGCAGGCAATGTTGTGCAGCTACACACACCAACTGCAATAGCTGATACTGCTCCATAATAAAACCTAAAGATTCATTAATCCAAGGCGCTTTTTTTTTCTCAATATCAAGTTTATTGAGAATTTAGTTCAACTAGCCAAAAGGACAATTTTGCTAAAGGAAATTAATTCAACCTGAGGTATTGACCGACACGGCACCAAATAAAACTTCTAATATTGATATTCTTCCCTAAAATTGAATGACTTTTAACAACTAGTGACGAGAACTAAACAATCAACTAGTTGTTGCACATTTTTGCATTTCGATTCCTCCTCAGCTTCACGTCATTTCAAATGCATATACAAATATTTTCCCTGCAATTAAAGTCTACCGAGAACAGCCCCCCACATTACACAATATATGTCAGCACCAATACTTGCTTTCGAATGTTCATTCAACTCCCTTCACTATCCCATCTTTTTACTTACTTTGGAATTTCTCCTTCAAGGTCTTCTTTTTATCATAATTCTCACTTACTTCCGCAATACCACATGTACAACACTATTTCACTCTCATTTTATGAAATATATGGCATGGCAGTCCAAATTTAGAAGCTAATAACCTTGCAGAGCCTTATAATCATCGTACGATATAACTTGATTAGTTCTTCGATGTGCAATAGGTGGCACAACTCCTTAGAATACTCATCCTCCACGTCATCTCATTGTCAAGGGTAACGCAATTCAATGGCTGGCCGCTACATAAGGTAAACCACAACAATTTTTAGGGTCAAAGATGCAACCTTTCCAAAAGCAGAACTGCCAAATGGTAAGAAATAAAACCAATATACTCTATTTACCTCTTAATCTTAAATTATCCGGCATCTTTAACATGGCATTTTCCCTATTGGTGTCACAGAAAAAATAAATGTAACCCACAAATAAATTCCATGGAACCTCATCGTGAATATGCTCAATCAGCCCTAAAAACAAATGTTTTTTTCTTTTTTAAAGGTGAACAAATGTTAACAAGTATAAGCCCCTAGACTAAGTGCTTGTTTGATTTCTGGACAGCAAACATAAGATATAATTCTTCAAGATTTTTCTTCGTTGAACTAATATCTACATGTGAAGTGGCATTTGGAGTTATGCTCAATAAGGTAGGTAGAGGAGAGACTCTCTCAAGAGCCCAATATTCAGTTTTCATGGAAAAAGCTTTGGAGAAATAAGGCTCCCCCCCAAAGCTGCATTCTTCGTGTGGACAACTTTGTTGGGTAAGATTCTCGCAACCGTCAACTTGAGAAAATGAAAGGTGATCATTAGACTGGTCTTGCATGTGTAGAGCAGGGGCAAATTTGTGAATTATCTCCTACTGCATTGTGAGACAGCTAGAGTATCATGGAACGAAGTGTTCAGTAGATTAGATTTGGCTTGAGTTATGCCAAGATAGTGGTGGCGGCGCTGGCCAGTTGGACATACCTAAAAAGGCATGCAACAGATCAATGATGTTTGGAAGATAATCCCTATAAGCATCATGTGGTGCTTGTTGCAGGAACACAATGATAGGACATTTGAAGACAAAGAAAGATCGCTTGAGGAACTTAAAGTTTTATTTTTTAGAACTCTTTGTACTTGGGTCATTGCTGTTGATTTCAATAGCATGGATTTACATGACTTTCTTGTCTCTAATGTGGCCCGGGTGCATTTGGATATCGAGATAAACTGAGCTGAGCTGAGTTGAATTGAATAAAATATTGTCAGAATATTACTTTTTAATATTATGAGTATTTTGAAATTTAAAACAATTGAATTATTTATTATATTTTATATGAAAGTTTAGGAAAATGTATGAAAGTTTGAGAAAGTTATAATGATGAGTTAAGGTGAGTTTAGGAACCAAACTGGGCCGGGCATTTTTTGGAGGAGAGACAAATGGAAGGATCTGAATCTAGGGATAAGGAAAAAAAAGGTAAAAGAAGAAATAAAGAAATTAAAAACATAAAATATATATAATAAGAACAACAAGGAAATGGATGAGGTTGCACTTCAGTGAAATGCAACGTTGCTTGATGCTGTCAATGGGGAGCGGTTTGTCTTGGGCAGAACGGTGGGAGGAAGGGAGAACGAAATCTCTGTAACAGAAGCTGGAATTTTTTTTTCTGCTTACTTGAAAGTCTCAACTAATTAGAAGTCATTAACGATGATACCTGGCTTTTTTGTCTCTGTAGAGTTAAAAAACCTATGTTGGTTGGGGGGGGGGAATAAAAAACACTTTTTGCAGGAAAAAAGGGGTACGGTCTACATCGCTGTTGACTTAGATTATTTAAGGGGCACCACCTTCCGACTAAAAGACCAGTTTAACAGAACCTATGATGTCAGACTTCTACAGGGTTAAATAATCAACAATAAACTGAAAGCATACTGTGGCAACATGCACAGGGTCAATCTTACTAAACCAAAGGTATATTAAGTAAAAATGAGACAAGTACCTCAGTCCACAAAAATCTCCACATATGAGCGATATAACCATGTAGCAAAACATGCAGATATCATATATGATCACCTGAATTCATCTGAAAACCATAACTAGAAACTATGATAACCAAAATCAACAACAGAATAAAAATAAACTTATCATATACTCTTATAATATTGCAACTAAATTGACCCAGAAACCCAAATTTGAAATGCCCATAGGTTTTGGATATCTACACAACTTCTAAGAAACCAATTAGTTTGCAACTTCCATTCTGTGTGCAAAAGTACCGTTCAGCAGGTCATAAGATCAGAGTTAGCCTAACTGAAGGCACAATCCTAAAGCCGTAAGAATGAATGAACACAGAACATAGGGTATCAACTTTGCTGAAATATGAAGTTTTCTTTGTATTATCATACCCGAACTCCATGATTTTTTTTTTCAGCAAAAGAAAAGGATTTCAGGAATTTAAAAGCAGAACAAAGCATTTAAGTGACCTAGGAAAGGGCCAGATAGGAAATTTAAGGTCACAAACCCCATAAAGCAAAGCTATTTTTCTTTTTTACGACGAGTCCCAGAGACCATGCAAATGTAATGTTTTTTACCCGGTTAAACCTAGACCCATGTAACACACCCACATCGCACGGGTCAAGTAAATCATCGGCTTTTCACTGATGGAAAGTAGCCCCTAGTAATTGTTTGCACCCAAAATCCAAATCTTAAACCTAGGAAGAGCATACTCCCAACATCAAGGCCCTTACAACTTGAGCTATCCCCTAGATGTAAAGCAGAGCTTTTAGAGGCAAACCAAAAATAATAAAAAAATCAGGTCTTTTCGGCAATATTGATGCACCAAATAACAAAACCAATACAAAGTAGAAGAGAGTACACACAAAATATGCTCCTAAATGGATGAAAAGATTCAAGACAAGAAATAAAAATAATAAATGAAGCACAACACAAAAAGGAAAACCAACAAATCATATATTGTCCAATGTCATAAAACATAGCCTCAGACAAATTGATGATGATTTCCACTAGTTTGCAAACATATGAACCTGTACAAAAGAAGAACTCAGCCTAGAGCCTTAAGATTTTGCCGTATTTCTCAACATATCCCTGCAAGTAAAAAATTTATTGTTAATTTCCAGGACCAAATTATGTCCCTAAGATGTCTTTCCTAGTACATTTTTTTCTCTAGAATCAAGACACTCACCTCAACAAGTTTAACAATTTTTGGACGTGATGAAGAGAGATATTGCTTCACTGATTCCAAGGTGGTTGGAACTTGATGAGATTGTAAGGTTTTAAGAACCTTTTCTACCACTTTTTTTACTATCATGTTATGTGCATCCTTGCTGAGATGGCCATCACGCCAATTTGGTTTCAACAACTCTTTAACTAAATCTATCAGGGCAGCGCGAAAATGTCTCAGTGCTTTTGGTTCACTGTGAGTATTTCCATCTGTCTTATGCCCGACATTGATTTCATTGTCTTGTCCGCTCCTACTTACTTTTAAGTCCTGATGTCTTGATGCATCATTGTGATGACTTGAAGCATGATCATCATCGAGCTTGCTCCTTTTTGTCTTATCATTGACATGAGAGAAGCCCAAGGGATTCCCTTCTTTAGGTATCTTCCCATTTTTCCGGTCAACAGCAGAAGTTCCAACTGTCTCTGCTTCAGTTTTAAGAGAACCTCTTCCATGATGGTGTTTTTCTAACACATTCTCATAAACTTTATTATGAGAAGATACAGAAGTTGTATCATTGTGACATTCTAGGCCCTGCATCGCAGTTAATGCAGGATTACCATATTTCCTCTGGAGCAATTTGTCCGTGATGGATGCCCCATGACTGTCAAGAGAAACTCTGAAGGATTGATCTCCTATCTTGGGTAGCTCAATGCTATCATGAAGAGGATCATATTGGCGATCTGGAGATGATATGCCAAGAGGAGGAATAAAAAAAGATGGTCGGAAAGGTACAGAAGGCTCCCAATCATTTGAAGAAAAATTTGTTTTACGTTCAGCACAGTGCAAGGGTACATTGGCTAGAGGTAGATTTTCTGATTTAGAACCAGAGAAGGGAGAAGAACTACGCAGCAAGGAAGATGATCCAGAAGCATGGCATTCTTTCTCACTGTTCAAGAGCCTTTGAGAACCAAGAGAACTTGTACTGAAAGAGGAATAACTAAAGGGCAATGAAGATGCTCCCCAGGAAGAGAAACGGTGAGATGGCAGCAGGCCAGTACTTGGATTATAATTACGCGACAAAAGAACAGAGCTACTTGAAGAAAACCCATACTCAGGAAGCAAGCTGTTCTTTACTACCGAACTACCTCTACTGTTTGACAAAACATGGTCACCATAATTATTAGCAGGCCAATTTTCTCTATGACTCTCTCCCCCTACATCCTTAAACGAGACAGAGACTGGATCATCTTTAGACGAAGGCAAATGCTGGGAGTCGGGATTAATGCACAAAGATAAGTCCTCTTTCTCAACCAATGGAAGTTTATGTTTTCGATGAAACTGATGCCACCTTTGGCTTTCTCCAAGCTCCCTTGGCAGCATTGTTTCTGAAGAGAAGTGTAAAGAAAATTCCAGGGAATTTCCAACCAAAGATTCCTGTGGCTCAGGACAACCAGGCGACCTTGATCTCTCTGTAATGTCTCTTAAACCTGTAACATAAATTGCTGCTTATCAGAATCAGCATAAAAGAGAAGGATCTTGGACATCCACACTCCAAAAGATATATAGTATACCTTTGTCCACCTGAACTTTTTTCCAATTCAAAGCATCTGCTTCTACCTCGGACTTTTGGGTGGTTTCATTCAAGTCATCTCTTATATGAGGAAACCTACATGAACTACCTCTGATGCACCACCCTTGAGCAAAAAAGTCACAAATAACAGCCCGGCGTTTGTTTCCTTCCTTAATCTCAGCACCAGGGGACAGACTTCTAGTCCTTGTATCTGGAGTAGCCAATCTGAAAAACCTAACGGTTAATAAAATTTGGCTCAATTCATTTTGAAAAGGGTGAAAAAGAATAGAACTAGTTACTAAAATAGTGGATGCGGTCTTCTTATTGGACAGAATGATCCTAGATTGCAATTTGGACATTTTATTTGTCAGGTTACAAGTTAAAATAATTGTCTAAACGTTAACAAGAATACATTTTAAAACTTAGAAATGAAAATGAAAATTTTTTTTTCTAAGTTTGAAATGACCCAATTATCTTTTAAAGGACCCTCCCCTCCGCTGCTTTGGATTGAGGGGGGAATCCCATTGGGTGACTGGCCATCCCCTAGTGGGTTGAGGTGGCTTGAATCAAGGTGGGGGAGACCCCCTCCACCTCATCAAGGTGGATAGAGGGTAGGCAATCCCCCTACACCCATTGAGGAGTGGCTCGGCCAATCCATAAACCCCAATGTTGAAAGAGAGGTCCTCTCTTTCCCCATACAAAGCCACAAAGGAGAAAGGGATGCCCCTCCCCTTGCAACAAGCCAATCCCAAACAAGGAACAATGAAGGGGGCCTCCCGCACCTCCTTGGGTGGGGAGGGGCTGTTCTGCCCTTTCTTTCTTTGTTCTCAAATTTATTTATTTTTGAATTTTTCACCAAACTTATTTTTAAACAAATGATGTAGCTCAGAAAATGACATGTTTCCAAACACTATTGGTGCTATCATGGTGCAACTAACGGCTCACTGACAGAACATTTGCAAAATGAGTGATTTGATCAACTTTGAAAGTTCAAGGATTAGAAAATCCAAATTTAACTCAATGATAACTTTGTCCAGAAGGAAAACCACAAGGATCATTTTAGTAAATTACCCCCAAAATAATTGTATAATACACTTTGTGATACCTCATTTGATAAGTAACAAGATTTTTTTTATAAGTAAATAAAAATAAATTCTGATAAGTAACAAGACTAGGTAGTGTATGAGATCTCACATTGGATGGGAAAGAGAAGTTCTTGCTCTTTATAATATTTCAATGGGGCTCTAATTGTATCATTGACTAATCATTTTAACATATAAGCTATGTAGTTGAGTCATCCATTAGGGCATTACAAATTGTATCAAAACTTATTCCAACTAGAAATATGTAACTCGATCTATGCCACATACAACAGACTGGCCCAATGAGGATGTCAGGAATATGACGGGGGAGATTGTGATTATTCTGATAAGTGATAAAAGTAGGTGGTATATAAAGTCTCACATTGTTTGGGAATGAGAAGTTCTTACTTTTTATAAGATTCCAATTCATTGAGTAATCCTTCTGGAGTATAAATCATGTGGTTTAGGCCTTCTATTAGAGCGTTATACACTTTACCTTCCTTCAAACTACCACTAGTCTTTGCATTATGATCACAAATTACCAAAGTAGTCACCTAAGGGACATTTGGACACAAATGAAACTACATTTTCTAAATTCTCAAAACTTCTCATATTTTTACCATCAAATATCACTCAAACACAAAACGCTTTCAATTTCAAATGTTCAAGTTTTTCATCAAATAATTAAAACACAAAAATCAATACTTTTACAAACTTCAAAACAAAGGACAAAAATCGATTCAATTTTTAAAAACTTTAAAACAGAAATAATAATAATAATAAAAAAATTTATAAGTTAATAATAAATTATATGCAAACAATATTTTAATTTTTTAATATTTTATTTAACTTTTTCTCTCTCCTTTTCCAAAATCCAATAAAACATCTTAACTCAAATAATTTCACTATTACTCACAAAATTCTAAGATACTCCAATTGTCCAAACAGCCCTTAGCCTCATTTGAAAGATAAATTGGAATTTTCCTCTTCGCTAGAATCTTAAAACTAAGATTGACAAGAAAACAATAACATGACAAGATCTTAGCAGTTAAAATTTTAAAGGAAGTGACAAATTGTAACTTATGTTTCAAGTTAAGTTGTCTAAGTGACAGTTTTTGTACTTGGTGATCATATTGCAAATGAATGATCTTTTTTTTTTTTTTTTGGGGGGGGGGGGGGGGGGGGGAGGAGGAGGAGGAGAAAAAAAAGTGTAATTTTGTAAGGAGCTAAGAAGCAATTTGAGCCAATATTTTGGTTGTATGACATGTAAAATTCAAGACTAAGGTCTCATTTGAATGTTGAGATGAAATAGAAATATGTGAATAGTAGTTAGATGGTTTGTGGATAGCAATAAAATTGTTTGAGTGAAAATGTTTTATGGAGTTTTGTAAAAGAAGAGAAAAAGTCAAATAAAAATATTATAAAGTTAAAATATTGTTAGATTTTTATTTTTGTATTTGAAAAAATTGAATTGTTTTTTGTATTTTGATTCAAATTTTGGAAAAGTTGTAATGATTAGGTAATGATTAAATGAAAATTTTAATATTTGAAATTGAAAAGTATTTGTGTTTGATTGGTGTTTGAATGTTGAGATGAGATCATGTGAGATGAGACGAGACCAAATGAGACCAGACAAAACCAACTCAATATCCAAATGGGGCCTAAATTTCACCAGCATCACCTTACCTCGATTCCATTTGATTTTTGTCATGGCCTGATTGCAAGTCCATTTGCTTAATTTCTTCCCTAATATTCAAAACACCACTGGCCTCCTCACCTAAGTGACCAGCATTAGCCATATCATTTCTTGTGCTGCTAAAAAGGTGGGTTTCAGCATCGATAAGATCCTCAGTGCACGATAAGGCCTTGCTATCACAATGTGATTCACTACAATCTTTAAAGACCTTGTCTTCTGGAACCACATCTTTTCCCAATTCTAAAAATTTTGAATCCTCATAGTTCAAATCCAGTTCTTCCTTTTGTGTTGTCAAAGGCTCATTTGAATGACTAGAAAGTTTGGAATTGCCATTACTTTCCTCTACAGCAATGTAGTCAGATGAGATCTTCACTTCAGATTTTTCTAGGGTATAAGAATTCGATCTCAGTGGCCTGTCATGCCCCTCAAACTTCATATCTCGACTAACATCTACATGGAGGAAACACTAAATCAAGAAATAGAGTAAAAAAAAAGTGCATCCTCTAAATAAAAGCTTGGAGCCAATATACAATACTAGATTAATTCCTAAAGGACGTTATCCAGTCATGAGTATCATTGAAGGAACAAGAGTTGATTATGAGCTATGTAAAAGACAATATGGATATATAAGATGAAAAAACTTATAAAAAAAAACTAGTATTCCATCTAATAGGGATTTCCTGGAAAGAAATAAGTGAAAAGGGCTTAGCCCAAAAAAAGGTGAAAGGAAAAATGTAAGTTTACACCCAAAAAGATGAATAACCCTAAATATAGTTGCCCAATCAATTAGTGGTCATAGGAAAAGTTCAATTCCCTTAAGAGGCCCTCTCCTTACAAATGAACAAGGAATACATCAACCTTCCGTGTGACAATACTTTGGTGTCTATTGAATCAATCTATCCCATATATCTAACAAGCCAACCAATCCACCAATGCTTTAGGCATATCACACTAACCAAGGAAAGACAAGGACAATAAATTTCCATGCAACACAACAATGTTACACCCTACACTCACTTTACACCCTAATGACGCACTATCTCTATACTCGCTTTGCACATACAACAACAATTAATTACAACCTTCTTGTGTTCTTTAAGATACTAAACTCATTGTGAAATGTTAAGACTTAGTACTTTAGTAGTTCACAAAACATTCACATTTCTCAGGGTTTGGATAGTTACAAATTATTTGATAACAAGGAACTCAAAGGGAAGAGAGAAAAAAGGAAGGTTAAGGTAGGAAGGAATGACTTTTTCTTTCATTTTGTTGGTATGAATTGCAATACGTCTAGATTGTAAATCCGACATCGAATGGGAGGATAGGTGAAACGACCCAGCCTAATAATTCTAAAATTGGAATATTAATCATTTGTATTAGGCCTAAACTATATTTAATGGACCATATTGGATAAGCCCAAGACCGATAAATTATTGATGCTAATTAGGAGCTTTAATTAGGCTCAACAACTAGATTAAATCCATTTACTATTTATTGAAGGAGTTAGATTCCTTTTAGAATTTAAAGATTGGTCATTAAAAATTGAGAACTTCTATATACACAAAGAAAAACCCACAAACTTATGTGGTTTCTTAGCATCTATCAGATCTACTTTATAATAAAGTAACTTTACAATCCGACGTATCATATCAAGCCACATCAGTTTGTGTGTTTACTTTTGTGTAATCATTTTGTGATTAAAGCATTTTCCTAAAAAATTTATTCCAATTTAAATCATCACCAATTAAAGTCCCCTATGCAGTCTTGATCACTCCTAATCCTACATTAAATGAACTACTAGAGTATGTCTTTCATTTCAAACACACTAGGATTACAATTCTAAATCCTCTTCACCTTAAAACTCAACTCATCCTATAAATAGAGTCTCATCCTCCTTTTTCCTTTTTCTCTCTCCTCTTTCTCTCTCCTCTTTCTCTCCGTACAATTTCCATTTTCTCTTTTACGTGCTGGTTTGCATTGGAGTTCATGAGGGTGTGATCCCTGCATATTGTGGTCAAATCAATGGGGGATTCTAATGTGGTTGTTATCGAATCTAAGGCCTTCAAGGTGACTAGGGAGGGTCAGTGGATGCATATTACTGAGAGGGGATGGAGGTTTGTGGAAAGGATCAGTTTGGAGATAGAAACTGGGCACTGGTTTACCAAGGCTTTGGAGGATAGTCTAAAGATGGGGGAGTAAGGCTTTCTCTGCTCTGCACATAGGGAAGAAGATAGGGGGTTTATAGTACAGAGGGATTCTAACTCTCAAGGGGTGTTCATGGCATTGGTGGAGCATCGAATGGGTGGCCGCCAAAAAAGCATCTTCATTCCAGAAGATAGATATGGAAGGGCATGGAGGAAACTGGTAAAGATTCTAAAGGAGGTTGGTGGAAGAGCTCAGCGCCTTACGTCGGCACCACTAGTGGCGATGGAAAAACAAAAATCTCAGTCATCTCGATCATACAAGGAAGCACTGCAGCAACCAATTTTTTTGGGACAGGACCAAGCTGCGCAGGCTAAGTTAGAGGCTAGTGCTACCATTTCTGGAGGGGCCAAGGTGAAGAGAAGGGTGGCATACCTTGCGTGCACAGAGAAGGAAGTGCTTCTGCAGGCTATGGCTGAAATGTAAAAGCAAGTCAATGACTTGCAAAAAAAATTATCCCTCATGAAATGGTGCATTGATGGTTTAAAAGGGAGGGAGTTGAATATGGGCTTGGGCCCAGGCAAGGGGAAGACTGGGGTTGAGGTTAAAGGCGCTGGACAAGATCTTGCTATAGGCAAAGGTAAATTTGAGGCCCAATCGGCCCAACATACCTTTGCACATCCGAGACTGCAGTTTCAAGACTGGGCCCCAAGCCCATCTACGGCATGTTTGGCGAAAGAGAGTCCCGTCGATAGGAGAGGCCTCGTCGTCGCATGATCCTCCACTACCACCAGCAAGGAGTCAGGTGGTATCGACGACAGGATTGGATGCGTCGATGGGGTCTAGGTGGTCGGAACATGCTCCAGAGGTGTTTCACGAAGTTGTGAGCTGCGAACCTTGCATGGCTGAGATGAAAGCACCCCATACAGACTTCGTGCGAGGTGGAGGGTATGCCAAATGCCTCTGCACCGTCATCCGGTTTGCCATCTATCATTCCTCCAGCATCAAGGGTCCCGAATCTCCTGTGCGAGTCGCAAGCATCTGCACAGATTGCTTTAAAGAAGGAGAATGGTGCAAAGGTAATTTTTGAAACGCCAGCGACCACCCAGAACAGGCCAACGGTGGTAGATGAAGGTATTCAGAGGTCGAGTTTGGAGCTTGAAACGAGGGGAGTGGTGGCGTAGCATATTTGATTGGACAGAAGCATTTTTTCAGTGTTGAGGAAGGCTGAGGAATTGCAGATGGACTTGAAGTTAGTTTGTTGTGATAGGGCAGGCTCCGATGAGGGAGATGCAGATCCTATATGCATGCTTCCTCCTAGTCCCAACTCAAAGCGACTTATATCAGATTAGGTGTTCAAGAAAGTAGAAGAACTACAAGCTTGCTTTGGGGTATCTTGTATTGGCTTTGAAGAGCAGTTCAGGGCTTTGGCCATGGCTATTGAGGAAAGTAGATCAAAGTCCGCCCCCAAAACAGATAGGGAGCTCAAAAGATTGCATTACTCTATAAACTATGAAGCAAAAGAGGGAAGTGGCGGAAGGTCTGGAATGAAGGGGAGGGGAATCAACTTTTGTGCATGAAACCTAAGATTTCCTCTTGGAATGTGCGAGGGCTTAATAATCGCAATAAATGCATTTGTATAAAAACTTTATTGCGGATGTGGAGGTTGATGTTGTTTGTCTTCAAGAAACAAATTTGTGTTTTATCAATAAAAGAGTTATTCGTAGTTTGTGGGGGTGCCCATATGTGGGATGGTTCTACTTGGCTTCTTCTGGATTATTGGGGGGCGTACTTTTAATGTGGAACAAAAGAGTTGTGGAGGCAAAAGATGAATGTGTTGGGACTTTCTCGGTTGCAAGTCTTTTAAAAAATGTAGCCAATGGGTGAGAGTGAGCTTCTGTAGGCATTTATAGGCCTAACATGGATAGAGAAAGGAGAAGTCTTTGGAAGAAATTATCAAGTTTTATATTGTTTATGGGACGTGCCATGGTGTATTGGTGGAGACTTTAACATCACTCGGTTTCCGAGTGAGCATTCAGGGAACCATCGTACCTTTTCAGCCACAGAGGAGTTTACTGAATTCTTATTTGATTTGAATCTCATGGACATACTGCTTCTTGGAGGAGAGTTCACACAATCCAATAATAAGAGGTGATGAGATTGGACAGGTTTCTAGTCTCTCCTTCTTGGAAAGCACACCTTCTAGACTTGTATTAGAAACGGTTGAGTCAGGTCTGCTCAGATCATTTCCCCACTATATTAGATTGCGGTAGTATTCACAGGGGTCATCGGTACTTCAAGTTTGAAAACATGTGGCTTGCAGTGGATGGCTTTGCTAACAAGGTACATGATTGGTTTTCAGTTCATAGGTACTCCTAGTTTTATCCTTGTAGGCAAGCAAGCTTAAGGCATTGAAGCAAGATCTCAAGAAGTGGAACATGGAAGTTTTTGGTTGTATTGATAGTCACAAGACTTCCTTAATTTTTTTTTTTTTTTTTTTTTTGGTGGGGGGGCGGTGAGGAGCTACAAGAGTTGGAGGGGCAAGTCTTGATTGACGACCACATAGATGAGGTATTGGCGAGGAAGAATGTGGTGGTGACAGAACTAGAGAGGGTGTTATTAACAGAGGAGACATCATGGCATAAAAAATCTCGGGCCTTGTGGTTGCAAGAATGGGATAAATGTACGAAATTCTTTTACAAAGTAGCTAATTCACATAGATGCAACAAGGCCATAGAGTCGCTCACCTCAGGTAACCAAGTTCTCTTATCCCCCCCTGAATTAGAGAACCATATTATGAATTACTATGAGAGCTTGCTTACGGAGTCGACATCTTGGAGGCCAAAGCTCACTATTTTGTCTTTTGAGTGTATTGATACCCAAAGTGCGAGTCTAAAAAGACCTTTTGAAGAAGATGAGGTTTATTAGGTCATTAACAAGATGGCAAAAGACAAAGCGCCTAGGCCGGATGATTTTTGTATGGGTTTCTTTCAACATTGTTGGAAGATTGTGAAAGGTGATATTATGTAGGTTTTTCAGGAGTTCCATGCTTTCGGAAAGTTTGAGAAATGTCTCAATGCAACATTATTTCCCTCATTCCAAAGAAACAAGGGGCAATAAAGATTGAGGACTTCTGCCCAATAAGCTTGGTGAGTGGAGTCTACAAGATTATATCGAAGATGCTCGCTAATCGACTAAGCTTTGTTATGGGGCAAATAATTTATAACCCACTGAATGCTTTTTATATATCCAAAAAAAAAAAAATCTAACCCACTGAATGCCTTTGTTCAGGGGAAACAGATTCTAAATTCAATGCATATAGCCAATAAGTGCTTGGATCATAGATTGAAAGAGGGAAGTAGCACACCTGACATTTTATGTAAGCTTGACATGGAGAAAGCATACGACCATGTGAACTGGGATTTTCTATTCTACCTGCTTGGGAGATATGGTTTCGGTGATAGGTGGACTTCATGAATTCGGCATTGTGTCACTACGGTTTGCTTCTTAGTGTTAGTTAATGATACACATGCAGGCTTCTTCAACAGTTCTCGTGGGCTACGACAAGGGGACCCATTGTCTCCTTTCTTTTTTCCATTGTTATGGAAGCCCTTGGACGGATGGTGAAGGCAACTGTGAGTGGCAGCTGCTTAGCTAGTTTCTCAGTGGGTTACAGTACTAATGACTCAATTATGATCTCACACATTTTATTTGCAGATAACACACTTCTCTTTTGTGAAGCGGATCAGGAACAAGTTCAAGCCTTAGGAGCACTCCTATAATGTTTTGAAGTTGTATCGGGGCTTAAAATAAATCTTAGTAAATCTAAAATGGGCGATGTCTAGTATCAATAGCTTAACAGATCTCATGGGTTGCAAATTGTCTTCTTTTCCTATGAAATACTTGGGCCTTCCGTTGGAGACAACATTCAAAGCTGAAGTTATTTGGGATGGTGTCATTGAGAAAGTGGAGAAAAGGCTAACTAGGTGGAAATGATTGTATCTATCGAAGGGAGGGCGGCTCGCATTGATTAAGAGCACCTTATCTAATCTTCCAACATATTTTTGTCTCTATTCCCAATGCCTGCAGGGGTGGCGAATAGGATCAAAAAGTTATTCCGACCTTTCTTATGAGGGGTTTGGGGGAGGAATATAAATTCCACCTTGTTAAGTGGAATAAAGTTTGCTCCCCAATTTCTAGTGGGGGATTAGGAGAGGAGAGGAGAGGAGAGGAGAGGAGAGGAGAGGAGGGGAGGGGAGGGGGGGGGGACTAATGCTATAGGGGAGTTATGGTGTGGGTTTGTGGAAGTATATTAGGGGGGTTGGTAGTATCCATTTTGTAATAGGAGAAGGCACCAGAATCAAATTTTGACAGGATACAGGGTGTGGAGAGCGCTCTCTGGAGAGGGTCTTTTCCAATCTCTATAGCATTGCAGCTAACCAAGAGGGTTCGGTGGTGGATTTGTATGATTTTGCTCATGGCTCCCCCCAATGGAATATCTTATTCACCAGAGATAACCACGACTGGAAATTGTCTACTACTGCAAAATTTTTCAGCTTGCTATTCTTCCTAGGAAGCATACCGGGATGGGATGACAAGATACAGTAGCAGTCTGTAGCCAATAAACAATTCACAATCAATGCCTATTATAAAATTCTAGCTACACATGGTAATGCATCCTTTCCGTGAAAGAACATTTGGAGATCTTGTGTACCCTCCAAAGTGGCTTTTTTTGTGTGGATTGCAACCTTTGGAAATATTCTAACTATGGACAATTTACAAAAAAGGGGGCTCATTGTGATGGATTTGTGCTATTTGTGCAAAAATCATGATGTACCAGTAAACCATCTATTGCTGTATTGTGAGGTCACAAGAGCATTGTGGAATGAGATCTTTGGATGCTGCGTGGGTTATGCCAGCTAATGTAATTGATTTGATTGCGTGCTGGAGAGGTATATATGGTTGTCCACAGGTGGTAGTAGCATGAAAGATATCTCATTGTGTGTTATGTGGCGTGTTTGGTCAAAAAGGAGTGCACGGTGCTTCAAAGACAGAGCAAACAATGGCAGAGTTACAGAATTTCTTTTTACATACTTTAATCCTTTCATTCTCAGCCATTATACCTAATGGCAGCAATGTGCATGATTTCCTTTCATTAATTTAGAGCCTTTTTAGAATGAATTTAGGCATTTCGTTTGTATAGCCCCGTGTACTTGGGCTTTGCCTATTTATATTCATATCAATAAAATTACTTCTTACTTATCAAAATAAATAAATAGAGTCTCGTGCACAATACGTGCACCAATCTCTTCAAGCCTAAACTTTTAATTTTTAGCTCTCTTTTTACCTTCACCATGTTGTAGCCTCATCTTCCCCACCATGAAACACGGCAAGGCCACCATTGTCTCTTCCTCCCTCCTAATCACAACCACTGTTGTCCCTTCATCGTACCATGATCAATTTTATGTCGGTAATTTTAGGAAGCAACACTACAAAGTATGTAACTTGATCATAAATTAGAATTAGCATATATTAGCTAGTGACATATATTACTATTAAAGTCAGTTCTTTGGAATCCAGTATTTATACACCACGCATGTTATAATATTTGCAAGCATGTCATTCATCATAATTTATGATCATATTTCATTTCTCATATTATAGTTATGTATGTATCATGCATCTCACTGTAAGATAAAGATCAAACTAATCAGATGGTTTCAAATGCATGGTACCGACGCAATTCAGGGTAAATGTGCAAACCATGGACTCAAATATGGTCCACTATAGTATACCAAAATACTATCAGTGACTCTCCGTGAGGTCGCAATATGTGGGATTAGTGCATAACCTTATACACAGGATTACGTATGTTGGACAGTCAGAACAGTAAAATAGCTCAAATCGGCCAAACAAGTCAATTAATTCAAATAAGTCATAAATGTCATAGCATACGTATGAATAGTCATGATTTTAAGTTCTTAACATGATAAGAACTTAGGATGTTTACAATATGATGGGTTTATTACATCGACTTATTTTAATTTGTTTTTATGATTTTTAAATCATTCCAGGTTAAAATATTTTTATTTTTTATTAGTAAAAGTTGATGTTAACCCCAGGTCAAAATATTTATGAAGGTAGAGCAGCAGGATGGGACTTAATGCAAGGAGGCGTAGTAGTGGCCTAGATCTTGTAAAGAGATTTTAAGTTATGAATCTTTTATGATACAAAATTTTGAAAAAAAATTAATAAATGCTTGCACGCACTCCCTCTTATGATCTTAGTAATTTTAATAAAGAACGACTTTATTTATAGAATCTTCGTATTTGCCGCTTCCCTCATGATAAAAGAAAATATTTTTAAGTCAAGGCCAGTAGTAGCACTCTGGTTCCCATAATTTAAAAAAAAATGAAGTATTTCTAAACTGTGGAGATCAGGGTGTTACAATAGGATTGTGACAATGTAACTTTAACTAATTCTTTTATTATATATAGCATGTAAATGTTTTTAGCACTTTCTCTTGGTGGTGACAAATCTTCTCCACAAAGCCTTCCACCAAATGTGAGAAGGAGAGGGCTTGCTTAAACAATTGGAGTTTTCTCTCTAGGTCGCATCTGGAGATAACTCAAATACACCACTTATTCTTGAATCCAAAAGTTCATGAACAAAAAAATACGTATCTTACTTTGGGAAGCTTCTAGTCTTGGCAACAACTTTTTTTATAAGTAAAAATATTATATTATATCAATAGGAGTAACCAAGTACACTGAACGTATACAAGAAAACACCTAACCCATACTAGAGAGCTCCTAATAACCCAAAAAGCCTTTAAGAACTAGCCAAAATACACCAAGCCTGAATTGGAATGTAACACCCCACCCCAACCGCAGCCCCTTGTTTCTCGTAAAACTAATCATCTACCTGAAAATCTCACTACGAGAACGTCTTCACAATGCCCTTCCTTTAATCTTCCCTCGACTTGGCAACAACTAACACAACCCATCTCAATTGTTGAAAATTTCTTATATTTGAAATGTATGTCAAGCAAACACATAATTTTAACCACAATATTTGAAAGCAAGAGGATAGATACAAGTGAGATGTAGCTATCTAATCGTGTATAATTTATACCTTTGGGATTGAGTGGGTTATGTGTCAAAGGGTGGTGGATTTAATGGCTTGCTGGTTGTTAGTAGCCATAGCAATTTAGATGTTTGGAGGATGGTCTCCTCATGTTTGATGTGGTGTATTTGGTAGAAACACAATGCTATGAACGATAGTGCTATATTTTTTTTTTTTTTTTTTGTAAGTAAATAACTAGATTTTTTTTTTTTTGATGAAGCAGTAAATAACTTGTGATACCCCATATGAAAATGATAAGGTAGATAGTGTATAACACCCCACATCGCTTGAGAACAAGAAGTTATTGCTCTTTATAATATTTCAATGAGGCTCTAATTGTATCAATATTTTTTTATAAGTAAGATATTATTAAATAAAGAGAAGGCATAAAAGCCAATTACAAATACAGCATGCATGTCCTATTAAGAAGGCACTTAAGTTATAAGAAAATCATGAAAATCCATGCCATTAAAATCCACAGCTATGGACCGTATACAAAGAGTCCTATAAAATAAAACTTTTAGCTCCTCTATAGATCTCTCATTGTCTTCAAAAGTCCGCTCATTACGCTCCTGCCATAAGCACCACTCTAATTGTATCATTAACTAGTCCTTTTGGAATATAGGTCATATGGTTTGGGTCTTCCATTAGAGCGTTACAAATAGAATCAAAGCCAAATAAATTGTGATATCTCAATAAAGGTAGGTGGTGTTGAAATCTCACATTACTTGAGAATGAAAAGTTATTGTCATTTTTAAAATTTTAATAGAGCTCCAATTGCATCATTGATTAGTTATTTTGGAGTATAAGCCGAGTAGTTTGAGCCTTCCATTAGGACATTACAAATGGTATCAGAACCAGGTTCAACCAGAAATATGAAACTTGAGCCGTGCCACCTACAATGCACAAGCCCAACGAAAACGTCAAGCATTTAAGGAAGATAGATTGTGATATCCCAAATAAGAAAAATAGGGTAGGTGGTGTATGGAATCTCACATTGCTTAGGAATGAGAAGTTATTGGTCTTTATAAGATTCTAATAGACTTCTAATTGTATCATTAACTAATTCTTTTGAAGTATAAGTCGTGTGGTTTGGTTCTTCCATTAGAGTGTTACATAACTAGAATTACAAATTATTATATTCAAGCACTCTATGTATGGATGGTGGCGTGTGATCATTTCTGCTCCTGTAGCTTTCTAGAACTTCATGGAGTTGTTTTCCATTTTTTTTAATCCATATAGCTGGATGTTTTCTACCGTAGGCTCTGCCCCCATATAATACTGTTCACAATTGTTCTTTTGTTGTTTCCGTGCCTTCTTTTACAGTGCGACATGCATTGATTGCTCAGGGAAAACAGTGAAAAGCCAACAAGATTCTTAGCCACAGGTCACTTGGGAACCACATCCAGATGTCCAAAAAAAAATATTCAAATTGCATTGAAGACACTAACAACGGACCCTTAACCATCCATCCAAAGTCCAAAATAAAACAGTCAAATTGCTTTAAAGATACGCACAACAGCCACTAATCCACTCAGTAATTTGTCCACCCATTTCCAATATTGATCGCCTAAAATAAACTATTCTAAACCAAGATGAACCAGAATTTAAGCGTAATATGAGCATTCCAGCACCAGATCCTTCCCACCTTTGGCCTGTTGGCGCTCTTAGATCTTTGGTGTAAAAACCAATGGGAACATTAAAAAAAAAAAAAAAATAGATTGTGCCAATTAGTAAACGTTCCTTGCTCACCTCCCACTTGAGACAAAATATCAGTGGAAATCTCTAAGAAATCAAATTAGAACAGAGACAATATCATCTATGGTTAACTTGGCTCTAGTAGCTAGATATGCATTTCAAACACCTAAAAATTTGATTTACTATACAGCAGTTCTCCATGAACCCCTGGCATGTTTCCTCTTCTCTGTAACAAACATGTAAATCACACGATTTCAAAATGTCAAAATGAAAATCGCTCTATCACCAGATTAATGAGAAACTCTCGCAAAATAAAATGCACAAAAACAGAAGTTCTAAAGAGAAAAAACAAACAAAGCAGAAATCGCCACAATATCATGCATAATCAACGCGTAAAAACATAAAACAATAACGTCAGAATCATTCGCATAAGAAAATTATTCAATTCCAGGAAAAACTTACCGTTAGGATCCTCATCGGCTTCAATTGAAGAATCTGGCACATCCACCTCGTCCTTCTGATCCACCTTTTTCTCCTCCACTTCCACTACTTCTTCTTCTTCTTCTTCTTCTTCTTCTTCTTCTTCGTCTTCTTCTTCTTCTTCTTCTTCTTCAACCTCTTCAACTTCTTCTACATATTCTTCGTATTCTTCAACATCACCATCTTCTTCCATTTCTTCATATTCCGGTTTTTCTTTTTCATCGCCATCGGCATCTGAGATTTCAGCCGGCGCACCGTTATCCTCATCATCGTCGGAACGCGTGGCAGCGGAGGCCGAGGGAGGCATCAGAAGTTAAAAGACCCTAAAATGCAGATGTATTTGGCTCGTACAGTAACTGGCCAGAGGATTGAGATGGATACAGACGCCGAGGTGTAGTTGAGGGAAGGTGACCACGGTTGGGCGCTAGGTCAGCTTCCTGTGTATTTCACATAAAGATGAGTGCTGGCCAAATTCCGTATACAAGAGACTCAACACATTTCATATTTTATAATACATTTCTTAAAATGATATTATTTTTTAATATATTTTTTCAAATATTATTATGTAAATTTATTATAAAAATTATATGTGTTTATCATTTTTCTTACCATATTTAGCATACTACGAGACTCCTGAATTTATTTTTTTTTTAAATGCTTGGTTGTTCCCAAAATATCTCTTGGTGTATTTTTTGTTTTTTTTTTTTAAATGTTCAAAAAATTTAACACATTAAATTTGTGTGTGTTCTTTATATTTAAAAATAAAAATAGTAAATTAATAAATAGGGATAATTTTTAAGACACAATGACTCGTTTGAATTCAGAAGTAAAATAAAACCATTTTAACTCATTTTATTAATCAAATAGATTGAAATAACCTAGCATTGTTTTTATTTTCATTAAATTTTTTATAATTAAAATATTTATAATTTGTCGAATTGTATTCTTAACAATTAGTTATTGAAATAACAAAAATGGTTTATGCTTTAATCTGAATAAATATTATAAATTCGTCCCAAGTTTTTTTTTTTGTGAGATTTTTCCTTCCTTTTGAATAAGAAAATCTCGGCAGCATTGTCTACCCATTAATCCTAGATGTGTCGTATGTAATAAATATAGGAGATTAATTGTAATCAACAAATAAAATAGGTTTTATTTATTAAGGTATTAACGAGATACGTCTACTAATTATTTAATTATAATTACTCAAAAAATATTAGTACTCAAATTTTATAGTTGATATTTGGGTGGTGGAGA
The DNA here is from genome assembly GCA_036898215.1 of Platycarya strobilacea. Taxonomy (NCBI): domain Eukaryota; kingdom Viridiplantae; phylum Streptophyta; class Magnoliopsida; order Fagales; family Juglandaceae; genus Platycarya; species Platycarya strobilacea. The sequence goes on from CM072548.1 coordinate 6,999,131, forward strand.
TGACTCGGTTTGGGCAAAGCATGTACCGTATTTCGTATAGCCCAAAATGGGAAGAAGGGATAGCGTCGTAAGGTTTAGACGTTGAAAAGAATTAAAAAGATTTATGAATAATAATAAGAAATATGTAAAAAATAATATTAAAATATTAAATAATAATAATAAATAATAAAAGTATGTAAAAAATAATAATAAAAGAATAAATAGTTATGAAATATTTTAAAAATATTTAGGCTTGATTTGTTTTTAAAAATGAGATAAGATAAAAAGAAATAAAAGTTATAAAAATAAAATATTATTAAAAAAATTTTAATATTATTTTTATTTTAAATTTTGAAAAAATATTTAAAATTTGAAAAAATTGAATTTTTTATTATATTTTATATAAAAATTTTAAAACTATAATAATAAATTTTTTTAAAAAAAAAATAATTTTATCTTTCAAAATAAATCAGGCATTAAAATATTTTCGCAACCTAATTTTGGCCCATGAAGATCCAATATTGCCGCCCTATCCTTAGGCGCCAGCGTCTCTTGACGTGATTGCTGTTAACACAAACATCGGACGGCAACCATCTATGTCGGTCCAATGCTCTTCATCCAATTTCATGAAAGGTCTGTTATGTACACCATATATTGCCACACGAAGACAGCTCCAGGAGAAGTCGAAGTGGGGTCTGAGGACACAATGCAGCTCTTGGCACACATCACTTGTGTTTACTTGTTACATCACTTATTTCATCTGAGTTTAAGGTTTGATTGATAACAAGATTATTTCATTTCACCTCATTATATTTGATTTAAATATTTAATATTGTAGATATAAACACTTTTCAATTTCAAATTTTTTATCTAATCATTGTAAAATTTCTAAAATTTCAAAAGAAATACAAAAATAATTCAACATGTTCAAATATTAAAATAAAAATTATGTTAAAAAATTATATTCTAACAAAATTTTAATTTTATAATATTTTTATTCAATTTTTTTTCTCTTCTTTTTTTTCAAAACTCTATAAAAATCCTAACTCAAACTATTTTCTTATTATTTACAAATTATTTCATTATTATTAACATATCATCTCATCTATCTTACTATCCAAAGCAAATCTTAGATCTCTATAGTTATTTTATAAACTCTAAGGCATGTAGAGTACTAAAGAGAGATAAATTATGAGTTTTGCAATGCTTATTGTACTTGAGAGACAATCTCTGCATATCCAATATCACCCATTACATTGCAATGATTGAGCTTATCCCTGGCTTTTTTATGCACACGATTTTTAGTTGTGATTTTTAGGATACGAAAGCTGGATTTTAGATGTTCAATGTGGATGGCATGTCATCAAAATAACTTGCATAATCATGAATATGATCATAATGAAAATATCTTCTTATGTTGTGCTCATGAGTATCTACTTGATCGTGATCATAGTAGACAACGAGAAGCCACAAGCATTCCCTCAAATAAGGTTTGAGCCATAACATAGAATTAATATTATTGAAGAATTTAGTGAATTATTAGGCAATTAATATTAATAGACTAAGGTGAATCTATATTTATGTTCAAATTCAGAATATAGTAATACCGTGTAAATTTTAACCAAATGCTATGTAAAATCCCCTACGTTAAATTCAACAAACACCTTTGTTAAAATAACTTGTGCTACAGTGCTTCATCATATTTATTTGCAACTGCAGCTTCAGCTAAGAATACTTTCATATTTTTTGTGTTGAGATATATGATATCTAATATATTTGTTTTTGGACCATGTTGGTCTATATCATAATGGCTAATGGTGATGTATAAGGACAAAACCAACATCTTGTATTTCAGGAGGTGATCAATTTAAAAGTTTCCTTTCAAAATAATCTCAACGAGAATCTTTCATGGAATAAAATTAATTCATTATCATTTCTGGAGTGGAATTCTTGACAATTTTTTTTTCAATATAAACTAACAAATAATCTACAAGAAACTCATCTTCCATTCGAATATACAATCTAATTTTTACAAGTTTCATACCAAAATATGCTCGCTCAGTAATAGTTATTGAAACAGGAAGAGTTAAAACTAGACAAATTCGCTTGTTAATCAAATAATAAATCTTTGATTTTTCTGAAATTGCTAGTCTTCTACGTAATTGAGATAATGTAGATATATCTTGAAAATTTTGATGCATTAGCGCATCAAACTCTTAATGCTGCAATCGAATTATTAAAAGCAATTTTTATTACTTAATAAAGTTTTATGGATAAATTTTTTTAACTAATTTGTATATATCATCAATCTTAAATGAGAAACTTCATTGCTTGGTTGTTAAATCTACTATTCCATTCTTGCAACTAGAAATCTATTGTAGCAGTAAAAATATCAATCCTAAATTAATACTCCATTGTTGTCCTTTCAACTTGACGACGCGATTTTCCTCGAATATATTGGTCATTCATATCAGGAATATTAATTTAATATTTTTCATAAAACGATTAAACATCTGTAAACAAAGACTCCCACTCATCATTTCTAAACTTTTGCATAAGTATTTTTGTGATTGTAACTAGGCTCATGGCATTCGCAATATCTTGATAATTTTGTTGCAGAGATTAACAAAGTGTATTAATAATTCCCATAATTTCTTTCATTATATATAATATCAGAATAAAATCAAAAAATATTAATATCATCTAAGTCGCTTTAACATCATCACGTTAAGAATATTTTGATCCATCATTTGAAATAATATTAATAATTGTGCAAATAACACTAAACATCCTCATTAAGTTACAAACTAATTGGAAATAAGATCTACATCTAGTATATACAGCTTGTTGTAGTGTATCAATTTGATCTATCCCTTTTTCAATCTTAATTTTATTAGAAACGATCAAACTTTTAATTTCAGCAGCTTGAGTATATTGTAATTCATCATTATGTTTAGAAGACCTAATAATAATATTGATAATGGATGTCAAATAGATAAAAAAATTAATTAACATGTTTGGCTTTTCTAGAGACTGTAACTAAAGCTAATTGTAATTTATAAGTCTGACAATGCACATAATATGCATAAGTACAATATCTAAGAAATAAAGATTGTAATTCATTCTGTTCATCGCGCATATTACTTATTCTATCATATCTTTGGTTTTGAATATTCTCAATTTGAATATTGTAATGAGAAAAAATAACACATATCTCATTTTTTAGAATTAGTGTCATATTATCTTTGACATGCATAATATGAAAAAATCACTCTTTAATAAAACCATTTTTATTAACAAACCTTAAAATAATAGTAATTTATTCTCTCATAGATTCATCCCGAGTTTCATCAACAGGAATACAAAATTTGGCATTTCTGATTTCTTCACAAATCACATTTCACACTTTATTTACAAATATATGCAAAATTTTCTTTTAAATTTTGTGTGATGTATATTTTACATTGTATAGAGTATTTTTCATAACAACTCCATTAATTTGATCATTATAATTTGCCAAAAATTTTATTGGTTCAATAAAGCTGCCTTGATTTTTCGAGTTAAAGCTTTCATCATAACCTTTAAAAGCACAAGCTTAATACGTCAGCCAACAAATACTATCTATCGAAGTTTTGAACTACAACCAATTATTCATCATTTCTTGTAATGCTTGTTTTTCAATTAACTTGTCAATATGTTTTGTATAATTCAATAGATTCTCACAATATTTTACAGCATTTTTTATGTGATGAATTTGGATATCTTCCCACATGTCATATTAAAAGATAATTCATTGCATCATTTATTTATTTCTAATTGTTAAAACCTTTATTGGTAAATGCATTTGTTTCTGGACGGCCTGTTAATTTATTCGCAGCAATGTAGCTTGGAAAACAAAATACAGCATTCTTAAAAAGTGAATACTCTAACCAATTTAAATATATATGAAACCAAGAAAACTAAAATTGATGACATTGATTGCCTATTCCTAAAAATGGATATTTTAAAAGTTTAGGTTGATATAAATCAGATTTAAGATAAGTACATCATATCTCATCTTGTAGGTTAATAGAAGATTTTCATATTTGTGAACGTAATTCTAGATCACGTTCCAAAGTGGTAGCACCCATCTCTTCAAGTTACATTTTTAAATATTAGAGGGACACTCATCAGTGATAGAAACATTACGTTCCATTGTTACTAAGTACTCTAAATGTATATTACTTTCCGACTTGTTCATATCTTTCTTTTTTATAAAATAATCAATTGTTCCTGACTTACTCATATTTTCCTATATTTTAAATAATTTTAAAAATTTGTTAAATTTTTTTTTGTATAGTTTGTAAATTAATGAATATTCTTAAATAGTTTTGTAATTGAAATTTATTATTTTCATTAATTTTTTATATGATAACAAATTAATCAAAAGCCTAAAAGCCTAAACTTAATCAAAATAATAGTCTATTAATAAATTACCAATGCTAAAACTTAAAAATAAAAACCTGAACTTAATAATAATAATAATAATAAAAATAAAAATTTTAGAACAAGCTGAATAGTAAAAAAATTTAAATACAACAAACAGAAAGCAAGCTTAGAATAAAAAGAAGAAGCTGTAATGAAACGAACGAAATAAATTAGTACGACGGCTGCCGCCCCTTATCCCACCATTAAAATTATGTGAATGACCCCACCACTATTATTTTAAATTCTGCATAGTGACTTGTATAGTGATTTGTATAGTAACTTGCACAGTAATTTCAAAACCTATCAATAGGGGTTTTAGCTGTAATGAAATTCATAAGAAAATATATAGAGAGAAGAAAGTTTCAGTTCTTGAGAGTTATAAAGTTATAAAGAGTTTCTTATTTCTCTTTTGCAATAATAGTTTCTTTATTTAGTTTTATAACACGTTATCAGCACGAGGGTTCTACAAATTCTAAAACTAGTGGTCTTATTCCTCTAAAATGGCAAATCTTACAAAATTGGAATTTGTTGCTCTTGACATATCTGAGAAAAATTATTTATCCTCGATACTTGATGCTGAAATTCATCTTGATGCAATGAACCTGAGAGAAACTATTAAAGAAGGAAATCAAGCGTCCCTACAGGACCGTGCTAAAGTAATGATTTTCCTTCGCCACCATCTTCACGAAGAATTGAAAACTGAATATCTTACAGTAAAAGATCCCTATATTTTGTAGAACAGTTTAAGGGAGAGGTATGAACACCAGAAGACTGTCATCCTCCCATGAGCTCATTTTTAATGGTTGCATCTGAGGTTGTAAGATTATAAAAGTGTTAGTGAGTATAATTCCGCATTTTTTAAAATAAATTCAGTACTAAAATTATGCGGTGAGAAAATCACCGATGATGATATGCTAGAAAAGACTTATACTACATTTCATGTCTCGAATGTGCTCCTACAGCAGCAGTATCGAGAGAGAAACTTCAAGAAATATTCTGAACTTATATCATGTCTTATAGTAGTTGAGCAGAACAATGAGCTCTTATTAGAAAACCACCAGTCACGCCCTACTGACTCAATATCATTCTCTGAAATGAATGGTAATAGGTTTGCATCATTCCCAGAAGTGAATGGTGCATCCTTTAGAAGAAATCGGGGACGTGGACGTGGTAGGAGAAATTATAGAAATGTTGATCCCAAAAGTGACAACATTAAAAGGGATAATAATATACCGTATCACTAGAAGTGGTACAATTTAGAAATGGGTAAAAATCTCCAGAATAATTATTCAAAAAAAAGTGAAGAGGTGTGCCATAGATGTGGAATGACTGAACATTGGTCACGTACCTGTCGTACGGCCAGGCACTTAACTGATTTATATCGAGTATCTATTAAAAGAAAAAATAAAGTGCAAGAAACAAATTTAGTAGAACCATCAGATGATTTATTAGATTCAGTAGACGTAAATGTTACTCATCTTGATGTCTCTGATTTCTTTAATTATCCTGAAGGTAGTATTAAACACTTAATTAGAGATGGAAGTGTTCCACTCAATTAATGTATTTCCTTTCTATTATCTGTAATAAAAGATTTGTATATTTTGTAGAATCATGGATCACATTGATGAGTTTTTTATCTTTGAATTGAATGATAAAAATATATGTCTGGCTGACAGTGCTACAACTTACACAATTCTCAAATAAAAGAAATATTTTCAAAATCTAACACTAAGTAAAACCTATGTTCATACCATATCAGGTTCATTAGATTTAATTGAGAGCTCCGAAAGAGCTTATATTGTGTTGCCTAATGACACCAAATTTTGTATTGATGATACTCTATTCTCTTCACAATCCAGAAGAAATTTATTGAGTTTCAAAGATATACGTCGTAATGACTATCATATTGAAACGACCAATGAAGGCAGTAAAGAGCATCTTCTTATTACTAAAATAATATCGGGCCAAAAATTCGTATTAGAAAAACTGTCTGCTCTATATTCTGGATTGTATTATACAAAAATGAGAACAATTGAATCATATGTGGTAATGCACCAGAAGTGCATTGACCCTAAAGTATTTATGACTTAGCATGATCGCCTTGGACATCCGGGATCTATAATGATGAGACGAATTATTAAAAATTCACACGGGTATCCCTTAAAGAATCAAAAGATATTTGTACCCAATGAATTTTCGTGCTCTGTATGTTCTCAAGGTAATTTGATTATCAGACCATCTCCCTCAAAAGTCATTGTTGAATCTCCATCATTTTTACAAAAGATTCACGGAGATATATGTGGGCCTATTCATCCATCAAGTAGACCATTTAGATATTTTATGATTCTAATTGATGCATCTAGTCGATGGTCACATGTTAGTCTGCTTTTCACTAGAAATATTACATTTCCTAGACATTTTGCTCAGATAATTAAACTACGAGCACAATTTCCTGAATATCCAATTAAGACCATTCGATTGGATAATGCAGGTAAATTTTCATCTCAAATTTTTGATGATTATTGCATGTCAATAGGAATAGATGTTGAACATCTTGTTGCCCATACATACACAGAAAACGGTTTAGCTGAGTTTTTGATCAAAAGAATTCAACTAATCGCCAGACTTTTACTTATGAAATCAATATTACATGTTTCTACTTGGGAGCATGCTATACTTCATGCAGCATCTTTAATTCGCATTAAACAATCTGTATATCATAAATATTCTCCATTACAGCTTGCATTTGGTCAATAACCAAATATTTCTCATTTTTATAATTTTAGATGTGCTGTATATGTTCCATATACAGCACATCTAAAAGTACAAAAATGGGCTCTCAATGTAGACTTGGGATATATGTTAGTTTTGATTCTCCATCTATTATTAGATACCTTGAACCCCTTACAGGGGATATGTTTAAAGCACGTTTTGAGAATTATCATTTTGACGAATCTAATTTTCCATTAATAGGTAAAGAAAAGTCGGTGCCTGAAGCATGACAAAATATTACTTGGGATAATGAGACCCTGTCTCATTTTGATCCTCCTACAAATAAATATAAACGGGAAGTTTTAAAAATTATTCATTTGCAAAATGTTGCAAATCAATTACTGAATGTATTTACTGACACTAAAAGTGTAGTAAAATCTTATATTCCTATTGTTAATACTCCAGCAAGGATTGAAATCCCTGAAGGACAAGTTGTCAAAGCAGCAATAGATGAATCAAAAACACGCTTGAAGCGTAGAAGACCTTTTGCTGCAAAAGATAAAATTCTCAGAAGGAAAAGAATACAAAATGAATTTAGTGTTCCTGAAGAACACGTACTCACAATACAGATTACAAATATAATTGGTGCTCTTAAAGAGCTCAAATCTTCTATTCCAGAACCTCTTGAAGAGGAAACTTCTAAAAAGTATAAATCTCTTAAAAAAAGACATCTTGAAGAGGTGTGTCATGAAATGTTTTCTCCTAAAAAGGATCAGGTACCTGAAAATAATGAAATCTTAATACATTTCATGAAAACTGGAGAAATTCTAGATAGAAATAAAACTGTTGTCGACAACATATTTTCATATAAAATGGTCATTGATATTACTAGAAGTAATGAATAAAGTGAGTCAAAAACCGTCGAAAAATGTCGACGTAGAAATGATTGGCTAAAATGGAAGCAGCTATTGAAACTGAATTAAATTCGCTAGCAAAACGAGAAGTATTTGGACCTGTTGTCCAAATACTAAAGGGTGTAATGCCTGTTGGATATAAGTGGATATTTGTACGAAAACGTAATGAGAAAAATGAAATTGTGCGGTACAAAATACGGCTTGTCGCACAAGATTTCCTGCAGAAACCTGGAATTGATTATGAAGAAATATATTATCCCGTTATGGATGCAATTACATTTAGATTTTTGATTAGTATGGTTGTTACAAAAGGATTAGAAATGCGGTTGATGGATGTGGTTACTGCATATTTATATGGATCCTTAAACCATGACATACATATGAAAATCCCTAAAAGATATAAACTGCCTGAAGCATCTACAAGTACATCTAGAAATATGTACTCAATTAGACTTCAAAGATCTTTATATGGGTTGAAGTAATCCCGATTCATGTGGTATAATCGCTTAAGCGAATATATATTGAAATAAGGATTTGAGAATAATCTTATATGCCCATGTATTTTTCTTAAGAAACCAAAATCCGAATTTGTCATTATTGCGGTTTATGTTGATGATTTAAATATTGTGGGAATTCCTAAAGATATCTCAAAAACCGCTATATATTTAAAAAATGAATTTGAAATGAAAGATTTTAGCAAAACAAAATTTTGTCTCAACCTGCAGCTCGAGCACTTGTCAAATAGAATCCCCTGAGTACTTCAATGATTGTTCGAACACTTGATGTGAAGAATAATCCATTCTGTCCGTGTGATGATGATGAAAAAATTCTTGGTCCTGAAGTACCATATCTCAGTGCAATTGGAATTTTGATATATCTTGCAAATTGCACTCGACCAGATATTACATTCTCAGTTAATCTGCTTGCAAGATATAGTTCTACACCAACTCGAAGGCATTAGAATGACATTAAACACGTTCTTTGTTACCTTCATGGTACGGTTGATATGAGATTATTTTATCAATGTGGATCAAGTCCACAATTGATTGGGTATGCAGATGCAGGTTATCTTTCAGACTTACATAGACGTAGATTTCAAACTGGATATTTATTTACTTATGGAGATGTTGCCATATCATGGATATATGTTAAGCAAACACTATCTGCTACTTCTTCAAATCACTTAGAGATCATTGCTATTCATAGAGCAAGTCGAGAGTGTATTTGGCTGAGATCATTTATTCAACATATCCAGGAAAAGTGTGGACTTCCCATGATCAATAATAGCCCAACAATTTTATATAAAGATAATACTGCTTGTATCACTCAAATTAGAGGAGGATATATCAAAGGTGACAGAACCAAACATATTTCACCTAAATTCTTTTATACTCATGAACTTCAATAGAAATGTGAAATTGATGTCAAGTAGATACGATCTAATGATAATTTGGTAGATTTATTCACAAAGGCGTTACCAACTTCAACATTCAAGAAGATTGTGCATAACATTGGAATGCGAAAACTCAAAGATCTTTTATCATGCACTTTTCAGGGAGAGTAAATGTGCTGATTGTACTCTTTTTCCTTAGCTGAGGTTTTGTTCCACTAGGTTTTCCTCTACAAGGTTTTAATGAGGTAATCATAAAACACTTGTGGATACATAAGAAGACTGTACTTTTTTTCTTTCGCCATTATATTTTCTTCCCACTGAGTTTTTCCTTTGCAAGGTTTTAACGAGACAGATTCCTTATGGGTGGTCATTCAAGAGGGAGTGTAATGAAACGAACGAAACAAATTAGTGCGACGGCTGCTTTCTTCTGTCTCACCACTAAAATTATGTGAATGACCTCACCACTATTATTTTAAATTTTGCATAGTGACTTGCATAGTGACTTGTATAGTAACTTACATAGTAATTTCAAAGTATATAAATAATGGTTTCAGTTGTAATGCAATTCATAAGAAAATATAGAGAGAGAATAATGTTTCAATTATTAAGAGTTTTAAAAAGTTTCTTATTTCTCTTTTGCAATAGTAGTTTCTTTCTTTAATTTTATAACATAAGCTAAATAGTAAATAACTAATAAAAAAACTTGAAATATAAGTTATAACAAGTTAAAAGTAAGAGTAAGCAGTGAAAAAAAAAAGAGCTAAAACTAAAGTAGGATGTAGAGCATAGCAATAGGCTAAAAAGAACAATAACATTAGATATAGAGTTTAGATTTTAGAATGATAGAACCTGATAATTATAGTAATGATAGAACCTGAGAGCTAGAGGTGAGAGCAAGCCTTCAATCTTTTAGAACTCATTTTTGGAGATTTCAGGCGCCAACTAGGGGTATGAGAAGATCGAATCAGATAATGAATCGAACTGAATTGCATGGATTATATCGAGATCGGATTGGATGGAATTTGATTCAGTCCAGTCCATTTTTTGCATGGATCAAACATTTTCAGTTCAGTTTCAGTCCATTGCATTTTCTCCTAGACCGAATCGAATGACTTTTTATATATATATATATATATATGTATATATAAATAGAGGTGTAAATTTAAATCATAAAATCGGTCCAAACCAAACCGAATTGGATCGAAAATTTCGATTTTGGATCATTCCGGTCTGGTACTGGTTTTATAAATTGAAAAACCAGATAATATCGGTCCGGTTCCGGTTCCGTCCATTTTAAGATTGGACCGGACTGGACCGAACTGGACCGTTTGTTTTTCTATTTTTTATTTATTTTTTAGTATTATTATATAATATGTTCTATACTATATATAATAATATAAATTATAATTAGATATGAGATAATATATATTTTTTATAGAACAATTTTTTTTATAGCAGTTTTTTTAATTTAGATTTTTTTTATAATAAATTTTGCTAACACAATTTTTTTTTTATAGAGCAATTTTTTTATAGCAGTTTTTTTAATGCAGTATTTTTTACATAGCAGATTTTGTTTTTTTTACTAAAACATATTTTTTTAATGGATTACAATCTTTTTGCTAAAACAGAATTTTCAAACCAGTTTTTTTTTTTTAAGAAAAATAGATTGGTTTTTATAAATTTACATTTTATTAAAATCGAAAAACGGGATCGGAACTGGACCGAACCGGTAAAATCGATACTACCAATTTCGGGAGATAATCGAGAAGTAATCAATTTTAAGAAATGCAAAACCGGTGATACTGGTTCGGTTCTTAATTTTGTTCAAAACCAGATTAAACCGGATCGGTTACACTCCTATATATAAATAATAGTATATAAATTATAATATTAATATTAATATAGATTAAGAGTGGTAGTATAATATATTAATATATAATATATACTCTTATAATATTAACATATTATAATTTATAGTAATTGATTAGTTGTAGTATAAAAATTATAATTTATAACTTTTTTTTTACTTTTTTATTTAGATTATTTTTTCTTTTGCCAATTGTTTTAGGAATAATTTTTTTAATATTATTTGGCTTAAATCTATGATAAATATTTAAATTGGACTGAAAATAATTAAATTAGGCTAAAAATTAATTTTCATCATTACAAGATCTTAAATTAAATTTAACCTATTAAATTATATCAAATGTCCCTGGACCGAATCACTCCTGGATCGAATTGGACCGCATCCTGGATCGAATTAGATCGGATCAGTATGGACCGAATAAGAGTTCAGTCCGATCCAGGATGGAAAATTTTTTAAATCGGATGGAAGCGGTCCACATTTTTTCAGACCGGATCATTTACGCCCCTAGCCCCAACGTATGAAAATTGCAAAATCGCTCAAGTCACGTTCGGAAATCACCCAACACGAAATTGTGCAAGCCTTAAAAATTACGAAATCGTCCAACGTTCTATTTAAAATAGCTTAGCAACAATAACCATATTAAGAAGAAATAGCTCCAACTCAAATGATGAAAAAATAGGTGGTATGGTCTCGAGCTCACAAAAGTGATTTGCTTTTCTATAGCCTGTAGAAGTGATTTGTTTTAAGCACTAGACAATAACATTCTATAGAAGCAACGGTATTGTATTCAGAATTTCCAAGGATCCAAGGAATGGACTTGTAGAGAATTTCCAAAAATTCAAAGGATTAGTCCATAACAAGGGCAGAATACATAGAAAACTGCACTATTGTGAAAGTCTGCACGCTAGCCATTTTTAAGATATTTTTTATATTTTATAATAGAAAATTTTGGCAAATATTCGAAAAATAAGAAAAAATTGAGAGGGGGGTAATCTTAGTATTGAGAGGCCAAAAAAGAGAAAATTCTTGTAGGATATCAGAAAAGCCGCCCAACAATGATCGATGGGCATGCCGCTTGGCGCCTAGTGTAAATTTTTCCTAATTTTTTTCTTTTCATATTTTTAAATATATTTTAATATTTTTAAAAAAATATAAAAACTATCAATATGTTACAAATTATTTTTTTAATATTTAAATAAAAAACATTAATTTGAGGAGCAGCCAAATAGAGCGATATACTTGAAACAGTATAGTAGACTTATCTATATTCTATATACTATCTTAATTTTTCAAACCCCTGATTATGTATATTCATACTATGATTAATGGCCTGTTTTGATATTTAGAATATTTTAATATATATGTAAATAATAGTGAAATAGTTTAAGTTAATATGTATTATTATCAAATATTATTTAATATAATTTTATAATATAATTTTTATTTTAGAAACTAAAAAAGTAGTATTATTCTTTTTTTATTTTAAAATTTGAAAAATTGTAATGATGAAATAAAAAGTTAAAAATATTTTGTATTTAAATTATGATTAGAAACAAATTATTTGAAAATCCTTGAAAAATGTTGTATTGTCAAATTTTTGCTATATAAGCCTGCTCAAACTCATCAAGTATTATGTACATAATCTAATAAAAAAATATTAAAAAAATATTTTAATAACTTAACCAAACTTTTTTAGTTAATACAATCATAGCAACAAAATTGTGTAAAATAACCAAGATGCCATCTTATCTAAAATTGAACCATTGCTCTGTAGTATGAATTACTAATATTTTTCTGAAATTTTAAAGATCCTAAATTCCTCATTCAGATCTACTCCGTTTCCAAGAGGGCAGAGATCGCTGAGATGCTGCCCTCTGAATGCGCAATAATCCAAGCCCAAAATGGCAAAATCCGACAATAGTCATAAGGTCCTCTGAATTCTATTACTATCCTGGACCGTCCGATTGACTACTAAATATGACAAATATATAAATAACCAAGATGCTATTCCCACATATAAAATTATGGAGCTATGTTTTGATTGTTCAGGACAAGAACCATTATGGGAAACATTCACGAGGAAAGTCATTTTTAAGTTCCGAATGATTGAAATTACATCATGGCCATAATCTTGATACAATATGGTCTGCATTATTTTACAAACTGAGTTTAATTTATTTTATCTCATTTCGTATTTTTAATTTATTTCAACCTCTCATTTCATATTTCAATTCATTTCAACTATTCATTTTATTACTATTTATAACTCATCTCATCTCTAAATTTATGCGAGCCCTAATCATATTTATATATTTATTGTGTGATGTAATTTACTATATATTAAAAAAAAGTTAATACAGACAATCACGTTAATAAAATATAAATATAAAATGTAAAAAATACAAAAATATTATATATAATAAATTTCGAAAATTACAGACTTTAAAATGAACTTAATAAAATGTTTTCTGAGTCCGATCAAGTCAGTTAAAACTATAACTACCATCCGTAAATAACCAGGCCAAGCAGGTGAAATGTATGTACCTTTCATGATTACATCATGACGGTCAGCTGGGCACTAGAGGTTGGAACTCGACCCACTTTACAATTAATAATGAATACTTTATTTTAAAAATTATTTATAGTTTGACATAATTTAAAATTTAACTCGATGAAATAAGAAGCTGCACCGTCCGATTAAAAGAAGTCCATCAACTGTCATGAAGCTCACCTGTACCATTAATGTCATCCGCAGTCACGCGTCCACTAGTTCGAAGAGTACTTGTAGTCGTAGAATCTCCAATACTCCGAGTATTGTCTCACAGTCTCTCTCTCTAAAGTGAAGGGAAGATGAAAAGCTAGAGATAGAGAATGAGGAGGCTGTGGTGGTGATAGGGACAGAGACACAGAGAGAAAGAGAAGTGCTTTTCGAGGTTACAATGCTCAGATTTCGTTTGCTATGGCTGCTCGTTTTCTGCTCGGCTTTGTCTTCGTCTAAAGCTCGACGCGGTGAGCTTCCGCCACTCTCTCCCTCTCTCTTTCACTGTGTAGTCAGTTTTTTGGGGAATTCGAGTGCTAGAGTGGTAAAGAATTTGAATTAGCGTTTCCTAAGTATTTTTTGTTGCATTTTTATTTGTTTAATGATGATTGAGTATTTAGTTTTGATGACGAGTAGTTTTTCGTCTCTTTGGGGTTTGTTTGATATAGATCTTATATTGTGCTTTATTTGCTAGTGTTCATGTTAGGAAGTAATTGAAATGATGTATCAGAAAGCAGAAGCTGGATACGAGTATGCAAATTTTTCTTTGTTTTCACGGATGTTCTTTATTGGTTTTTTAAATATATATGTTCGGTTTAAAATAAAAGAATGATTTTGAATCCGTCTGGTTCCTGTGAAATTTTTTATAAAAGATAAGTAACAAATCAGCATTCTGAATGTGTAGGAACTTTTTGCTCTTTTAGATATCAGAAAGCAAGAAGTCACTAAGCTGCACCAGACTTGATTTTTCAAACCTGGAAAGGAAAAGAAAGTAAATTTGAACTTCTATTTTCTTCTCCTTAGTCTTCTTTTTTGCAACATAACCACGCTTTCGAGTTCCCCAGTATGCGTGGCCCATCCGGGGCTTTTTTAGCCCCAGAGTTATGCAATATGTTAGGGTTAATGACTGAATACTTGGAGTCTATAGATATGTATGTATTGGCGCAGAATCTATAGCTGTAAACTATTGCTAAGAATCTATAGCTGTAAACTATTGCTAAATTCTCTTTAATATTTTGAAATTTCCTTCAAAAAATAAATGAACCAATCTGTTACCAAGGTGATCATGAGTTAAGACGATGCATACATTTAGCTTGAACCAAACACAACATTTCAGTGAAGCAGCATGTGCATTTCATCTTTATGTGGTAATTGCCAGTTTCTGGGTGAATTTGTATAATTTATGAACCACCATGACTGATTGCATATGCTTGAGGATTAGAGAATTATATGATTAGTTCTTGTGCTTTAGCTGGTTTTCCTTCTACTTGATTTTAATGGCGATGTTTGAACATGTGAAAATATCTTCTCTTACTACAGCACCATTTGTTATGCGCATAAGCTGTGGAGCTCGCCAAAATGTCCATACACCACCTACCAATACACTTTGGTATAAGGATTTTGCATATACAGGAGGGGTACCTACAAATGCAACGGTTAAAAGCTCTGTCTCTCCTCATCTTAAAACACTTCGCTACTTCCCCCTATCTGAAGGTCCCGAAAATTGTTACAACCTTAATAGAGTGCCAAAAGGACACTATTCTGTCAGGATATTCTTTGGATTGGTTGCACAGCCTAATTTTGACTACGAACCTCTATTTGATGTTTCTGTTGAAGGCACTCAGATATGTTCTTTGCAATCAGGTTGGAGCAATCAGGATGACCAAGCATTTTCTGAAGCCCTCGTGTTTCTTACTAATACTGTCTCTCTCTGCTTTCATAGTACTGGTCATGGAGATCCAGCAATTCTTGCAATTGAAATTCTTCAAGTTGATGATAAAGCCTACCATTCCAGTCAACAGTGGGGTCAAGGAACAATATTTAGAACAGCCACAAGACTGAGTTGTGGCACAGGGAAGTCAAAGTTTGATGTTGATTATAGTGGTGATCATTGGGGTGGGGATAGGTTTTGGAAAGCCATACCAACTTTCAGTCGGAATTCTGATCGGCCTAGATCTACTGAAAGTAGTATAAAGAAGGCTTCAATTGCACCAAACTTTTATCCTGAAGCTCTTTATCAGTCAGCTCTTGTTAGTACTGATAATCAGCCTGATTTAACATATGCTATTGATGTGGAGCCCAATGGAAACTACTCAATTTGGTTACACTTCGCAGAGATTGATTCTTCAGTGACTAAAGTAGGGCAAAGGGTATTCGATATCCTGATAAATGGTGATGTTGAATTTGAAGATGTAGACATTATCAAAATGAGTGGGGGTCGTTATACCGCTATTGTTCTTAACACAACTGTTGCTATTAATGGAAGGACTTTGACAATAACCTTGCATCCTAAAGAAGGTCATGCCATTATCAATGCTATTGAGGTCTTTGAGGTTATTATAGCAGAGCCAAAAACGTTACCAAATGAAGGTATGTATGCCAGCTTTTTATTGTCCATACCAGATATATAGTTTGCTTAAAATTTTAGAATATAGTACTAGAGTGAGGCCCAAATATATGCACTTTCATGTATGTAAGACAGAGCAACCCGTATAGTACTTTGGTATGTTATTGCTGAATACTGGCACTACTTTGGTGATGAAATTCTAGGACCACAACTTTCTGGTATTCTCCTCTGTTATCACTTAGTGAGGTCTTTGCTTGTTAATATCAACTCACTTTGTTATCCACTCAATCTTGTTGACGTATTTGGCAGGAGTGAGCATGGAATTTTTTGCTGTCCTTACTTCTCTTTACGAATAAAGCTATTGTAAGTTGGTGTGTAAATAGGGTGCCACTAAATTGATTATCCTTGTCCTATTCTAGTTAGGGCTCTACGAGCATTGAAGAAAGCATTGGGGTTTCCTCTTCGTCTAGGATGGAATGGTGATCCGTGTGTTCCCCAACAACACCCGTGGAGTGGGGCAGACTGCCAACTTGACAGTACTAGCGGGAAATGGGTCATCGATGGACTGTACTTTCTTGATCTTTGTCTCGTATTTAATGTATTTGGCTCTTGTAACTGCCTAAAAAAACTACCATCCCACAACTTTCAAGCTTGTGGACCAGTTAACTGAGCCAATCAACAACTCCCCCACGTCATTTACTGGGAACAGATTTACTGGAAATGCTCAATTTCCTAGCATTTGCAACACTCTGAATCTCTTTCTAAGTTATTTAACAGCAATTTTTAAGTCCTTATACTCCATCATTGCCAAGCTGATATCTAATAAAACTAAGTGCTCTTGCTTATGCTACTCCCTTAAATTTATTGGCAGCTCATCAAAAGCTGCTACACTAGTTCCAATATAGACACTGGCCCTTAGAAGTTTGTATTAAATATCCAACCATAAATAGATATGACCTGGATAACATGGGAGTTGACATATGTTCTGACAAAAGGATTTATCCTGACCTTTATACAATGTACAGTTTTCCCATTTATTTTTTGTTTGATCCATATTTTGTATACTCCGGAATGTTGCTTTTCATATTTATTAAATGTTTCCCAGTCCATGAATTTTATGGAGTAAATTCTTGGTGCACCCTTAGAAATGCATATGTTTCAAAAGTGACTGAACTGATGAAGGCCATCCCTACTATTTTGGGAGCAGCTTCCATTTTCATTAAAGATTTTAAGTTTACATTTTGGATTTCTTACACAAGTCATATGCATTTTGATTTTGGTAATGAGTTGTACCTCGATGATTGGCTCTAATGCAATTGGACCACCTACATTGCTTACAAGTTTTTGATAAGTAAACACAACTCATTTACCTTTTTGTGGACTTTTCTATGTATTTTTGGGAACTTAAGCTGGATTTGGCCATTTCTATGGCATTTGCCTTATTTTCCAAGCAAGAAAGTCAAAAATATCAATTCCTGAAGAGTAAATTCAGGACCCTTTTTTTCACTCTCATACACACATACACGACCAAAGTATATTGCATTTTTAAAGATGATTTGATGTTTAAGACTTTAATACGCTAAGACAGTAATATCTTCTATTGTAGTATAGTGTTGAGTAATTACTGGTTTCCCCTGCCTGATCAGTGGTCTCGACAACCAAGGTCTGAGGGGTTTCTTGCCTGATGATATATCCAATCTGCGTCATCTACATAGCATGTAAGTTCCTAAAATTTGGCCTCCATTTTAGTTGATAGAATTTGACACCCAAAGCTGCATTTGTATTAAGTTTCATAACTAAATGGGTAAAGTTTTGCAATATACTGCTGATAGTTTTGAAATGCTGAGCTGATAATAGTTTTTTTTTAATAGGTAAACTAGACTTTATTGCTAAAAGAATAGGCCTAGCCCAGTATATACAAGAGGCAACCCTAGTTAAAAGGGCGCAAGGAAGAAGATGATAATAGCTTATTTCTGTGCACTGATAATTTTTATGTCTTCACTCAAATTGTTTATCAAATTATTCTATTTCCTAAAGTCTGCAATATCATGACTAAAACAAGGGGATGTTTGGATGTAAGATTTTTTTGGAAGTTTCTGAAATCTAAGAAAACTTTCCAAAATGAACTTATAAAAAAAACTTTAAAAAATGAGTTTTATGAGGTTTTAAAAGTGGTGGGAGCCGATAAAAATATGGTCGGATTGAGAGAGCTTTTTAGATATGTTTTTATTGGAGCTTTTGTAAGTGGTGTGACCCATTGAAAATATGAAAGGAAGAAATTTTTTATGAGATTTTTGTTTGTTAAGAAAATCAAGATAAGGTATTATGTTAATTGATATTATTTTGTTGTAAAGATGTTTGGTTTGAGAGTAGGAAAATTTTGAGAAACTTCAAAGAAATTTTTGGTTCCCAAACATGAGGGATTCAAATTTAGTCTAAACATCTTTCTAGCTTTGTTATGTATCTCTAATGGTAGTTTGTTTTGTGCATGTACAGAAACTTGAGTGGAAACAGCATTCGTGGTCGCATTCCATTCTCACTTGGAACAATAGCTAGCTTAGAAAAATTGTAAGTGCAGTACTTTCTCTTATCAGATACTTCAAACATTTTAGTTACCGAATAAATACAGCTCTTTGCAATTGATATTATTTACTGTGGAAAGAACTGCTATGTTACCGTCATCTAGAAACCATGAAATGTAATGATGTGGCACAGTCAAGTTAGCTTGTCTCTTTTCTCAGTGACAGCTTACACGAAGCTAATAAAACCCAGCAGTGCTATGATCTTCAGCTAGCTTGCATGTAGAACCTTCCTACTGTGCTCAAATGAATTTTGAAATTTATGCTACCCTATCCTGTAAGAAAAAAAATCTCTTCTATGCTTTAACTTTTGTAAAAAATCTTGTTGTCAACTATTAGGTCAGATCTTGAACAACAGAATCAGTATGTATTCCGGTTGCACTCTTGTTTCTATTTTCCCGTTGTAATGAATCATGCTGTATCATCTAGTCAACTTATAAAACTACAGACAGCACATAAGTAAGGTGCTCATGCGACTTTTTTCATATTTTGTAAGGGAATTAATTTCTGTTGTTTTAGTCTGGTATGAAATACCTTCATTAGGGAGAACATAAAGCAGGCACAATGCAAAATATGTATCTTTTGTTAAGGCATCCAAAATGAGGTGACATTGCAATATAATGCCAATTTCAAAGCTAGTTCTGGTTTGGTTTTACAAACCTTTGAAACCATTTCATCTCATTTGATCTTATCTCAACATCCAAATACCAATTTCAAATTTTCAAAATTTTCATTTAATCATTATAACCTTTTCAAACTTTTAAATAAAACACAAAAAATAATTCAATTTTTTTTTAATCCTAAAAGAAAAATAATATTCTAACTCTCTTTTAACTTTATATTTTTTTTATTCAATTTCTCTCATTTCTTAAAACACCATAAAAATCTTAAGTCAAATGATTTCACTATTATTCACAAATTATCTCCCTACTATTCACTTCACAGATTTCTCATCTCATTTGTGTGATCAAACGAGGCCTCCGTTGCACCATCCAAACAACTACTCAATACCTTATTAATGGACCAAAGGCCAATTATACTATGAGAAGCATATTTTGCTTGGTTCTGATAACCAAAAAAAAAAGAGAGAGAAGATTTTTATGCACCAATGCTGTCAAAATATGGAACCTTTTGAGCTCTCAAGTCACATTATTATGTGCTGTTATTCTTTGCATTACTCCATAAATTTAATTTCTGAAAGCATATGCTTGTATGACAGGGACCTGTCCTACAATTTTTTTAATGGATCAATTCCTGAAAGCCTTGGACAGCTGACGTCATTACATATACTGTAAGATTTTTACAGCATCTCATTAACCTACGATTTGAATTTCACCAAAAACTCAGCTTTAGGTCATTTTGATGCAGGAATCTTAATGGCAACTCTTTATCTGGAAGAGTCCCAGATGCACTAGAAGGAAGGCTTTTGCATGGAGCAAGCTTCAAGTATGTTTCGACCATTGTTGGTCTTTAGTTTTTTAAGGCTTTGAGAAAATCCTTAACATAATATGCAGGCATAAAAATTTCTATATTCAATAATCTGCACGTTGTTTGTTACTTTTTGGATAGTCGTATTGTTACAGAAGTCTGCTACAAATACCTAATGTAGATACTTGCAGTTTTACAGACAATGGAGGTCTTTGTGGCATACATGGACTACCTACCTGTGCGCACCACCTTTCTGCAGGTGCAAAGGTTGGCATTGCTTTAGGTGCATTGCTGTTATTACTTCTAACCAGTGTCTGTTCACTGTGTTGGTGGAAAAGGCGGCAAAATATCCTCCGAGCACAACAGCTTGCCGGTAAGTATATTCATATTATAGTAGAGAAGATTGTTTGCAGAATGTTCTTCAGATACATATCCTCTTCGTATGCATTTTTATGCATAGCATGGAGGATAAAATGCCATGTTGATGCATTAATATGTTTTGTATTGCTTTTTTGATCTTATGATGTCTTGGCATTATATGGCCAAAATAACAGAAAGGAGAAGAACTTTATATCCAAAAATAATGCATCCTGGTCTTTTACTAACAATATAAATATTATTTTGTTTGGCATTCTTATATTGTTGGTTATTTATTTGGCCCTCTCTAAAAAAGAGTTCCTGGTCCTCTCTGTAATGTTAAAACTTTCTATACGAATTCCATGCATTAGCAAGCATGCTTTGTAGGTATTTTGTTTATCTCCAACGGAAATTTACACACTGCCTCTAATTTTTGTACAGCACGGGAAGCTCCCTATGCCAAGTCAAGGACTCTTGGAACCCGAGATATTCAGATGACAAGGCATAACAATCATGGCCATGCTCGGACTGCTGCTGAAACTGGGCCGATTTTGCTATCATGATGAGACAACAATCATCACCTTGGGTGGGTTCTAGCCTTGCACTCTCTGGACCCTTTACCTCACTTCGAAAATTTTGCTGACCGGTTAGTCGATTTAGCCTTGCAGATCTTGCTCGATTCATGATGCTACCTTATGCTACTCTGTCCTTTCAAACTCATGATCAGTGAATCTTGGTAACTAATAGAATCGTACAGATAGATAATCCAGATATGACTTTGGTGGCAACAACTCCCTAATAAGAAAAATCTTGTAAATCTCTCCCATTATTTTTGTTCCCAGCTGTGAAAGAAAAACGTTGTAACTAATAGAGAATAGACACTGAAATTCCCGATGTTTACAAATAATATCCCTTCCTTTTTTATGTTTGTGGTTTGAAATTAACCATCTGATTCTGATCTAATTGAAAGTCAATGGTGGTTCTGAACTACTGTGAAAACGATACTGCTTGAAAATATACTTTATTCTTAAATTTATGGGATGTTTAATTCGCAATATGCCTGACTCTGTATAATCAAGTCTACATCTCATAAAATCTAGTTTATCAGCTTCCAATATTGGTGGCATTTCGTAAATAAATGGAGATTAGATGTACTTTTCCGCACAAAGATAAGAGCTTTTTGGGATTTTGCTTCAATCTAGTTCAGGCCAATTCATCCTTATTGCATCATCCATACTTTGTTTTTAAGTGTTATATAAATTTCATAGTCCAAACCAAATTAAATTTTCGGAAGCGATCATATTTTTCTTGGTAAACTAATGAATGCCAGCCTCAAAGCTAAGCAATCATCAGATCAGGATCAGGATCACTGCTGTGGTCCCATTTTCCCTCTCTTTTAATCCCATTAATCTTTTTTTCTCCCAATTGCACTGCATTGTTTTATTTTTAATTTTATTTTAAATAATGCTATATACAGTCGTGGAATTACAAGTGACGTACAGTCGCTTTGAAAAATAGTGGAGTCCACTATTAAAAAAATTAACTTTTTTTCATGTGAATTTTATATATATTAATTTTTTTTCAAAGCGATTGTATGTCGTTTGCAACTCCATAATTACATTTATAATTTCTCTTTTATTTTTACGTAATTGTTTGGAGTCTCACACTCCTACTTTTGTATCTTGGTTGACCGTTGATTATCAATAAATCTTTGCTTACAAGAAAAACTCTCGTTTGTTACCTTTATAGTCCTTTTGAGAAAACACACATACAAATAAGACTTGTTTTGAAGACAGTATTACTCTCGATCAAGATTAATTGGTTGGGGATGTTTTTATTCATGAGTTAGTTTTTCAATCACGTGTAGGAAGAAAGACAGCAAGCTTCGTAGGGGGACCCTTGCGGGAAGAATAATCACAAGAAAAAGTCAATTCTTTAGGAAGGTGCTCGTCCTTTATACCCTCCTTCCTTCTTTGTCTTGCTGGGCAAGAATAAAGAGACAAATTTTAGGCCGGATTTGTTTTTTAAAATTTTTATCTCATTTTATTTTATTATTTTTTCACATTTTTATATAAAATAAAATAAATAATTTAATTTTTTTCAAAGTGCAAAGCAATTTTTTTAAAATTATAAAGCAAAACTAATAAAAAAAAATTATAACAATATTTTATTTAATTTTATCTATAAAAACAAACATAGCCTTAATGGGACAATGAAGCTACTTACGTATTTTTTCTTCCTGAATGTACCAAATACTTGTAAACGTCTTTGTGCATACACAATTTTAGAGTGGGTAAAAGTTGCTTGAAAAACCTTTTTATTTTTTAATCAAACACGAACTTTGATTATCAGTAGATCTATTTTTTCAGAAAACCACCTTTGTTCAAGATTGTAGGAAAATAGAGTTTTGGAGAATAATTTGGTGTGGATTGGGCTTGGATCAAAGTGGGCAAAATAAATTTTTGAAAAAATTGGAGATTACTTGGGCAGGGCAAAACTGGGCTTGGATCGGGCTGGAATTACCTGGTTGAAGGACTGAGAATTTGTTTGCGCGGAAACACCGAGGAAATCCTCAGGATTCCGGCCTTAATGATCTGATTTGATGAAAATCTGGACGATAAATGGATGTAAATACATGAGAAGCCTACCATCAAGTCAGAAAATCGATGTTGTTGTAGAAAAAATGAACACCAAAAGGGAGCGCCTTGCACATACACAATAAATAAATAAATAAGAAACACCAAAGTTATGATGCCACGTAGAAAAATCTATATAGAGTTTTGGAGAATAATTTGTATATTTTCTTTGTATATTTAAAACTGTACAAAGTAGGCCTATACATAACTGAATATGGCCATAGTAAATAAAGTGATATAATGAAGAAATATTCTAAGCTAGAATAATTACAGAGAATTAAAAATATTATCATAATATTTTGAGAATATCAAATATAATCTAAGATACACACTCACTAACAAAGATGGTATGAACAGTATTTTGTGAGTTGAAATGGGGGGCCAATAGAAGGGATGAAAATGCTTTCACAAATGCTCTGCTTATTATCAATAAAAGTATGTTAGATATAGTTATAAAGTGTGTAAGTGTTGTATAATATTATTGAAAATAGGAATAAATTTAAAATTTAAAATAAATAATTATTATTTTAATAATAGATTTCATTGTTTTTAAAAGAAACTTTATAACTATATCCATCACTACTGTTATTGGTGAAAATATAACATATATACTTACAAACAGGAAAACTAGAACAGATGATAGCCCGTCGATGTACTCCTCATATTCACTCTCATCTCAGAGGCTTGAGTCCAATAAATAGTTAATGAATAACGATGGACTTACAATTTGTTTACCATTTATAGACAATTTTAAATAGAATAATATATTTTATTAAAATTAAACCTTTCAAATTAAAAGAAAATTTTAAAATAATATTATTTTATTACAAGCAAGTTGTTATATATGTTAACCCTATCATTTTTTAATAAAAAATAAATATAATATTATATATAGTCGTAAATTGTGTATAATTATTTTTTAAAAATTGAGGCTATTATTAAAACTATTATATTTTCTTATAAAAGTCGTGTTTTTATTTTTTTAAAAATAATTACTTAATACTTGTACAATACCGACAGCACTATATTTCAAAAAAAAAAAAGGAAGAAAAGTAGAAACAATCACGTGAAGAATAGGGTGTGGCAGCGGTAGCGGTAGCGGCAGCGGCAGCGGCAGCATGCAGCAGAGTGTTCAGTCATTCACCTACGTCACCACCCACAAACATCCCAGAAACAATCGTACGGCTTTTGACATTTTAAACTTCCGGTCCCAAAACCCAGAACTTGTATTGGACGGCCACCTCCGTTAACCACCTCTTCCCCGTAAAATTAGTTTCAGTCTTTTCCATGCACTCTTCCCCTCCAGCCCCAACCGAGTCAAACACGCCAACTATATTAACTCAGCTTCCCCATAACTCGTCCTGTCCCCTGCAACTCAGACACTCCTATCTAGCTTCCACGTGGCGCCTCTCTGACACGCCCCTCTTCTCTCTTCTAAATTCTAATCAAATCTCATCCAGGATCATCCCCTATTGACTTCTGCCCCAGTGCTTTATTTCTTATAATAAAAGTAACGTACGAACGAATGCATGCGCCGTATAAGATCGGATAGGGCTGACGTCAATGCTCAAAACACTCTCCCTCTCTCTCTCACACAAATTTCTGACAGCACCTTCCCATGGCCCCACTCCCACCCGGCCACTTCCTTCCCAGCGCACACGTCTTATCAGGCGGCGGCTCTGTGCTTTCTTGGTCCCACGCTCTTTTCTGCCCCCTTTTTCTTTTCTCTCCTGTTTCCACGACTTCCTTCTCCCACCCTCTCACCCGTCCGATCCTTCTCTTGTCAAGGTGTGCGACTCGTGTTTGTATCTGACGGTGCATAATATAATATCGGAAAAAATTGATTACGAGGAATCAGGCTCCACTTGGATTCAGAAATGAGATGAATTGAAATGAGTTGAGATGAATTTAGTTTATTTTTTAATATTATTATTATTTTGGAATTTGAAAAAGGTGTGTTGGAATTTGAAAAATGTGTATTGGGATTTAAAAAAGGTGTATAGAAATTTGTGTTTTGTATAAAAAATTATAAAAATATAATGATGAAATGGAAGTGAGTTGAGATGATCTCAACTCACTTTCCAATCCAAGCGAGGCCAGAGTTCGGTCCGACCAAACTCTCATTTCGCAGCCTCCACCGTCCTTAACAATGGTAGATAACACCACTCAGCCCATCAAAATCAAAGGAATTCGACGATCTCACCTTTGCAATGACAACTTCCAATGTGCCATCGGCGGCTTTAAACTCAAAAATGAGTCTCGCCCACCGTCATCGGATACAGTGGGGGCTGGACTGAAGCTGAATTTTTTTAAAAAATCAATTTTATTTTATTTTTTATTGTATTTTTTTATTATATTTTCTTCATTTTAATATTTTATTATGTTTTCTAAATTTTATTCTTTTATTATATTTATTATTATTTTATTATTATTATTTTTTATACAAATTATAGGAATTTAAGAGAGTTTAGAGGGTGGGCTACAAAGACACTGAAGTGCAGTTCGAGCGACACTATATAATTGTAAAATATATAATAATAATAGAAATTTTAATAAAAATAATAGAAATTTTAATATTAGATAGAAAACAGTAATATTAATATGCAAATCGATTCAATAATTAACTTATAATTAATAAATCTCATGATATAAACTAAGGAAGATTATTAATATAATCGTAAAATACATAAACATTATATAAATATTTTAAAAAAAGCGGAGTCCATTATTAATAGATTCTACTATATATAAAGAATTTCGGAAAAATATAATATAGAAATAAATTTAAAATTCTATATCAACTAGAATTAAATAAATTAAAAAAATAGAAGTAATTATTTATCCAATACAAATAGAATTGAAAATGAAAAAAAATTGAAATACAAAACATAATTAGAAATAAATTATAACACATTTCCTACACAATTTCTATACAATTTTTTTTTTATAAATTTTTTTTTTATTATTAAAAATTAATTTTTTCTTATAAAATTCATATTTATCCACTATTTTTTTCCAAATGACTATATAATATTTTACACATTCTACAATTAAAAATAGAATTTCTCTTATCAATGCGAGTAACGTAGGAGCTGGGTCGATTCTTTGCTTATATAAGCGCGAGGTCATGTTGTCCAGCCGACGATTACGGAAGGCTTAAGTGGGTCCCTCTCCTTCCTTCTCGTGTCTCTGTGTTTGTGTCAAGCTTTTACCCGTTTCTCATGGCGTCCGTTCGTGAGATACATTATAGAGGGGTACGCAAAAGGCCATGGGGTCGTTACGCTGCTGAGATACGTGATCCGTGGAAGAAGACCAGGGTTTGGTTGGGTACATTCGACACACCCGTGGAAGCTGCTCTCGCATATGATGGCGCCGCTCGCTCCCTCCGTGGAGCCAAGGCCAAGACCAACTTCCCTGTTCCGGTCACCCCCGGCCTCCCCATCGACCTCAACCTCCCCTCTTCCGGCCACTGGAACTCCCAATCCGGCCGTCTCACCCTCGGTGAGTTTTTGCAGCCCGGCCACGTCCTCAACGACATGAGCTGCGGGGTACAGTCGGATCAGTCCTCATCTGCGCATGGGCCGCGAGAAGCTCTTGTTACTGTCTCCGCGGGCGCAACTCCGTTGCCGGAGAGCTCTGCCACGGCGTCGTTTCTTGGACTCTCACGCCGCGGTTTGCCCGTTGATTTGAACGAGCCTCCTCCCTTGTGGCTTTGAAGGAATGCTCGAGACCTTTTTTTTCTTCTCTCATGCATGACTTAGATATCTACCGGTTTCTTCATTTCTAGCTTCTGGTTTTCCTCTCCATAAAATCCAGTTACTAGTTCCCTTTTCTTGCTCTGTGTTTAGACTTTGAGAGGTAGCAACCGGAAGGAAAAATTACGAAGAAACCAAAAGGGATATGTGAATATATCATTAAGTATATGTTTTTTAGTTTTTGTTTCGAAGAACACGACGTTCCACTTCTGTATTTTTTTTTTCAATTATCTTCTTTTACGCTAATATTTCATCGGCGAAACCTTTCTCGGTCCAACGGTTGATACGTTCGGTCTGTCCCACTGAAACCGAACCGAATCAAACGATGATAATGAGGAATCCTCGTTCTGTTATTCCTATATGATCTTTTAAAAAAAAAAAAAAAAAAACTCGATTTTGTATGGGAGATGACGGGCATATTGCTCTGGGGCCTACGATAATATTTTAATATATATATATTTTTTATAAAGTTCTTGGGATAAGTTTGCTTGTTGTTTGGACGACGTCATTCCTGTTTCTGGCTTTCTGCCGCCTTTTACTTCCTCTTTTTTTTTTTTTTTTTTTGTCCCTCCGGTCGTCTTTTCCGTCTTCTTGGAATGTGTAGTCCAATTTCAGGTATACTTCCTCAAACATGTCCAATTTCAACAGAAAAAATACATTGAAGGGGAGACTCTTATATATTTCATCCTTCGTATGTAATTATAAGTTTCAGTCCAACTTCCAATCAAAGTGAATCTCAAAAGTCCAAAAACTGATGTTGCATATTTTCATGTGTCTTTTAAATCGCTAAGGGAATTTGTTTTTAAAATAAATATGGTAACCAAAATACAAAAATGGACTGATCATATGTCAAAATGACGCATAAAAGTGCAAGAAACTGGATCCAAGAAAATGACAGGAAAACTTATAGCAGAACTTTGTTCTTTATTTAATTCACGCAATGGCTTAAAGTACAAGACAATACCTACTCCTAAGATTTTAATTTTCGTTTATCATTTCCCTTTTGTTAACTTCAATATTACCTCAATCTGGACATGTTTTGTTTTGTTGTATTTTCTGTTATCGAAAATTTTGTACACTATTTCACTTTTATCTCATTTATATTTAATATATGATATGTTTATCATTATTAAATCACAAAGACTCTTTTAGCAATGATAAATATTGAAATAGATGTCAGAATCTCTTCAGACACAGACCAACTGTGTGAGAATGCAGCACACTGCTGCTTTTAATCATAATTTTATAGTCTGTTTATCTATCGAATTATTTTAAAATTATTTTTTATGACATCCTCTTAATCAAGATTAATGGAAGTTACACTTATTTCTAAATTTTTTTTTATTCTTTTTTTTTTTTATGTTTATTGTGTGTTCATCATATTTAGATGATTGTTAGAAACTTCTACCTTATTAAATTTTATATTCTTATATCCATTTTATGTTATATATATAATTATACTTATCTTAAAAAAATAGTGATATATATACTACATCTTTTATGATGATATATTGATAATGATTCATTACTAATTATATAAATTGGTATTATTTTTTATGCTATTTTTAACATTTTTCTCTAGTAATCTCAAACTAGTTATGGAGGATATTATATTATATTACGAACGTGCTGGCCTACGTCGTGAAACATGAATTTTAGGAATTAGTTGAATTAGTGAAGGCGGCTAATATATATCTGAAAGTAAACAAAGGATCACCTTTGGGTAATATTATTATATATCTTTATATGGCTTATGTCTTCCGTTTGATGTTGTTAATTTATTACCTTAATCATTCAAGCAACGTACTTTTGGATAAAGATAACAGTACTGATGGATGAGATGGGTGAAGCTGGAAATAAATAATTAATTGTTTCCTGTTAAGACGGCGGTCGTTACAAAATACAGAAATAAAATCGTGCGGTATCGTATCCCAATATTCTAAACTCACTTTGATCATGTCGTTTTCAAATAAGGCAAAAGCAAATGTTCATTCTTTCATTTAGATTTGTTTATTCTTATATATATAGTACTTAATTACTCTATTCTATTAATGCGGTATGTAATGTCAAGGACATTACCTTGATTTAATGTTTGGACTTTGGACGTTAACATGTCTTTTATTAAAACGACAAGCGAAATAATTCTACACTCCCATGATGATTCCTTAGCTTATAAAATTAAAACTTTCATTTCAAAGATTAATTATATCTATTACATATATACATGTGTGATCCTATAGCCAAAGACAAAAGTCACCGATAGTGGCCAGCGAATAGGTTATTTATTTATTATATATATTTTATATATTATATATTTAAACATTTTTTTAAAAAAATTGACAAAATTATTAAAAGACTTAATTAATCATCAAGTAAAAGAATATAGAACCGGTCGCCACCATGAGTAACTTTTGTATGTACTATGTTAAAAGCTGGTAATTGAGATTAATATTGATATCATATTGGTCATTATGTTTTTTTTTTTTTTTAAAGGACGCTACCCTAATTTCCTAATTTTATATTAATGATCTTCACTTAATTAAAACATATGAATACCATATTAATATTACAAACAAATTTATTAGGAATTACAAAAGTCCTTAACCAGGGTTTTCAAAACATGATTTATATATAATACTAAACTTTACGATATTATATGATGAGCAACGAAAGCAAAAATTATTTACAAAAATCAAGTCGGTATGATACGTACGAAAACTTGGCTTCTATTTTCATCTCATGTTTGACAAACCAGATTTATCAATAATAAAAATTCTACATATAGAAGTTAGATATAACGTAATAATGTTGCTTAATATCGAAACTCAAGAATATGTTAAAATAAACTATATCTCAAGTGAATCTTAGATCTTTCTCATATGAAAGGTTTCTATATCTATTTATTTATATATAAATAAATAATATTTATTGTTTTACAGTGCGCATAAATGCTATACATTAAAAAAAAAATCTGTATAAAAATTATATAAAAAATTAATTTTCATAGTTAATCTTATATTTAAAAAAAAATGTGCTACATTTATATAATTACATATCTAACCTTATTCTTTATATATCTTATTACTTTAGCTAAGGTAAGCTCGCAGTCATTTTATGTGAATAACGTGAAAATTGTGATCAGGTGAAGGTTACCCTAAACTTAGGGAAAACACTAGTTCTATCTAGAAAATTTATAGACAAAATTTATCATTTGGTTTTTGTATACTTAATAGTTAAGAAAGTATTTTTTCATAAATTTCTAATTTTAAAAAATTTTTAGAAATGTTTTAAGTGGTTAAAAAAAAACTTTTCATGAGGAATTCTCACAAAATCCTCTTTGGTGTAGCATTGCCTTACTGCTCAGTTTGAGTTGAAAAATACTCTTTAATTTCATGTCACTTTATTTTACCATATTATTATAATTTTTTAAATAGTTTATATAGAATATAATAAATAATATGTTATTATAAAATATTATATAAAAATATTCTCAATTTTCACAATGTACGAGAGAAATAGGATGATGGTAAAAAAACAGTGAATAAAAGTAAAACCGGAAAAGCAAAATAGAGAGAGAAAGAAGCAGAAGGAACACCCACACACGTAAACTGCCTCTCTGGTCTGTTTTCTTACACCTTCACCTAATCCTTGCGTCACTGCTGCCCCGCTTGACTTCATTAGGGCTGCTGCCAACCAGCAATCTGCGGGCAGTCATTTCACCTCTTACAACGACCGATTTGACCCTCCCGTGGTCCCACTCTCCTTCTATTTATTGTTTTTACAGTGAATTTATAAAGAATAAGTTTTCATTTGAATTTAGAAATAGTAGGATTTGAAATGAGTTTAATTTATTTTTTAATATTATTATTATTTAAAAATTTAAAAAAATATATTAAAATTTAAAAAATATATATTAAAATTTGAAAAAGATATATAAGAATTTGTATTTTAAATAAAAAATTATAAAAATATAATAATAAAATAAAAATAATTTAAAATGAGTTGAACTCATTTTCCAATACAAATGGGACCTAAATAAATCTCATTTAAATTTAAAAACGAGATAGAATGAGTTAAATAAAATTTATTTTTTAAATATTATTATTTTAAAATTTTAAAATATTAATTTTAAAATTATATTAAAATTTATATTTTATATAAAAATATCAAAAAAAGTGTGATAATGAGACGAGCAGCTCATCTCATGTCGTCTTCAAATACAAATATGATCTTAATTTATTTAAATTCTGATTTGAGATAAAATAAATTAGAATAAATTTTAAAAGTTAAATAAAATATTATTATTATTTTAAGATTTAAAAAAATTAAATTAGAATTTGAAAAAATTATATTAAAAATTGTATAAAAATTTAAAAATATATAATAATAAATTTGAGATGAAATTAGTTAAAATTATATGAGTTTGCAATTCAAACTGGATCTAAGTCATATATATTCATTTTATTTGATACTTATTTTTAATATTCCATGTATTTTAATTTTTTTTTTAGAATTAAGAAAATATTAGTAATTGATATTTTTTTTATATTTTAAAATGATAGAAAAATATAATAAAAAATAACAAAAATAACAAAAAAGCCGGGCGACTATATGGGATGGCATTGTAGCAGCCCCCATTTATAAAACTTAATATAATATGTTGGATTATTTTACAATAACATATATTAGTTAACATGTTACTTCAAATTATCTTAATTTTTATAAATATATTTTTCATGAATTTTATTTTTCCTATCCTATTTAAAATAAAAAACAAAATTACAATATCTTCAACAATTAGTCAATTACGTAAAAAGGGTATGAATTGTTGTATTTTTTTTTGCATGGAGTTACATCAATAATTATGATTATACAAATTTTAAATATATAAAAATAAATTTTTTGTAAAAGAATGGATCATATTTTTAATAATATTATTTCTAATTAAAACTTTTTTTTAATAAAAAATTATATTAAATTCATAAGATAGGTTAAAAATTACATAATTATTTTAAAAAAGAGTAAAATTAATTATTAATTTTTTTTATGTGAGTTTTTTATTTTTTTAAATAATTATATTGTATTTACACAATTTATAATTACACATATTTTTTCTATAAATTTGTCGTGCGATGCGGAACTGGGGTTGCACGTGGCGAAAAATAAAATGAAGTTGAACGGGGCCCATCCACGATCGATTCTTGTCGGCAGCAGAGGCGCCACGGCGGTCTAGCGTTACACGACAATATAACGGAGGGGAAAAAAAAAAAAAAATTGGGTAGTGGTTGCATGTTGCTGTCGTTTGTCGTATAGAAACTTGCCGTCACACTTGTCGGTGACGGCGGCTACGCGCTCACGTTGTTCTTCGAAGTCGTGTTGGTCCAATCATGGTGCAGCTGTTTAAAGTTAATTAAACGGCTCCATTAAGTAACGAATGTGTACATGGATCGGTACTTTGATGTTCCATGCATGGGACATATTGTCGTGAAAATCAATCATGATTCAACATGTGCATGGATGTATCTTATAGCCATCATCATATCATCATCATGCATTAATAAATTGTGAAAGAACTGCGTATACACGTGGCAGAAGCAGCAGTCTCATTATTGAGGGGTCTCTCTCTTCCCAATGTCTTGCTTGTCGCCATCTGCTTTTTCATTTTTTTCGCCTATTTATAAAAGATAGCGATACCTTACGACTTAGTTATTACTTATTTATCATCTCTTAGGTGTATTTATTTTTTATCATTTTTTTAAAAAATATTTTTTTAATATATTTAATCATTATTTTTTTAAAATATATAATTTTACTAATAATTATTTCCTTAATAATTAAATTTAAAAAAAATTAAAATTTTAAAAAAGAGAGTAATAAATGAGTTGTAATCAAAATAATAAATCTATCCTTTTCCTTTACAAAAAGATATAAGTTTGGTTTGGATTCATCGACTCATCTCAAATTTATTATTATATTATTTTAAATTTTTATTTCAAACACAAATTTCAATACAATTTTTCAAATTCTAATATAGATTTTTTAAATTTCAATACAACTTTTTCAAATTTCAAAACAATAATAATATTAAAAAAAAATTGAACTCCTTTCAACTCATCTTATCTCTCAATCCAAATTGGGCCCTAGAGCACTAGTATTTTTTTATATTCATTTTTAAAATCATATTTTTTAAAGATTGATTTTTCATATAAAAAAATAGAAACACATTAAATTATGCATATTAAATCAAATAATATAAAATATTAATATTTTATTTGTCATTTTTTTCTTAAAATTATAATTTTTATATATTTTACAATGAACACATATTTTGTATTATTAACTTAACACAACTTTTATGTATCAAAATCATCTTAATAAAACTTTTGCAAAATTGATTTTAATATGTAGGAGAGAAAAAAATGGTAAAATAGTGTTTAAAGACTAAAGAGCATAGTATTTCTTCAGATTTAAAGAAATAGTATTCATAGCTATGCAAAATCTTGAAGCTGCATAATCTAATGTAAAATAATTTAAAAATATATTATGCAAATATAAAATTGAATATAAAAATGCATGCCTCTAGCAACAATTAAAAATCTTCACCTCTTACGACTCTTGTTTTCTAAAAAAAATTCTTGCTCGCGTCTTAGCTTCGGGGAGGGAGCTTTGACTTCGTCCTCTCCTCCATCTTTCGTTTTATTTTCTTTCCTCTTTATTTTCTTTTTCTTTTGGCCACCATTGTTGTTTATCTCGTTGGTAAATTTTGGATGTTTTGGTTTCGACAAGCATAGGTTTTGGAGTAGTTGGAGGGCAAAAGACCACCATGCGCCTCGCCACAACGTTCTCTTGTTGTTCATAGTGGCACGTGTACTGTACGTGCAGGTCTAAGTAAGGCGAATCTTGGATGCACTTCGCCATACGGTGGCTCTCTTTCATCGTAAGCGATTCTCCGTGTTTTCAAAGTCATCGAGCTACTCCAATATGTAGGATTCAACTTCTAGAGGAACACATGTTCATCTCGCGCCTCCACAGCTGGTTTTGATTGCGGGTTGTTAATTTGTGTTTTTGTTGTTTAATTAGTCTTTTGTTGTTTCGTTTTGTGTTTTAGTTGTGTTTGTTTTCTAGTTTTGTAATAACGTTTGTATAGAGAAAATTGTAAAAATTGAGAAATAGTCTCCCAGACTTTATGTCATTAGGAGTTTAGTTTTCTCTTATAAAGAAAATTAATATATGCCTCAATTGGAAGCAGTGTTAATTTTTTCAAACTTTGTCTGAGAAATTTAAAAGTTGCATGTCAGTACGTAATTAGTTGATCATTTTGATCACATTATAGACTTTATGTTCTATTAGTTTCAATAAATGAAACTATTTATCAAATATATATATATATATAAATGCAGAAATTATTGCCGATGCTCGTCGAATTCTTATGTTCATTTTAGGGGTTAAAGAAAACTTAAACTGTATTAATAAAAACTGGATGGAGACAGCCGGACCGATCCAAAGTTTATGGATTTGGATAAATTCCAATTAAATCCAAACAAAGAATAAAAATAAATAATGAAACCCAGAAAAGAAACCAAGTTCTGAAGAAGTTCTTAAGCTTTCCGTAAATACAATTCGTCGAACTTAATTATGATTTGGAAGTAAGAAATCAACTCTAGCAAGGACCGCCCCAAATATAGCTAGCTAGAATATTCGAGTGCATATGATAGGGTTGGGATTAAGGAAAATTCATCAAATCCCAGCATTCTTAAAGTACGAATCCTATCGAATAAACTGTACTCAAAGGTCCGGCTTTTAATAACGTAGAATAAAAGATTACTATTAAGGATGGTGGGTCAATAGTCTTTAGATTATTGTCAAGTGGTTCAACACTAGATCTTGAAGTAGAATCTAAAAATATGAATTCACCTTAAAATTATTAGTATCAGCCGCCTAATGACTTGACAGAGTACCTGCGATTTACCATGGATTAAGCCTTCCATCCTCTTTTTTGTTTTTTTAATGAGAACGACTTCTTTGTATTCCAATAGATCGAAGTTACATCTGTGACTCAATAAATACAAGAAAAACCCAATTACAAGCCAAAACTATTAAACTGTTTAAAGCATCCGGCACACAAATTTCATCATGGCCAGATCTTTGACATTTCCATCCTGCTTCTAATGGATAAAGTGCTACTGCCCAAATAATAATAATAATAATTGGTAGTATAAGTTTTGGTAATGGTACTGTGGTACGTTAGGGTAGATTGGCCTAATAATTTGATCCTTAGCCTTCCTTTGGATGTTAAGATGAGTTGAACTGAATTAAATTAAGTTGTGAAGACTAAAACTTTGTGGATTCTATTGAGATAAATTTAACTTTTTTAGGTTAAGATGAGTTTAACTTTTTATATAGAAAATTGAAATAGTAGTGAATCCCATCTGATTTGAGATAAGTTTAGTTCATTATCCAAACACAACCTAATCAATAGGGTAACAAGAAAAAGTCCTTAGTGACCGAGATTTGAACAACATTAGGACCTGTGTTCGAGGTCCCCCCAAAAGTAAAATGTTTAGTTTGAAGATATGTTGTCTATAACTGATCTTAAGATAAAACCATTAAATAACTAGGGAGGACATAAAAACAAGAAGATCAAGCATTGTCATATGACTTGAATCTAGCAATGAGACTCTGGCAATGTCATATAACTATCTACTCTACAGTTTCATATAACTATCTACTCTACAGTTTCATATTTGAGTGGTAATAACAATAATATTAGTAACTTTCTAAGGATTTTCTGGGTCACTTGAACTAGGGCGGGCATCCAAGTTGAATCCCTCGGTGGCCTCGTCAACTATCCTCCATCTGTTAAATGTATGAGCAGGTATTTTGTTTATATTGTAGAACTTGATAGATATGCAAATAAATTTAGAAATTCTACCTTTCGAGAACAAACTTCCCTTCCTTGTATTGTTGGTTCTTGTCACTTGCTTCCACCTAAATGGAATTTAACATCAGTATCCGTCCCACCATTTTGCATCTAGGCTTTTAATATTTAAAAAATAATACTTTTCAGCTTATGAAGTTGGAAAACTAACATTGAAAAGCCTGAAAAAAGAGGGGATACACACACACAAGGTATGGTGAAACAATCCAAATGTTCCAAGGTGATTGACTTTGATCAAGAAGAATAACGCCATCTAGTTCTATTAAAATTAAGACCATATAGCTTGAAAGAGGGAAAGCTTACATATTTCCAACCAACATATTGGCCACAGCAGCAGCAAAAGATGTCTTCTACAGTATGCATACCAGAAATCATCAGCCTCTCTTCTCGGGGTCCAAGTGTTATATTTACCCTGAATAAAACTTCCAAAGGTCAGAAATGCAACTTGGGGTAGAGTTGGAGAGCCATGCTAACTTGAAGGTTAATGAGACTGGATTTGGAAACATTTATAGACGGGCAAAATTTGGTGAGGGAAAAAGCAAGGGACCCCCTTTGGCAATTTGGATCATCAAAGCAGAAAGACTGCTCAGGAACTGGCTCAAAATCAAGTGTAAGGTCGAGGGATGTGGAATTGAGCCCATGATTTTACAGAGAGCAATTATAATAAGAGACAATGCAAAAAAGACAGGTAATTAGATCCATTTATTAATGCAGCCACAAGTTACATAAAAGCAAGATAAATCAAACAATAAATAACTTACACATTGCTGACAAGGTATGCCCTCCCATGATTGCAATTGAAAGACTGATTACATAACAGAGCAACAAGCTAGATTCAGTCAGATTGCTGAACAGCAAGCCATATCAAATTAACTTGCCTTCCAGAAATAAAATAGCAGAGACTATATGCTAAAAAAAACAAAAAAACAAAAAAACAAAAATCAGACTCATGCCAGGAACAAAGGTAATTGGCATCCATCATTAGCATTAAAGTCCCATATTGTTAAATATTTCCGTTCTTTATATAACTAGTCATTCAAACTGGTGAATTTGTTTATAACGTTAACGTTTGAACTTCAGGTGAACTTTAGATAGCCTCATTCCAGAAGGGGGAAGAGATAACTGTATGGAGTACACTTTCAATTTTATGAAAATACAGCCAACTGAGCAAATAGTTGGACTGGGCCACTGGAAAAGCTCCCAGAGTAAAAAATACAGCCAACTGAGCAAAAAGTTGGACTGGGCCACTGGAGAAGCATCCAGAGTAAAATCTAACATTCCTACCTCTCTTTTTTTCTCAAGTAATGCTACTTATAGTAATGGAGTGCGTAAGTACTGTTGGGTTTTGCTCCTTTACTAGAGTCCCACATGGGAAAGATAGGAAGAGGGGGGCAAGACCCATAGCCTATAAAAGGAGGCCTTAGCCTCCTTGGTTAATTACACCAGTCAGAAATTTATCTAGTAACTTTTGACTTTAGTAAAATTTCTCTGTTGTCCTTTTTGTATGTAAAAGAAAGAGAGATGAAAGTTAGAGTTTTACTAGTAGAAGAAGTTTTTGTAGGTGTCGTTAGAGTGAGGAGAACAAATTGTGTGATTGTAACAATTTTTCACATAGTGTATTTTCTTTTCTGGGTCTGGTGATTTTTCTCCTGTTTTTGAAGTTTTCCACATAAATTCTTATGTTATATTTATTTCTCTATTTTTCTTGATATTCTGTCAAAAGTAGATCCTGGTGGGGGGAATTTGGAAGACTCAGATTCCCAACAAGTACAACTCAATTGTTTTGAAAAAAAGTGGCGTCCATTATTATTTTTTATGTTGACTCCGTATTTACTCACTTTTTCAAAGAGATTGTATGGCGCTTGCACATTTCACAACTGCAAATATCATTTCTATTTTTTAGAGAAAGATAACACTTCTCCTACTACTTGCCAAGGAAAACTACCACTCCATTTATTTTTACATACGTGGGAAAATGTCAGGTAGAATATATATCTTTTCATATTAGTCACTACAATGTAAAATGCTAAATAAAAACTACAATCTGGAGAAAGCAGAGAGATGAAGTGGCAAAAAATAGGAAAGAATGTTGCTACTAATCAGGTCTGATACAATCTGCATTCCAATCCCAAAGCAGGTTTGGTTGTCTTAACCATCTTTATAGTGTCAGAAACATTATACCCATCTGTGCATTTTATTTCACAAACACTATGTTCTTTAGCATTTAAATATACGTCAATGAGTTAAAAAATATACCTTAAAAGACTCAAACATTGTGAGGCAAAATTAAAGAGAAGCTCTTTTAGCTTTGATGCTCAAACGAGGCTTGAAAAATTCTCCCCCAGTCCCAACCACTAATGCTAGAATCACTGCTCTAAACAGTCCTAAGGGGCTCAGTCTCTCTGCTATCTCTGCTTTGTGTCTAAGGATAGGACAAAGTAAACGACAAACCACAAAAGCTATGTATTTAATAACTATGAGGTACTAATAACTCAACAACTGTTCCGAGAGCAGATGCAGAAAAAAAAAAAAAAAAGGCATAAAACAAGCCGGTTGCATCAGGAAATAGGCCAACGAAGGGGGATCCTCAAGTCCAGCTCCAATGAAAACAGAGTATATTTATTTTATAACAGTAACCACTTAATTATGTCCCATTTTTCCATCCTTATTATTAAACTACTCAAATACTTCTTTCTAATATGTCAGCAACCACTTCTAAAGTCTCAAACACTTGCGAGCAAACGACAATGCATTGGTAATCCAGAATAATTTAAGATTATGTTTGGATGTTGAGATGAGTTAAATTGTGAAGAGTGGTATTTTGTTGGTCCCATTGATATATAGATATAACTTTTTTAGATCGATATGAGTTTAACGTTTTAGGCTTAGGTTAAAATGTATGAAGTAGGTTGAGATGAGTTTGAACTTTTTATGAAAATTTGAAAAAAGTAGGTGTTTGAGATTGGTTGAATTTGGTTCAACAACCAAACATAACCTAACTTGCTTGTTTCAAAACATATGTATTTTTTTTTTAATTTACTACCCCATTTTCAACCAAGTTTCAGAGACCCAATTGGCAACTAGTAAGGCTCCACAAACCCTTCAGTCTAAAAATACCAAACCAAAACCAAATGGATTGACAGTATGCCTCTTTTCAGGTTTTGATCTATTTGTAAGATATTTAACACAGATCAAAGGTACAAACTTCCGTGCATCTGTTGAATAAGTAGAGAGAGAGAGAGAGAGAGTAGTACCCTAGAGATGACGTGGTCGACGAGAGCAAGAGCGGTCTTGCAGAATTGGCAACGGTAAGCCCTATCGTCAAGGTCCACCAGAAATAACCTCCCCATCGCCGCCGGCACCCTAAGTCCGCTCTCTCATACAACAACCCAGCTCCGGATTATAATTTCGGTACCAAAACGAAAACAGACCGTAAATTTTTCGCAAGCTTGGCGGTTGACGTTTCTACTACCGGAACCGGGAAATTCATGTGCTTATCCTTTGTGCCTTAGGAAATGTTAAATGAAATTTAAAAAATATATATATATATTTCTACGTGTCAACAGCCACAAATCATAAAATTTTTAATTTTAAAAAGAAAAAAAATTAATAAAATAAATATGTAAAATTATAAATCAAAGTATAAGACCTAATTTGGATTGAATTATCGTAATTCATTTCATTATACATCTTCTTTATTTTATTATTATATATATTTTTAAATTTTTTATAAAATAAAATAAATAATTTAATCATAATATTAAAGATTAATATTATAATAATATTTTATTTAACTTTATTTATATATCAATTCATCTGACTATCTAATCAAAACCTAAATGCATATCACACAACTCGTACAATATGCCCTTTTCGATAGCGAGGGCGTTTCGTAGCCAATGTGATTGGACAAGCAATACATTTACACCATATAAAAGTACAAGAAATTCACCTTTCTCGATAGAATCCATAATTTTATTAAAAATTAAAAAAAAAAATTTAAACTTGTATCTAATATTACTCATTATATATTACTGTTGCAATGACATATCTCAAAACATATTACTTGTCAATAAATTTATTAGCCCTAACCATTTGCTTTGAATCTAATTAAAAAAAATTTGAAAAAGAGACTGAAAAATAAGTTTTTTATTCAATAAAGAAATTTCAAACGAAATGCCAAATAAAAATTTCTAATAAAATATTATACATATAATGCTCGGTATAATTAGGATTGTACATTAAAGTCGATGCCTGACCTGACCCGAAGATTCGACAAGTACCGACTAGAATTTTTGACTCGAACAACGGTAATCGATTATTATCCATTACCGCTTTTAACTTCTTCTTTTTTAGGTATCCCCATCTTGATCCTATATATTTCCAAAGCCTAGCACCCCTTCATCCAAAAATTTTTGTTCCCATTCTCATTTTTGCTGAATCGTCAGTGCCTTTGTACTCTCTCTCTCATTTTAATGGGTATTCTCTCGCTGCTCTAAAT
Source organism: Platycarya strobilacea (assembly GCA_036898215.1). Classification (NCBI taxonomy): domain Eukaryota; kingdom Viridiplantae; phylum Streptophyta; class Magnoliopsida; order Fagales; family Juglandaceae; genus Platycarya; species Platycarya strobilacea. Next base: position 7,039,762 of record CM072548.1, read on the forward strand.
TCAAAATCTGGTAACTAGTATTTTCCTGCTCCTCTTAAGAGACTTAGGATGTTCTTTGGTGTTTTTGTTTTGATGTGGGTCTTGTACAAAGGAAGTTGCCATGAAACAATCAAGTAAAGGCCGCCTCTGAGTTTTTGTTTTTATTTTGTTTTGTTTTAATGTTGGTTTGGCTTTCTTGGGAGACTAAAGGCACAACACTGTACTAGGTGAGGAATTTATCAAGCTTGATCTTGTAGAAGCATAACGACGTTGAGGGATGGACAATAGAGAATGAAGGCCTAGTTACTAGAAACTTGACAGCAAGGTTGCAGACGAATGTAATTGGCCGATACTCTTAGAATACATGATATATTTTTCATGTAATTTTCATGTATGATGCGGCAAAATGTAATTGGCTGATATAATAATTAGTTACATTAGCTAGTTGATGTAATAGCTAGTTACGTAGCTTTATTTTGTATAAATAGTTGGCTGATGTGAATAGTTGTAACACAAGATAAATGAATATACAGTTGTAAAGCATAACACCATTTTTTGCTTTACTTTCTCTCACATTACTCTTTCTTTTCTCATTTCTTCCTCTTCTCCTTCAAGATTCCATGCTTAGTTTCAAAATTTATAATGGTATCAAATGATCTTCTTTGATTAATCTGATTCTACGTGGATTACTTGAATCAATTTCGTTTAAGATGCCGAATGAGAATTCGGATTCATCTCCACTTCGTAGTTCAATTCCACAAAATCCGATGGAGGATTCTTACTATTTGCATCATGAAGAGAATCTAGGTTTGATGTTAGTCTCACAGTAGCTAAGTGGCGACAATTATCCTACATGGGCGATATCTATGTCGAAAGCCCCAAGTATGAAGAATAAGCTAGGATTTGTGATGAGTGCGCGAAAGTGTACTCTAAATATCCTAATATTTGATTAAATTGTAAAGAATGAAAATAGAAATGATTGGATTTCACTTATTTTATTTAATTACATTTCTATTTACATTGAGATGTTTTTAAGCATTATTTGTATTTTATTTTATTTTATTTTATTTATTTTTAGATGAAGAGGGAGAAAAGCACAAGAAATTTAATTCATCACAAAGGCTTTGAATTGGAGTCCAAGAGCAGCACGGAAACTAATATATATATATATATATGTTTGTACGTAAACGGAAAAGGAAGAGATTTGGGGCCGCATAACACTTGATTGAAAGGATATATATATATATGTATGTATACGTGAGACGTAAACGAAAAAGAAGGAACGTGAAGAAGCAGGAGGCCTAATAAGTAATATAATTCAGCGCCTATATATATGTATATGTATCTGAACGCAAACAGAAAAAAAGAGAGAGCGCCGCAGGAAGCAGTGAAGCAGAGTGAACGTGAGCAGCATCGTGAACGGGAGAAGGAGACGAACGGAGATGATGATTTTCTTCTTGAGATTTTTGTTGTCTATCCTATTCATGGATAACTAAATTCTCAAGTAGGGTTAGGGATGAACTTGCACACTAGATGATATTTTTAATTTATTTTTAATTTATGTATTTGATTTTCAATTATTAAAATTCTTTGTTTTATTATTCTCAAAATATTGTCAGTGTTTTCTTTTCCGAATAATTTTGGAATTTATTTCATTTATAGATTCAGTCATGCTTTTTCTATTGAATGAATTTATTCTTTAATTATTTTTGGATCCATTGATTATTTATATTGATTTAATTCTCTGCTGCAATATTGCTCCCTGGGTATGTTGTCGTCGTTGGATTTTCTCAATGTGAATAACAATTTGTGTGATTTAAAGTGATGAATGATTTTTCAAAGAATTACATTTGATTTAATTTTTGGTTTATAATTTCATATCTTCCGATTGAGAATTACGGAATTGAATTCTCAATTGAGTTATCAGTTAATTGAAAATAATTAAAAATATCGGATATGTGCAAGGGATTCCCGACACTCTACTGTTCGTCAATTTTGATTACTTTTTCATTATTTACTTTGTTTAATTTTCATTTTCATTTAAAATCAATTTTTCTTTTCTCATTAATCAGTTAATCATTTAATTTTTTAGTTTCTTTGCTATTTTACTTTTCTTTTAATTGTCTCCCTGTGGAATCGACACCCCAAAGCTGAACTACAATTACCGCGTTATTTTTTGGGCGTTATCAAATTTTGGCGCCGTTGCCGGGGAGACGGTAGAAGAATTGTTGGATAGTTTTTTTTTTTCTCTTTTCAGTAGTTTGTAAAGGCGGTAACTTCGTTCCCTCTTTTTACTTGCTGCATTATTTTTTTTATTTTTTATTTTTTTGCATGCATAATAGGTATAGAGACACATTAGGTCGCTTTGCTTGTAGGCCTGTGATAGAGTCAAATTCAGTGTCTAATTTTTCTAATCCCTTATTTGATACTTCTTCTGTTTCTGAAAATATGAGTGAACACGAGGATCAACCTACTAGGACCCTTCAGGATTACCTCCACCCTACACGCACAGCCACACCGTCATGCATAATGTTTTAACCCAATACGCGTCAACTTGATGTTAAAACAAGAGTGATACAACTACTCCCCACTTTTCATGGGTTGGAAAATGAAAATCCATATGTGCATATTAGGGAATTTGAGGAGGTAGTTGCGACTTTTCATAGTCAAAATGCAACTGATGACATTGTGAGACTTAAGTTCTTTCCTTTTTCTTTGAAGGATAGAGCTAAGAGTTGGTTATACTCGCTGAGACCACGATCCATTGGGTCGTGGAATGAGATGACTCAGGTTTTTTTTAATAAATATTTTCCCCAACATAAGACCAATGCTTTAAAAAGACAGATCTCCACCTTTGCACAGAAGGACAGTGAGACTTTATATATGTCTTGGGAGAGATTTAAGGAGTTATTGAGTATGTGCCCTCACCATGGGTATGAGAGTTGGCGTCTGGTGAGTTACTTCTATGAGGGGCTTACACCTAGAGAGCGTCAATTTGTGGAGATGATGTGTAATGGTGAGTTTTTGCAGAAAAATCCTGATGAGGCCATAGAGTACCTCAATGAGCTCGATGAAAAAGCTCACACTTGGACTGGACCTAGTGCGACTGAGAGCACAAATAGGTCACTACCTATAGGGAGCCAAAACGGTGGTGGAATTTACCATCTTAGGGAGGAAGATAACTTGAAGGTCAAGGTTGAGGTACTTACTAGGGAGCTAGAATTGCTAAAGGCCAAGGATTTGAAGCCAGCACACTTGGCTAATCATGCAGAGTCTTCTGGGCCATGTTTGGTGTGTGGAGGGGTAGATCACCTCGTCCAAGAGTGTCCCACATTTGCTGAGATGAGAGGGTTGTATGAGGAACAATGTAATGCCTTAGGCATGTACAAGAAGCCTTTTACACCTTTCTCTGAGACTTACAATCCGGGGTGGCGTAATCACCCCAATTTTAGCTGGAAGTCCGAAAACCAGCCACTTGCACCACCTGCACAACCTGCACAACCCACTAGATCATATCCTGCACCATATCATGCACCTACATCGTCTAGGAGTCCTTTAGAAGACACTTTACATGCTTTTATTGAAGCACAGGGTAAGACTAACCAAAAGTTTGAATCTTTGATTACGCAGGTTGTGGAAGAAAATAAAGAGATAAAGAATCAAGTGTCAAAACTGATGAGCTCCTTGAGTGTGACTGAGCGAGGTAAGTTTCCTTCTCAAGCTCAGTCCACTCCCCATGGTCAACACATGGCACAAGAGAATTTGAAGGATATGAATGCCATTGTGACTCGTAGTGGTAACTCATCACACATCCCAACAACGGATAAATCAGAGGATGTGGAAAAGGATCAAGATAGTAGTGCCCCCGAGCTACCCAAGGAACCAGAGGTGACAAAGAGCCATGTTAAGGTACCATTCCCTCAAGCTCTGAAATCAAGCAAGCTAACCATGGATCCTAACAATGAAATCCTGGAGAATCTCAAACAGGTAAAAGTCAATCTCCCTCTTTTGCATGTAATTAAACAAGTTCCTACTTACGCAAAAGTTCTCAAGGATTTGTGTACAGTCAAGAGGAGACACCACGTGAAGAAGACAGCGTTCTTGACAGAGCAAGTTAGTGCTCTGATTGAGCAACGGATTCCTCCCAAGTACAAGGATCCCGGGTGCCCAACCATCGCATGCAGCATCGGAAATCAGGAGTTTGGACAAGCTTTGCTAGATTTAGGAGCCAGTGTGAATCTTATGCCTTATTCTATTTATTTGCAGCTGGGGCTAGGAGAAATCAAACCAACCACTGTAGTATTGCAACTGGCTGACCGTTCAGTTAAAGTACCCCGGGGGGTGGTAGAGGATGTTTTGATTCAAGTTGATAAATTTTATTATCCTATTGATTTCTTGATTTTAGATACTACCTCTGTTGTTGATACTACCTCTAAAATTCCTCTGATTTTAGGTAGGCCTTTCCTTGCCACTGCTAATGCTCTTATCAATTGCAGGAATGGGCTTATGAAGCTATCTTTTGGAAACATGACTCTGGAGGTGAATGTCTTCCATATTGCAAAACAATCGGAGGAGGATCATGAGTGCCACCAGACATATATGATTGATTCACTAATGGATAGGGGAGTTTTGGAAACTCATAATTTTGATCCCCTTGAGCATTTTCTGGTTAATTCTGAGTTTGATTCCATTACTGATTCATCTGATATGGTTGATATTTGTTCTATTTTCAACAGAACTCAAGATTACGGCACACAAAAATGGCAACCAAAGTTCGAGGAGTTGCTCGAGAAGAGTGAAAGACAGATTCCTTCAAGCATGGAAGCACCCAAAGTTGAATTGAAGCCTTTGCCTAAGGGTTTGAAGCATGTTTTCCTTGGTCCAGGTGATACCTTTCCTGTTATTATCTCATCTGAATTGTCTGAGTCTCAAGGTGAGAAATTAATTCGGGTTCTCAGTGAGCATAAGTCAGCTTTAGGTTGGAGCATTGCTGATATAAAAGGTATTAGCCCCTTGATTTGTTCACATAAAATTAATTTGGAGGAAGGAGCCAGCCCTCGTAGAGACCCACAACGTAGACTTAACCCCACTATGAAAGAAGTGGTGAAAAATGAAGTATTAAAACTGTTAGACGCAGGAATCATATACCCTATTGCTGATAGTAAATGGGTTAGTCCGACACAGGTTGTTCCTAAAAAGTCTGGTGTTACTGTAGTGAAGAATGACCTGGGAGAGTTAGTCCCCACCAAGCTTGTGACTGGGTGGCGGATGTGCATTGATTATAGAAAATTGAATGCCGCCACCCAGAAAGACCATTTTCCTCTCCCTTTTGTTGATCAGATTCTTGAGCGTGTGGCTGGTCATCCTTTCTACTGTTTCTTGGATGGTTATTCTGGCTATTATCAAATTGAAATTGCATTAGAAGATCAGGATAAAACCACTTTTACTTGTCCTTTTGGTACTTATGCTTTTCGTAGAATGCCATTTGGATTGTGTAATGCACCTGCCACTTTTCAACGTTGCATGATGAGTATCTTTAGTGACATGATTGAAAATAGCATGGAAGTTTTTATGGATGACTTGACTGTTTTTGGATCCTCTTTTGATGCATGTTTATTGAATCTAGAGAAAGTGTTGACCCGTTGTGAGGAGAAGGAACTGGTCTTAAATTGGGAAAAATGCCACTTTATGGTACCTTCAGGCATTGTTTTAGGGCATATTATTTCTTCCAGAGGGATAGAGGTTGATCAATCTAAGATTGAATTAATTTCTAAACTGCCTACGCCTAAGACAGTAAAGGATGTGAGATCATTTCTTGGTCATGCGGGCTTTTATAGGAGGTTCATACAAAATTTCTCCACTATATCCAGACCACTATGTGATCTCTTAGCTAAAGATGCCCCATTTGAGTGGACACAAGCTTGTCAAGAGGCATTTAAAATGCTAATTGGCAAGCTTACCTCAGCACCTATAATGCAGCCACCGGATTGGACCTTGCCTTTTAAGATTATGTGTGATGCTAGTGATTATGCTGTAGGTGCTGTTCTTGGACAGCGAAGGGAGGGGAAGCCCTTTGTTATTTACTATGCTAGTAGGACTCTAAATAGTGCTCAGATGAATTACTCAACCACTGAAAAAGAGTTGCTAGCTGTAGTGTTTGCTTTGGATAAATTTCGCTCTTATTTGATTGGCTCTCCTATTATTATTTTCACAGATCATGCAGCCCTTAAGTACCTTCTCACAAAGAAGGATGCTAAGGCACGACTAATACGGTGGATTTTACTTTTGCAGGAATTTGACATCACCATCAAAGACAAGAAAGGAGTGGAGAACGTAGTGGCCGACCATCTCTCGAGACTCACGTTTGAGGAAACCTCTGACCATCTGCCAATCAGGGATGATTTTCCCGATGAACACTTACTTTCTATTACTTCTCTACCATGGTTTGCTCATGTTGTGAATTATTTGGCTCCAGGTGAGATACCGGTGGATTGGAACGCTCAGGATAAGAGGAAATTCATGACTGAGGTACGTAATTTCTATTGGGATGACCCTCTTCTTTTTAAATACTGCCCTGACCAAATTTTGAGGCGTTGCATTCCTGATGAAGAGATTGCTAGCGTCTTGGAATTTTGTCACTCCCAAGCTTGTGGAGGCCACTTTTCAATGAAGAAAACCGCTGCAAAAATTTTGCAGTGTGGATTTTATTGGCCCACATTGTTTAAGGATGCAAACATCTATTATCGTTCATGTGAAAGATGTCAAAAATTAGGAGCCATATCCCATCGTAATATGATGCCTTTGAACCCAATTTTAGTGATTGAAATTTTTGATTGTTGGGGTATTGATTTTATGGGACCATTTCCTCCTTCTTTTGGATATCAATATATTATTGTGGCAGTGGATTATGTGTCGAAATGGGTTGAAGCAGCAGCTTGCAGGAACAATGATAATAAGACGGTAATTAAATTTCTTAAAGAGAATGTGTTATCTCGGTTTGGTACACCACGTGCTATTATTAGTGACCGGGGTACACATTTTTGCAACCGTTCCTTTGAGGCTTTGATGAAAAAATATGGGGTACTACATAAAATTTCTACTGCATACCACCCCCAAACAAGTGGACAAGTAGAACTTGCAAACAGGGAAATTAAGCAAATTTTAGAAAAAACGGTAAACTCGGATCGCAAAGATTGGTCTTTGAGACTAGTTGATGCACTTTGGGCCTACCGAACAGCTTTTAAAACTCCCTTAGGCATGTCACCTTATAGACTTGTTTTTGGAAAGCCTTGCCATTTACCTGTGGAGCTCGAGCATCGAGCCTATTGGGCTATCAAGCATTTCAATTTTGACATAGGAGAAGCATGTAAATTCAGAAAATTTCAATTGACCGAGTTAGAGGAGTTGAGAAATGATGCCTATGAGAACTCTAAAATTTATAAGGCTAAAATGAAAGTGTTTCATGATAAAAATATTTTGAGAAAAACATTTAAGCCTAATGATCGAGTGTTTTTATATGACTCTAGACTCCATAAGCACCCAGGAAAACTTCGGTCTAGGTGGACCGGCCCTTTTGTAGTGAAGAATGTTTTTGAAAATGGGGCGGTAGAAATAGAGGATCCTAAAGATGGTAGGATTTTTAAAGTAAATGGTCAGCGCCTTAAAATATTAATTGATAGGGAAGTTCTGGAAGTGGAAGAGATTCCATTTGCGGACCCGGTCTATCAACCTTGAACACACCACGCAGGTATGTTTTCTTTTTATTTGTTCTGTTTGTTTTTGTTTTTTTTCTGTTTATTTTTTTTTCCCTTTTCTTTTTCTTTTTGGTTGCTGTTGGTTTTCTTTGTTTTTGTTTGCAGGTCAGTGTCAGTTTGTCATTTCAGTTTGTCATCTCCAGTGTTTAGCGAGTCATCCCACATCCTACATCAGGTGTATTCTACCCTTTTCAGTACCCTCTATTTAGTTTTAATTGTTAAACATTGAGGACAATGTTTCATTTAAGTTGGGGGGTGAGAACGATGTTTGTTGGAACTCTGTGACATATTTTCCAAAAAAAAAAAAAATCACACAGGCACCTTTTTACATGTGTATTCATGCTCATTCATGACTATCTTGGTGAATTCATCAAACCCATCTTAATCATTTTGCTGAGGCATTCACATAATTTTTAATGCACGTATCCAAACTTTGCGGTAAGATGGTGGTTTGACACATGTAACCAGAGAACTCTTTTATTTAAGTATTCTTGTGAATTTTGGGAGAGGTTGAGAGCCTACAAATGCAGAAAATTGTGATAAGCGTTTATTGATCTGTTGAATTGGACACTTCTTTTGAGAATATCATTACATGGTTGGTGGTAAGATGGTGGATATACTTGGGATATGACGAACGTCAACTTAGGATTAACGTTTGAGCCTTTCAAGCTAACCCTTCTCATCATAGACTCTTAGTAGCCAATTTTGAGCCAACAAACACATGTAGACTTTTTCTTTTCATATGCCCACATCATTCATACCTCTCCACATTGGAGTATAGCCTATACACTAATTTTTCCTACCCTTATTGCTTCCAAGTGTGTGCTAAGTGTGGAATTTGCATATTTTCTTTTATTGAAAAAAATAAATAAATAAATAGAGAGCGACTGAAGAAAAAAAAAAGAAAAGAAAAAGAAAGAAAAAGAAAAATGGAAGAGTACAAGTGCAAAATGTTCAATTGATTGAGTTTCAAATTTAAAAAAAAAAAAAAAGGTTGAAGAAGAAGAAAAAATAGTATTTGATGATCTGAAAAGTAGACGAGTGCATCAGGTGAAAAGTGTAGTCTATTGAGATATTTAATAAGATTCCTGTGGTATGTACTTGGAAGTTTTTTGAATCCATTTTATCATTTTCTTCATTTAGCCCTTAACCCGAGCCACGCTACAACCTTTTGTGTTGATCGTTCTGATCCTAAGTATGCTTATGGAATGAGTTGTGGAAATTCTCAATTGTTAGTGTTCCTATCATAAGGTCAATATTTGCTTATTGCTTGTACATAATTGCCTAATTCCCTATGAGAGTGCGTGTACACCCCTTGTCAACTCCATAGAGAGAACCCCTACACGAAACACTGTTATACCCGTAAGTTATGGAGTTGAAACTTTTACTTAAGATGTTCTTGATGTTGCATGTGTTACAGTTTGTGGTTGGATGGATATAGTTTGGATCACGCACACACTTTGTGGATTGCTATATGTGGATTAATTATGATTGGGTTATTGAATTTCTAAGATTGCATTGATATGTGATTCTGAAAAAGTGTGACTTGGTGACTTCTGTGTGTGATCTTCTTTAGTCTCTTTCATCATTCTTGCATGAGAATTGCTAGGGACTAGCAATGAGTAAGTTGGGGGGTGTGATGAGTGCGCGAAAGTGTACTCTAAATATCCTAATATTTGATTAAATTGTAAAGAATGAAAATAGAAATGATTGGATTTCACTTATTTTATTTAATTATATTTCTATTTACATTGAGATGTTTTTAAGCATTATTTGTATTTTATTTTATTTGTATTTTATTTATTTTTAGATGAAGAGGGAGAAAAGCACAAGAAATTTAATTCATCACAAAGGCTTTGAATTGGAGTCCAAGAGCAGCACGGAAACTAATATATATATATATATATATGTTTGTACGTAAACGGAAAAGGAAGAGATTTGGGGCCGCATAACACTTGATTGAAAGGATATATATATATATATATATATATGTATGTATACGTGAGACGTAAACGAAAAAGAAGGAACGTGAAGAAGCAGGAGGCCTAATAAGTAATATAATTCAGCGCCTATATATATGTATATGTATCTGAACGCAAACAGAAAAAAAGAGAGAGCGCCGCAGGAAGCAGTGAAGCAGAGTGAACGTGAGCAGCAGCGTGAACGGGAGAAGGAGACGAACGGAGATGATGATTTTCTTCTTGAGATTTTTGTTGTCTATCCTATTCATGGATAACTAAATTCTCAAGTAGGGTTAGGGATGAACTTGCACACTAGATGATATTTTTAATTTATTTTTAATTTATGTATTTGATTTTCAATTATTAAAATTCTTTGTTTTATTATTCTCAAAATATTGTCAGTGTTTTCTTTTCCGAATAATTTTGGAATTTATTTCATTTATAGATTCAGTCATGCTTTTTCTATTGAATGAATTTATTCTTTAATTATTTTTGGATCCATTGATTATTTATATTGATTTAATTCTCTGCTGCAATATTGCTCCCTGGGTATGTTGTCGTCGTTGGATTTTCTCAATGTGAATAACAATTTGTGTGATTTAAAGTGATGAATGATTTTTCAAAGAATTACATTTGATTTAATTTTTGGTTTATAATTTCATATCTTCCGATTGAGAATTACGGAATTGAATTCTCAATTGAGTTATCAGTTAATTGAAAATAATTAAAAATATCGGATATGTGCAAGGGATTCCCGACACTCTACTGTTCGTCAATTTTGATTACTTTTTCATTATTTACTTTGTTTAATTTTCATTTTCATTTAAAATCAATTTTTCTTTTCTCATTAATCAGTTAATCATTTAATTTTTTAGTTTTTTTGCTATTTTACTTTTCTTTTAATTGTCTCCCTGTGGAATCGACACCCCAAAGCTGAACTACAATTATCGCGTTATTTTTTTGGGCGTTATCTCAATGGAACACTCAAGAAACTTGCGACTACTCCAAATCTAAAGTTCTCAGCCTGGGAAAGGTGTAACAACATGGTCTTATCCTGGTTACTTAATTCGGTCACCAAGAGCATAGCATCGAGCATCCTGTATATTGTTGTAGCGGAAGATGTGTGGAAGGATTTACAAGAAAGATTTTCACAAGGCAATCGACCTCAGATCTTCAAATTGAAGAAGGAAATCAATTCATTAACTCAAGATAAACAATCGATTAGTGATTACTTTACTCAATTAAAAGCGTATTGGGATGAATTAGCCAATTATCGTCAATTACAATAGTGCGTGTGTGAACTAGCAAAAAGTTATTTGGATCGTCAACAAGAAGAATACATTTTACAATTCTTGATGGGATTAAACGACTCCTTCGCTAGTATAAGAGGACATATTCTATTATTAGATCCTTTACCATCTATGAATCGAATCTTTGCTTTGGTTTTATAAGAAGAAAAACAAAGGAAAATTACATTGAAAATTCTTTGGAGGCTTCGTGGACTAATATCCTGCTCAAGAGATTTGCGATTGAGGGAAATATCAAGTAATATAAATACTTGATTTGGCTATGGTGCACTTAGGTGAAATGGGAGCGAACGGTGTTAAGAAAAAGAAAATGGGTACTCGGTTAATTGGATATCATCTAAATGGAAGTGCTGGCTTGTCAGATCGGGTTGAAAATGTCTTTTGTAGATTAGATCGGGTCGGATGAATAGCCTTAGATATAATATATAGAGGTGCCCATTTATGACAATGAATTTTCTATTACATTTAACATGCTAAATTCACTTATTAATTGTTAAGATGAATATGAATACGTGGTTTTTGTTACAGTGAAACACCTGTGATCTGGGCATTGATGTTTAATAGATTTTTGGGATGCATGGGTTCTGCTACGTTGCTCGGTAGTAGTGATCGATGTTTATATTTTTTATAATAAAAATAAATAAATAAAACCGGTCAGTTTTGTCCATCCATGCTATCAGGGAATACGAGACTTTGACCATATCAAAGCGGAAAGCCAATCAATTCTTCTCTTGAGCATCATTTCTGATATCAGATCAACGATTTGACCATACCAAAGCCAAATTTTCAACCACACTGTTAACAGCCTTCACAAGCACTGGACCATCTGGTATGCTTAACAATATCCTTCCCTCTGGTCTAAGACATGATTTGAAGTCTTCCAGTAAATTATCAACGTGCCGCCTCGATCGTATTCTTCTTCTTCTTGGGTCTTCCATCTTGCCTTCAAACATATATATTTGTTCAGGGGCGGACCCATGCCTTGGGTTGGGGGCCGTACCACCACACCCCCCCCCCCCCCCCCAAAAAATTTTCTAAATTTAATTTATAATAGAAATATATATAATTATATATATATAATTAAAATTCTCTCTTAAATTTTAAAAATAATAATAATAATTGCCCCTCCAATAATTTTTTTTACGAAAATTATTCTTTTAAATTTCAATATACATCCATTTATATTTTAACTTTTAACTTTACGTAAACCTAAATTGTAACTTACATAATCTTACAGTTATTCTAATAGTCTAATTCTAGCAAAAAAATTAATTATAAATTTATATAATTATAAAATTTATTGATTATACTCACTTATTTAGTTTAACTCTAACTTGTATGATTATGAGATATAGTTTGTTAAAAATCTAATAGCGTTACATCATTACTTAATAAAAAGTTTTTAAATTTATTCTTGATTTATAAATTTTTCTTAAATCATAAAAAAATATAAGTAAGTACTTAAGAATAATTAAACTTTTTTTTAAAAGAAATAAATGGAGTACAATTCGAAAAGTAATATACATTTAGAGAGTTCGGTAACAATAGAATATGATATTTCTATTACTGATGGTCATCCTTTTAAAATTTATTCGCACCGCACACTTTATCAATCGCCCCCCAAACATAAAATCTTGGTTCCGCCCCTGTATTTGTTCCTTCGAAGCCAAATCTTCCTCATTCGAGTTATTGTTCTCCAAGTTAATTCTAGTTCCGTGAGTTCTTTTGTGTATTTCTTCCCTAACAACTTTATAACATCAGTCTCCTTATTACAAGAAAATCAGATTTTAGTAATTAATTATTTACGATAAAAAGATTATTTATAATTTATTTTAATTGAAAATAATAATTTTATCTAAAATAACTAATCACAAATAAGTAATTTTTTTAAAATGTATTTACGTTCCACTTTTTTATAATGGACTAATTGCATCCACCCATACTTTATTTGCCGCATTACATCTTCACAATACATGAGTTACTGATTTTACTTGTCAGCATTCTCTTGTGGTAAAAAACTTATATATATTTTTATGAATATTTTTCGTGTCAGTAGCATACTATTTACCACGATCGTATATGGTGAAAAAAAATTTCGTGGCAAAAATTCGAAAATGTTTTAGTGATCTGACAAATTGCCAAACACAAAGGACTATCAAGGATATGCTTTTTATACAGATTTAATCTAGCTAGTTGGTAACACGCGGCTTTGGCACGCATGATTCTTCTCTTCAAAGAGAAATCTCCTTAGCAGGAGTTTGTAAGTTCAAACCAAACTCACGTGTAAAGGGAGTACTAAGAAATAAATATAAATAATAAAGTATTCGATCATTTTCAATTAAGCGTTGGTTTCAAACGAAAAATGATGGTAAAAATTAGGATATAGTTGCAACTATTTACAATGTTTGATGACACAAGGTGCCAAGGCCTTTTGTGGTTGGTGTCCATTTTCGAATCAAACATGCACCTCTTATTATTTGACACTTGCAGAACGTTATCTACTAAACGAAAAATGACCATTAATAATCAAATATTTATGATTAAATAGATTATTTACGATTAAAATATACTAATAATAATTAAAATAGACTATTTATAATTAATAAATTATAATAAATAAGCAGATTTCTTATAATAATTGTTGTATTTGTGGGTATAGAGGCAAAGCAACTTGCTTAGGTCTAGGTTACTGATTTAGAGCAGTGACAATGGACTAGCCAACTGTCAATGCAAATTCAAACTTTAAATAAATATGAAAAAACTCCAAAATTGGATTGGCCAAAGGTCTAAAGTAAAAAAATAATGTTATTTTGACACTTTATTTTGAATATATTTTGTGTATTTTAATTTTTTTTATCAAATAATTAAGAAAGTGATTATTGATGTATTGATATATTTTTATATTTTTAAAAATATTTTAAAATAATAAAAAAATATGAATAAAAAATTTAAAATAAATAAGAAGATGGTTTTAGTCGAAGACTCGAAGTGTAACTTGCAACATTACTACACAAGCGACAGGAAAGCACCGTTCAAAGTAAAAAGCATTTATTTTTACTGCAAACTCATCTAAATAATTGTTATTTGTGAAAAATTCAACTTTACTCCTTTAAAAGTGTCGGTTATCTTTAGTTAACATGAACACTAAATTATTAAAACTGATCGAATCATAAGTTTTAAATTCTAATTTTAATTATCTCTCATTTTGATCTGAGCATCAAAATATTTGAAAAATAAATTACCAGGCATAATTCTCCAAATAGAAGCCTAGTCATTAAAAGAAATGTAGTTTAAAATGATAGGAAAAAAATAACAATGCTAGACATAATTTTAACATGAAAATAATTTTTTTAATATTATACCAAACTTCTATTGAAAATGAATATTTAGTACAACTTATTATTTGATTGAAGACTACAACAATTATAAAAAAAAATTATATAAAAATGAATTTATAAATTAATTAGTTTTTTTTTTACGTGAAAGATAAAATCCATTCATCAAATATAAGGATACAACAAAGCATCATGCTCAATAATGTGGGAGACACATTCAAGGGGATTGTTCCACTACACCATCAAGTCAAAAAGATGCTTAGAATATTTAGTTAAACAATCGGCTGCAGCATTGGTGAAACGACCTCTATATTGGATTACAACTTTAGGAAACATAGTTAATAAGTTTTTAATCTCAAATACAAGATTTTTCCATATAAATACTGACTCGACCACATTAGTAATCTCCAGCACAACTAAAAGTGAATCACTTTCAATAAGGAGATTATGGATAGATAAAAGAAGATAAAATTGCAAGCCTCTCAATAAAGCAAGAAGCTCAACCTCCATTGGATCCAAAATATTATGTTTAGGTTTACAAGTAGTGAAAATCACTTGATTGTAATTGTCCTGAAGAATCATGTCAACCCCTGACTTGCCTTATTCTTGAAATAAAGTTTTATCAACATTCAATTTCAAAGTGCCACTTGGAGGTGCTATCCAATCACAATGCGGTCGAGATGCTTACTTTTGTACTTCTGCAGATTGATATTTCATAGCCATTGATAATGCATGATCGATAGATTGTTCTGGTGGAATTCTTTTTTCCTCATAAATTAACTGGTTTCGACTATACCAAATATCCCTTGCACACAAGAACAATTTTTCAAATTCACCTTCCTTATGTTTCTGGATTAACTGTAGCATAATTTGAATAAAGTCCCTTTGCACCATGAATTATTGCAGACAAGGCAATTGAGAGGTCAGAACATTGCTTAATCGAGGACAATACAGTAAGGCATGATTTAGATCCTCTTCAACTGTGTTACATCATCTACATGTGGTTTCTTGAATGATTGTCTTTGATTTCAAATTAGAAAAGGTTGGTAAATTATTTAGACCCAGTTTGTTTTTAGAAATGAAATGAGATGAAATAAAATAAAAGTTAAACAAATAATAAAATATTTTTGTAATATATTTTTTTAACATTAGTTTTGTATGGGGATTTCAAAATGTGGTTTTAAAATTTGAAAATGTAAAATTTTTTATTATATTTTATATAGAGATTTGAAAAAATGTAATGATGAGTTTGAAATTTTTAGTTTCATCCCCCAAAACAAACCAGCCTTAGACACACCCTCTAAGCAAAAATTCTAACTCGATAAGAAACTTTTAGCTTCCAAATTATCTTCCATATTTTATGTTGTTCTACTCCATAGGACACTTCACCAACTTGCCTATTTTTTTTTATAGATGAAAAGAGCCTATAAGTACTTCGAACTGAGAACAGACCAATCTTCTCAGGTTCCCAAATAATAATGTCACGTCTGGTAACTGTTGGGAGAGATAAGTTAAACACCTCATAAGCTTTTTTAGGAGGGAGAAATCTAGATACTCGAGTCATATCCCATCGATTTGTATTATTGTCTATCAGCATAGAGACTGTCCAATTTAACTGCTCTAAAGAGATTTGATTAGACACAAGGATCAACTTATGCTATGGAAGCCAATAATCAGACCATATATTAATAGCTTTATTGTCTCCTACTCGCCATCTACACTCTTGAAGCAACAACTTTTTTGACTCCTAAATACCTCTTCACACATAAGAGGATGAAGCTCCTAAATTAGCATTTTGGAAACTAGTATTAGGGAAATACTTAGTCTTATAAATTTTATGTTGTAGGGAACTGTATCCTCCAACTTTGCTTTGTCAACAAAGCTATATTAAAAGTATGTAAATCTTTAAAACCTATGCCTCATTGAGTTGTTGGATTGCAAACCTCTTCTAGGTTACTCATCTCCCTTTATTTTTCTCTTTTCTTTGTCCCCACTAGAATTTTGCTATAAGATTCTCTAAATCATGACATAACAAGAGGGATAGCTTAAAACAATTCATAGCATAAGTAGGAATTGAGAGTGCCACAGATTTTATGAGTACTTATTTACTCCCTTGAGATCGGAGTTTTCCTTTCCAATCTTGAAACTTTTGCCATACTTTTGATCTCAATTCTGAAAATGCTTGACTCTTACTCCTCCTAACCATGGCAAGCAGTCCTAAGTATTTATCGTATTTGTGACATTGTTGAACTCTCCAAAATTGCATAATGTCATCTTGCACGGTACTCGGTACATGTTTGCTAAACACCATGGCTATTTTATCTCGGTTTATCTTCTTGTCTGGAGCTTGCTCATATAATTCTAAGAGATTTAAAAGTAACTTATTGGTATGGAGATTAGTTTTATAGAACAACACACTATCATCAACAAACATAAGATGATTAATTCTTGGAGTTCCTCTATAAATTCGAATGTCTTGCACCTCTTCTTGTGTGTCAGCTTTTTGTAACAATGAAATTAAACCTTCTGTACATAATAAGAATAAATAGGGAGAGATGAGATCTCATTGCCTTTGGCCTTGCGTAAGATAAATTGGTTTCTTGGATTCATCATTAACTAGTATTGAGAAGGAAATTGTTTGTACATAATTTATCACTAGACTTGTTCATTTAACTCCACAACCTATTTTAATCATTACTTATTTAATATAGTCCTATTCTATCTTATCATAGACTTTACTCATACTAAATTTAAAGAATATAAAATTATTTTTGACTTGACTTCTTTTTATGAAATGCACAAATTTATAAGTTATGAGTACATTGTCAGAAATCAATTTATTCAAAATAAAGACACATTGAGATTGGAATATCAGTCTAAATAAGACACGTTTTAATTGATTGGCTAAGACTTTGATCTAACCCATTAAAATGATTTTGAAGTTCAAAAAAAAAAAAATTATAATCATACCTGGCATCGAATATAAACATGCAAAACTCGTGCGCCAAAAAGATGAGACTAGAACCAGCGAACAGCGTCTCATCACGTGGAACACTTACATACCACACACGGTTGGCTTTAGCGTGTCCGAGTGACGCGACAGACACTGCCTTTAACCTTATCCTTTTCAAATCAATCTGTTTGTCATTCCTT
The DNA here is from genome assembly GCA_036898215.1 of Platycarya strobilacea. Lineage (NCBI taxonomy): Eukaryota > Viridiplantae > Streptophyta > Magnoliopsida > Fagales > Juglandaceae > Platycarya > Platycarya strobilacea. Next base: position 7,057,251 of record CM072548.1, read on the forward strand.
TTAACCACAATATTCCATAACCTCGAACTCTTTGAAATGACCTAAAACCACCCGTCATCAGACGGGACCATGACGCCGTTTGCGCGTACATAACACGAATGTGGAAGCCGCGTGAGGGTAGAGAAGAGAGAAGATGTTGCGTAATAGTCAGCGTAAACTAAAGAAAAGGACCAGCCGCCCACACCTAACATACGTGTTATTCGGCAGTTGCCTTTTTTATTTTTAATTGTGTTTTTGAGAGCAACGTGGCGCATCTCTGCTCTATCTTTACCTCTGGATCCCACCCCCGCCGAATCTTGTTTCCCGAGCACGCAGACCCGCCGGCGCAACTGTCTGTCCCCCTACCATTTCCACACGTCACCTTCCCTCACCTCACCTCCCTACGCACGCAAAGAGTAATAATATAATTAAAACTCTTTTTATAATTTTGTTACAATCATATTATAAATAAAAAGAATATCATTTTATAAAAATATTTCTTATTTATAATATAATTATAAAAAATTATATGTATATTATTACTCGACGTAAAAGGGGCCATCTGCCATCTTTCATCTATTTAAGGCTTCGCTTGGATTCGAAAATGAGATGAGTTGAGATGAGTTTGATTTATTATTTAATATTAATGTTAGATTATTTCAAATTATTTTTCAAATTTGATTTTCAAATGTTATTTCAAATTTCAAATTTTAAATTATCTATTTTTTTTAATCCCACATTGGTTAGACAGTAAAATATTTAATGGTTTATAAGTGAATGTATTTCACTATACATAAAATAAATAAAAATGTAGACAGTTTAAGAAGCGTCATCCAGTGCGAAGCACTGATCGCACGCACGCACGCACGCACGCGCGTCGCGCGCGCGACGCATAGACGCATAGACGCATAGACGCATAGACGCATAGACGCATAGACGCATTGACGCTTTAGACGCACTTAGCACTTAGCACTTAGCACGTACGCATCGTCGCAAGTGACGGAATTCTTTTGCTAAGCGAAATAATGTGTCTGATCACTATTTTGACAGTTGTGATTAACTGTCAATTACAGTTACTTTTGTAACTGTTCAGACAATAACTGTCATAATTTTTAACTGAAACGTTATGTCTGCTGCTATTACATCTTTTCGTTCAAAAGGTTAGTGTTCAGTATTTGCAATCTGCACACTATATAAACAGTGTTGTATCCTGAAGACATAATTGCTAATGATTCCCTTTTGCAGAACTCTATACGAGTGGGAGGCAATATTTGTCTGAGAGACAGATTAACAATCGCCTCACTGTTATCACTGTTCTTTTCATTCAATCTCCATACGTTTATAAATTTTTATTCTAACAATATTATTATTATTTTGAAATTTGAAAAAGGTGTGTTGGAATTTGAAAAAAGTGTATTGAGATTTGAAAAATGTGTATAGAAATTTATGTTTTGTATAAAAAATTATAAAAATATAATGATGAAATGGAAATGAATTGAGATGAGCTCAACCCACTTCTCAATCCAAGCAGCCCCTAAATCTTCTTAAATTTCTTTTTAAAATTTGTCTGGATACAAAAGAAAAATATTTTTTTTATTATTGTTGTATTTAATAATTCAAAAATAATTTTTAATGATGTTATATATATATTTTAAATATATGTCAAACTATTAAAAAAGAAAATGAAAAAAATGGATACTTTCGAATGATATAATAGTACATACCTTTACATACAGTCTAAAAAATAAATTCTTTTATAATTTAAATAATAAATTAATAAATCCTAAATTTAGAATGAAATAATTTAAAAAGCTCTTATTTATAAATTAAAAGCCAAAAATTTCTATAATATCATTTTATTTAATCGTAAAATAAGAGTATTGAAAAATGTAATACAATATATCACATATAAATTACAAGAGAAATTATTATTGAGAATACCTAGGTCGAATCGAACTCCCACTCTTAGCAGCCCTCTCTGCAAAAGGACTGGAGGGAGCTGACGACCCTATTCTTGTGACGGCGAGTCCTGGCGATCTTCGGTGTGCTTTGGTGGCCTTAAATCTCAAAATGGGTTCGTACGATCCCGATAGGAAGAGCAGGGTCACCACCTACCGTCGACGACGATAAAGAGATTGAGTAAAATCGAATTTTTTTAAAAAATTTATTTTTATTATATTTTTTATTAAGTTTTTTATTTTATTTTTTTATTTTTAAAATTTTTTTATATTTTTATAATAATTATAAGGGTTTAAATGAGAAATGGATGGACTGTAAAAACGGTGGGTGCACTGCCCGTTATTCTTTCCATGTACAGTCAAATGCCCATCACTCGCGTACGTCATACCCGCACTTTCTAGAAGAGGTCATGTAGGTACAGATTTCATATACTTTAAAAAAGAAAAGGGATTGGATAATAAGTTAAATTCGAGATTAAATGAGATTAAATAAAATAATTAAATAAAATATTTTTTTAATATAATTTTATTTTTTATAATAAAAAAATTGTATTACTTATTATATTATATTTAAAAATTTTTAAATTTTTAAAAATTAAATAATATGAAATGAGATCAATTAAAAATAGTTATGAATCCAAATAATGCCTAAATATGCTGAAAATATTTTAAAAATGAATAATGATAAGGAGAAAACTTACATCTCATTTACAATCGTTTTTTTTTAATTTTTAATTTTTAAAAAATTATTTTTTTATTTAATAATCAAGAAAGTAATTATTAAAAAAATTATATATTTTAAAAAAAAAATTCTTAATGATTAAGGATGTTAAAAAAATATTTTAAGAAAATTAAAAAAAAAACAAATACACTAAAATTGTAAAATAGTGATAAATAAGATGTAATCTTTTCACTACTCTTTAAAAATAGGATAGTGGGTGTGGATTGCGGGGATGCAATTATGCAAACTGCATCATCGGTTGCAATTATGGAATTTTTTGAGGTTCAAGCACAAATAGAAAAATCTTAATTTCAGAATAAAATTGGTTAAAACATCTTTATTTATAAACTAAAAAACTCAAAATATTTGAAAAATCATTTTGTTTACTTATTAAACAAGAGCATTCTAATTAAATTTGTAATAATTGTAAAAAGAATTATTCTATTATAAAAATTTGTTTTATTTTTTAAATTTTAGAGCGGAGAAAAAATAGATATATAAATAGATTCAATGATAGTACTAAACGTTAAATAAATATTAAGATTTGTCTTTCATTGTAAATATATATATATATATTTACGATAATATAATGTATTAGCTCCGCGTATTCTTTTTTTAAAAACTAGATAGAATGATCTGCTTAAAGGTAATTAATTTGTAATAATAGATTTTATTATATTTTAAAGAAAATGCATGATGATTGGATAGCCCATATATATATATATAACATTGCTAAAAAAATGTTAGTTTAATTAAGCTTAAACTAAAAATCAGGTCATACAGCTTACTTAATATGACATATATATAACGTTACTAAAAAAATCTATCTCTCAAGATTTTTACAACCTCACTGTTCACATATAATTTATTAAGTTTTTATTTTTTATTTAAAATATATGATATATAAATAATAATAAAAATATATGTATATATTAATATGACGTTAGTAAAATTATAAAAATATATTATTCTTTTAGTCAGAAACCGAATTCCCAGAAGACCGGGGCCCACCCATTAGCGGCAGCCGCGGCTCGCCCCCACATCCACTCCCAGCACCTGCGTCCACGTGGGCCCCGTCTGTGTCTCCTGTCCCTACATTTTCCTGAAGTACGCATACCCACGGTCAACGTAGATTTACCTATTCCGATCTCACGCGCCCTACACCCTTCTACGGTTCTACCCTATATATAATCTTATCTTATTCCCCGTCCGGTACTTTTACTCGATTACCCCTCCGTAGTTTCCTTTTCACACATTTTCCCTTCTCACGGAAGTTTCCGTGTGTCCTAGGCAATTAATTAATTAATTAATAAAGTGAATTTGTACGAAAAGAAAACATCACCTGTCGAGTAAATTCTATCACTTTTATCACCATCACGTTAAAAAATATATATATATAAAATAAAAATAGAGAATAAAATTTTTATTCGTACCAAATATTTTAAATAATACTAGATTCAGTTATAAAAGTTATAAATGAAGTATAATTATTTTAGAAAAAAATTAGTTTTTTCAAGTGAATTCTATATATATTTTTATTTTTTTTTCAAAACGACTATACCTCGCTTACAATTTCATGACTACATATATTATTTTTTTATTCGACAATAAGATTTCAACTAATTTAAAGGTTCGTTTAGATTAGAAGATTATATGAGTTTAATTTATTTTTAAATATTATTATTTTAAATTTTGAAAAAATTAAATTAGAATTTGAAATATATATATTGAAAATTTAAAAAATTATATTGAAAATTATATTTTATATAAAAAATTAAAAAATATAATAATAAAATAGAAATAAGTTAAACTCATTCTTAAATTCAAACTGGGTCTAAATGTGATGAAAAATTAACATAAGATGTTTCCACCAAGTACAAATCAAATAATTCAAGCAAAAAAAAAAAAAAACCAATCTAATAATTCTGCGAAATTATTTACATTTATTAAGTGAGATTCGAATCTTGAATCTATTCTGTTGAATGCAATACAATTGATCAGTAAAAGCTCAATAAAAAAAGTCGAGAAAAACCAGATTGAATATGGAGGAGTGACTTATAATTAGCTAGCACACGGATGGGTGCTTCTTCCTTCCTGGCAATGCACTCCAATAATATTAAACTATTTAATAATATCTTAACGAGGCCTCCATCCTAGAATTGGCCTGTTCCCCTACTATTTTATTTTGGTCAAAAAAGTTGATTTTTTTAGAGCATCGTATCATAGCATATAGCATATATATATATAGCATATATATATATATATATATTATGACTTCCATTATTCCCTCTTTCCCCTCCAAGAAAAGAAAAGAAAAGAAAAGAAAATTCTTTTTTGTAGAAAGTATATTATTATATTTACTATTTAAAAGGCGAAGCAGCCATAGCAATAGTGTTTAATTTCTATTCACTGACCGCAATATCCTGCCATCCTGGTTGGTCAAGCATGACAATCTTCGCAGATCAACAAAAGACTTGTAATATATATATATATATATATAAACTGCAGGCTATAGCTAATTGATTTATATGGGGAGAATAATATCCAGAAATTAATTTGAATTTCCAGCAAATAAAGACTTAAGATCCTTGTATTTATAATTTTTTTCAAAATGATAAATACCCAATCATTTAATTAAGATTTAATTGATAAATTCCCGTATATCCTCTTTTAAAAAAATGAATAAATTTTAAATTCTCGTCATTTTTCTTTTAATGATGATCTCTATTTAAAAAAAAAAATTACTATAAAAAAATTGATTATTTGTATGATTTTTCTATCAAAATGATAATTTATTATTATTAAAATTATGAGTCTATTTTTATTATAAATAATCTGCCACAAATAAATGTATATATCATTATCTAATTAAAGATAGTCATTATTATATGTATGAAAGATACAACACGTACAAGATAAAGGTATCCAATGTTAGACTACTTAAAATAAATACCCGTGCAGGTCGGACTGACTCTAAATTAAGAATACATATATATATATATATGTGTGTGTGTGTGTGTGTGTGTGTGTAATTAAATTACCGGTAGTTGTCACAGTATGTTCAAATTATTGAAGATGAAACTTGCAATTTGCAGAACCTTTCTCCACCATTCAAAGAACCTTTTGCTTTCGTTGTCCAATTTACAATTAGTGATATTTTGGGTGTCAATATATGTTAATTCATGACTGTCACCTCATGATGTCTTCGTCTCATTAATCCACTTACTAGCAAAACAGTTTAATATAATGGGATTTGGGAAATCAACGACGCTTACATTTATCTTTTGCACCTAGCTTTACTTTTTGTTTCTATTCTATATTATTTTGGTATTATCTCCCTCCCCCAACAGTCTTCTTATATCATTAAGACTAAGTTTGACCAGGGATGTATTTTTAGTAGGGTGTTCTCCGACCCGATTTGAACTGTCAAGACCATGTTCCAACCCGACCCGAAACAATAACCTTCCGATTAGCCGATTGCCCGTTTATCCTGATTGCCCGTTTCTTCTTACACAAAAATCTAACACAAAAATCTCAAACGAAATCCAATATAAAAATCCCAAATCAATCCAAAAATTATAAGAAATTTAGAACAAAAACCCAAGCAATTCCTCGAGATGTCTTCTTCTTCTTCAACAAATCCTATTTTCAGAATCACAAATCAATCTAAAAAATCATATTTTTAGAATCCTAAATCATTTCGAAAAATTTAAGAAATCTAAAAAAATTAAAAAAGCAGAAAATAGCGAAGAAGAAGAAGATGTGAACCAGTCGCAAGGAGGATGAAGCAGACGAGAATAAGCAACTCAAGGTACTTCTAGACCTCTATGATCTCGCCAGTGATGGGATTGAGAACCAGTTGGAGTCGTGGTTGGTGCTCACGGTGAACGGTAGTTTGCGATTGGAAGCTTGATTTGGCAGGATCTGGGATTCTGGAGGTTGACATCAGCAGGGAGAGAGAGAGAGAGAGAAAGAGGATGGAAGAAATTATCGGGTAACGGAAGAATTCTGTTTCCGCTTTTAACCCAATCGAGTCGGGTTTTCGGGTCGAAAGGTTTCGATGAAACGGTCGGGTCGGGTCGTACGGTTATTTTGTTCAGCCCTAATTTTTAGATTATGTTTTTATTATTATTATTATGAATTATTTTTTATCTATTTTTTTGCCTTAATTTTGTCACATATTATATATCGTGTGTGTTTAATTCCACTTGATTCAATTATTTGCCTAAACGATCAAGTCATGTATACGACAATATCACGACGGATGATCCATTTATATCCAACCAAACCAAAGTGGAATCCTCACGTTGCTCGAGAATATATTTATATGTGAATATATCCAGAGAGAACGTTTAAGAATCCGAGCATGTTTTCACAACATCATTTAAAAACAAGCTCAGGATAAGATATCCAGCATACGATAATCGAGAATATAATATGATTTCTGTTATCCACTACAATGTTAACTAACTAAATTAATTATATATAATTTTAGCGTAAGGTTTTGTATATTCTTTTTAAAAAAAAGTGTTGAATCTATTATTAAAAAATTAAATTAATTATTTTAAATAATAACAATAATAATAATATACCTACCACAGAAAAGAATGATAAAAAGGATAAAACTCATAAAAATGCGGATGATGGACACCTGTACTCACGTTACTCATTTGGGGGTGTAAAAGTGAATGCAATCAAAGGACACACGGCACACAAGTCTAATGCTGTGCTTTCTTTCTTCTCAGGCAAACAAGACATTCGTGCGCAGTCCGTACTCTTAACATGGATCCCACGTACCATTCAACCCCACCCAAAACTCTCTGATCTCTCTCTCCCGGCAAAGTTTTCCGGCAGATCCGCCGGCGCATAATGAATCAGATATAGAAAAAAAGTACGGAAAATGTAACAATTTATCTATATTAACTCACTGGGAAAAAAACATACTGCAAAAACAAGAGATTACAACTGGGGGAAAAAAAGCAGACTCCTGAGTAAATTCGAACAACAGCAAGATCAGCAAGATCGCTGTCGCAAAAAAGGAGATCAGCAACGTATTCACATCTAGCTATGATTCTTGCTGTCGCGTAGTTTTTGATTCTTTCCTTAACTTAAGAGAGGAAAAGGAAAATAAAACTAAAAATCAACGAAATGAAGGGGAAATAGGTTACTTCCACGCGACTCTAGTTAACGTTGAAAAACTCAGGCGACTTCGGGTGGTGGAGGGCGGTTGAGATCGAGATCGAGGGCTCTCCGGGGCTTGAGATCCTGATGGTTCAAATCAACGACGGACGAGGAGTCGGAGTCGCTCTGGAAACCACGGGCGAAGGCCGCGGCATGGAAATCGTTGGCCGCTGCATGAGCACGATCGAAATTCAGCCTTTGATAGGGCTGACTCTGCACCATCCCGGCGCGAACAACCGCGTCGAAATAGATCATTTGGTTCGCTGCCGGCATAGCGCCGGCGAAGACTTGGACAGCCGGAGCCTGGCGGCAGTGGTGCTGCTGGCCGAAGGGGAACCTTATAAAGCTGGAAGGGCTGGATGCGCCTCCATGACCGGTAGCGAGGTTGAGATCCAACGGCGAGGAATCGACCATCACAGTCGCCGGCTCGCGGCTCGAGGACTCGACCGTGCTGCTCTGGCTCGGACTCTGGTTATGACTAATATTACTAATGTTCTTTATGTTATCCACATTATCGGAGCCAAACAGGAAGTTGGTTTTAGCCTTTGCGCCGCGGAATTCTCTAGCAGCGGCGTCGTAGGCTCGAGCGGCTTCCTCGGCGGTGTCGAAAGTCCCAAGCCAGACACGGCTCTTTTTGCCTGGGTCTCTGATCTCCGCCGCGTATCTTCCCCACGGCCTCTTTCTCACTCCCCTAAAATGCACCTCCTTTCCATTACTGGTTCCGTTACCTTTAACGGCAGCCGCCTTCCCCCTTGGAGCCATATTCTTTTTTATTTTATTTCAGAAAAAAACTGTGAATATCAGCGAGCCAGCGAAGGAAAAAGGGAGATCAAGCTACTGAAGGGCTGGCGACCCAATTTGTGAAGTGGAAGGCAGCCTGCTTTTATAGAGGTCCCGGGCAGGAAACGGCAAGGAATTGAGAGAGAGAGAGAGAGAGAGAGAGGGCCCAGTCAACGAGGGCTTTGACTGAAAAAATGAGGGAGGAAAGACAATTAAAGGCAGCGGGGGCGGCTGCTATGGAGAGCGTGGCGGTGCCTTCTAATTAGGTGGCACGTGGTTTTTTTTTACTTATTTGAAAAACACTAAACGTAATTAAAAAAATTTACAAAAAAATTATTCCTCAACATATTAATTATTGATAAGTTAAAATTATAAAATTAAAAAAAAATTAAAAAAAAAAGATTTAACAAATGAATATTATAAATAAAATAAAAAATAAAAATATGTGTAATATTTTTTTTAAGTACTATTACAAGGTATTCATATCGGTCTCATGATATAGAAACGGTTAGTTTGTCCACTAAGTATGATATCTTATTTTGACATTTTATTTATTTGAAATTTATTTTTCTTTTATTAATTAAGAAATAATTATTAATATATTAATATTTTTTCCTATTTTTTTAAAAATGTTTTAAACTGATAAAAAATAAAAAGAAAAAAATAGAAAGAAAATTTTAACTGCAGCAAGCTAGCAGCAGTAAGGGAGCGAGCATTGTAGTACTACTGCCCGTCATGATATTCGATATTCATCCAACGGCTGTAAAATCTACAGTTCTTTGCGAGCGTGGGTCGCGTGAGAAATGAGAGGAGATTTAGGAGAGTATGTGGAAGGAAAGAGGGGGCAACTGGTAATAGCCGGTTGAACAAGTTGTCGGCATAAGATTCTGCATTCTCGTCGGGAGGGGCTGCTGTTTGGAGGCTTTTCTTCGGAGTCTCCATCTTTCCAAAAGCCTTTATTTATCGACCCTTTGAATCGCTCGCTTCACGCTTGGACCAAACGGGTGTTTATCTCCCTTGCCCACTCATCACTCGACACGCGTTCTTTATTCCTTCTACTTAACGCGTGCAGTTCTCTGCCCTAACGGGCTCTCTACCCGCGCCTCTCCTCTCCTCTTCCCGCATTTCAATATTTATTAGCATGATATTAAATAATAAATATACATATAAAATGTAATAAATATTTCTTAATTATTTAATTTCAATATTTCTTTATTTACTTAATTTATATAAAAAAATCACACCATACATGCTAAATCATTATTAATCTATTAAATATATATATAACAAACATATAAGATAATTGAGAGTGACGTGACAATGAGTATTAGGAATGAGCAACAGAATCCTGCACCCCACTATCCCGCTCTTGCATGGTGGGATGAGGCGTCTTGCCTTGCATCTAGCCCCCTTATTAGGAACGGAGGATAATGAGGGGCTAATTCCGTCTCGCCCCCATTTATCTATTTATATTTTACAAATTGTGTATATATAATATATATTATGATTTATTAGACTTCTTCATAAAGTATGTACTAGTAAAATTAAAAATTACATAATTTAAAAAGTACAACTTCTACAAAATATACATTGGCAAATTTAAAAATTATATAATTTTTTAATTATAGTCATATTTATAGAATTTAAATATACAATTAGGGTCTTAAAATATAGTTTTGATCACTTTTGAATATAAGAATAATTTTTAACTTAATGAAACGTAGTTCATTTTTTAAGTGTACATAGCGGGATGACTCATCTTGCTCTTATATATCATCAGGATGTGTGCGTCGTACAAAAAGAAAACTATCCCGTATCGTATGATACGAGTAGCACCCATAATAAACATAAATAATCAAGCGATTTTCTTTGTAATAAATAAGGCTACGTTCCGTCTGTTTATATAATTATTCTATCTTATCTTATATTATTCAATTATCATTTTATTTTAGAATTTTATATAAAATAAAATAAAAAAATTTAGTTTTTAAAATTTTAAAATTTTAAAATAAAAAAATGAAAAAAAATCTATTTTCATAATATTTTACTCAAATTTTATTTTAATTTATTTATTCTCATATCATTTTATATATAAAAACAAACACAACCGTCACGTATGGTCTATCATCCACGCGCGGCAGTCCCTGAGTAAGTAAAAAACATGAGAAATGTTTTGGCCCCTTTGCGTCCTCACGGGTTTTTTTAGTATGGAAAAAAAAATATTCTTCATTTGTATATCTTATTTTATCATTTTTGTAAAAAAAAAATTAAAAAAAAAATTATAATTATGAGGCGCAAAGGACCCACCCACGGGACCATATCATTGCCCAAAATACATCGCGCGGAGGACGGAGGACGGAGGACGCGAAGGAGCTTTTGTACATTTGTTGACGGTATCGCAAAGAAAGCAAAATGGAAAAGTACTAATGGACGAGAATGTTGTTATATGTATTAATTAAGATACCTTCCTTCTCAACTAACAAGATATATATTGACACGCACACAGATCTCACACACACACACACACACACACATATATATATATATATATTGATTTTTCGTCACTTTGATATGATCATGATTCATGACGTTCTTTTCTATTCTTGAGAAATCTACATGCGTCAGGTACTGTTTATGAGCATTTGCTTCAATATCCTTTTTTTTTTTAAAACACATTTGCTTCAATATTGTTGGACGGCTTTAATATTGCAAGAAAAAACAAATACATATGGACTGATTTAAGCTGCCATGATTTTATTTAATATTATAGATTTATTTTATAATAAAAATAATTATATAATTTAAAGTAAGTATAAGAAAAAGTATTCGTAATAGATAATTTGTGACAAATATTATTATTTACAGTGAAAATAAACTTTATTTTTTATTTTTTATAATGAGTATTGCAAAAAATCACTTCAAATTATAAGTTTATATTTGATGACTAAAGCATTTTTCATCTATTTTTGTTTTTCTTTATCTGATTATCGATTTGCGACTTGCAAAATAATAAAATACACCTATTCGGCTAAGAAAATAGATACCTATTGATATCTCTCCAACATTTCTCAAGTCTTTTTTCATGGCAGTAGCCTGTAGGGTTTGTTATGTACCACTAGAGTTTAGGATGCATTTATTTTCTTAATTCTTGACCATAACATTATAATTAACACTTGTGAAATTTAAAAAAAAAAAGAAGGAATAAATGCTTAATTTGACCTTAGTGTCGAGACAGGCAACAATGGTCTAAAAAGTGTAGTGCGTATGCCAAAAATTAATGCTGCCGATCATTGGGGCCGCGTGCATGCATGGTACAAGGCATGCTACGTACACTCATATACTCAAATGGGCAATAAAAGAGATAATTCAATTATTATTTGTTAGGAATGGAAGTGGGGATCGACGGAGATTATGGTCCTTACCATCTAGTTAATTTGTTGGATAATTATTAACCATGGCCCCGATGATAAAAATGGTCGGATGGAAGTCTTAAATTATATAGTTTATATTAGTTAATAATATAATTGAAACTCTAACTACAAAAAAAAATAGGCTATTTGCAATACTAGGAATTCGTAACAAAAAATTTCAAAATTATCATTTGAAATCTTATAAAAAATAAAAAAAATTTATTTTCAAATAGCGTGAGATCTCATATATCACTTATTCATATCTTTATTAAATGAAATATCACATAAATAATCTAATTTTTCATAAGATTATAGTTCTAAACTGATCAAATTATATTAAGCATATATAGTTTAAAGGAGCTTCAATTTCTTAGTCGATTATGGGAAGCTATTAAAATAAATATATATATATATATACAAACATGAATATTTTTTGATTCTATAAGTTTTATTGAATATTTAATATTGTTTGAAAATTTTATATGAAGAGTACTAAATGTTATAAAATTTATTTGAAGCCTTTTATCTCCCTCCAATTATGGGCAGTCATATGTTACGAAACAATAATTTTTTATTAAAATAAATTTACTCTAATCACAAATATATATTTATTTATTTTTAGCATCGACTAAAAAGATATATTTTAATTGGTTTACATGAGTTTCATCGTTACTCATATTCTTTTCAAAAAGTTCATCGAAGTGCAAGTACATATAATATAATCTCGAGTAATGTTGGGAATACACAACATTCAACGCATCCCTCTTATATGAATAGTACAATGCACTGTTTATTATATTATTTATGTGAGGGATGTGCTGAGTGTACTTGCTCTTCCTAATTTCTCTATAATCTCACGCGATGAATCGAAACTATTCAATAACTTAGGAATACTCTTGATGCACATGCATCGGACAAAATTGTCGTTTTATAAAGTACTACTTAAATGGTTTTTTATTTGGATCATATAAGCATGTGTAGAATCAAAATAAAAAAAGAAAGAAATTTCCCCACTTGACCCAAAGAGACGGGAAAAAATAAATAATCATGTCTGCGTAACTAGTTTAATAAAATAAACACATTGATCGTCTGGCCTTTTGCACCTAACTTTCACTTCAATCATATATATTCATGTTTTTTTTAGATGATAATATGTTATATGATTTATTAATCCAACACAAAATACGATACGTACGATAATAGTAAATTATGATTTAATTTTAATATGTTTGGACAAAAATGAATTGATCCATTATAACCAATTATTTAACGGATTAATAATAGGTCAACTTATTTTGATTCGTTATAACACATTATGATACATTAAGAAAGTTAAAGTTATAATTATATTCTTATACTTAAAAATAAAATTGTTAGAATTTTAATTCTGATACTTTTAATATTTAGATTGTAGTTTTAGACTTGTAGTTAGTTTTATAATTTTTATAGTATTGTGATTTTAATATTTATATAAAATATTTTAAATTTAATCAGGTCAAAGAGGTTAATTTCGAATTTATTCAATTCATTTACATAAACAAGTTGAAATGAATCGTATTGTGTCTCGTTAATATATTTTGTAATATTCACTAATGAGTCAAAACGGATTGGCACGACACGTTATATTAATGAGTCGTATTAGGGTTTGAGATTTTAACATGATAAGTTTAACAGGTCGGATTAGAGTTTACTCATATAATATAATATACATGTCTTGATACGACACGAACATAACCTATTAACATGATTTGACACTCCTATTTTTTTCCTACCTTAATCTAGCTTGAGAATTGTTAATGAATTTGTATTATAAAAAAATTATTTATTAACGATCAACTATCATTCATTAAAACAATTATTTTTTTATTAAAATAAGTCTATTTATATAATAAATAATTATATTCATCATAAATAAATCACAAATATACATATTTTTTTAGTGCTGGATTCAATATTTTATCCCCAATCAATAAACCCGTGCAAAACGACAACGTGAGCATTAAAAATAATGATCATCTATTCTTTATTTTTATTAATATGTTTTTTGTTATCAAATACCCGAGCTAGCCGCATTAAACACTTGGGTCTGAGACCGTATATCTTGAAATTCTTGATGGACAGTCTTATATACGCGGTATCAGTCAATTAACCCCTATATTTATAGTCTACTAAAATATAATATATCCCAAAAATTTGTTAAACTAAGTGAAATAAAATGAAATAAAATAAAAACACAATATATATGATCATTTTTCTCTTATATAAGTTTCCCATGTAACAAGCAGTAACACATATAATTATCTTAATTTATTATATATAAGAAAATTATTTATTTATTATAATTTATTAGTTACAAATAGTTTATTTTAATAATTAAAATCTATTTTAATCGTTAATAAATTTGTTGATCGTAAATATTTAGACACTATGACTTTTTTTTTCCTGAAGATTTAGACATTATGGCTTATTTTTCTGGTAATGATTAATCATTATACGATCAAATTACATCCTTATCCCTTATAAACTACACATGAATCCATGACCTACGTGCTATGGATCATTAGGGGCCACTTATTTCAAAGATTTATGCCGTAAGAAAATCCAAAATATTATTTATATATATTTTCCCTGCCGAGGTTTGGTAGGAAAGGACCCCACAAAGTATCCGCGTCGATCGGAATCGATTAATTATAGTTGACTTTGGACTTTGGAGATTGGAGAACTGTTTCCATGCATGCATGAGGACCATATGTTTATTGAGATATCCAATAATTACTATGATAATAAAATCTAAAGAGGTTGGAATTGAGATACGTGTCACATAATGAATGGAGGAATTCATGATGATGTAGATCACAGGCCAGTAAGCCAAGAGATCGAGGGAGAGATTTTGACATGAAGATGTACAGTACGTAGTAATTTAACATGAATCACGTTAGAGTAACGCGTGTCCTTCTCTTTAGACGTTGACAATCTGGATTATGTACTTGTGAACGACATATATTATATCTTACGAATGCGGCAGTGCAGTCTAAATATTAGTTAATTTTAATAAAATTATTATTTATAATTAAAATTATTATAAATAATTTTTTTATCACAGTTAATTTAATTAATTGATCATAAAAATTTATTTTTCTTAATAATTACAGCTTTTATTCTGTTAATTAATCGATAGTATGAGTCATATTGTATAATTGATCGGGAAATGTGCATGTTATATTGTCCATTTCTCATTGGAAATATATTATTCTTAGTGTTCATACGTGTGATCTCTATTAATTTTTATTATTATTAGACATCAGTATATATGATTGACAGTTTTCGAGACATACAAATTGAATGTTGGGTGTGAAACCGAGAAACGAAGAGGAAGGGGAGCTGCATGTACGTACGTTCGTTTGTTTCTTGCAACCCATCGCTAGATGAAGATGTAGTCAAAATGCGCATTTTGCATGCTGGTTTATGTTTTTCTTCATTCTAATGGAAAGCCACTTAGCGTGTTGACTATCAAGTCACGCGTATTTTTAGGTGCAATTTAAATAATAATAAGATGAGATTATTAAATAATTTTAAATAAAAATTAAAAGTTGAGTATAATTTTGCTAAAATATGATTTTTATATTTAAAAAAATTTAATTATTTATTATATTTTATGTAAAAATTTTAAAAAATTATAATGAAAAAATTGAGATAAAATACTTTTTCTATTCAAATGGCTTGACCTTAAGCTTCTTTAGACTTGCTATATTGGTATCATATTTTGATTTTATTGACTTGGATTAATAATGAAAAGAAACTATGATTTGAAAAAACCTTTAAGCCCAAGTCTTTGATATATATTTCAACCCCCACACACACATAAACAAAAAACAAAAAACAAAACAAAAGTTTCGGTATTTGGTACCACTAATGTCATTAAAAGAAAATATTGAGAGAAGTCATATTCTTTGTATTTACATGTGAATAGTAACATATTATTATTTATTATTTATATGTATGTGAGTATAATGAATATGACTTCACTTTAATATTATTCCGTACTAATGAAGAAGTTCCGATCCCCAGTATATATTCAAGGGGCCAAGAGGAGTACGTAAGAGCAAGCTGCCAATAAAGAAATTAGTACCCCTATTTGACTGTAATTTTGAGGAAATTTCTAGCAAGTTTTCTTTAATTTCCTCAAAAATTATATTATATTTAAATTTATAGATAACACAGACCACCTATTAAATCTATAGACAAAAGAACTCTTCCTTGCATCATGCAAAGCAACCGATGAATGGCCTATATTTAAACCGTTGAATAGGTCTTCAATTTTCCTTGTTGAAGGGAAGTTCCTTCGAATTAAGTTATATTATTTATAAAAATGACACGAAACTAATATTAATTGAGCCTGCGACATTCATGCAAATACTTTTTAAAAATTATAATTTAAAGATTGGCATAAATTTCATACTAACCATCAACGTCCCTTGCATTAACACTTTTTATTTGAAAAAATAATGTAAAAAAATAATTTTACATTAGGGCGATAAGTAGGCCTATTCATCCAGGTCGGGTTGTACCCGACCTAGTTTGAAATTTTAATATATTTTTTAATATTTTAATATTTTTTTTTGAAAGATTGAAGAAAATTTTAAATTCAGATTCCGGATTTGAAAATCCGAAATCTGGATGAACAACCTTAGCAATATGAATGAGATCATAAGAGTTTAACTTGTATTGTTTTTGTGAAATAAATGTTACGACTCTGGTCATAACTTATCGGAGTATAGCTTCACATATTGAAAATATATATGAAGTTAAAGTCAGTGAAGAAAAAGTCACACTGGAATTGAAGAATTAGTATTTCTGTTACCCATCCTTCTACCATTAATAATACAATGTACATGATCTTGTAAACTATTATTCATTCGTCTCTCTGCTTTTGTCAAGCTCTCAAAGTGCTTTTATCAAGTTCTTAACATGGTATCAGATTAGAAAATACTTCCGCAAATTAATTTTCTATTCTGCCTTCTGAAACTCATTCTATCAAAGTGAATTCATTTTCTTCTTTCAATTATTTCTTCCTGCATTACAAAATCTTTTCCAAGATCTTGTAGTGATTTCCTACATAAATTCTGTGCTTTCTTGTTGATTCTTGGCATGGATTCCATTAGTTCTACTAATTTTGCTACCGCAAACCCATAAGATGATTCTTCTAGTCGTTATTATCTTCATTCCATCGATAATCCTGGTGCCCTCTTAGTCTCAGTGATATTTAATGGAAAAAATTACGTAGCTTGGAGCTGATCAATTACCATAGCCTTGATTGTCAAGAACAAAAGGGCTTTTGCTGATGGCTTGATCAATCCTCTTGCTAGTGCTCTGTACGTGATAATTTGGTACTTTCTTGGCTAATGAACTCTATTTCCAAAGAAATTAAAAATAGCTTGTTGTATGTTTTTTTGATTGTTGATATTTGAAATGAGTTGAAGACTTGGTATCTAAGGAGTGATGGATCAAGAGTCTTTCATCTTGAAAAATCTCTAAGCTGCATAAATTAGGATTCTTCCTCTATCATTAAATATTTCAGTACTTAAAACACTTTAGGATGAATATGTTAGTTATTGCCCATTTCCATCTTGTACTTGTGGAAAAATGTCGACTTTTATTTGTGATCTTTTCAATTTCCTGTCACAATGACAGCAATCTGATTATGTTCTTAAGTTTCTTGTTGGATTAATGACTCATATGCATCTGTTAGGAGTCAATTGCTTCTTGTTGTCCCATTACCTAGTATGGCCAAAGTATTTTCTTTGTTACTTCAAAAAAGAGAGTCAAAGACAACTCACTAATTCTACTCCTCATGAAACTCATGCCTTAATGGTCTAACAATCTAGTTAAGCAGCTACTCAATATAAATTCTCAAAAGAAAAGTCCAAGAAGTCTTCTCTCCATTATACACATTGTAAATATAATGGACATACAATTAAAAAATATTTTCAGCTTCATGGGTACCCTCCTATGTGGATTAGACCAAAGGGAAAAAAGAAACTTGTCTGCTACACAAACTGGATAGGTCTATATTCAATATAGTAATGAGCAACAAAAGTCTTCTTTTAATAAACTCTTAGCACTTGCCAATTCCTCTCAGCCTTCTTATTCACTCAAAACACTCAGAATGCCTTAGCATCTGTAAATCATGTTACTTCTTCTCAATTATATAGTAAAGTTGATATTATTCTTGCAATTCTAATTCTTCTATTCCAAATTCCAATTATTCTTGAATTTTTTATACTGGTGTAACAGATCATTTGATCTGTTCACCTCTTTTGTATCCTTCTCCTCCCAAACAAATCATGGCATCTATTAACTTATCTAATGGTCATATTGTACCAGCCTCACACATTGACACTATTTGTCTTTCTAGCAAATTTTTCTTACATAATGTTTTGTATGTTTTTTCATTTTCTTTCAATCTCCTATATATTTCTAAGCTAACCAAAGATTCCAACTTGGTTCTTATTGCCTTTTATAGGACCAATCAATGAAAAAGATGATTGTGATTACATTTGAGAAACAAAGACTTTATCATTTGTTACAAGCTTCTTCACAAGCTTATTCCTGCACTAAATTCAATCTAACTCAGTTCCATTTGTTTTAGTTATTTCACAAAGACCTGTACATATTTGGCACTACAGATTAGGCCATATTTCTTCTTCTATATTGTCCTATCTTAAACAATTAGATTCTTCTATTTCTCTTGATAGTCAAATTGCCCTTGACATGTCCTTTGGCAAGGTAAAGAAAGTTTTCTTTTTCCTGTATCTTACAACAATTCTAAAAAAATATTTGATTTGATTTGTTGTGATATTTGAGATCCATTTGCAACTAAATCTTATTCTGATTATAGATTTTTCTTAACCATAGTTGGTGATTTTGCACGTTGTACTCGAGTCTATATGCTTAAGGCTAAATGTAAAGTATCACCTATATTAAAAAACCTTTGCAAAATGATAACCACATAATTCAATATTTCTGTCAAAACTATAAGATCAGATATTGGATAAGAAATTTTCTAATCAATTTCTATAATGAAAACGACATGTTACATAAAAAAAGTTGTGTAGAAACTTCGTAGCAAAATGAAGCGGTTGAAAGAAAACACAAACACTTACTCAGTACGGCTAGGGCTTTAATGTTTCGAGCAAATATTCAATTGCCTTTTCAAAGAAATTGTGTACTAGCTGCATCACATATCATAAAATGCCTTATGAAATGCTTTTAAAAATAGAAATTTGATCCAAGAACTACCAAATGTATTTTTTTTCGGCTACCCTTTTGCTATTAAAGGTTATGAAATAATGGACCTTAACACTGACAAAGTGGTCATTTCTAAAAATGTTGTATTCTATTAAACTTTTTTTTTTTTACAGATGTCCCTACTAAAGCTCAAAATCGTTCTTTATAGTTTCATCCTTCAGAATGTTTATATACAGAATCTTCTCCTATTAATTCACTTGTTGTTCCTGATCAGAGTTCATCATTAAATTTGCTTGTTAATGAACATATTTCATTTAATGAATAATCTCTTTTAAATATTGATCAAGCTCTTTCAAATAGTACTTCTAATAGTCCACATATAAAAAAATCATCTCAATTTAGACAAGTACCTATTTTTCTGCAGGACTACTATTGTAGCAGCGTTTCTTCAAATGCAAATCATTCAATTTTTCTACTGATTATTCTTCCACTATAGGTAGTTTGTGTCCTATTACTTCTTTTCACCTGCTAATAGATTATTAGCCTCACACATAGCTTTTCTTAACTCTATCTCAAGTTCTCCATAGCCCAAAACTTACAAATGGGCGGTTAAATTTCCACAATGGAAAATTGATATAAAAAATGAACTTGATGCTTTAGAATTAAATAAAATTTGGGAGCTTGTTACTCTTCCTAAAAATAAACAGACCATTGATTGTAAATGGGTGTTTCAAATTAAATATAAAAGTGATGGAACTATAGAGATACATAAAGCTAGATTGGTGGCAAAAGGTTGTGCTCAACAATAAGGATTAGACTTCTTTTTATACATTCTCTCCTGTAGCTAAGTTATCCACTGGATTGACTGTCAAAGAGAATAAGGTTTGCAAACTTTTGGAAAGCCTTTAAGGGCTAAAGCATGCTTCTAGATGGTGGTTTGCAAAGTTATCCACTGCCCTTCTCAGCTATGGTTTTATTTAAGGAATTTTTTATTGTTATTTATTCATAAAAAATTTGTAACCTCTTTCATGGCACTAGTAGTATATGTAAATAATGTATTACCAGTTAATGATAGTTTTACAAGAGATCTAGCTTTTAAAGACTTTTCTGCATGACAAGTTTACTATCAAAGACATAGGGTAGCTCAAATATTTTCTTGGTTTGGAAGTAGCAAGATCCAAAACTCATATTGCCAAAGAAAGTATGCATTAGACATCCTTCAAGACTCTGGTACTATTGGTTCAAAGGCCGATACTTTCCCAATGGAGTCTAATCTAAAACTAATTGCTACTAATCCTAATCTTGATAACGATCCACCAGCTTATAGAAGATTTGTTGGCAGGTTGCTTTACTTAACAACTATAAGACTAGACCTTACCTATTTTGTTCATGTACTAAGTCAATTTCTTGCTAACCCAATTGTTAGTCACTATCAAGCAGTAGTTAAGAGTGTTAAAATATTTGAAGGCTACACTAGGACAAGGTTTATTCTTTTCAACATCATTAGAACTCCAACTTAAAGCCTTCTTCGACAGTGATTGGGTAGGTTGCATTAACACTCAAAGAAGTGCTCTAGGATTTGCAATCTTCTTAGACAATTCATTGATTTCATGAAAGCCTAAAAGCGAGCAACTATTAGTAAATTTTCTGTTGAAGCAGAGTATCAAGCCCTTGGAGAAACCACTAGTAAAATTCAATGGCTAGTTTATGCCTTACAAGATTTACAGATCAATCATCCCCAACCAATACTATTGTATGCTGACAACATAGCAGCAGCTATGTCTATTGCTACAAATCCAATCCTACATGAAAGAATTAAACATATTCAAATTGATTGTCATCTTATTCGAAAGAAGCTACAACAAAATTTGATAAAGTTATTCCACATTCCTTCATGATCACAATTGGCAGATATACTCACACAACCTCTTAGTTCATTACCTTTTTATTACACCTTTCGCAATATGAACATTCTCAATATTCACATGTTCATCTTGAGAGGGAGATGTTGAAGTATAGCTTCACATACTGGAAATATGGATCTAATTAGAGTTTAAAGAAGAAAAAGTCAAACTGAAATTGAAGAATCACTAATATTTCTGTTATTCTTTAGCTTCAGTATAAATACAATGAATAGCTTGTAAACTATTATTCATTCAATACATTTTTCATTAATCTCTTCGCTTTTGTCAAGCTCTCGAAATGCTTTCATCAAGTTCTTAACATAACCCGTAGGCATAATAATCTATAGGCATAATAATAATAAAAAATAAAAAATAATAATAATAATATGTAAAGTTTTCTGAAAATACTTGACGTGGCACCTGGAAGGAGTTGAGTCGATTTCAGAAGCCACTCTATCTCAAGCCCAGTATCACGTGAATGTATTGGACCTCAGTCAGTGGCCCAATATGACTTTCCATTTGTAGTCCAAAAAAGTGGTCCAACATCAAACTTTAGGAATTCTTGAATACTTGATGATGTGCGTACGGACTACGGTGGTTCAAAGAAAGTCCTTTGTATATGAGTAATTTGACTATAGTTACAGAATTAGTAAATCACGCGCATTCCTTTTTAAAAAAAGTGAAGTCTGTTATATATATATATATATAAAAGTGGACGAAGATTGTACATCATATAACTGTAAATATAATTTATACGATATATATATTATTGAATTATAATACTGATCGTCATTAATTATATATATTTTGGGAAACTGAAAGTCATTAGCAAACACGTGAACAACCAAAGCGGGAGGTGGAATTTTCGTCGATCGGACGTGGAAATCTACCATGAGCTGAATTAAACATACATACTCTGGAGTCTCTGATCAAAGTCGTTAGCAAACGCGTAAAGAACCAAAGTTGGGTATATATTAAACTTATGTGACGTAGCGGACACAACACTCAAGAGATAGAATAATTTTACTTAAAAATTATAAATATAAATACATTAATAACTTTATACAACTTGATGAATGTTATAAACAAACGTCGGCTGCCGCCCCTATGTCCCACCACTAAATTATGTGAATGACCCCACCACTATTATTTTAAATCTGCATAGTAACTTGCATAGTGACTTGCATAGTAATTTCAACGCCTATAAATATGGGTTTCAGTTGTAATGAAATTCATAAGAAAATATAGAGAGAGAAAGAAAGTTTCAGTTCTTAAGAGTTTCTTTTCTCTTGCAATAGTAGTAGTTTTCTTTTTAGTTTTATAACACGTTATCAGCACGAGGTTCTACCGATACTGAAGCTAATGGTCTTCTACTTCAAGTAAGTTTTTCAATATATTATTTGCAGTCCTTGAGATAAATATTAAAGGTAATATTGCTGAATATTACTTGATAAAATTTTATTTTTATTCTCATGATAATGTGAATATATTTATTAAATTCACAGATTTATTTTTGTAATATAATGTCAAATATTGAGATTTATTACTATTGATATTTCTGAAAAATATTATTTATCCAGATCCTTGATGAGATCTATTTGGATATGATGATGAACTTGAAAGATACAATCATAGAAGGAATTCATGTGTTCCTGAAGGACCGTGCTGTGTATCTCATGATGAAAGATCATCATACTGTGTGAAATAAATTAAGAGAGTGATATAAGCATCAGAAGATGTAATCCTCTCAAAGGATCATTATGATTTATTGCACCTGAAGTTGCAAGATTTTAAGAGTGGTATTGAATATTCTGCACTCTTTAAAACCAGCTCAATATTAAAATTATACAGTGAAAATGTCACTGATGATGATATATAAAAGAAGACATTATTTTTCATACCTCGAATGTGCTCCTGCAGTAGCAATATCGAGAGTGAAAGTTCAACAAATATTCTGAACTTTTATTTTGTCTTCCAGTGATTGAGCTAAATAATGAGTTTTTGTTACACCAGTTACGTCCTATTAATGATATCGAATTTACACAATTCCCATAAGTGAACGGGAACTAAGGGCGTAGACGTGGTAGAAAAATTATAGAAGTGTTGGTCCCAAAAGCGACAACACTAAAAATGATAAAAATATATCGTATCACCAGAAGTGATCAAACTCAGAGAAGGGTAAAGGCTCTCAGAATAATTTTTCATAAAAGATGAAAATGTTTGTCATAGATGAAATATGACTAAACAGTAGTCACGTACCTGTTGTACGGTCAAGCATTTGATTTATTTATACTAAGTTTTTATATATAAGCTTATTAATATTTCATCATGTTTTGAAATAATGAAATATCGGTGCCTGAAGCACGACAAGAAATTACTTGGGATAAAGTCCTGTTTAAATTTGATCCTCTTACAAATAAATGTGAACCAGAAGTTCAGAGGATTATTTATCTGCAAAATGTTGCAAATCAATTACATGATGTATTTACTGACACTAAAGGTGTTGTAAAATCATATATTAC
This sequence comes from Platycarya strobilacea, assembly GCA_036898215.1. Classification (NCBI taxonomy): domain Eukaryota; kingdom Viridiplantae; phylum Streptophyta; class Magnoliopsida; order Fagales; family Juglandaceae; genus Platycarya; species Platycarya strobilacea. Next base: position 7,080,954 of record CM072548.1, read on the forward strand.
TGCTGTTAATACTTAAGCAGGAATTGAAGTCCCTGAAGGACGAGTTGTTAAAATAGAAATAAATGAGTCTAAGATACACCTGAAGCGTTGAAGACTTATTGGTGCACAAGAAAAATAAAAATCGGTGCTCATAAAGAGACCGTATTTTCTGTACAAAATATAATCCTCCTGAAGAGGAAACCTCCTGAAGAGGTAACTCCTGAAGAGGTAACTCCTGAAAAGTGTAACTCCTGAAGAGTATAACTCCTGAAGAGAAAACTCCTGAAGAATATAAACCTCCTGAAGAGGAACCTCCTGTAGAGGTGTTTCATGAAATGTTTTCCCCTGGAGAGGAACAAAGAGATCTCAATACATTTCATGAGTACTGGAAAATTTATGGATAGAAATAAAACTGTTGTCGACAACATATATGATAACACTTGATATTACCAGAAGTAATGAGCCAAAAACCGTCGAAAAATGTCGACGTAGAAATGATTGGCCAAAATGGAAAGCAGTTATTAAAACTGAATTAAACTCGCTAGTGAAGCGAGATGCATTTGGACCTGTTGTCCAAACACCAAAGGGTGTAATATTTGTCAGATATAAGTGAGTATTTATACGAAAGCGTAATGCGAAATGAAATTATGCGGTATAATTTGTCGCACAAGGTTTCCTGTAGAAACCCGAGAGCAATTATGAGGAAACATATTTCCTTGTTATGAATGCAATCACATTCATATTTTTAATCGATTTGGTTATTGAAAAAGGATTAGATATGCAGTTAATGAATGTGATCACTGCATATTTATAAGCATCATTAGATTATTACGATACTTGAAGCATCTAATCCAAGTACATTTAGGAGTATGTACTTTATAAAGTTTCAAAGATCTTTATATGGGTTAAAGCAATCCGGACATATGTTGTATAATTGAATCAACGAGTATTTATTGAAAGAAGGATTTAAGAATAATCCTATATGTTCATGTGTTTTATCAGAATCTGGATTCGTCATTATTGCAGTTTACGTTGATGATTTACCTTGTTAGAACTCTTGAAAAGATCACAAGGGTTGCTATAAATTCAAGGAATGCATTTGAAAAGGAAAAATCTTATTATTCAATTCATAGATGAGTTACAAGAATTTGAGACTTCTAGCCTCATCTCTCAAATGCATTTGCTTTTCATAAAGCAACGTACCATCCTTATCTAAAGGATTAGGCAGTCGAAATGAAGAGGCAAGTAAGGATTTTAAATCCTTATTCTCCTGCTTTAAGTCTGCAATTTTTTTGTCAGACTCTTGAACGAGTCGTTGAAGTACAGAAACCTTCTCGTTAAGCTCCTCAATCTCACGATTTTTGGATTGTAATCGGTTGGAAAATCCAACAATAGAGGAGGAGTATCGGGTGCCGAGAGTCACCAGCTCATAAACAGCTTCACGATCTGACTTATTAGCCAGATCATTTGCTTGCTGCAGCATTGCACTTGCGGAAGATGCAGGATCAACTTGTAATTGAGGTGAAGGATACCTCATATGTTGATTGTGAGAAATAGTAAAAGGAAATTGATGAGCCATTGGAAATTTATAGAATAAGAATACAAATACAGATGAATTATAGATATGAGAAGAAGATTTGATGCGTACTAAATGAAACTAAAGACGGTTCTTATAGAATTGGAAATAAGAACAAGACAAACCATCATCTCTTCAAATCTCACTTTACAAGATATGCTGGATGCATAATTTCAAAAGCCAGCGAGATTAATTACAGCTATCCCTATTTTCTTGTAAACGCTGAACCTCTGCCGTTAGCTGCTGTTGTTGACTTTGTATCTGAGCTCTTTCTCGTTCCAGCTCTTCTACTCGTGTTTTCAGGTCAAGAGAATACCAGTCTACAAGTTTCTTCAGCTCCTTGTTATCTTGTTTTAAATCTTTATTTTTTCTATCTTTAGTTGCAAGCGTTTGATGCAACTCAGATATTTGATTTTTAAGATGATCAACCTCACTCGTTCTCGCCAATAGCCTCTGAGACATGGTTGTAAGAGAGGCAGCATATTGAGCACTGAGGGTTCTTGATGCTGCAACAATTTCAGGATCAGATTTACTAGATAGATATATCTCTGCTCCTATCATGGTGTTTACAGCCTCAGGAGAAAATATAAGTGGTTGAGGTATAAAAGGTTCATGGTTTAAATCTGGGACATTAGAATTTCTATCAGACATAATATTGTTCTGGATGAACAACAACTGAATCTATGAGGAATGCGAGATCTTTTTGCTGGAGTAAACCAATGGTAAAATTGGTTATATTTAAAACAACAACCCGAAGCCTTCAAATCTCTTCAAGATCTCGTTTGTCCACAATGTCAAGCGGATTTGATTTTCCGCCGAACCGATAATATTAAATCTCAAAGCTTTTACAGCTTTTATCATACATAGATGGTTTCCAATATTATTTCCGCCGTATATAAACAAGTTCTTCCTAATAACGCCGAATGAGGGGGAGAAAATTTTAGATGAAAATATTATCATACTCTCTCTAATGCATTATTTAGTTGGAGATCATGTTTGAATTCTTAACTTGTTATATATACTGAAATCATATTTGCTTATTACTTGAAACACTAACGCATATTATCAAGGGGGAATTTAAGTATTATTGCAGGTATCAGATTTCTATTAAGTTTGTCAACCAGATATTATTTTTCATTTTCAAATCACTCAGAGATTATTGCAATTCATGAAACAAGTCAAGAGTATATTTGGCTGAGATCAATGACTCAACAATTTTATATGAAGATAATGCTACTTGTATCGCTCAAATCAAAGGAGGATATATCAAATATACGATCAAGTGATAATCTGGCAGATTATTTCATGAAGACATCACCAACTGCGACATTTAAGAAAATTGTACAGAATATTAAAATGTGAAGACTCAAAAACTATTGTCATGCACTTTCCAGGGGGAGTAAAAGTCCTGAAGACTTGTGCTGATTGTACTCTTTTTCCTTCGGTAAGGTTTTATCCCATTGGGTTTTCCTTTGCAAGGTTTTAATGAGGCAATCTTAAAGCACTTGTGGATACATAAAGAGACTGTACTCTTTTTCCTTCGCCATTGGTTTTTCTTCCCACTGGGTTTTTCCTTGGCAAGGTTTTAACGAGACAGATTCTTTATGTGTGGTCATTCAAGGGGGAGTGTTATAAACAAACGTCGGCCGCCGCCCCTATGTCCCACCACTAAATTATGTGAATGACCCCACCACTATTATTTTAAATCTGCATAGTAACTTGCATAGTGACTTGCATAGTGACTTGCATAGTAATTTCAACGCCTATAAATATGGGCTTCAGTTGTAATGAAATTCATAAGAAAATATAGAGAGAAAGAAAGTTTCAGTTCTTAAGAGTTTCTTTTCTCTTGCAATAGTAGTAGTTTTCTTTTTAGTTTTATAACAGAGAATATTTTTTAAAAACTACATTTTTATAAGTATATGATGTTATCGCTAATTAATGCTATAATTAATGTTATTATATTCTCTAGGGGCTGTTCAAATTGGACCTTAATTAATCCGACTCGTCTAGCTATAAATATCCTTAATAGATGGATTTTCTCATTTATGAATACTCGAAATGGATGTTCTGATGTTTGATTGGAAAAGATACAATGCTGTCTACGTTTATTATTCCCTCAATTTGATTCCTTATTCATATTTTTATTTTATTTTATTTTTTTATTCACTGGTTAAAAAAGTATCTATTAGTATTGTTTTTAATTTTTTTAAATTGTTAATGATCATGTTTTAAAAATGTTTTAAAGAAAAGGTCAAAAAAGAGAATTTGCACTACGAGCATACGTGGACGTATTTCACTATATAAAAAAAAAGATATTTGTGACATTTTAATCATAATTAGAAGAATTATTTGCGAATAAAATAAATTATTTTTATCACAAATAATCATTCTAATTATAATTAAAATATCGCAAATACTTTAATATACCCAACCATCCATGTTCTTCCAAGATTACTAGTGTGCTGCCACCATTTTCCAATAACAGTTGCGATATCATAATTATTAAGGTTACATTCTGTTGAATGTTACAAATGTCTCATATTTTATTATCTGTAAATAATAATAAAATAATTTATAATTACTATTGAAATAATAATGAGCTGTTTATGAATAATAGTGAAGCAACCTAAGTTTTGGTTGATGTCCAAAATAATTTAATATATAAATATTCTAAATATATCTCATACTATTAAATTATAAAATAATAAAATTCATCTTTTCTTATTATCTAAAATTTTTATGATAAACAGTAATTTTACATAGTATCAAAGCAGAGATCTTGTGTTCAAATTCTAACTTTACATTTTATTTCATTTAATTAAATATTTTACTTGTTGGACTTATTAATTAAATAGAAGTCTAGTCTATAAGTGAGAAAAAATATTAAAATATAAAATAATAAAATTTATATCTTCCTATCAAATTAAAATTTTTAAATAAGTGGTGATTTCACACATATCCTTAAACTCTTTATTTGTGTTTTTTGTATGAACGATTCTTCTTCCGAAAGGGGTGTGCATGGCATGAGTTTTGGTTGATGTCAATTGTCGGTTCATCTTTTCAATGCATTGCCTAACAATTGATCATTTGATCCATAGGCAGTGTATTTGATAATTATGCATACATCCATAGCTTGTTATAAATATAAATGGAAAAAATTTACAAACTTATGGTTAATCTATAACTATTTTATAATTATACTTAAGATGATGGATATATAATTTATATAGAATTAAAATTACTTTTTAATAAATTATATAATTATATTGATTGATTTAATATGAATTGTATGATAGTTATAAAAAATTATATGTATAACAGTATGAACGACGAAAACTAAAATAAAAAAACACTTACAAAGATTTTATTTGATTTGATATTAGGGTGATGGGGTATGGTTGGATTGCACCCAACGTCATTGCAGCCCACCTCTTAAATCTTTATAATTTTTATAAAAACATAATAAAAAATATGATAAAAAAACACAATAAAAAAATAAAATTTAGAAAATACAATAAAAATACAATAAAATAAAAATATATATAATAAAAAATAAAATGAAAATGAATTTTTAAGAGAGATTTGGGTTTAGCCCATCTCCTGCCGGTAGTGGTGGCGGTGAGCGACACCGTCCATGCCATCGGGACCGACAGGAGCCTACGACCTCATTCTTGCAACGGCGAATTTCGAAGACTTTCGGTGTGCTCCTAACGGCCTTAAATCTGAAATAAATCCTTTATCGATTTCTGTCATTTCTGATGGTATGGACGGTATCACTCATAACCCTCAGAAACTATCTTTAGAGAATTCGATCATTGGAGGGGTGAGGTCTTAAGACTCACGTGCCAAAAAAATAAAAAAATCTTAAAAGTGGTGAAATAGTAATAATATGTCTTATATTATTATGTTAATAATAATAATATATTATGTTATTATGTTAATATATTATTTTTTTTAATCTAACATTCATTGATTATATTATGTTAAAAAACCGAAACGATATTATAAAAAAAAAAAAAGACCGGAACGACAAAAGAAAGGAAAGTACTGCGTTTAAACGTGTCGAGACAGTGGCCAGCCGACAGCCGCCTCCTAGTCCCAGTCTTAGTCCTTGTTCACATTCGCTTGTCCGGAGTCCACGAATTGAATGGAAAACCTGTCGCTATCAGAAATAAAGAATGTGGCGAAAACTGAAAAAAAAAAAAATGGAGGCTTTTGAAGGCTGAAAAGTGAAAACCCCAAAGACCACTCCAATGGGTCGTCGTCGTCTTCATCTTCTTTGTTCAAACAAAACCCTAGAAATTCATCGAGAGGCGCACAACCTCTGCCGTGCAATTGAGCATCAATGACTTTCAACGGCCCTCGCTTGAACCCTCATTTCGCTGCCGAAAAAGCGGTCGCGGCTATTGGACTTGGCTACGATCTCACCAACGATATCCGGCTGTCGTCATGCAAGTCGGGTCTTTCTGGGACGAGGCTGATCGAGCTGGAACATACGGAGACTCGAGACCTCGTTATTCCCGGTGGGCTGCTCGTCCCTCACGTCCCTACCTCCATCAAGTGTGACAAGGGCGAGCGCACCAGGTTTCGCTCCGATGTCGTTTCATTTCATCAGGTACCCTCTTTTCTATTTTTTTTTTGTTTTCCTAATTTAGAAATTCATATTATTATAGATATTTTTAACAAAAAGATGCTAATAACTTACTTGCGGCATAAATTATGCTGGGTTTTGAGAATTGTTATAAGTATGCTAAGATTTTTTTTTTTTTTTTTTGAATTTTGCTTAGAAGTTATTTGAATAGTGCTATGAGATGAGATGAAATGAGATGGTTTTAAATGAAAGTTAAAAGTTAAAAAAAATATAATTAAAATATTGTTCTTTAATATTATTATTATTTTAAAATTTTAAAAAATTGAATCGTAGTTTAGGAAAGTTGAGTTGTTTATTGTATTTTGTATAAGAATTTGTGAAAGTTATAATAATGAGATGAGATATTATAGACTAAGAGTGTTTCTCAATTCAAACAACTTCTCACTCAAGGAACGCTCCAGTTTACTGGATGACTAAGTACTGTAAAACATAGATAACAAAGGAGCTGGAATTAGATTTGGTTTCGTCATGCTTTTAAAATTATCATTTATTATGGTTAGCCTTGTATCGGGCAAGTTCAATTATTGCAATGGTGTGCGACGCATTTGTTGCTTTGTCTAAGCTTGGTTATTATCTGCTAATTTATGCCAGATGTCGGAGCAATTTAATCAAGAAATGTCCTTATCCGGCAAAATTCCATCTGGGTTATTCAATGCAATGTTTGATTTCAAGGGTTGCTGGCAGAAGGATGCAGCTGCCACAAGGAGTCTTGCATTCGATGGTTGGTTCATAGCTCTATATAACATTGAGCTAGACAGATCCCAGATAACACTATCTGATCACGTCAAGAAAGAAGTGCCTTCTTCATGGGATCCTGCGGCCCTTGCCGAGTAAGATCTTTTATACTGAAAATGCTTTGATGTATTATAAGAGTATTTTGCGTTCAAAGGACCAAAGATTCTCAAGTTAACACAAGATAATTGAAGAATGAAAGGCTTTACGGCTGGTAATCCAAGGAAGTTCACTGTGGTCTTTGTGATAATGTTCTTTTTGAGATTTTGGTTTTAAACTTCTATTTGGCATGTTTTCCCAAGAAATTTTCAATATATAATGCTAGTAACATAATTTCCAGGTTCATTGAAAAATATGGTACTCATGTGGTTGTCGGGGTGAAGATGGGAGGTAAGGATGTAATTAGCATAAAACAGTTGGAAAAATCAAATCTTCAGCCCAACGAAGTACAGCAATTGTTAAAGAAATTTGCTGATCAGAGACTTTCTGAAGATGAGAATGGAAGTGTCTTGCCAAACACTGCTGACTTATCGGGAAAACTAAAGGTACATATGATCTTGAGGTCAACACCATTACCATATGGTAACTGATAGCATCATCTTTATTGGATGAACTGATTCTATGATGCATTGCAACAGTGAGTAATACAACAAGAAGCAAGAGAATATTTCCAAAGGATTGGATGTCGTAATGTCTGACTGCTAAGTAAAGGAAAAACACTTAATTTCTAAATTCTAATACTTCCAAGTTTCCAGCCACAGGGTGATGTTTCTGCATTTTACATTATCCTGAAATCAATGAGAAAAATACCGTACACTTGAAATGAATAAGTTAAAAAAAAAAAAATCCCAAATAAGGTTTCTGAAGCATTTTAGACACTTGATTCTTGCCACTCCCACTTGTCAAAGAACAGATTTTACCGCTCCCTGAATCCACAGAAAATTTCTATTGCACCTATGGCAATAATGGTCAAATTCTTCAGTAAGTTCTTGACTCCTAAGATAGCATAGGGCATTTTTTGTCATCAGTTTCCTATCTAATTTCCATAATTGATTTCCCCCTTTCTTTGAAGCTAAAAACATGACTTGTTGCATCAAATGGGTCTAACATTTATGCCCTCCAAGTTAGATAACTAACTTTATACTCTAGTAATTAGAGGCTTTACTATATTAAAATTTTATACCACGGATATGTGAAAGGGGAAGTTGAGAAATAAGGAGAGTTCTTGTTCTGCTTTAATATTCTATTTATTGCGCAGGAAGAACATTCTATCCCCTTGGACCTCCATAAAGCAGCTTTTGCTGCCAATGTTAAGCCTCCAGATATCACATACTCAAAGGATGAGGTAAGCCTTTCGCTATCTAATTTAGCTCTGCTTCTTTTATTGACCATGATGGGAAACAGGCTATGTTAAAAGTGTTTTAAGAGATGTATTTATTATTCTGCAGGATATAGTGCGCATCTGTATTCGAAAGGGAGGTGTTGATGTCAATCAAAGTCATAAGCAGTGGCTTTCAACCATATCACAATCTCCTAATGTCATATCAATGTCCTTTGTGCCCATAACTTCACTCTTGAGTGGTGTCCTAGGCAATGGATTCCTAATGCATGCTGTAAATCTCTACCTTAGATGTGAGTATGGTAACTCTAGTCTCTGTTTCATGAGAGCACTCTTATCTTCCAATTTTCTAAGATGGAGCAATTGTTATCCCTTGTTTTCCTGCATATTGTGCAAATTAAGGGGTTGATACTATTTATATTCAATGGAATAGTATTAAGCTCCATTCCCGCACAAAAATAAACAATGCTGGATGCACTGGAGGTGACTCCTAATTCTTGATTTCTCTGGAAAATTTGTGTGAGCAGGACACTTTCCCACTAGATTTACCCAAAACTTTTTCTCCTATATTGATTATGCTCTCTGATTTGGCGGTTGCCGTTCTGAATTCATCTCTTAATTCCCTCGATGCCCATACAGCCAACTTGATGGCAGATAGGATTGTTATATGTTATTGCAGATTTTGGTAGACTATTGCACTTAACATATCTTTATTATTGTTGTTGTTATTATTATTATTTTGCTTCTGCGATGTTTTGCTCGTAACCTGTGCATGACTCTGAAAGTCTTATAAGTGTAGTACTTGTATTGGTCTCTGATGGTTGATAAATCATGCAGATAAACCTCCAATTGAAGAGCTCCATCAATTTCTAGAATTTCAATTGCCTCGGCAATGGGCTCCAATGTATGGTGATTTACCTCTCACTCTTAGGCACAGAAAACAAGTGTCTCCATCCCTTCAGTTCAGTTTAATGGGCCCCAGGCTTTATGTCAACACCATGAAGGTAATTCCTTCCGTTGCAGCTCATAGTAGTAATAATATGATTAAGTATAAGTTCTCAAATTTCCCATTCATTAGTTTGGGACTCCTTAGTTTTAGAAAGGACCATTCAGAAACTTTAGTCGTACATGGTAGATTACTTGGTCTTGAAGAATGATAACAGTGACCATCATTTCTCTTAGTTGATAAGTTTATTTATGTACTTCACAAACCCGTCTGAACTGCGAAGGTGCATTACACTTCTGTCAAGAATTAATGCTTATAGGTTGGTTGCTTTTTAACCCATTAGTATTCAAGACAGCTAAGAGCTGATTTAAGCTTAGGAAAAAAAAAAAAAAAATTCATATAATGAACTCTTCTGCAGGTGCTGCATGGCTCACGTCGCTCTGTGTAATGTTAAATTGGATCCTTCCTGTCAAAACATTAAAAAACTTCAAACTTGTGACTTAGTTCAGTATGCTATATTCTATTTTATCAAAAACTAATTTTGTTTGGGGAAAGCTATTGATCTTACATACAAGGAACCGTGCAAAATATTTGCATTATATTTACATACTAATTTCCTCATCAAGGACTGCATGCTGGTCATTTAAACCATTAATGAAACAAATTTATAAATTTCTTTTTAGTATTCAAGCATGTTGCCATAATCACAATAAATTGCAAGTCATATTCTGCTCGATAAATTTAAATTTGCAGGTTGACTCTGTAAATCGGCCAGTGACAGGGGTCCGTTTATACTTGGAAGGCAAGAAAAGTGACCATCTTGCAATTCATCTTCAGCATCTCTCAACTCTTCCTAAGATTCTCCAACTCTCAGATGACCACAGCTATGAGCCCTTTGAGGAACGAGCTGATCGAGCCTACTTTGAACCTGTCAAATGGAGCATATTCTCGCATGTATGCACTGCCCCAGTACAATACAATGGTGCACACATTGATGATTCCGCTTCTATTGTGACAAAGGCCTGGTTTGAAGTTAAGGTTATTGGAATGAGGAAAGTTTTGTTCTTGAGGCTAGGATACTCCATGGTGGCATCTGCAAAAATACGTAGATCAGAATGGGAAGGATCTACAACTTTATCTCGAAAATCAGGATTTATCTCAATGATGATTAGCACAAGATTTAGTGCAGGACTGAATCCACCCGAGAAGCCTGCCAAAGTGGACATGAATTCAGCAATTTATCCTGGGGGGCCACCTTTACCACCAAGGGCACTAAAAATGTCCACCTTCGTTAATACGAAGGAAATGGTGAGGGGCCCGGAGGACCCACCTGGATATTGGCTGGTCACCGGAGCCAAGCTCTGCGTAGAGGGTGGCAGAATCTCAATCAAAGTGAAATACTCACTCTTGACAATAATGTCAGAGGATTCAATAATGATGATGTGAGCATATTAATTTGAATAATGCTACATACAATCTTGAAGAGGGCGTAAATGTTGCATAATCGTTTTGAAAAAAAGTAGAATTCATTATTAAAAAATTAATTTTTTTGTCTTACGTTTTTTTTTTTACTTTTTATAAAAATGATTACGCAACAGTTGCACAATTCTCGATTGCAAATACCTGTTCTCTACTGCTGTAAATGCCAAATGAATAGTGTTCATGTTTTGAATTCGGCTCCATTAGTATTATTTGGGGCAAAGCTACTTTGCCGTGATAATGTTATTTGTTCTTTCTCTAATCCAAAATGTTCTTTATTCATTCCAAGGGAACCCACCTCTCTTCTTCTGAATCCTGATGTCACAACCTATTCCTGATGACCCATTGCTTTCCTGAAAATATTTTCACCTCCATAACAGAAAAATTGAAACCATATGCCGTCTTGTATTTTCGTGATTGATGGCTTTACATGCGGTTATGAACTCGTTGCAATAAAACATAACACGAAAAAAGCACCACCTTCTTGCTATTTTGTAAGGTTAGCAAACAAGATTGACAAGTATCTTATTCCTAAACTTTCTAACTAAAAAAGTCCCTGAGGTTGATATAATTTATTGAAGTTTCCACTTCATATACAAGTTCTAAGTTCTGGAAGGAAAATTATATAACTTGTGAAGCCACCCGATCAAACATATTCTGGAACACTGATAAAACAGCAGTTCTGCTATGGAGCGGTGGGTCTATTATGTAGACCTTAACAGCCTCCAAATTAAAAGCTGTAAGTCAACAACTTTGCGCAAATGAAATCAAGACTATTACACCCCGATAATTCCTAGATTTCATTAATATGATTAACAGTCTCTTATTAGGAAAATTTTATGTGCAATCATTTTTGTGAACTCCTTTATGCACTCTATTAATATGATTAATTATATCAATTTTTTAAAATATAAGTAACAATCATATGAGCAGAGTGTGCAAGGAGTGTATAAAATTGATTGTATGTAGCAATACTAGTTTTGTCCCCGGTGCTATACCAGTTCGGTCATCACCACAACTGCACAACGGAGTTGCCACAACAAGTTCCGTCGCCCACCAGCCTATCAACCATCGTTGTAGGAGTCCACAACATTGATTTAGCCACCCTGCCGGCTGGGAATTGTTTATCACCGTCATCCACAACAATGATTTAGCCACAGCAATCACTAACAATTTCAGCAATCACTACCTAAAATGGCCCAAAAATGAACCTGCACAGACCCTAAACATGCACCAGCCACCAATTAGGATATAAGTTTTTATTTTTCTTTCTTTTGAGAGAACACAGGATGCAAAAATGTCTATCCAATCCCAATTTCTGAAATTAAAGTTCCTTGAAAGTTACAGTTCCGCCATAGATGAGCTTTAAGAGTCATGCACCCACCAAATGGCTAGCACACAGGAATTTCCGGCTTTATATGTGTCTGTATATATATATATATATCATTCTCTTTCATTTCTCTATTAAACTTTACAACTGTACAGTTTTCTGACACACACCAACCTCTCTCTCTCTCTTTCTCTGGTTGTGGGGAGGGCTTCTGCTTGTGAGTTGCAAGAGAGGGGGAGAGTCCACGGGTATATATATATATATATATCATTCTCTTTCATTTCTCTATTAAACTTTACAACTGTACAGTTTTCTGACACACACCAACCTCTCTCTCTCTCTCTTTCTCTGGTTGTGGGGAGGGCTTCTGCTTGTGAGTTGCAAGAGTGGGGAGAGAGTCCACGGGTGAGGGGGGTTTGCCTCAAGAGGGAGGGAGGAAGGGAGGGAGGGGAGGGGAGGGGAGGGGGGTGTTCTGGTGAGATGTTTTTTAAGGTGAGAGGATTTCTGGTGAGAGTCCACGTGACATTCTCTAATTGGAGGACTGTTATTTGAGGAAAGATAAACAGACCGGTTGGAAGTTGTTCTCATGAAACAGTCAACATTCATACATCCGCGATTGATGCTGTCGTACGTTCGAGTCTGATCCAGAATGTAATTGGTTTCATCCTGGGAAAGCTTTCTTTAGTTTGTTTTTTAGGCGTGGGTGAGAGATTGTTTGGGTGGACTGGAATTGGATAGGTGGAGTGGGTAAAACGCAGCTATCGTGGATGGAAGAAAATCAAATGAGCTGGATCATGGACTCCGTCCTAAGTTCATCCACATTAAAAAAAATAATAATAATAAAATAAATAAAAAAGAGGTTTCTACAAGGCAACACCATAACCATTTCAGGAATTAAAGTCCTTCATAAACTGAGATCTCTTTGGAATGTTTCTTCAGAACGAGGTACACCACTGGAGAGAGAGATAGAGGTATTAACAAGAATGGGATACAATCATCAGACAACAATGCAGCTTCAAACAATGTAAACTATTAGCATCCCACCCAAAGGCACCCTCTCATCAGGACTACTTAATAACTCAAATCAGTTATTTATGACGCAACTTACTACTTCTATTAGTCACTCAACAGAGTCGAGAAAATAAGATCTTGCATAAAACCAGCTCTTCCAGCAGCTTGTCTCATCTTTTTTTCCCGTTCTTCATAACTCAAAGAAGGATCGAAACTGCAAGGGGAGAAAGATGTTAACAGTTGATCCAGAGATGGGTTTTCACAGGTATTTAGGTGTGCATAGACCATAAATAATTGGACCATAAATACTTGCTTCCTCAATCCTCACCATCAAAGACTGAAACTTGGTTACTTCCTAATTTATCTAGTGGTCTGTGATCCTTGGTGAATACTAAAGTGATGGACTGCCTTGTGTAAGAGATCAAAAATATGTACTGCATTCTCATGGAGAAACTTGTCCAACATATGACGGTCCAAATATCTCGTTCCAAACTCCTAATCCACATGGACAATGTTGGTAAACATTAGGGGTGGGCCACAATTTTCAAATCTTATATAAAAGATAATAAAGAACTCAGTTTTTTTTTCCCGAGAAAATAAATTTTTTTTTGATAAGTAAACCCTAAACCCTAAGAAAATAAAGTGAGAATCTTGGAAACATGGGAGAAAAAGTGATAACATATAGGAGGGTAATATATCTCACAAGAAATTTGGAATGAGGAAGGGACGTTACAAAAGGGTGGTTATACGATGAAAATTACTTAATGCATCTTAAGTAAAAAATTAAATGAGGAAACAAAGGGTTGATAATTCAAGGGAAATGTGATTTCCGATGATCCTAACAGAAAATAAATCTAAAACCAGTACCTAGATTTCCATATATGTACTGGTGCCGCTTGTTTTGCAGAAGTGTCCTCAGCACTGATTACCAGAGATTTTGATATTTCTTCTGATTCAGATGCGGGAAAATTCAAAATAAATGATGATAAGAATGGATCAGCAGCTGCAGCAGGCACATTAGCATTGTTTGACCGATGGCCACCACCCCCTAGAAGAGCCTGCAGATGAGCCTCACGAAGATCCCGGCCCAGTAGTGATAGTGGCTGACTGTTAGGAATTGCTACCCTACGTAATCTGCGACGTCTCTGCAAGTAATCCTCAGTTAAAGGAAACTCATATAACAATTCAGTTTTGTCGTCGACAAAATGCCAAGAATATAAACAAGCATATTGTCTTCAACTCCATATAAAGATAAAACGTCAGTAATGAAATTTCAGTCTAAAGGATATCTTGAACAAGTGTCCATGATGCAGTGTGATATGACTTAACATGTCCCGAGCAACTTTAACAGAGCAAATAGGACAAACCTGCAAGGAAAGAGGCAGAATGAGGCTCTACTATCATGAACTGCCAATCAAAACAAGAAACTAAACAACTCAATATCACCCACCCTCAATTCTCAGGAATATGAATATCGACAATAAATAACTAGATAAAACAAGATTTTCATTTTGTTCGTTTCCCTTCCTCCATTCTCCCCCTCCCCTTAGTTTCCATTGATTCATTTTGGATGTGTAACCATATCAAAGAAAATAACATAATTCTTCGTCAATTCGGTACAAGGAAAAATATGAGGGCATCAAGCAAAAATATGAATCATATGATCCAAGATTTGGCACCCTCTAGTGATAAAACATCTTCCTAGATAGATGAACCATCTAACAATTACAGCCTCATTTTAAATGTTCCTAGTGCGGTAACTGCAGGAAGCTCCAGAAGATTAAAAAAAACTAACAAATTCTCAAAAATCACTAGTATATCAATTGCAACCTTGAGCTCTTTGCACAAACCTCACCATAACAGCTCCTGAAAGCCTCTTACAATTTTCTAGCAGCCAACCAATTCGACCAATAGTTTCCATATTATTGGTTTTTTTTTTTTTTTTTGGTTCCTCTTTGCAGCAACTAAAATCTAAGTTTTCAATTACATCAATCTATGAGCTTCTTAAGCAATATATAGTGGGGAAGGATTATGACATCAGAACGACAAGTTGGCAATACAAATATAGCTCATAAACAGGGAACGATATAATTTTAGGAAGACTGCCAATCTTTATATGATTGGAGCACCGTATCTGTTTTATTACACACATAATACACACACAAACATATGTATCTTTACAAGGAGGAAATACTAGTTTGGTCTCCGTTGTCTTTACTTACACTCGATGAAACAAGATATATCAGCCAATTGCTCCGAAAAAGGCATGCACAACCTTTTTACCAACAGAGATTGTAACCCTCCAACATGAATCTAATAAGGACACGAACTGTCTACTCTCGTGGATCAAATAACATAACAGGCATCGCAGAGGAAATTTGAAAAGAAAATAAAAATCGGAGGTGTATCTAAAGAAACACGTACGGTGACTTTGGACTCGCACGAGTGCTCATCTTCGAGATGCGAACACAGCGACACGATGTCTAAATCCTCGTAGCAATACGGACATGTAAAATCGGGTCGGACATCGTCCTCTAGCTCAAAATCATCGATGTTCAACCGATCTAATCCAAACACACAGCAGATTTACACTGATAAGTAAGAAAAATAAATGAAATAAAAACCGAGAGAGAGAGAGGGGGAGGAGGGGATAAGATACCTAAGTGGGAACTCTGATGGTTGTGCTGAAACGTGTATTGGCGCTTGGCGACGGCGAGACGCGAGGTCCAGAAGTCAGAATCCATTGAAAATATGGGATCAAAGACGAAGCTCACTTTTTTATCTAATAATTGACCTTTATTAAGCTACCTCCGAAGAAAAAAAAGAAATAAAAAACTGGCCTCCGATCTAGAATCTCTTGGGTACTTTTATACTGAAAAATCAATACTTTTTGGAAAGATATTTATTCAAGTTGATCGTAGGAAGCTTCAGAAAATGGGAAATGGAGATGGTGTGGTCTTTTTATTGAAAGCTCGATGAATATTGAGCTACGAATTTGACTTTTTCTCAGGGCGCTGTATTAATGGGAGGAAGCTTCATAAATGGCGATTAGTTTAAGGGGAGAGAGAGAGAGAGAGAGAGAGAGAGAGAGAGATTGGTGGGTGTTTGTGGTGAGGACCGAAGGTGACGTAAACGCTGTGGGAGGAAAAGTCGGGTTGCTCTCCGTATTTTTGCCCTTAGTTTTTACTTCCTTTCAACGCACATTGCAATGGCAGTGTTTTGGTCGACTCACAGACTCACAAGTGGCCTGCAAGCAATTATATATATTTTTTTTTGTCAGAGACTCGTATTATATATATTCTAAAAAAATTCTATCAATTTAAATTAAGAGATAAAATAAATTAAAATAAAATAAATTTATTTTTTAATATTATTATTATTTTAAAAAATTAAATTAAAATTAAAAAATATATATTAAAATTAAAAAAATATATATTAAAATTTGTATTTTGATTAAAAAATTAAAAAAATATAATAATAAAATAAAAATGAATTAAAATAAAATCAACTCACTTTACAATTCAAACATAACTAATTTATAACTCTTAATAATATTCAATTTATAAAAAAATATTAAAATTTATTTTAGAAACTCAAAATCTTATATATCTTTATATTATAAAACAATATATCTTTAGATTATAAAATAATTATAATATATCATGTTATGTTAGTGTGAAATTATTTTTTACTATTTCCTTTGTAAACTTAGGAATAGTTTGGGAGGTTAAATTATCTCATCTTATGAAAAAATCTCTCATAATTTTATTTTTAAATATCATTCAAATATAGTTATTTTTAAATCTTAAATTTTTAAATTTTCATATAATCTAATCATTATAATTTTTTTAAACTTTCAAATAAAATACAAAAAATAATACATTTTTTTTTAAATTTCGAAATAATATTATACTATAACAATATTTAATTTATATCATTTTTTATTTTTTTTTATCTCATTTTCCAAAATCCAATCAAGTATGTTAAGTCAAATTGTTTCACTACTATTTATATTTTTTTTAAGAAGAGTACGATATGTTAATTTTATTGATAACTCTCATTTTTGATGAAGCAAAACCGTGATTACAACCAACAACTCAAGGGTTTATAAATCATCTAGAAAGATCAAAACCCAAACCTTAGAAAAAAAAAAATCAACAACATCACGAAGACAATGAATATAATACCGAAAAACAACAACATGCAAGAACAAAAAACCAGCACAAACAGATAAATTATACTAATAAAAACAACCATTAACTAAGAAAAACATACATCATGAAGAAACCCATAGACGGGGAATGCCAAATTTATTCATTTAGAGAATACCTCTTAATTTATTGGGGGAGAGAAACGTTATCTTCAATTTATTACTATTCACATCATTTTCATCTCATCTCATTACCAAAACCTCCTTAAGCCATATTTGAGATTAGAGATGATCTTATTTCTTCTCATTTAAAAAGTTCTCAAAATTTATTTCTTAAATATAATTCAAGTACAAAATACTATTTAATTTTTAATTTTAATTTTTTTTTCATCTTATCATTACAATTCTTTCAAAAGAAAATAAAAAAAACATTACAACCTTTTCAATTTTTTTTAAAGATTATATTCAAATAATTTTTAAGTTTAAAATATTTATTTAGTTTTTTCTCTCTCATTTTTCAATATTTAATCAAATATCTTAACTTAAACTATTTCACTATTATTTACAGATTTTCATTTCATTTATTTTCCTAGCTATCATAAATCTTAATAATAAATAAAAAATAAAAAATAAAAAACCTTTATAAGAAATTAAAAAAATTTCAACTCTATTAATCCATTGTCACAAACCTCAATATAAAATATATTAACAAAATTATTCAAAACTTATCTATCTTTCCAAAACTCAATAAAAGGTATATCTCACTTTTTTTTTTAAATACTTTCAAATTTGTATCCATCCGAAGTTTCTAAAAAATGAATAAATATATTTGTTCCTATTGTTTTGTTTCAAAATGTCTCTATATTTATATATTTAGTGATTAGAAATGTATTTTTTAATGATGTAATTTTTTTTTCTTTAATTAAAAACTTAAAAAAAAAAAAAAAAAAAAAGCGACCTCGAGCTCGCCTTCTTAACAAAACGACGACGGGCGTGAACAAAGAACAGGAATCAAACCGACTATTGTGCTACGGCTCGTTTTCCTTCCTACAGAGTACGGAAGCTTTCGGATTCTGTCAATGGCAACTACTCAGCAGCAACAACAAGAAAAAGGAAGCGTGAGCAAACAGCAGAAGAGAAAGCCGGTTTTCGTGAAAGTGGATCAGCTCAAACCAGGAAAGACTGGTCATACAGTCTTGCAGAAGGGCCGCGCTGCCTCTCAGAATGTCCGTCATACCCGCATTTCCTAGGGCCTTACCGCCACCATCATCTTCACCGCTTGCAACAATCAAGGTCACTAACCGTAACCTCTTTCTATCTGTTTATGGATATTCAATTAGGTGTATGAAAATGATTGGTTATCACACGAATGTCCAAGCCGAACCTGTGTGATGAGTAATCGAAGACAGGCGCACTGGTTTGAGATCTTGGCACCCGGTGTCCGATAACGAAGTACCAACTAATCTCGGAATTGAACAAACTCTCGGCAACATTTTTCATTTCTTTCCTTGTAACGTCTTTATGATCTGGAATTTTGTTTCTTGTCGAGATTTTTTTCCACAATTTTCTTTGCCATACACTTATATTTCACACTCAGTTATCTGGAAAGTAATTCCTGATTGATTAACCATAGATAGTGCTATTTTTTAATCCACTGTCCACACAACCGTAGGAGGCATATCTAGAACTACATGCTGGAGAATATATCACTTCTTCGATCTAGCTCTTGTCGTTTTCAAAGTTGATTATGATTTGATTATGATTCTTGCAGTTAGTACTCTTCGAGATCCCTATTGTGTGATTCCTGATTATCAGCTTCCGGTGAGCAAGAGCGTGTGTGACAGCTTTAGAATATCCTCGGATTTATAGGGAGGATCTTGGAGTTCATGTAGATCATGGATATGTATATTCATTTGATTGAAATCCTTATGCAGGGTCTTCTCCAACCCCCACCCCATTGAAAAATGGAAAGGAAAAATCGCAAACCACAATGAATTGATTCAGCCATATCTTTACTTGTTTGTGACAATGATGGTGGCATCTTTTGTGCAGTTAACTTGATGAAGCCGGGCACCACTGTAATTCTTCGAGATTGACATGTTTAAGGGATCATTGAAGTTACCGAACCTGCTAAATTCAAAGTTAAAGAGCACAATATCTCCCTGGTTGAATATGAGTTGAAGAATGTAAGTACTTGAAGTGGGATTGTTGTGAAATTAATAGCATGATACTTTTTTAAGTGTTTTCTGTAGTTTAGAGGTCTAATGATTTTACCCTTACTCCTGCGGCATGGGGGTTGCATTTTCTTCGTGACAATAGTGTGTTACTGTGTTTGGGAGCAGTCAAAGTTTGTAAACAAATCATTGTCTTTGCTTAACTTGGGATGTTGAGCTGGTTAACTGAGAAATTAGGTGACAGTCATAATGGTAAGAGTAGATGTTTTGTTTTTCTTTTGACCTACTCAGGACTTGGTGGTAAGTCATTAAGCAATGTAACTGGGCACCTAATGCAGCAGACTGCCCGGTACTAGATTAGTTGCTTGATTATTAATACTTCTATATTTTACTCTGATGAACTTTTGGTAGACATGCAGTTGTGCATGTGATGCAGAATGATCCAAATCAGATGATGCTGAATTGTCAAATTGCACATTGACAATGATGAAATATCATGAGATGGAAGATTACCACAAGGATGACAGAAAATCGTGATCAGTTATTTTCTCTATGTTTTTGGATGATTCACTTGCTATTTTCTTTGTGAATTATCTATTAATACTAATCTGTAAAATAATAATTATTTTGTTTGGCATTAGCATGTAGCTAAAGAGTGAAATAAAGGCAACTTTCTAATTCGTCAGCTTTCTTTCCATTCATCATTCAAAATGACTCACTCCCTTATCTCCGATTGATACTGGCAATGAAGCGTGAAATGCCATCACATGTATAACATCCTCCCTAATTCTCTTCGAGGGATAGTCCATCGATGACCTATTGTACTTCTCCATGCCTTGGTGGCTTGTTTACTCCCATTTTGATATACGAGTTTAAGAAAATATTTGGTTCACAAAGAAATATTACAGAAGTATATGAACAAACTGCTAACATTTTTTGTGGCACATTAATTGTAAATATATATTTTTTTATTGTAAGGAAGATCTTACATATCACATCAAACCGTCTCAATTTGTGACTTTTAATTTTGCTTTGCTAGATTTTTGAGACCATGCTTATTCCATAAACATTTTTCTGATTCTGAACTATCTAAGACGGGCGGCATGGCATGCTAATAGACATTACTGGATTTCAGCAATAATCAGTAAAATGATAGGGAAACAAAGTTCATCAAGCCTGCATGTTAAGTGTTTGAATAAATAAGAACAATTTAATCTCATCATGATGAGAAACATTTTATCCTTGTGTTTTTCAAATCCGGCCAACGAGAATAATGTCCCAATCAAGTGTTGCAAAGTCCGTCGAAATTCGAGGAAATTATGATCAATGTTCGGCACCCCAACAACAATCACCCATCTACAACACAAGAACAAGAAAAATACTAATCAAGGGTAGAGCAAAATGCTTAGTTACTTAACCTGTCATTCACAACCAAGAACAAAAAAAGGGTGATTAACTTGATAACCATAGCATATTTCTTTTTAGGGTATGGAATATGGATACAAAGACAGAGGGAACATGGCAAATCTCTAGGCTGAGAGTCAATTGGCAACCATTACAACCATAAAAAAAAAAAAGGCAACAACCCAAGCAAATGATAATAAATTATGTCGGGGCTGCAGAAACTGCCGATGGCATGGCCAGAAAGATTAAAACTTCACTATCTAGGCCGAGAATAGTAGATCAAGATAAGGCAAATGTGGGAGCAAAGTCACATCATCCTTAAAGCAAACTTCATTAGGTAGCACATTCTGCCTATATTTCTATCTTGGAGACTTGATAACAAAAGTGATCAATTTATAGAAACAACAGTAGGGGAGGGGCAATTTGTCTAAAATACTGATTTGAACATTCACAATGTCTATCTCACCACCTAAAGACACTCTCTCTTGCGTCTTCTCCTTGCCCTTTCCCTCCTTTACATGTCAACACAAAGGTCGTCTTTGCATGCGTCCTCAAGTTGCAGCAAACATTCGCAAATTTCTTAAACTTACTCATTCTTCATGAAGACATGAAGACGTGAACATGCGAGCACAGACAAATTTTTAAAAAGTCATGTGGACATGACTCTTTAAAAAAATCTGGTAGACGCTAGGGCTGGTTAACTAAAGTTAAACAAACACCAATGCTACTAAAATTTCCAGTAAAGCTACAAGATCATTATCATTAGCAGAAAAACATTTTCTTTGGATCCATAGAAGTATTATGAACCCATTGATTGAAATTGAAAGCAGAAGGCAAAAAGCATATCAAATTGCAATCATAAAGATGAAGGAACTACTTGACGAGGGAGCATTACTATTATCATTGTCATACCCAAACAGATCTAACTTCTTTATATTGAAACATCATTTTGTAAGCATAAGTTTATGAATTCAGTTACTTCCTACTCGAGCTATTAAAAGTTTCCTTGAACACCTTGGCTGGCTTTGTAAACAGGCAAAAAGCATCTAGAATCCCTACTAAAAATGCTTTATTTTACCACCTTGTCTTAGAGCGCATGTACATAAAACTTTGCTCGAACCCTCTGACGTTCATCATACATCATCATTGCAATCTGAGTGAACACCACAAATCAGTACCATCCTCATGATCCTATCAACATTAATTCAATGAAAAAATGGTTCAGCCTAAATTAAATATGAGAAAACACCACTCTCTTTCCATTCATTGTTTCAAGTGTTCATAGCAACCAAAATAATCCAATTAACTACTACCAAATAACTGAAAATTACATGCATCACAGATACACAAGCAACACTACAAAAATGAACAAGCAAATTGGATGCATAACATCAGCCATTTCTGCAAGATAATATGTACCATTGCGGCTTTTTGATCCTTCCCCATCTATTATGGGCTTCTTCTCAGGGAGAAAAAGATGATAAATGCTTGGTCTAGTTGTCAAAATGACGAGGAAATGCTGAACATAATTTTGTTCCAAGAATCTTTTTTCATTGATAAGGAAGTCAATGTTATAAGAGCACAAAGGGTGCAATGCAACCTAAGTACACATGAAGCAAATGAGATTTTTGTTTCAAAAATCTAGTCGGAACCCTGTAAACTTTATTACTTTCTCTAACTCCATAACATTAGCATTCAAATTCTCATCTCTCTACATGAATGTCAAATGAGACTCCACTCACAAAATCTACCGAATATGACATTCATCAATACTTTTCAAAGTACAAAACAAAAACAAATCGAAGGAAATCCATATTTGATGCTTGATCTTCATCTAGTCTTCTCTTGCCCTACAAAAGGAAAGAGAGTAGGCATTCTTTCATTGAGAGAGAAAGAGAGACAAAGAAAGAGAGAAAGACGGGATTACCAAAATAATTTTGAATATAATAAATAAAATAATGACCCAAAAGTGGGAAACTAATAAGACAGAATTTACTTGATTTCAAACCCAAAATATCCATCCAAAGTATTAAGATGCATCAAACCCTCTAGGGAAAAAACACACATTATATGATCATCCTAGCAAGTGCCAATGGATTGACATCTCAGTGCCAATGGATTGACATCTCAGTGCCACAAAGTTCCCAGTATCTATACATCTTATGTAAAAATGATATTCAAATGACATATATACACTCAGTTGATGCCATTGTCCTGATATACTACAGCGACAGTTCACCTGAAGAGTGTTATTCCTATGCCAAATAATATCATCATTGATTGTTTTGCAACTAATCTCTGTCAAGGCTAGAAAAAAACCAATCCATATCAAGACTGCATATTCCCAGTATGGAGACTATCAAGTATTAGTTGCTGACAATAACAATAACTATCGATTTTTAGGCCTTGGTATTGATACCCAGGTATCATGCAACTGATAATGGGGGCAGCAGAGGCTTTATTATTAACCAGAAGGTTCTCATACGAATAGCCGATAAATGCTAAAAAGCATCTTCCTAATAAATCAGTTATACTACCTGATGTTATCGATTTTCAAGGTACAAGAAGGCAAAGTAACAAGCTGGGAAAAAAGTATGAGTTGATAAAGGCCACTGGGCGCCCACATTCACTGGTGTGACTACTGACAAACAGTGATGCTTAAATCAACCAAAAAGAACTTAACCTTTTCAATGATTAGATCTGAATTCGTTCTCAAAAGCCAATATTTTTGTTCTTAGTGAAAGCTCGATTCCGCTCATAAATTAATTAATCAAGTGATTCAGGTCAAACCACGCAAAAATTCTCATACATGATTCTTTAGCACCACACAAATCAACAACCATGAATTTGGAAATTGATATCCCAGAGGTTCCAGAACACCAACACTGTAACTTGAAAAACTCATACGAAGGCATATCTTATATTAAATAAAAAAGCAACAACCACACCACCAGAACGACAAGCAGTAGACAAATCATAGTTTAACAAAGCAGGTCTAGTGCCACACGATACTCAAATCTAATAAAACGCCATAGAGAATGTAAAGTCCAAAATCAATGGAAATGAGTAAAATATAGTGCAGAAAAATGAATGGGAAATTACCTTCAAGGGTCCAACCGTAGCGAGAGACGGAGAGCATGGAGTTGAGCAATGCGGAAGCAGTGACGGTGTGATACGGAAGCAGCGATTCTACACAGAAGCTCATCTCCACAGGTGATCTTTTGCAACAAAAACACATGGTTATTATAGCTCAGACATCTACATCCATGCATACGAATACGACAAAGGGTTTCACACAATTCATAGAGAGGGTTTATGTATTTAGCGCGGACCTGAAAATGCGATGTGCGAGAGGGTTTTGTTTGGGGATGCGAAATTGTGAGCACGTGGGTCTCGTTCTAACTCCAGCGCCAGCGGTGAGCCTCGCTGCTGCGGCGGTTCGAGACGAGGCGGAGCGAAGGACGGACCGGACAGCTGTAGCGGCGGCGGCGGATGACATGGCTTTGGGTTGGACAGCGACTATGAGGGGCTTCGTTTTGTTTTGAGGGTTTTGCGTTTTCGTCTTGGGGGGTTTTAGAACTAGAAGTCCCACGAATGCGTATTTCGGTTCTGTAAGATCCTCAGTTTAAACAACTTTAAAGGATATTGCAAAATTCTTTATAATATATCAAATTTATAATCTCATCAACCTCATCTTAACACATTATCCATTTTATAATAATAAAAATTTATACTTGCAGGTTATTTTATTAAAAATTTATGCTTAAAGTTATTTATCAAATCATCATCACTTGAATATTATTATTATTATTATTTTATTATTGTTTAAATTTAAAGTTTAAAATAAGAAGTATTCTATTCTTAACTAATGCAAGGGATACAAATCAAATAATGTTAAGCTGTTAAATTGTATATTGATGATATTGAAATACTATAAGTTGGTAGATTAATACAAATGTGACAAGTGATCGTAATTTTTTTTTTAATTAAGACGGTTTTGAGTGCGTTTTAGTCTTTTGGTCATAATTTCATTACGAGTGTCGGAATTGTACATAAGATCCAAATTCAAAAAGTTCTTTTCGACACGCACAGCGTGGCTACAAGCTACAATTGGTGTGTGTCATTTTCGACTTCAAACTATGCTATTTTTTTCTTTCGAATTCATATTTTTAGTTATTCTTTGGTATTTTTGGTAATATTTTATTTGTCCTTTAAAAAGTGATTTTGAACTTGATTTTAGTCAGATTTTTGATAGATGACTTATTTTATTTTGTATTTCATTTTGGCATGATTTTCTAGATTTTGCTAATTTTAGTAAAATTTCAATATAGACAATATTTGATTATATAATCAGGCTTGTAAACTGACTTTAGACATTGCTTGATTTAATAACATTTAGTTGAATTTTAGAGTTGTTTTTTCTAAATTTTGAGCGAATTTATTCTATTCTTTCCTATGAATCATCTTTTAGAACTAGCCTGTAAAATAATCATTATTTTATCCGGCGTCATTAATCGTGTAGACTATAAAACACACTATCCACATTAAATGGTGAAATTAAAATCTATAAAATTAAAATTTTAAAATTAATCATTCAAATCAAATAATATCGTATAACTACTTTACTAAATGTGCTTTACAGATGAACTTGAGAATATAATTTTTACATCATGAATTATTAGTAGAAATAAATTTTTGTCTTTTGTAATATTAAAATTATTTTAATTATAGAAATGATAGTTGCAATCATCAGTGTATAAATATCACACAATGATTTTGAAAAAATAAATAAATATAAGATTCACATAAAAAAAAATTAATTTTTTAATAATAAATCTCGATCTTTCTTTTAAAATGACTATACGACACTTTAATAGTACATGTAGTATTATTATTCTAATTATATTCTCAACTAGTCTTCTCGAAGTAGGAGCTTGAAGAAATCTTCTACTTTCACCTGATTTCCCACTTTCAAGACTCAAAAGTGGAAACAATTAATGCTCTTCAGTCATAAGCTCAATCAATATGAGCTTTGTCAAATTATGAAATCTCATTTTTTTACATACAAATCAAGAACAGCATGGTTCCCCTTTGATGTCAGAAACAAACAAACATGTGATTACTTTCTTGCCTTGCTCTTACTTCGGCTCATCTTTACAAGTGCACCAAGTAGCAGAGGTATGCAAATTCCCTGTGACATATCCACTCTTTGTCCTCTAGAGACCTCAGATTGTGCATCCCTTTTAGCTATCTTTTCCCTCTCTTCCAAACCTCCGATTGAGTTTTGGAAATAGAATCCTCCTTTTTCACCTGTTCTAAGTCCGATTAGCCGCCCCAGCGTCACGCTATGATCTTGAAAGAAGGATGCTGTCGACTGTTTGATCTCACAGTAGAAGCATAATCATAAGCATAAGGGTATCTCAGAAATCAACATCATTCATACATTTTGCATAATCACTTCTTATCAGTGATGTTTTAATTGCTTTCACTATATATAGAGGCAACTCAGCTCTGGCAATGAGAAGAAAATGCAAGGTTCTCTCCAATTGTCTGTCTGTCGGTCTCTTCTAGTGAATTGGTTTGGTTGAAGATTCATTTATAACTTTCAGCAGAAAACTTACATTAGTTTGGAGCAGAATTTAGAAAATTCTTTCATCAAATGGTTATTTGGAACTGTGTTTGGACGCATCATGGCATGTTTGTAAAGTAGAATCTTCAAATATAGGAGAAGAAGCAAAATTTCTTAAGTGTTTCTTGTTGAAAAATCGATGGACAATAACTTGGAAGGTCAAACTGACATTTAGAAGTAAAAATTTCACTTGAATGAGAGTTGAGTGAATTTTCTGCCAAACACACTGACACAAAATTGAATCAAAATTTAATTGAACCAACCAAGTTTGCTCAAGTGAGGTTCAAGCTAACCATCTGCTTTAAACTCATAAAGCTCATATTGCAAATTTGCTCAAGTTAGACTGGAGCAAAGCTTGAAATTGTCTTTGGATAAAGCAAAGCTCAATATTGAAAGGAGGACAATCTGGTATACATCATGTTATTCATGTATCAACCAAGAAAAGGATAATGTCAGTTTAGTTACCTCAGTATCAAGGTTAGAGGATGAGAATGAAGAGAAACTGGCCGATTGCATGTGCGAAGAGTGGGGCTCAACTCCAGCAGCCGGTAAGCTCTCCACTACTCTAAGTCTATTCACAGTCCCAAGCCCGAGCGGCCATCCAGTGGGTATCTCATGCTCCTAAAAAGAGTGGTGATCAGTTAGTTACTTCATAGATTCAGAACAATCTTGAAAAACAATTTGGTAAGAAAAAAATCAGCAGTTCAGATATTGGTCAAAGGAATTGCATCTCTAACTTTTAAGAATAGTTGTCAAATAGGAAGTCTAATCTTTGATACTGATTTGTTCACAAATAAGAAGTCTCCTCCTTTCTTTCGAGAGCAAAACCCAAAAGAAGTCGGTGGTTGGTGCTGAAATCAAACCCTCACACTGCTACTCACATCATGCCATTGAATTTTCAAAAAAAAGTCCCAGAAAAAATAGTTAAACTTCTTCTGATAACCCCAGAATTTAGCCAAAGAATACAGTATCTTCTAATAACCCCAGAATACTATGAGACCAATCAATCCAATTAAAGGATGATTAGGTCGCATAATGTGGAAAGAATCATTAATTTGCAGTGCTCGGCCAACAAAGAGAAAGCAAATCTGCTAATTATATATATATATATATATAGTATGTAAAAGGCGATAAAGAGAGAGTAAAGAAAAGCGAACTGATCAGAGGGTTAAAGTGCAGATATGATTGCTTTTGGGTGGTCAATACCATACCTTTTGAGATGGTCCTTTCTGTTGATTATATTGATGAAAAGTTCTATAATTTTCCACTCTGTCTCTCTATAAAATATAAAAAAGAAAGAAAGAAGAAGAAGAAGAAGAAGAAGAAATCTGCACATAGATCCTATGGAAGCGATAATTCTCTCAAGTAAATATACATGCTGGTTTGAGATTTGGGCTGCAGGCATGCTAGCAATTTCAGCCATTACAATTTCTCTGCATATATTTAATCTAAAAGTAATTCTTTGTCCCCACAATTTGCAAATGCATCAAAACCCTCAAACCTTTTTCTTGGTTATTTGACAAAAAGAGATATTGGGGTTGCTTTGTTTTATTTACCAACAGAAAGGATGATTGAGCAATTTGATTTCACTCGATCACTATCTGAGCAGACTAAACCCCCAATAACATTAAGAATTCACTATTATCTGCATAAATCAGTTGTACTTCCCTGATAAAAGGACAAGAGAGCAGCCTTTCACTCAGAAGACAATCCAACAGTGTTCGACAAAATTAAGTAAAGTTAGAAAAAACGAGAGGAACAAAGCTTCTGCTTCCGATCCAGTCAATCCAATCCCAACAATGAAAATCAAATGTGTAGAGTAATACCCAGAAGAGAAAAGGTAACAAATCCTGAAGGAACAGATCTTTCATTCGCCATAAAAAAAAAAGAAAAAAAAAAGAAGAAGAAGCGAAAAACAGAAAGAATTCAAGAAAGCCACCAAATTTAGCTTTTCTTAAGCATAAAAGAGTACCAAGAATGAACATTACCTCTACGACCATGGCGTTAATGGCTTGCAGGAGAAAGAAGTGAGTAAAATTGATGATCAAGGAGAACCCACAAAGAGAAAGACCATGTTTTGGAGAATCATATTGAAGAAATTAGGAGTCTTTCATGTTCTTCCTCAAGCAGGGCACGGTTTTTATGAGCTTGGGTCCCACCGTGATGTTTAGCCTTAAATATCGTCGAGAAATTCTGATAAGTACTAGTGTTCAGACAAACTAACAACGTTTTAACCGTTAATTTACCGCCATATTTCAAATCATATTAGGGGCACCAGATTGATGGCTCTCAAATGAATGATCTTTATTGAAAAAGCTCTCAGGATTAGATTTTGGGGCATTCAGAACAGTGTAGAGCCAAATAGGTGGGATCGGATAGATCAATAAGAGAGGGAGTATTTATTAGAAAACATGAAGGGTGATGGGACTTTCCAGCTGTCCCTCGTACATCTATCTAACTTATTAGTGACTGTTGAGGTTTAATTAAACTTTGTTTCTAAGGTTTGATTAAACTGTGACATGGGCACAGCATGTTGTTGCGCCTGAAATAATTTAAGCGTGTAATGTATCAAATTGTATGGTCACTGATCTTGACTTTGAAACGTACAATGTTTTCTTTCTTCAAGGGAGTGTATCTGGTTAATTTATGAATAACATGTACTAAACAAGACATGAAATCTAAGAAAATGGGTACCTGATTTTTGAGCACCTATTGCTCATCTGTGCCGCGTCATTCAACTTCCCAATAAATCATTCAGTTCCATCTAAAAGAACTGTTAAGACTGGTTTGGAGAGTGAAATGATATGAGAGTTCTGTGAATAATGATAAGATAATTTTTGTGAGTAATAATGAGATAGTTGGAATTAAGCATTTTTTAGATTTTAAAAAATAAGGAAAAAGGACTCCATATAAAATTATTGTTATTTTACATGCTTTTCAAAGACGAAAAAAAATCCTAACAATATGTAGCTGCTTGGGGGTATGCGAGCGGCGCCTCCATCTCCCCTCCTTCCTTCTCATTTACTCTCCCCTCCCTTCCATCCTCTTCCCTGTCGCTGTTTCTCCTTTGCGCTGCTGCTTTTTTCTCTGTCTTTTTCCTGTTTCAGCACCCAGCCATGGTGGATAGCCTGTTGGCTTTCGGTGGTCTACCACCAACATGCGACCCACCAGAGGTCTTTACAGGCACCAATCCTCCTACCGTTTGAAATTCCATCTAGAAGGGACGGCGTTTGCCCCGCATGCGCGGGTCGCCGATACCACGTGGCCATCCTCTTGCCGCATATGGAGAGGCCTTTCATTATCACGTGCGGTGGCATTGGGCTCAGGGATCTCAGTCGAGTATGGGTCGACAGTCCAAATTCACCCAGGCAGCACGTGTCCGCCATGCACCACCCTCGACTGATCGCTGTGCCTGTTTTGCCCAAGCCAGATTCTGTTGATCTGGACTTCGATTTTGTTCTTTGTATTGTTGTTTTTTCTTAATTTTCTGTTTTTGTTGTTTTGTTTATGTTAATAAATAGGAATAAGACTGTTCCTTGCTTAGCTCCATTTTTTCTTTTGGAGGATAATAATTGTTTCTTTGCATTCTCTTTTGGAGAATAGAGGTGATAGTTTTCTTATATTATTTAATAATGTAGAAAAAAAATCATATTTTAATAATCAGATCATGTCAGTCTCCTTCAGTAGATTGTAATTTTATTTAAGGAACTGTAGTCGTCTTTAAAATGTGAAAAAGTCACAATTCAATGGAATCGAGGATGTAAAGATAGGAAAAGTTTGGTTATAACATGCAAACTTTCTGACATTCATTTTCCTAGACTCAGCCACAGCCAAAGATCAAGGATTGAGATCCAATTTTATGTGGTTTGATCGATGAGAAAGCATTTTGTCTCCATCGCACTCTCTAATCATTCAGTCGTCGTAATTGAAACCGAGGCTGACTAATTGAAGACACTACAAACCCAATGAAAATGGTGGCCAACTACCTATCTCACCTCACAACGTCATGATAGGAAATGCGTGGAGAGGGAGAGGAGCTGACGTGGATGACACCTCATTCATTGAGCAGGAGACTGAGACGTTGGAGAAAAAGGGTGGAACTGAGTCACAGCAATCATTGCTTTCTACTAAGGCTTAGTTGATAAAGGTTTCTCCCCCCAATAAAGAGAGACAGTACGCATAAACACAAAGTGAGATTGGTTGGACAAGTGAAACGTGCCTTTCACCACGTGGCAATTAATTACGTTGAACACAGAAAAGTATGGTTTTGGTCGCTACCTATCCTCCTAGTCCTCTCCTACGGATGCCGACACCTCCCCACTTCTTCTATCCCTACCGACACGGCACCTCCAAAATGGTCAAAAGACTCAACATAAATTGAAAAAATTTGGGTGCAATCGGTGCGCGCATACACTCACAATAATATTTATATTATTTATATTATTAATATATATATATGTGAAAATAAAGAATTTTCATATGATAATATGAAAATAATGATATTAATATGCAGGTCAGTTTATAAATTTGCTTGTAATTAACAAAATCCATAAATTAAATAATTAAATAATATTTATTATGTTTAACCAGCCATTTTATTACACTTGAAAAGAATAAATGAATAATAATTTAAAAGACAATAATTAACCTCAAAGGATAATTGACAACACATCCTAGCTCGAAAAAGTTGGGCCTGAAGCCTGAAACCTGAAGCCTGTGATCTAAATCTAGATGACATGTGTCTGAACTCGACTAGAAATACCGAAATCAGAGACAACCTGAATCACTGGCTACCCTGAATATAGAAGAAGAAAGTAAACCGGTTTCGAGGATACACTAATATCAGGAACGATAATGCATTTATTAGCATATCTTGTAGATTCATCTCACATCATAATCATTCCCGCATTTATAAACAATCGGACAATTGTCGATCTACAGATTTCCCTTATTAAATGCACAAATGCTATAAACACGCATCATTAATTACTAGATTGGATGAGAATAGGGCCGCATTTAATGTTCCTCTTCAAAAGGATCTGATTGAGCATTGATTGGGAAAAATTCCAATTAATACGATGAGACAGGCAGGATCAGATCAGATTTTTCTTCCCAAAGATGACGATCGAGTGATGTCCGTACTAATAGATCTTTTATCTTAAAACCGCCTCTCAGGAAAAACACAGACAGCTATAAATAAGACTGAACCGAAGTTAAAACGAGGTACATTCTGACATTTCTTTCAACAAATTTCTCTCATCATATTCTCTTTCGCTAACTTGATCATCGGAGTGGTCCTGGACCCCGATCATCCTTATTCGTATGTTTGCAGGTTTCAGTCTATCGGGAACTGATAAATTAGGCTGCAAAATACGTACTTAACAGTGGTGCCGTCTGTGGGATCTTAGTTTGATAAGTGTACTTTTTGCATGTATACCATACCACTATCCCAGACGACCGAACACAATCAACATTTAGATTCGGCCATGGAAGAGAAACTAGAAGCGTTGGAAGAAATTGTAAGGAAGCTGAGAGAGGAGAACGCCGCCCTTCGGCAATCCCGTGAAGAAGTATCGGCCTGTGCCGAAGTCAACCCTGAGGAGAACGTGAGCTCCCTACATCCAGAGGAAAACGAGGCCTCCAAAGGAGAAAGACGCCAAATGCACACCGAGTTAAAAGAGTTAGGAGACAAGTATGCTGAAATGGAGAAATTAATCAATCCGGCTAAGGGGCACGTTTCTTCGCAAGGGAGCATAGGGACACCCTACAGTGCAAACGTCCTGGCCGTCCCTCTCCTGTCCAAATTCAAAGTCTCGCACGTGGAGCTGTATGATGGATCTTAGGATCCCGTGGAGCACCTGGAAGCCTTCAAAGCACACGTTAGTCTGCATGGCTATCCCGGTGAAATAGCATGTCGAGCGTTCCCTCTCACACTGAAGGGAATGGCTAGGACATGATTTGAAACCATTCCTCCGGGATCAATCAACAGTTTCGAAACATTAGCCCGACTCTTCACCACCCAAGTTATGGCCAGTAGGAAAAGAAGGCGCCCTGCGGCGTACCTACTGACTGTCAAACAAGGAGAGAGAGAACCTGAAAGGGTACATGACCAGGTTTAACAAAGAAAGAATGACGATCGACAACCAGAACGAAAATATCACCCTAGCAGCTCTCCTGAGTGGCATATGGCCCAGGAGCCCCTTTATGGCGAAGATAGCTCATAAAACTCCCACAACTTTGAACGGATTTGTGGATCAAGCTGACGAATTCATCAACACTGAAGATACGCTTGAAGCCCTGGTAGCCCTACGACGAGGAGAACTCCGGCAGCATGACCGAACAACGACCAATACCGTAGAAAGTTCCAACCAACATCGAATCAGGAGGAAGCTTCTAGATGAAACAAGAAGAAGAGGCCCTCCACGGGAACACAGACTATCACCATGGCCCCAATCCAATTTGGCAGTGGAAAGCCAGAACCGATTTGAATCGAGACGGGAATCCATTAGAAGAAAGAGAGGAAGTATGTACTGTGAATATCACAAGACCATGGGCCATAATACGGAAAACTGCCGGGCCCTGAAGAATAGATAGAGAGATGAATAGCCAAGCAGCCGAAGAGAAAAGACCCGATCGAGGTCCCCCCTCCTTCGGGAACAAGAGTTAAGCCGACACCGAAACGAACTCACATCTAACCACCTGCCAGGTAAGATCAGAACCATCATTGAAGGACCATCTCGATGAGGAACTACATCTTCCTCTCAAAGAGCGCATGCACGAAGAGTCAGGTATGAAGAAATTTATGCACTGGGAAGAACACCGAGACAAGGAGACTCGGGCCTTAAGGAAGATTCAATCGTTTTCAGCGAACAGCATGAAAAGGGCATCGCCTTTCCACACGATGATGCATTAGTAATATCAGTGTTAGTGGCCAATTTCACAGTCAATAGGATATTGATTGACAACGGAAGTTTGGTCGATATCTTATTTTGGGAGGCCTTTATACAAATGGGAATCGATCCTAACCAAATTCGGCACATGAAAGCCCCCCTTAAAGGATTTACAGGGAAGCAATACACCCCGAAGACGTCATAACACTTCCAATCTTGATGGGCTCCGCACCTAGAACTATGTCAGTCATGACCGAATTCCTGATATTGAAAGCCTCCTCCTCATACAATGCTATCTTAGAGAGGCCAACTCCAAATAATCTGAAGGCAATCACTTCTACTTACTACCTCGAGATAAAATTTCCGACTGATAGAGGAATATGTGAGGTTAGAGGAGAAGAAATCACCTCCAGGGAATGCTACGCTCGAGAATTGAAACACAAAGTCAATTCTGTAGCTACGATCTCCCTCGGATGCAAGAACGCCGAACTCCCGCCTGCTCCTCCCTGAGCAGTTTGGGACGATGAAATCAGGGACGAAAGAACACTACATCAAGCAGAACCCAACGAACCTCTGGAACTGGTTCCAGTCCATCAAAACAACCCGAATCAGATGGTGCGAGTGGGAACTAGAATGGATCTTGGAATAAACACAAAACTCAAGAATCTCCTCATCGAGTATAAAGACGTATTCGCTTGGACGCACGCTGACATGCTCGAAATCTACAAGTCCATAATAGAACACCGGTTATGTGTCAATTCGGCAATTCGGACAGTTAAACAAAAGAGAAGAAGCTTGTGTGCCGAGAAGTATGCTGCCATAGCATAAGAAATTGACAGACTCTTAGCCGCCAGATTCATCGGCAAAGTTCACTACTCGGAATGGTTGTCTAATGTTGTATTGGCAAAAAAGACGAGTGGGAAATGGAAAATGTGCGTAGACTTCACCGATTTGAACAAAACTTGCCCTAAAGATAGCTTCCCTCTGCCACGCATCGACCTCATTGTAGATTCAATCGCGGGGCACTCTCTCCTCAGTTTTATGGACACATATTCAGGTTATAATCAAATCAAAATGAGTACGGACGATGAGGAGAAAACATCATTCATTACAGATCGAGGAATCTATTGCTATACCGCCATGCCCTTTGGGCTCAAGAATGCAGGGGCGAATTACCAACGGTTAGTTAATTGTATGTTCAAAGACCAAATCGGAAGAAACATGGAGGTCTACGTCGATTACTTCCTAGTCAAGAGCCGCTGCCTTGATTACCATTTGGTGGATCTAAGAGAGGCCTTTTCCATTCTGCGACACTACCAAATGAAACTCAATCCAGTCAAATGCACCTTTGGGGTTGAATGTGGGAAATTTTTAGGTTACATGATCTTCGAACGGGGAATTGAAGCCAACCCTGAGAAAATACAAGCTATCCTCGGAGTGGTTTCTCCAAGGAACTTGTAGGAAGTTCAACGGTTGGCTGGACGAGTCGCCGCCCTCAGCCGGTTCATAGCAAGGTCAATAGTTCGATACCTCCCCTTTTTTCAGGTCCTCCGAAAAGCACACGAGTGGGACACATCGTGTAAGCGAGCCTTCGAACAACTAAACGACTATCTGACAAGCCCTCCACTACTTAGCCAGATAGCTCCTGGAGAAACTTTTGTGGCCTACTTAGCAGTCTTACCTCATGCGACGCCTGCAGTCCTAGTAAGGGAAACTGATCAAGGACAGAGGCCTGTCTGCTACATTAGTAGAGCTTTTCCAGGAGCAGAAGCCAGGTACCTTCGAATGGAGATGATGGTATTCGCCCTACTGACAGAGGCACGCCGACTTCGTCCTTACTTCCAAGCTCACACTATAAAAGTGATGACCGATCAGTCCCTCGAAACTATTCTTCAGAAGCCTGATACCTCTGGATGATTGGCCAAATGGGAAATCGAGCTAAACAAGTTTGATTTAATGTTCCAACCAAGGACAGCAATGAAGGCACAAGTTCTGGCGGATTTCATAGTAGAATACGCGGGGTTCCTGGAAGAGATCCCCAGCAAACCCTAGGAACAGCCATGGCAGCTGTATGTTGATGGGTCGTCATGTCAAGCTGGGGGCGAAGCAGGGGTATATATCATCATTAACCAAGGCTCCCAGCATAACTACATTATAGGCTTGATTTTTAGAGTAACCAACAATAAAACAGAATACGAAGCCCTTATAGCTGGAATGACAATCACCCAGATCCTTGGGGCGACAAAACTGGAAGCCCGAACTGATTCTCAAACAGTATTTAACCAAGTACTCAATCAATAT
This sequence comes from Platycarya strobilacea, assembly GCA_036898215.1. Taxonomy (NCBI): domain Eukaryota; kingdom Viridiplantae; phylum Streptophyta; class Magnoliopsida; order Fagales; family Juglandaceae; genus Platycarya; species Platycarya strobilacea. The sequence goes on from CM072548.1 coordinate 7,116,548, forward strand.
ATCACAAAGAGTGAAAAACTAAAAAAATATCTGGAGCAAGTATGCATCGAAAAAGATTGATTCAAATACTTCCGTCTGCTGCAAATTTCAAGAAACGAAAATCATTAGGCAGATCGATTGGCAAAAATAGTTTCAGGAAAGGACGAGCACCCGCCCCAGAGAACACAGAGATCAAGACAATAGATACGCCCTCCATCGACAGCAAAGTTAGATTTATAGCAGCTGCAAATCCCGACTGGGCAATTGACATTATCGAATATCTTCGGACAAGCACGTTACCCCTTAACCCAGATCAAGCAAGCAAAATAAAGAATAGATCAGCCAGGTTCACTCTGATTGACGGATCGTTATACAGGAAGGGTTTCTCCGAATTATTAGTCAGACGTGTGACGAAAGAAAGAGAACAGTATATACTCACCGAAATCTATGAAGGAATTTACGGGGCTCACACGGGGGCTAAGACACTAGCTGCCCGCATAGGGTATTACTGGCCATGTTCGCTCCAAGAAGCGAAAGAGTTCATTAAGAAATGTCCGAAATGTCAAGAGTATAGCCCGATATTACATTCTCCGTCGGAGGAACTCGCCTCGATAACATCCCCCTAGCCTTTTGATCAATGGGGGTTAGATCTTATAGGACCATTCCCAGTCGGGAGGGGCGAAACTAAGTTCATTGTGGTAGCAGTGGATTATTTCATGAAGTGGGTAGAAGCCGAAACTCTCGCCAACATCACCTCTCAAGCCATCACAAAATTCTTATGGAAATCGATTGTTTACCGATTCGGGATACCTCAAAGTTTCATATTCGACAATGAAAAACAGTTCGATTGCAATCATTATCGAGAGTGATGCTTTGAGCTGAAAATCAAAGTGAAATACTCTTCACCTGGCTACCCACAAACTAATGGACAAGCCAAGACGACCAACAAAACGATAATCAATATACTAAAGAAAAGACTCAAAATACACAAAGGGTCATGGGCCGATGAGTTACCAGGAGTCCTTTGGGTATATTGCACAACAGTCCGAACTCCCATGGGCAAAACACTGTTCGCCCTTAAGTGTTTCGCCCTTACATATGGCTGCGAGGTAATAATTCCCGTCGAAATCGGGATACCTACACTGTGAGTTCAACACTACGATACAGCTACTAATGATGCTAAAATTATGGAACGATTAGATTTCTTAGAAGAAAGAAGAGAAGAAGCCTTCATCCAAGTTGCCAACAACAAACGCAAGACAGAACAATACTTCAATAAAAGAGTAAAACCGCGCAACTTCAGAGTCGGAGACTTAGTACTAAGACAAACGGACGTTACAATACCAGCGCAAGGAAAACTGGGACTGAAATGGGAAGGGCCCTACATGGTAACAGCAACTAATAAACTCGAATCTTACCGACTCAGGGACAGCTCCGGGACCGACCGACCACACCCCTGGAATAGTGAGTGGCTTAAGAGGTATTATGCATAACGTTTTTCGATGTATTTTACTTCTTGAAATTATAAAAAGCCCGTTGTTATTAATATCCAATACATTATAAGTTATATGTAATTCTCATCTCGAATCCCGTGGGGTCGGTCAACCCACCCACGCGAAGTAACTCTCGAATCCTGCGGGGTCGGTCAAACCACCCACGCGAAGTAACTCTTAAAATTCCGCGGGGTCAGTCAAACCACTCACGTGAAGTAACTCTCGAATCCTGCGGGGTCGGTCAAATCACCCACGTGAAGTAACGCTTTAAGTCGAAGTCCAGCGGGGTCGGTCAACCCACCCACGCGAAATAAATACTCGAAATCCTGCGGGGTCGGTTAAGCCACCCACACAAAGTAACTTGCAACTCTCGAGTCCCGACCTTAAACACGCGGTATGCTCGAAAAAAATTTTTTTGCTTAAGTTTTCACTTAACCAAAAAATTTCACGGGGTATAGAGCGAACAAAGCATCTAAAGAGAAGCTAATGTCTTGAATGTTATATATTCAGTTACAGTATCAATAAAAAATTTAAAAAAAAAATACAAGAAGAAGTCGACACGGTAACAAGATTAAGTCTCAGGAGGGGGAGGAGGAGGATTCAAGTCATCGAAAGGCGGGTAGCTGCGCTTTCCGATCTTCTTTACAAACTTTTTCGCAACCCGGTTCGGACGAAGAGACTTCGGATCTATGTTGTGGGAGTTGAGCTGAGGGTTTACCAAAAGCTGGGCTCCTATCCGACGGAGACCTTCAGCATAACCGTAGCCCCAGGCTAAGTTGCGAATGACCACCACTCGAGATATCTGCTGCTCAAAGTCAGCTATTTTTGAATGGGCCTCCTCTAAATCATGACGAGTCTCCTCCAGCTCGGTCTCTTGAGCAGCCTGGATTCGTTCAGACCTTGTCAACTCCTCCTCTAAAGTCTATCGGGCGCGTTTTGAGCTAGCCAATTCCTCTTCCCGAGCAACCCGAGCGCGCTCGAAAATAGCCAGCTCTTCTTCCCTCAATGAAAGAATTTGGGCAGAGTCAGCTAGTTCCGCCGTCCAAGTAGTCAACTCAGATTGAAGAAGAATCTTGTCCTGCTCGGTGGCCAATCTGGCATCTACAAGGCGGGCATTCCTTCGATGAGCTATCGCCAGTGAATCCCGGGTCGCCTCCAATTCGACTCGAAGAGAAGCATTGGCTTTCTCTAGCCTGCTCTTGTCAGCCCCTAACTCTTCGACCGTCTTGATCAAACCCCTGCAGGTTTTTTGCAATAATTCGAGCTGATCTCTCGCCTGCTGCAACTTATAAAGTCCAAACTTACAGACAGTTCTGAGCTCATTATTGAATTCAGCAAGCTCTGCCAACTTAGAACCCACAGCCTGGGATATTTCCTTGACAACCTGAACACAAGGAAAAGAAATTATCAGCTCGGAACTAAAAGACTACATAAATCTGACAAAACCTACGAGTCGAACCTGTGTCAGCAGAGGTTCCAGCATTTTAACCACTCGCTCGGAAGCATCTACTTTGGCTTACTCAAAATGCGAGGGACGCTCTGAAATAGTTTCACTGGCTTGATCTCCTCATTCCGACTCTGACTCGAAAAAAGGACCAAGCACTGCAACCCCACTCCAGAACCGAAAAGGGGACAAAGGTCGGGTAGGAATTTCCAAGCCCGGAGACTCTTGTCTGCCATCGAACCGAGTCCCTGAAGTCAACCCCCTCTCAAAAGTAGGGAGTGGACCTTCAGGGGATTCATCAAGCTCGACGAAAGGTTGCCCACCTTCATTCGAGGTCTCTCCGTGTGTCCTTTCCACGGGAATGTCAGTCTCACCCGACTCATCAGACTTGACCCCTCTTTGGCATCCTCTGTTTTCGCCTTGCTCCTGTCCTTCTTGCAGGCTGACTCTTCCTTGATCGTCCCCAGAGTCGGATTCATCCTCAACTTCATCCTCGCCCTCGGAAGCATCAGAGTGGTGCTCGGAAGAAGAATGAGGGGGAGTAGGCATTTGGTTTGCCCTGGCAACTTGCTCTTTCGACTCCTGGCGAAAAACTTGCGCGAAAGGCATGGCACCAGCAGAAAGGTCGGTAGCACGATCCAGAGCCTCTTGGAAGGCCCAGTCGATGTCCTCCCCATCCGATGACTCAACCCCTGCTGCGTCGGTTGCTTCTATTTGGGCTTCGAGGACAACCCTCCTAGCCTCAAACCTTATCCGCTCAGTCTCCAAAAAGTGGAGCCCTTCCGAAGATGTCGACAAGGTGGCCTGCGCAGGACTACGAATCGGGAAATCTGTAGGGGGAATACACTCACCCTGATCTTCGATACTTCGCCGTGATGACTTTTTGTATGTCTCTCCTTCTGAGCTTCCCGATCAGAGGCCCGCTTGCGAGAAGAAGTAGGGGGCTCCTCAGGAATGTTGAAGAAGTTTTGACCCTCAGCATAAGATCGGTCCAGTCGGGTCAAGAACTCTTCAATATTTTCCTTGGTCAAAAGGGCATCGGACCACAGCTGGTCGGGATCTTCTGCCCCCAGGAAAGGACGACCTTCACCCTCTCGATTTCCTGGGCTGTGAGAGTAATCTCCATATGCGTCAGGGAAGGGAGAAAGCCCCAATCTTTTTGGACTGGGAATTCATTCCCCTCTCCCTCTGAGAATTCCCAATCCCTGCCTGAGACAAAGAAAAATTTCTTATGATAGTCTTGGGCACTCGAATCCCTCTCCTCCATTCGAATCAGTCGACATTTCGACTTTATTTAGAAACCAGCAACATTCCCGTCCCGACGAAGGACCCAATATATCGAAAAAAATTCTCGAGCAGTTAGATCAGGGTAGGGATCGTTCCTCCTAAAAAGAATGATCCGAAATGCTACACGGGTGGTCAAAAGAATGTGCCACCTGTTCGGCAAAAGTTGGGCAGGGGCTAAGCCCAAGAAGTGAAGAACTTGTCGGACGGGACTAATGAAGGGGAGGCGGAAACTCTTTGAGAACATAAGGTAGAAAAGGACAACTTTTTGGGCCCTCCCATCGCGTTCACAAGCCCTAACGTTATCCCCTGAAACTTCTAGGGAATGCCGCCAGGAAACGCGATACTTCTTCCTAAGTGCGTCCACATCAGAGGACTGCATGGAAGAAGTCCAGCCATTAGCCGTGAAGAAAGGGCATGGATCAGAGGAAGCCATAGAGACAAAGGTTAGAAAAGATGCAAGGGAAGAAAGAAGAACAGCGGAAGAACGAGGAAGCAGCGAAAAGTGAGTATGAAAATTAAACATAGGAGGAAGCACAGTAATGAGGTTTCTAGATAATTTATACCCAAAAACCGTATTTAAGACGAGCGGGAAACGAAGCGACATCGACACCTTGTATCCAGACGTGATTCGTGCAAACAGTGAGCATGCTCAAGACTGACCAATCAGAGGTAAGAAGCGTGCGCTGAAATGACAGATCTAATAATAACGATCTCACGTGTGTATATCACGAGCTAATCATAGACCAACAGCACAACCAGAAATATCAGCAACGGTTTGAAAATCGGAACGACGAAATAAATAAACTATGAAGGGTATTGAATGCCTGACACGAAATACGAAAAATTGTGACCAGCTTTAATTGATCAGAAATTGAATTGTCCCCATAAGTCCAACCGGTAAATGAAGCAACATACCAATTGGCACCGCCCGGGTGTATTCGACCAAACATTTCCGCTCGAAAAAGAAAGTAGGAAAATAACATCCAGTGCTGAAGAACAATATGAATAAAGAAAGAAGATGACATTATCCCTGAAGCATTTAAATCTCAATCGAAGTGCCTTCAATAAAAATTCGCAGGGTACTGAAAGGATAGTTGGCAACAAATCCAAGCCCGAAAAAGTTGAGCCTGAAGCCTGTGATCTAAACCCGGATGACATGTGTCTGAACTTGACTGGAAATACCGGAATCAGAGACAATCCGAATCACTGGCTACCCCGAATAGAGAAGAAGAAAGTAAACCGGCTTCGAGGATACGCTAATGTCAGGAACGATAGTGCATTTATTAGCATATCTTATGGATCCATCTCACATCATGATCATTCCAGCATTTATAAACAACCGGACAATTGCTGATCTACAGATTTTCCCTCTTAAATGTACAAATGCTATAAACACGCATCATTAATAACTAGATTGGATGAGGATAGAGCCACATTTAATGTTCCTCTTCAAAAAGATTTGATTGAGCATTGATTGGGGAAAAATCCAATTGATACGAAGAGACAGGCAGTATCAGATCAGGTTTTTCTTCTCAAGGATGACGATCGAGTGATGTTCTTACTAATAAATCTTTTATCTCAAAACCGACTCTTAGGAAAAACACAGACACCTATAAATAAGATTGAACCGAAGCCAAAACGAGATACATTCTGACATTTCCTTCAACAAATTTCTCTCACCATATTCTCTTTCGCTAACTTGATTGTCAGAGTGGTTCCGGACCCCGATCATTCTTATTCATACGTTTGCAGGTTTCAGTCGATCGGGAACTGATAAATTAGGCTGCAAAATACGTTCTTAACATAACCATTCTTAATACCAATTTTATTAATTTATATATGAAAATTATAGTCTAATGTGAACAATAATGACAAATGATCTTGTAGTCTCTGTCTTCATGAGTTTCTTATCATTTCCCGTTATTAAAATCGAAGGCGTGTCAATTAAGATATGTCCATTAGATTACATTTAAATTATGTCCGGACTCCAAACTGGCTGTAAACACTAGGCCGGCCACATTCGTTGTCTCCTTCTTTCTTTCTTTCTTCAATGACAGCCAATAACAAAGATTTTTTCGAGTTGTCCTTTATTTATAAAAAACATTATGTGAAATTATTTTTGTATATTTTTTATGCATTTTATTAATATAATTATTTGCATTATTTTTTAATAAAAATGATTATTTTGATCAATTATATTAATTAGTGTAAAAGAAATGCACATTTCTTTGTTTGAAATGGCTGCAAATTCATTGGGCTTGAACCATCCCAATGCATATGGGCCGGTCTATTTTCGGTGTTGTCGGGCCCCACTGAATCTGGGCAATCTATACCAATTATGATGCAGACGTTGTTACGGGCCTCTATCGTTTATTTCAAATCCATTGAACTGTTTGAAGACCCGTGAAGCTCAACCTCGAGACCATTTAGGTTGTGAATGTACTGAATGTACAACATTTAGGTTAGAGATTCTTGTCTTGCTTGCTCAGTTGCTTGTTTGTGTAAAAATGTTGCAACTTAGGTGCGCCCTTGCTAGTAAAGAGGCTCTTCCATCATGGTTAAGGCTCAAGCTCCATTGGCTTGGGCTCCAATTAATGTTTAAGATCAAGGGGCAATTCTTTTAAGGCCTCATTTCAAGATCAATTCAGTTAAATTTAATTCTAAGTTAAATTTAATATCTAAATATTAATTTTTAAATTATTAAACTCATCTTAACTCAAAATTTATTTATACGTGGAATCTATAACTATTTTTATTTATTTATAATTCAACGCTACTTTACACTCGGGACTCATAACCTTCTTTTTCAACTTTCTACAAATACATATAAATTCATTTTAATATCTAAATACATTTAAACTCATTATAGATAAACCCCATAAACTTTTCTTTATTATCTCAATTAATTACTATTTAGAAAATATATAATTCATCTTAACTCAATTCAACATCTAAACAAATCCTAACTTTCTAATTTATATATATATATATATATTAATTTTTATAATTTAATAAGATGATATTAATATCATCTTGTATTGGTCATTTCTCTAAAAAATTATATTGATTTTCCTCTATAAAACTAAAATGATCTAATATATTTGAATATTAGAATTTGTGAATTTTGTGAGAGTAATTTTACTTAGAAACCGATTGCATATAAATGTAAGATGAAATTATCTTGTCTCATTTCGATTTATTTTAACTAACAATATCGATCTCATTACCATTTATAAACTATTTCCATTTCTCGCATCCATCTTAACAAGCTTATTTAATTTACAAAAAAGTTAGATTAAGGCCCAATTTGATTTCAAATTCAGATTAATTTATCTTATTTCATTATTATAATTTTTTAAAATTTATATATTTTTCTAAATTTTTTTATATAAAATATAATAAATAATTTGACATTTTTAAATATTTAAATATTTATTATATTAAAAAATAATATTTCATTTAATTTATCTTAACTTAATTCAACTCATCTCCATATACACATCGTTGATGAAGCAGACATATGATGAAGGGTAATGCTACATACAGTCGTGGAGTTGCAAACAACATGCAGTCGTTTTAGAAAAAAAGTTAACTTTTTTACGTGAATCTTATATATTTTTATTTTTTTTTAAAGTAATTATATGTCGTTTATAATTTCATGACTGCATTTATCATTTATATGAAGATTGACTATAAGTGATGTGGGGGGACAGAAGTAGGTGTGGGTTTGATTATGAGATGGCAACTTTTCCATATATTTGCCATACAAAATCCAGCAAAAGCATCAAAAGTAGCACTTCAGCAATTATATCCCATTACTGTTTTCTGCTACCCCTAATGGAATGTGGACCCAGCAGTCTCATGTCCATACAGACACGTATATTTAATACAATCGTGCTGATCTTGTCGGCGATGGTACGTACTTGGATCTAATTATAATAATGTTATCAGTACTGCGCACTAAATTTTGATTTGTTGTATTTATTTTATAATAAAAATAATTATATAATCTAATATCATATTCTAAGTATTATATTATAATATAATATAATATAATATAATATTATATTATATTATAAAATATAATGTGTTTATCATTTTCCTTTCGTAATATGTTGATCCCGTCATCTTTCCATCGTTGAATTACAGCAATAGTCGGTAATTCTCCCCTCCTGTCACAGCAAAAAAGCACTTTTATATGATTATTTAAATTTATCTTAATTTATTTTTATTTTATTATTATATTTTTATAATTTTTTATACAAAATATAATTTTTTATATAAATTTTTTACATTTTAATACACGTTTTTCAAATTTTAATATATTTTTTTAAAATTTTATAATAATAATAATATTAAAAAATAAATTAAACTTAATTAAATTTATCTTATTGGATAAAAGAAAAATTAATCAATGACTTTTGAATGTGACTTTTATTTATGAAAATATATGGCATCCATCAAAACGGACAAATTGGTAATCCAGAAATAATTTGAAGGCAATTTAAGAGTATTAGTATTGGATATATTAAATAATTCTTTAAAATTAAAAAAAAAAAAGTATAATTTTGATAGATTTATCATATCTTTAAGTCTATAATTCTATATTGAATTTATCATTAAATCTATTAAAATAATAATATAATAATATTTTTGTATAAAAATATATTTAAATATTTTTTCATATTTTGTAATTATACTAATCATATGTATATTAATAATATAACCTCATACTTAAATAATTATTTTTCAACCAAAATTTGAAAAAATATCTTTTAATTCCTTGTTAAAAAATTAATTTCTTTAACCAAAATTTTCAATCAAATAATTGCTTAAATAATTATTTTTCAACTAAATAAAAAAATAAGAAAGAGAGAATGAAAAAAATAAAGTAAGAGAATAAAATATATTAAAATAAATATTTAGCATATGAATAGTGATTCTTCATATATGAATAATTGAGACTTTTTTCTGTAATTTAAAGTTGGACATCTTAAAATTTGATGAGTCCAAAACTTCAATATGAAGATTTTTTAGTACAAATCTATCAAATATAAAATTTATATTTGATGAATTATTTAATATATCAAATATTAGTACTCTAATTCGGCACAATGCCATCAGTAAGCAAGTGTAGAATCATTCGTATGTATACCCACAATGGGTCATTTTCAACATTTATGGTATGTATGCCCACGATGGGTCATTTTCAACATTTATGGTACCATTATCATATATATGAATGTTTCTACACTTGCTTATTAGGGGAAAAAAAAAGAAAAATTCTACAATCGAGATTTTAAATCAGAAATAAGTAGGATTTTTCTCTCTCCCTCTATGTATAATTAGTAAGGTAGATAAAATTTTAAATGTATAATTTTTTTTGAATTAATGAATATGAATCTCATAAAAAATATATATATGTTTTTATAATAAAATTTAGTTTTTGTTATAAAAAAAAAAACTTACGAAATATTTAATGTTTTTAAATATCATTTCTTTTTATTTATTCCTGAGGGTCAATGCCTCAGCTAGTTCCTAGTCCCTACCCAATCCTAGTGCCAGTACTAGGTTGCCAACCATTTACAAGGCCATTGAATTAGCTAGTGGCCGGAAAGGGGAGCGAGGCCGGTGAGTAGCTAAGAAGAATTCGAGAGTAAGAAAATGGGTAGACGATTTGTGCATGGAGTATTTTAGATTGGGTTCTATGGGTACGTAGGATGTCGACAAGTGGGAATCGGGTTTTAAAATACTTTGCTGTAAATGATATCATGCAAAGGAATCAATATCACTTTGAAATTTTAAAACTAGATGACCTAGAAATAAATAAATAAATAAATATATACACACACTCACATAAAAGATCAGGATTTCGCTATATTGGGATAATGGATAAGGATTTAAATTATATTTATCCGGTATAAAATATAGTGTGTTTTCATCATTTTTCTTATCAAATTTTTTTTAATGCAATGATTGAGATCTTTCATGTTTTATATTGAATCGATACTATCAAATTTTAGTGGAGTACTATAGATTTTTTTTTTTTAAAATAAGACCTTATCATATTAAAATTATACCAAGTTGCAGATATAATGGGAGAATGTTTCTAAATGGATATATTCATCATCCAAATACAAGGTATTTTTGGCCAAAACATGGATCATCCTATTAGTATGCCTAAGAGAGTGAACAATAGAAAGACCTCTAAAGTTCTTAAGTAATTGCCATGCATCACATATAAGTAGTCTGGCTGAGCTCCAACTTTCCTCTTGGTTATTAAGGCGGTCAACTATTGTCTTGGCGTCACCTTCTAATATTACATTTGATTGAAATCCTAGTTCTAAGTTAAAAGTGATAGCCCGCGTTGCTGCAACTGCTTTTCCTAGAGCGGGGTCCGGGAATAGATTTCGGGAGGCTTGGAGGGTGCCTAGCATCTGATTTTCAGAGTTCTGAAAGATGACACCTATTCCCACTTTGCAATTTATTTTGTTGATTGCCGCATCCCAGTTTACTTTCATGTAGTCCTTTGGAGGCTTCTGCCAAGCAATGATAGGCTCCGAGGTTGGCTGTGGGCTTTGTTTACTTCTCAGGCCCGCTATATAAACTTCCCGATCCACTAAGCCCATTTGGACCTACTCCATCACTTGCATCGGGAAAATGAAGATTGAGTCAAATACCACTTTGTTTCTCCTATGCCATAGGTGCTTGATGACATATGATGTTTCCGTCGCTATATCCTCCAAACCTGTGGAAAAAATAAGATCAAGAACGTTAGTGAAATCCCCCTCACTATAAGATAATTTTTGGAGTTTCCTGAAACAGTTGCTCCACATGTCTTGTGCACCCGGACACGACCAAAGTGCATGTGTAATAGTTCCTGGGTGTAGTATGCAGATTGGGCATTCCGGGGTATTGATTATTTTCCTTTTTACCAGATTGACTTTCGTAGGTAGAATGTCATTCCTGCTCTCCAGAGTAAAGTTTGGACGGCATGGGGCAGTTCGAGATTCCAGATATTATTTCATATTTTTGAGCTTTAGCTGATTTCAGACGGTTGGCTGGTTTTTGTCATTTATACTACCTTGCAGGTGATAAGTGGACCTCACAATGAATTTACCATTCATCGTGCATCTCCAAGAAAGTTGGTCCGAGTTTCCACACTGACTGATAGGAGTTTGGAGGATAGTTGAAGCTTCCTCTACGCTGAAGATATCCTGAACCAGTTTCTTATTCCATTCTCTTTTATCGGCATTTATGAGGAGAGCTACTTTTGCGTCCTTTGGGAGGTTTATGGGGAGCGTTTGAATCTTATAGGTGGATTGGATGTTCACCCATTTATCATCCCAAATGCTGATTGATTCACCATTACCAATTTTCCATAAGAGACCTTCACATAGGAGTGGTTTAGAGGCCATGATACTTTGCCACACAAAAGAGTCCCCCTTGCTTAAGCATTGTCCTCAAGAATTCCTTTTCTTTATGGTACTTTGCTTGTAGGACTCTGGCTGCCAAAGACATTGGAGATTGCACTAGGCGCTATGCTTGTTTAGCGAGGAGAGCTAGATTGAAGTCGTCGAAATCTCTAAATCTGAGCCCAAGTGGAGTACTATAGATGATCTTATTCCACAACTTTTATTACCACATGCACGAACTTTTAGGATGATGCTAAATTTTTGGGTAGTTGCCCTACTATCAGGGAGAGTATTTGCTAGTCTGGACCAAAAAATTCCAACAGACTTGATGCAGGACATGAAAGACACTAACATGGCAGCTGCAAGATATAATCTCTTATTCAAGAATCCATTCAACTAAATAAGGAAAGACAAGCCTCGCACAAGCTAAATCTCAAGTTGTAGTTGTAGCATTAATATTATTTGTTTCTAAATTTATGTTTTGATTTATGTGTTGATTTGTTTCTTTTTATTTTCTTTATTTCCATTTAGTTAATTACTTTCCTATAGTGAAGTCTGATATAAGGTTAGCTGCTATTGTAACAAAGGGAGATTATTATGTTATTTGAATAAACGTGTGGTACTACCAACTTTTCCACTCAACGTATGACTATTGGGAAGACACAACTATTTCTTTTACTTATCTTTTCCTGTTTTCACAATTATTATTCATCTACACATCTTTATTGTACTGACCACTAGACCGACCCATAATTGAGACCTGTCGATCTCGATCCAAAAATAAAAAAAAATGGGATCGAATATTTTTGGTTTGGTCTCAGTCTAGGGTTTTCCAGATTGAATCGAACCTGATTTGACCGAATATTTAGTATTCTTTATATATTTATATTCTTATTATTTTTATGTATTATTTATATAATATAGAATCTATAGACTATACTTATCACATATTAGTTATAGTATTAGACTATTGGTACTAAGTCTATAGACTATAACTATATATATTTAGTAAATTAGTTTCAATGTATTAATATATTCGCTAATGTATAACTATAATATATAATACTAGTATATATTAATATATTAACATATTATAAGAGTTATAGTGTATAAACTATAAATAATCAAATATAGTATTTGTATCAATGTAGTTATCTATCAAAAAAAAAAGTATTATGTAATATGTATTGGACCGAATGGACAAGACCGAAAAGAATTGGTCTAATCCAGTCTTATGGAGTATTTGGTCCAATCCAAGTTGGGAAAATCCTAGACCTAATAGGTTCAGTTCGGTACATAAAATCCCCTCAAGAGTCAAAAACTGACCGGATTGGACCGAACCGAACTCTCCCCTAGCTACTATATATGCCAATCAAATTTGCCCATTTGGTATGTCCTTTAGTGTAATTGTATTTTTTTTAAAAATATTTCTTTGAATATTTGTAATTATTTTAAAAAATACTAATACACTAATATTATTTTTCTTAACCATTAAGTAATTTTTTAAATAAAATAAAATACATGAACCATCAAATTGAGAGGACAAATTTAGACTGTATAGTATCCTTTTCCTAATTTTACAATAAATATTATAAAATTCATTATATGTGTCTCAGTATGATCTCCGTATTAAAATTCAAATCTAGGTTGAAAGAGAAATAAGGAGATAACTGAATGTAGAGATTAAGATGGGTTCTAATTAAGGTTTATCAATTTGTGCACTTTATATAAAAAGAAAAAAGAAATACGTCTATGGTACTAGTTTATCGTAATCTAATTTTATATTAATGGTTTGAGGAACTTTCAACCCTGCATATAAAGAAAAGTACCATTTTTTAAAACTTAACCAAAATTTAAAATTAAGGAATGTCTAGGGAATGAGATGAGAAGAGAAAATTATGAATAGTAATGAAATAATTTGTGAATGGTAGTTAAATAATTAGTGAATAGTAATGAAATGATTTAGATTAAATTGTTTTATTGAGTTTTGAGAATAAAGAGAAAAAAAAATTGAATAAAAATATTATAAAGTTAAAATATTTTTAAAATATAAAATTTAATATAATTTCTATTTTAAAAGTTGGGAAATGTGTATTATTTTTTGATTTTGTTTAGAAGTTTGAAAAAATTATAATGATTAGATGAAAAAAGGTTTAAAATTTCATGATATTGAAAAGTATTTGGAAAGAAAATTTTGATTAATTAAATAAAATGAGATAAGATGATATAAGTCTCAAATAAAAGAGTAAAAGTAATACAAAGTTTGTTACAATAGAATGATAAAATGAGAAGCGATGTGTGATTTCAAGGGTTTTACAAAGAGTGGTAAAATGTTGAAATTCACCTCCTACATCCGTTTGAATAGAAATTATTTTGGAGTTTAAAAATCATTCTGTGAATGAATTAAAGAGAGTAAAAACATGAATTACATTAGATTTATTTTTTAGTAGAAATAACCAAGTAAACCATGTGAAGTGATTAACAATAGATAGATAGTACTTGAAGTTATTTCTTGAAATAAAAGTGGCCGGACCAATACATTAGCCCACAAAATATCGAAGGATTTAACAAAAGATGTCAAGCCCATGGAAAACGGTAACTGGTGGGCTTTGCCTAAAGGGCATTGAGCACATACAAAGGAGGGGTTGGAGAAATATGGCAAATAGGTTGTGCGCAATATCTTAGCTACGGTTTCAAGAAAGGGATTTCCGAGTCTTCTATGCCATCAATCCAAAAAAGCTTTCTCATCGATATGTGCTGAAGGAGGAAGAGATTGCATGGTGGATGGAAAGTGGTACAAGCCATTATGAGTTGTTCCGCTGGTGAGAAGCTTCCCGGTCTGATTATTTTTTACCAAAAAGTGAGTTGCATGAAATTCAAAGAAGCAATTATTGTCAATACAAAATTGCAAAACAGAGACAAAGTTTTTGTTAATAACAAGAACATGAAGAATATTTTGAAGTTTAAAAGAAGAGTTGAGATTTAAAGATGATTCACCAATATTCTGAATCTGAAGTAGAGTCTCTTTCCTACTAACATTTGTTCGTTTCCACCATAGGGCTTAGATGACTGGTTGAGCTGAGACAAATAATGGGTAATATGATAGGTTGCGGTGTTGTCTGGGTGCCAAGTAAGGTTTGGTATGGCATAATGTCACGGACTTGGAAATTCTTCACACGTCCCGTGCGGCCTTAGGAGGTTTTGTCCCGGACAAAGCTCCCAAGTAAGCCTTCTAAGCGACTCAAGACAAGAGAGAACAACTCTAGAGAGAGAGGGAGAGAGTAGAGAGAGAAGCTCTAGAGAACTTGTTCCTCTTATTGCTTGGTGATTTACACAAATGAGAGCCCCTCTATTTATAGGGAACTCTTGGTACAAAGAATGGCTCGGATTGTGACAAGTGTCACAATCTTAACGATATGGAACATTCTAGATTTCTTCTAAAAGTATAGCTAGGATTGTGACAAGTGTCACAATCTTAAAGAACCATCTTAGGGTTTACTATACAACTTTACAACAATCTACTACATTCTAGAACATCCTACAAGGGACTAGGAGGCTCTAGAAAAATCCAGGTGATGACATTCTCCCCCACCTAGTTTCGCGACGTCCTCGGCGCGGTATCCTCCTGGAACCTTTGGATTTGATCTTCAAACTGCCACAGCGACTCCTTAAGTTCCCAGGTTGTCTCACTTGCGGGCAATCCTTTCTACTTGATCAAGTATTCTTGGCGTGGCTTGTGACCCCTTCGTCTAACTTCCCGATCTGCCAAGATTTCTTCGATTTCTGTATCAAAAGTGGTAGTTATGCCCAATGGAGCCGTTTAGACTCTCCCCGTGTTGGCTCTTCATCATCACCATGATAAGGCTTTAAACAGCTTACATGAAAGACAGGATGAAGCTTGAATTTAGGGGGTAAGTCTAGTTTGTAGGAGACCTTCCCTATTTTCTTGATGATTGGGAATGGTCCTTCGTATCGCCGCACAAGTGCCTTGTGCAGTTTCCTTGTGAACTTGTGTTGGCTTGACAAGATTTTTACCATCACCAAGTCACCGATGCGATACTCCATGTGTCGCCTCTTCTGATCGGCCCACTTCTTCATCTTCTTGGTTGCTTTATCTAAGTAGGAACGAGTCACATCCAGCTGTTCGTTCCAAGATTTGGCAACCTTGAAGGCTGTTGGGCAGTTCCCCTCATAGCTCGTCTCCAACGATTGAGGAGTGAGTGGTTGTTGTCCCATTACAATCTCAAATGGGCTTTTGTTTGTGGACTCACTCCTTTGTAAGTTGTAGGAGAATTGAGCCACATCCAACAGTTTAGCCCAGTCAGATTGATTAGCACTTACAAAGTGCCTCAAGTACAGCTCCAACAAGGCATTCACCCTCTCAGTTTGCCCATCAGTTTGTGGGTGAAAGCTGGTGGAGAAGTGTAGTGCTGACCCCATGAGCTTGAATAGTCCCGACCAGAACTTTCCTGTGAAACGAGGGTCTCGATCACTGATGATGCTTTGTGGTAAGCCCCAGTACTTAACCACATGCTTGAAGAATAACTTGGCTGTCTCCTCAGCTGAACAATCTTTGGAGGCAGCAATGAAAGTGGCATATTTGGAAAACCGATCCACCACAACGATGATGGTGCCACATTCTTCAGACCTGGGGAGAGCCACTATGAAATCCATGCTGACACTCTCCCAAGGACGGGAAGGAGTGGGTAGTGGTTCTAGCAAACCCGCAGGGCTTCGGTTCTCCACCTTGTCTTGTTGGCACACAAGACAAGTCTTCACGAAAAGCTCCACTTCATCTCCCATCTGAGGCCAATAATAGGAGGCTTCCAACAAAGCTTGCGTGCGACGTTGGCCGGGATGTCCAGCCCATAAGGAATCATGGCATTCCTTGATAAGGTTCCTCCGTAGCTTCCCCCACTTCGGAACATATAGTCGCCGCTTGGTGGTGTAGAGTAACCCATCCTCTACCCAAAACCTCTTGGTTTTCCCCTCCTTAGCCAAGTTCACCAAGTTCTTGGCTAGAGGGTCATGCTCCAAGCCTTCACGGATTACCCCTAGTGTCTCTCCTTGTACACTAGCGATGTGGGCAAGCTCACCCTTTCTACTAAGGGCGTCAGCAACGACGTTGGCCTTGCCAGGTTTGTACTCCAAGGTGTAGTCAAATTCTGCCAAAAAGTCTTGCCATCTGGCTTGCTTTGGGCTCAGTTTCTTCTGACTTTGGAAGTAACTGGTGGCAATATTGTCGGTCTTGACCACGAAATGAGAGCCAAGTAAATAGTGTCGCCAAACTCTAAGGCAGTGGATAATGGCCGTCATTTCTTTCTCCTGCATCGTGTATCGCCTTTCGGTGTCGTTGAGCTTGCGGCTTTCATAGGCAATGGGGTGTCCTTCTTGCATAAGAACTCCCCCAATGGCGAAGTCTGAAGCATCCGAGTGCACCTCAAAAGGCTTGGTGCAGTCTGGTAGGGCTAAGACCGGTTCCTCCATGACGGCGGTCTTCAAGTCATCAAAGGCTTCTTGACACTTTGATGTCCACTCCCATTTTCTACCTTTCTTGAGCAAGTCTGTGAGAGGGGATGCCCTCGTAGAGTATCCCTTTATAAATCTTCTATAGTAGTTGACTAACCCAAGAAAAGATCGAAGTTCGGAAACCTTGGTGGGAGGATCCCACTCCTTGATGGCCTGCACTTTCCCCTCCTCCATGCTGAGTTTGCCTCCTTGGATCTTGTGGCCAAGGAAATGGACTCCGTTTAGTGCAAACGAGCACTTCTCCTTCTTAACGTAGAGTTGATTTTCCCTTAAGACGCGGAAAACAACCTTTAAATGCTCTATATGCTCCTCGAGGGTGGAACTATAGATGACGATGTCATCCAGATAGACCACCATGAATTGATCGAGATAGGGGTGGAAGATCTTGTTCATGAGGGTGCAGAAGGTGGCTGGAGTGTTTGTGAGGCCAAAAGGCATCACTAAGAACTCATATGCTCCATATCGAGTCACACAAGTCGTCTTGGATTCGTCTCCTTCTGCGATCCTCACTTGATAGTAACCCGATCTCAAATCAAGTTTGGAGAAGTACTTTGCATGACCTAGTTGATCAAATAAGTCAGCAATCAAAGGAATGGGGTATTTGTTTTTGATGGTTATCTTATTGAGAGCCCGATAGTCGATGCACAGCCGCAAAGACCCATCATGCTTCCTTTGGAACAGCACCGGTGCCCCATATGGTGCCTTGGAGGGTTGAATGAATCCGGCATCAAGCAACTCCTTCAGTTGTCTCCTCAGTTCTTCAAGTTCTGGAGGTGACATGCGATAAGGCGCCTTTGCGGGTGGTTTCGCACCAGGTTCCAGCTCAATCATGTGATCCACCTCTCTCCTAGGTGGTAGTTGCTTGGGCAACTGTGGTGGCATGACATCCTCATAATCCTTGAGGACTTCTTGGATCTCCTTAGGTGGAGGGGACGATATCTTCACTTCACCTTCCTCCAACGAAGCTAAGTAAGACACCTCTCCTTTCTTCCAACCCTTCTTGAATTGCATGGCAGACAAGAGTTGGGTGGTGTTTGGCTTAGACACGGTGGGTATCATGCAAGGACCACCTTCTAAGATACACACCGAATTGTAGTGGGGAAGAGACACTACGTTGAATTGTCTCAGGAACTCCATCCCCAATACGACGTCGAAGTCGTCCATAGGTGCCACGGAAAAGTCAACTTTTCCCTTCCATGTGCCGAGTTGTAGCTCTACGCCATGAGCTACACCATCAAGGGGTCTGGCTTCAGAATTCACCGTCTTCAGCCATCCTTGACCCTTCTTCAGAGGAATGCCTAGCCGTGTGGCTTCTTCCTTCTTGATGAAGTTGTGAGAAGCCCCTGAGTCGACCATGGCATGGGTCTTCTTCCCGTTGACAGTCACCTCGACAAACATCAAGGACCCATCCTTGGTGGTTGGCTTAGTGTTTGCCTTGAGTGAGTTGAGAAGTCGTAAGCACCCCAGGTGCGACTTCTCTTGTACTTCCTTCTCCTCTAGCATGGCATTGAGGGCCTTCCTCTTAGGACAGTCCCTAGCCCAGTGTGGTCCGTCACAAAGGAAGCAAGCATCCTTTGGCTTCTTGTCTTTGGAGTACTCCTTCCTTCCTTCCCTGGATGTCGAAGGCCTATCTCCCCGTTCTTTGTACTGTGGGGGCTTGGACCCCTTTGCTCCCCCACCTTTGTTGTAGCTGTCCTTCGAAGGTTTGGGCTTTGTAGAGTTATCACTCTTATGATACTCAAACTCCTCCAAGGTTTCGGCTATGGTTAAGGCGGTGGAGATGTCGTTGACCCCACGACGCTTGAGCTCTTGGGCCACCCACAACTTGAGACCATCGAGGAAGTTGAAGAGAAGATCTTCTTCGCTCATGTTCGTGATTTGAAGCATGAGTGCGGAAAATTCCTCGACATAGTTGCGGATGGAGGATGTGTGTTTCAACTCCTTCATTCTCTTCCGCGCATAGAGGGCCACGTTCTCAGGGTAGAACTGCCTCTTGAGTTCATGCTTGAACTCCTCCCACGAGTTGATGGTGCACGTGCCCTTCTCTATCTCACTGTGCTTACGACGCCACCAAGTACCAGCAAGATTAGTAAGATAGAGGGAAGCAGTACGTACCTTGACATGCTCGTCTAGCATGTTCAACGCTTCGAAGTAGCGTTCCATGTGCCACAGGTAGTTGTCGAGTTCTTTGGCATCCCGCTTGCCGTCGAACTCCTTTGGTTTGGGAGTATCCACCCTTGGTGTTGCTACCATTCCAGCTCCAAGGTTACCCTCGTTGGCCACTGCCCGCTTGCATATAGCCCAGTCCGCCCTGGTCTCCTCTAGACCGACGCGGTGTTCCTCCATTTGCTCCTAGAGTTTGATTAGTTCCCCCAAGACCCGGTCCTGGAAGGCAACGTTCTCAACACGTTGTGCTTCGAGAGTGGGGTTGATGGTGCTTAGTATGGATTCCTTGAGCGATTCGGATTGGCCCTCCAATCCTAACTCCTCCATGCTTTGCTCCATGATGTCAAGACGGTCTTTGACATCTGCCACAGCCACCTCCACTCTGATCACGGTGTTGTCAAGGGTGCTCACCTCCCTGTGAGACTGATCCCATTCCTCCATCTTGGCCAGTATCTTGGCCATGGTCTTCTCGATGCTATCGAGGCGAGACTCCACGGACGAGGTCAACTCCTTCGACCTCTTACTCTTGCGTGGCTCCTGGTTCTCCATGGTGACCACACTTGGTTCCGCCATCCCAAGCTCGATGCTCTGATACCAACTGTCACGGACTTGGAAATTCTTCACACGTCCCGTGCGGCCTTAGGAGGTTTTGTCCCGGACAAAGCTCCCAAGTAAGCCTTCTAAGCGACTCAAGACAAGAGAGAACAACTCTAGAGAGAGAGGGAGAGAGTAGAGAGAGAAGCTCTAGAGAACTTGTTCCTCTTATTGCTTGGTGATTTACACAAATGAGAGCCCCTCTATTTATAGGGAACTCTTGGTACAAAGAATGGCTCGGATTGTGACAAGTGTCACAATCTTAACGATATGGAACATTCTAGATTTCTTCTAGAAGTATAGCTAGGATTGTGACAAGTGTCACAATCTTAAAGAACCATCTTAGGGTTTACTATATAACTTTACAACAATTTACTACATTCTAGAACATCCTACAAGAGACTAGGAGGCTCTAGAAGGTGGTAGAATTCTCTAGAAAAATCCAGGTGGTGACAATAAGTTGAGGTATAATTGGCAAAGAAGGACTTTAGGGATTTATGCTGGTATGCGTGATCAAATCTGTAATAGCATTGAAGGGCAACATTTTCTAGCATTAAAGGGCAACATTTTCGAACTTGTTACAAACTTGATACATAGGGTGATTGGATGGATTTTGGAAATTCTAGGTAGAATTTGCCAATTTAGGGAGGATCTGCCTTTGTTTGAAGAAGACCTGCCGCGTCCTTAACCATTTCGGCCTCCATGATAAGGTCCACTTTCTCGTTGATCACGGGTGTTGGAACTGTGGTTGGTGGATGGCTCAAATGGAGGGGTTGGTAGAAGTGTGCCTCAAGTAGAGTGATTCAACCTGCTTTCATGGATAAAGAGAAGCTGATAAAGTTCCTAAGAAGAAATAGGGTCAATTCGAGTAGTAATTGAAGTAATAAAGCCTTCATGGCTAGGATCGAGACTATTCAACAGGTATGTAACAAATTCTTTATCAGATAAGGGGTTTCCAGTAGTAGCAAGGGTGTCCACAATCATTTTTATTTTGCTAAATTAATCAGAAATGGATTGTTCTCCACGGCTAAGATTTGCAAGTTGAAAGCGCACTTGAAAATCTTTAGCCTAAGAGTGAGAACTAAACATTTTTTTTAGGGAGAGCCAAAAAGCTCATGAAGTGGGGGAGAAAATAACATGGACAATGTAGAATCTGTTAAGGAGGAGAATAAAATGCTCAAAATTTTTTGGGTGCCATGAGAGAAAGGCAGGATTAGTTGTAGGAGTAGCGGTCCCTTCAAGTGTGAGGAATTTGAGGGAAATTTTTTGGGTGCCAACGATGTATGAAAACATATTTTGGCTTCTTAGTTATGTGGAGATTTTCACTTTCCAAAATAGGTAGTTTTCAGAGATAAGCTTTAGTGTGATTAGATGGGAGAAGGAAGGGGAAATGTGTGGAGAACTTTCGACCATGGTAAGGATTAGAGAGACTACTAGTCTAACAGCTTTGATAAATTGATACCATGATAAAAAAAAAATGAAGAGAAGGATAAAAAGACATTCTATGAATATTCTCTCAATGATATGTTTCAATGCATGATTACGAGGGATGCAAGTGTCTCTTTATATAGGCATTCCATAAAGAATAAAAGAGTAAAAGTAATACAAAGTTTGTAACAACCGAATGATAAAATGAAGAAGATTTTAGTGTTGTTGAGGTGTATTGTCTTATTGCTGAGATGGACTTTCCAGCTTGGATTTCTTTGAATGTGTATTTTCTGAGATAATGTTGATGTCAAACAAGTTGTAAGAGTAAGAAGAATATTATTTATGAAAATTCTTCCTATAAGAATTAATATTAATATAGATAGACTCATTTATTTGTCTATTTTCCTTATGCTAGCTAGCAAACTCTGAGATCTATAATTGAAACAAACACTTCAAAATTCTTTGACTCCCCCATATGATGTCTTTTTATTTTCTTTCTTCTTCTTCTTCTTCTCTCTCTCTCTCTCTCTCTCTCTCTCTCTCTCTCTCTCTCTTTTAAATGTAAGTATTTCATAGATAAAATAAAACAATTACAGGATACAAGTTATAGTGAGGTATGAGTCCCTAATAATCATTCCAATGTAATAAATACACAACAAATACTAAAAATAAAAAAATGATTTTAGAGTTATAAGTGTGACTCCTACCAATCTCGATTATTTGATTGCGATTAAAAGTCGCAGTAAGGAGAGATGCGGTGCATTCTATTGAGCTAGTTTGGCTAATGGGGATTATCACGTTCATTTGATCTTAATATCAAGTTAAGGAAAAATAATTAGAAGAGGAACCGATGCATTGGAGGAGCTTCATCATTGCCAGTGGGGAGAAAATGAATAGCTCAGATTGATGTATCTAGGGCTGTTAATCTTGTAGGTGCCATGTGTGATAGTTAGGGAACCACCGAAGCTTGGCGGCACGTGGGTATCCCTCGAGCAAAAACATGCACACGTAACTCATGCTCAACCCTCTTGGATAGTTTTTTACTTTTCTTTAACCTTCTAGGAGATCAACGGTTGAGGAGACCAAATATTCGGCATGTGACAGTGAAATATGTCTGGCAAGCAATAAATCAAAACTCTCGTGTTATGGATAACAAATTATAAAATCTGAAAATAAACCTATAAAGATAGAAAAACACATAAAGAGAAATTCACATAGACCGACTGGATGAAAGGGAGGGAGAAGCAAGAGCTCTGCCTCCTTCAAATACAAACGCCGATGGTTGGGAAGTTGATACAAGAGAGACGAGACGCTTCGTGGAAGTTATAATTCCACGGCTGATTATTATTCTCTTCTTACTCCCATGTATGGGGTTCGGGATCGTCAAGGAGCCCCTATAGACGTAAAGACTTTACTTCCACTGAACCGGCACTACTATTTGTTGGCTCCTACCACTCGTCTCTCGTCTGCTCGTCGAGTGCGTCCCTGGCCCTTGCTCGTCTCTAGTAGCCGATCGAATGATGTCACTCTAGAGCACTACGAGCTTTTTCGACTTTATGTCTGTGATTCGTGTAGTTTATTATTATTATTATTATTAATTTTTTTTTATTTATTTCAAGTTTTCAATCTTTTTGTCATTTAGTAGAGCAAGCGGATGAAGCTATACCTCAAATGGGCCAGCGACATAATAAATACGTTGTCATCTTATGTCATTGAGACGTCCTTCTTGATGTATTATATACTGATCACAACATATGGTAAAAGGAAAATAATAATAATAATAATCTCAAGGCTAAGCCCGTCGCCCTTTTTTTTTTCTTTATTTATTTTATTTTATTTTTATCGACTCCCCTTTCTTAATATAATTCTAAATTACATCTCTTTCCTTTAACCTGATTTTTCTCTTTTAAAAAATTATCACTCGTACGTTTAGTAATATGAACATAAAACTAAAAAAATCATTTTATCACCCAACTTATAAACCAGTACCCTTCTTGCAATTTTTTATGTATAAATTATATTTTTTCCGTATATGATCATCCTCTAAGTGCTAGATCTCTGTTTCCCTTTTTCTTAATCGGATGCCTATAATTTAGTTTAATATTTTTAAGAGTAATGTTTATAAATATGAGTTTTAAATGTATAAATTTGTATAAAAATATTTTAAAAATTTGTAGACCTTCAAGCAAAAATAATCGTTTTTTTTTATTTTTTTAATGGTAAAATTCACTTTTTATAAAAATTTATACGAATTTTGAAATTTGAGACTTATATTAATTTATATATATTATTTTTCGATTTTTAAACATACCTAAAAATGTACGAAACTGATATTAATTTCGCCAAATGAAATAATTTAGGACTACTTTCCTCTTCTATCCTTTCGATGGTACTGTCTCCTTTTTTATACCGTTCAATCTCCTTATTCTTTCTTTTTCCTTCTCTCTTTCTCGTTATTGATGTGCCATTTACGCCATCTTTGCTTATTATGGGACTAACATACGCGATAACTGACAGCAATGGGGCA
Organism: Platycarya strobilacea; assembly: GCA_036898215.1. Taxonomy (NCBI): domain Eukaryota; kingdom Viridiplantae; phylum Streptophyta; class Magnoliopsida; order Fagales; family Juglandaceae; genus Platycarya; species Platycarya strobilacea. The sequence continues at coordinate 7,140,410 of CM072548.1, forward strand.
TGGCGTGCAATATGCTAATTAACGATAATTAATCTAGATTAAGGAAATTATCCATATATAATAGCATGTGCTGAAGTTAAGTTAATCATGAATGCATTTTCCCTTATTATAAGAAAAATAAATTTTTGTAATTAATTTTGATTGTAAATAATTATTTTATTAAAATTAATTGATTATAAATAATAATTTTCTTTTTTTTATAAATTATATGGATCGATGTGAAAATTACTCTAGTTGGTCGATCTCGTCTCCCATCCACAGAACATGCATTATCTATGGATGCCTCGTGACCCGATGATGTCTGCATCAGCATGCATGAATTCCTGTCCTTTTGATGGGTAATATTTGAGGTATAGGGACCCCACAAAGTATCAAGAAACTAGCAACCCTCGTAATTTCGCCACATTTCCTGAACTTGAACTCAAATATATAATATATATGTATATGTATGTATGTGTTTGATATACAGTATATGTTTAAGATTATGGTAAAAATATAATTTATAATTTTAAGATTTATAGATTATAATTTAAGTACTAAATTCTATTTTTAAAATTTATTTACTATTTGATAAACATATATATTACCTTTGTTTGGAAACAAATAAAAAAAAATTTGAAGGAGAAATAATGATTTGAAATTTTAAAAATCATGACAATATCTTTAAAACTCTAAAAATTGTAATTATTTAAAAGTTGTATAAATATTTTTATTTATTGATATTATTATTTTTATAAAATTTGAATTACGTTTTTGCATTATCTAGAAAAACACGTTTGAGGAAAATATTAACGTACTTTTTCTAGTCCAACGTAATTTTTATTTTATTTGAGATTTAAAATATTGTAACATATGTGTAACTAATTAACTCTTTTTTAGTAAAGCATTTTTAAGACTATTTAAACAACAATTTAAGATTTCTACCACAACTCCAAACAGGCCTAAGCTGTAGGATGGAGAGGAACGTGCATGAGATCGAGAGGCTACTATTTCGATTAATATACATTTTTATTGATCAATGTCTTCATAAACAAAAGCAAAATTATGCTTTCATACAGCTTTTAGCTTTTCAAAGCATGAAGACTATGCAAACCCAGAAACAAGATAACATGAAGTACAAGATCAAACACTGCATAAATTAACCTATATTTCGTATTTTTCTATGAATTTTCCCAAACAAAGAGTACTGAATTAAGTAGCTAGTATCAAACACATGACCCCTGAAGATGCAGCTTCGAACCAATCTCGTTCTTTGCACTCTATTAATATTGTCACAACAAGCGCATAATATTGATCATCAAGGCACGAACTCGTCTTGTTCCTGCTGGAACTGATCTTCCCCATTTTGGTTGTACCCATCCATGGAGTAGTGCTTATTGTGTTCGAAGGAGTTGTCATTGTTGCCATGATAATAACCCTTATTACCGTACCAAATCGGCCTCGAGTTCACACCTGATCTAGAATTCCCATACTGATTTGGATTGTAATTATTCTCGCTGTTGATGTCGTAATAATACTTGCCATTCTCCAGAAACCTCGTGTCGCTCATGCCTTGCTTCTCAACATTGTAGTACTGGCCGTTGGCACCACTGTAGTAGTTGTTCTGGTTGGCCGTCAGCCTTGTGTCAACCAGACCATTTTGGTTGGCCTCATACCTGTTCTTGCTGTTGTAGAAATTATTATAGTTCCTCTGGTCGTTGTTGTCGTAATTGTTGTCGTTGGTGTCGAGGAACTTGTTTAAGGACTCGTCATCTTCAAACTCCGTTTGGAATGGGACATGATTGGTGGGGTTGGCCCGGTTGGGTGTGTAGGGTGCGCCATTGTCGACATTGGTTAGGCCGGTGGTGGTGGCCGGAGGCAGCTGTCGGTTGGACTCGTGGCCGTACAGTCCGTAGCTGCCTTGGGTATTGCTCTCTGAAGTGAATGTTGGCTGATCAGCTTGCTCTTGTTTGCTCAGAGTTTCTTCTTTGTTGGGTATGACTGTCGTCTCTTGGGCGCCATTAATAGTTTTGACACTCGGTACTTTGCTGAAAAACTGGCTTTCTCTAGCATCAATTTGCATGGAGAATAAGAGGATTAGAATGAAGAGAAAAGAGATGCTTTTTGCTGGAGCCATAGATAGCAAGATCGAAGAAGATAAAGATAATGTTGTATCTATAGTACTGAGCCAGTGAGGCTTGTCAAGGTCCAATATATAGAGAACTCTCTCTCTCTCTCTCGCTCTCGTTAGGTGCAAATGGGTGTAAGGATTGCGATGATTATGGTCCCTTGAATGGGTGAGCATTAACAAAGAGTTGATCTTTCCTTTCTACCGACTGTCACAGAACATCAGATTAAAAAATAAAAATAACAGTTGTTTTGGCTGAACTTTAATGTATTGCATTATTTTTTTTACTGTTCCGAAGTACCTAATGTACTCCATTATGGCATCAATATAATTATGTGAAAAAATCTTTTTACTCAGAGATTCGCGCTCACGTGTAACCCAATAATTTAGTAGGCACAGCTAGCTAGCTATAACTATTTAGCCGGCTTCATCTTGATATATTATTTATTATTTGGTTTCTTCCAAGCAAACAAACATTTAAATGAGTAATGAAAAACAACTCATTACTCTCGCTTTTTATATATGTTACTCAATTGAGTTGGCCGGATAGTCGTAACGAAATTAATAAGGGGTCGAGAAGCAAATATCACTCAATGCAGTTGCTGTATCTGTATTGGACTGCAATTTATGCAGACTTCAATGGTGCGTACGTATTATATATAAAGCTGTACTGTATCCCATATTTTATTTGAAAAACTCTTTTACTTATGAGGAAGACAAAACTCATGTGATTAGAATATTGATTATACTTAGCTAGAGGCCTTTAAGTGTATTTTTTGAAAAGATTAGTCAAAGATATAATTAAATTCCTATTAAAACTTTATACTTTATAAAAAATAAAAACTTCTAATAATAATTCTTAAATAATGTGAAATTATATATATCATCAATCTTATATACTCTTCTAATAGCGAGTATCACATTAAGTAACTGAGAAATTTACAGAGAAAACAATGACAATTAGACAGAGTAATAATGGGTAGATTGTGGGAGTGGCCGGTGGGACATGCAAATAATGGTATTTAGTGTGCACAGCACGTGGGCGTCTGTGTATGTAGAATAATAGGATGGTGCATAGGAGTCGCCTAATCCTTAGGAACGATGGCTCCCCACTCCTACCCTCACATAAAACACATGAGTTCTTAATTGTATGGGACCCAAACCCACAGCCCTATTTCTTGGCGCCTGCAGCAGCTTGCTCATCTGGTTGTAGTTGCTTCTGTTCTAAGTTTTGCATTTATGTTTGGAATTGTCATGCTCATGCATGGATATTTTGTTTGTAGTCATTCGTGAAAAGATTAAACACCAAAAAAAGAAAAAGAAAAAGAAAAGATAGAGAGGAGAATGCATGTAGTAGCTCATTTGCTGATCAAGATAATATAAGAAAATTGTTTATTTTTTTATTAAAATGATTACTTCTTATTATTATTTTTTTTAGTGTGACGAATCATGCATACATGCTAAACTTGTCAATAGCTGAGAAAATTTGAGAGATTTTTTTTTTTTTTTTTAAAAAATCAATCTATAAAAATGTTGTCAAAATATCTTCTACTAGCTAGTCTAGCTATCTCAAGCAAAGTCATGAGTCAAAATTACGCCTCAAAAGCTAGATAGCTAGCTAAGGCATGTTGAATTCAATATTCTTAATTTGATCTTTTTTTTTTAATTTTTAAATTCTATAAAAACTTATTCCAAATTTATGATCTTCGGTGAGCTAAAACATTACAAGGAATATGACCTTTTGTGACTCATAAATAGTGAAAAAATGTTATTTATGATTAATTTTAACTGTAAATATTATTTGATTGAAATTAATTGATTATAAAAACTATTTTTTTAATAATGAAAAAAGAAAAAGTAAAGAGGAAAGAGAGAAATAAAGTTAAGCTTATTCAGAATAATTACGTGGGAGCTATCCTCATGACTGCTACTGTTGAACCGTTGAAAGGTTCAAAAGAAACTTCCATGGATGCCTTTGTGCATTTACCAACTGTATCCCCCCCCCACCTAAAACTTAACTACCAATTGCACCCATAAACAGAGATGGAACCAGAAAGTATATAGGAACAATATTAAACATAATGAGCTTTGCCCTTTGGTTTTCGTAATTCCTAAAGCAAAATTAAGCTTATAATTACGACGTACATGAGTACTAGTCCAAGGCAGTAGAACCCTAGGAAAAAAGGAACACAAAGGTAATGAGAGTGGTTCCCCAAAAGAAAACATGCCATTTTAATGACCGAATTTTGATAATCCACTCGATCATGTGGTGAGTGTGTTTATAATATGAATTTAGTATTTTTTGGAAAAAAGAATCTGTTTAAATAATGTAAGTACTATATGTAATATTCACCACTTCCATTTATATAAGAGCTAGGCACGTAAATGTTGGACTATTTTTTAAGAAAGTTACAAAACACAAAATATTCCTCATTCGGAACTTAATGAATTACATAATCATTATGAATTTATACATATCATTAGTTGTTTGAACCAAAAGAATGGATAATATAGAGAAATGATATTTGTAATTGTGAAATGCGAAAACGTCACATATATACTTTAAAAAATTATTTTTTTAATAATAAATTCTACTCGTTTTTAAAATATTTGCATAATGTTTGTGTATTCTACTATTATTGTATATATTATTATTATTTTTTTCTCTCTCTTCCTCTTTATTTTTTTTTTCTTTAGTTCAATCTTTCATTTTGTATTTTGAGGGATTAGTTTTGGTTCTGTACTTCTGTCTAGAAAGGGAAAGGGAAAGGGAAAGGAAAAGGAATTAAAGAAGATAAAGAAGGGAAAGAACGAAAGACAAAGTTGTTTGTTCCATAGCATCCAAAGTCTTTATTTGTGAACTCCATCTTATTTACCAGTCTTCTTTGTCTTTTTCTTCGATTATCTTGTGTTCCTGTTCAAAATTAAGTGCTTTGAAGAGGTTCCAGCTGGCTTAAGATTTTTTCTTTTTTGTGGGTCTCTTCTTTTTGTTTTTCTTCTTCCTGTAAATAAGAGCAGCCTATCCTCCTCCCATCTGATCCACAACATTTTTGGCTTGCTAAATCGCACGTCTTCTTTAACGATAACATATTATCGGTAAGCCTGTTCATGGCTGAATTTTATTGGTTTGGTTTTGATTTTGATTTTGATTTTGATTTTTTTTTTTAATAATTTTAATTTTTATATAATTTTTTTTAAAATATTATTCATCGTCTAAATCCGATATTCTGAATCCAAAACCGCCTAATTATCTGGTTATTTGGTTATAAATTCTTGCTTTCCCTCTGGAATTCTTATAAAACTCAAGTTGCCCTTCCCACTAATCGCTATCGCGTTTGCCACATGCTATTGGAGACAAATTGACAATCAACCCTCCCCCATTTCTCACGGCATCTCGCTATCAGATTTGGATTTAACAGACAAAATTATCAAAATTCGAAGCAACCAACCATATGTGGCTGTTAATGCAAATAATCAATGAAAGATTCTACATTTACAAAAATCCATGTTAAAACTTTGCTTCAAAATTCTCAGGAAGAATCTAAATCAGGAAAAGGGTTCCAAATCAAGAGAGTACACAGCAAAAGATTTGGAACCAAAATAGGAATCAACGGATTAACATTATTTCCCGTACGTTTCCTCGTCATCCTCTTCCTGACGTAATTCCTCCTTTGTTCTTCTCCCCACTGAGCTTCCTCCACTCCCTTGGCAAGAATCAATGGCGGAGGCTGTTGGAATGGGCACTTGGATCTCCATGAGGTCTCAGGGAGCCCAAATCTAGAGACCCTTCTGAGGTAAAAAGAGAAAGCCCACCTTAGATGAATAGGAGGGAACGTCGAGGAGAACTTGGTGCAGAGAATTGGAGGATAGTCCCAGTTGAGGTAGCAAGGGATTTGGGTAGAAATGAAGAACTGAGAGTAGAGAGATGGTGTGGTTGTGGGGCTGGTTAGGATATGGGTCAAGGCTGTGAGCCTTTGCTTCCATGTTGAGTCTTCTTCCATTGATATGGATGAATATCTTCTCTTCTCGCACCAAGATGAGGTTGAGAAATGGTCGGACATTCGGGATAAGATAAATTGCTGAAAGGGCCGAAAGTTGAAGATTTTTGCCAATTAACCACAGCAGAATTGCATAATCTCGTTCTTTACTTCTTTATCTTAAACATTTTTCCTCTTTCGACTGGCGGCGGCGGGCATGGGCGCGCTTCATATATAAAATGTCAAAATTTTTGCCGAGGGAGCCCTTTTCAGAATACATGACATCGGACAACGATGACATCCAATTTTTAGGGTTCTACAATTTCTTTCTGAAACACAGAAGATCAAACTTATCCCATTAGTTTTACTCCTTTTTCTTTTGTTGACAACGATCAATTTTACTTCGGCAATCCTAAATCACAAGGGTATTTTTTATGCTGAATTTAACAGTAATTCTGTAAAAATGCAGCAAAACATTAGTTCTGTTATAAAACTAAAAAGAAAACTATTACTATTACAAGAGAAATATAAAATAAATTCTCTAAAATTTTCTTCCTTTTCTATATTTTCTTATGAATTTCATTACAACTGAAACCCATATTTATAGGCGTTGAAGTTATTATGTAAGTTACTATGTAAGTCACTATGCAAATTACTATGCAGATTTTAAAATAATAGTAGTAGGGTCATTCACATAATTTAATGGTGGGACGGGGGGCAGCTGCCGTTTCGTTCGTTCATTTACAATTCATAACACTGTCCCTTGAATGACCACACATAAAGAATCTGCCTCGTTAAAACCTTGCCAAGGAAAAACCCAGTGGGAAGAAAAACTAATGGCGAAGGAAAAAGAGTAGTCTCTTTATGTATCCACAAGTGCTTTAAGATTGCCTCATTAAAACCTTACAAAGGAAAACCCAATGGGATAAAAGCTTAGCGAAGGAAAAAGAGTACAATCAGGATAAGTCTTCAGGACTTTTACTCCCCCTGGAAAGTGCATGACAATAGTTTTTTTTTTGAATCTTCACATTTTAATATTCTGCACAATTTTCTTGAATGTCGCAATTGGTGATACCTTCGTGAATAAATCTTTCAGATTATCACTTGATCGTATCTTTGATATATCCTCATTTGATTTGAGTGATACAAGTAACATTATCTTCGTATAAAATTGTTGAGTCATTGATTTCAACCAAATATACTCTCGACTTGTTACATGAATTGCAATAATCTCTGAGTGATTTGAAGATGAAAAATAATATTTGGTTGACAAAATTAATATAAATCTGATACCTGCAGTAATACTTAAACTCCCCATGATAATATGCGTTAGTGTTTCAAGTAATAAGCAAATATGATTTCAGTATATATAATTATATATAACAAGTTAAGAATTCAAACACGATCTCCAACTAAATAATGCATTAGAGAGAGTATGATAATATTTTCATCTAAAATTTTCTCCCCCTCATTTGGCGTTATTAGGAAGAACTTGTTTATATACGGCGGAAATAATATTGGAAACCATCTATGTATGATAAAAGCTGTAAAAGTTTTGAAATTTAATATTATCGGTTTGGTAGAAAATCAAATCCGCTTGACATTGTGGACAAACGAGATCTTGAAGAGATTTAAAGGCTTCGGGTTGTTGTTTAAATATAACCAATTTTACCATTGGTTTACTCCAGCAAAAAGATTTCGCATTTCTCATAGATTCAGTTGTTGTTCATCCAGAACGATATTATGTCTGATAGAAATTCTAATGTCTCAGATTTAAACCATGAACCTTTTATACCTAAACCACTTATATTTTCTCCTGAGGCTGTAAACACCATGATAGGAGCAGAGATATATCTATCTAGTAAATCTGATCCTGAAATTGTTGCAGCATCAAGAACCCTCAGTGCTCAATATGCTGCTTCTCTTACAACCATGTCACAGAGGCTATTGGCGAGAACGAGTGAGGTTGATCATCTTAAAAATCAAATATCTGAGTTGTATCAAACGCTTGCAACTAAAGATAGAAAAAATAAAAATTTAAAACAAGAAAATAAGGAACTGAAGAAACTTGTAAACTGGTATTCTCGTGACCTGAAAACACAAGTAGAAGAGCTGGCTTTTGAAATTATGCATCCAGCATATCTTGTAAAGTGAGATTTGAAGAAATGATGGTTTGTCTTGTTCTTATTTCCATTTCTATAAGAACCGTCTTTAGCTTCATTTAGTACGCATCAAATCTTCTTCTCATATTTATAATTTATCTGTATTTGTATTCTTATTCTACAAATTTCTAATGGCTCATCAATTTCCTTTTACTATTTCTCACAATCAACATATGAGGTATCCTTCACCTCAATTACAAGTTGATCATGCATCTTCCGCAGGTGCAATGTTGCAGTAAGCAAATGATCTGGCTAATAAGTCAGATCGTGAAACTGTTTATGAGCTGGTGACTCTCGGCACCCGATACTCCTCCTCTATTGTTGGATTTTCCAACCGATTACAATCCAAAAATCGTGAGATTGAGGAGCTTAACGAGAAGGTTTCTGTACTTCAACGACTCGTTCAAGAGTCTGACAAAAAAATTGCAGACTTAAAGCAGGAGAATAAGGATTTAAAATCCTTACTTGCCTCTTCATTTCGACTGCCTAATCCTTTAGATAAGGATGGTATGTTACTTTATGAAGAGCAAATGCATTTGAGAGATGAGGCTAGAAGTCTCAAATTCTTGTAACTCATCTATGAATTGAATAATAAGATCTTTCCTTTTCAAATGCATTCCTTGAATTTATAGCAATCATTGTAATCTTTTCAAGAGTTCTAACAAGGTAAATCATCAACGTAAACTGCAATAATGACGAATCCGGATTCTGATAAAACACATGAATATATAGGATTATTCTTAAATTCTTCTTTTAATAGATACTCGTTGATTCAATTATACAATATACGTTCGGATTGCTTTAATCCATATAAAAATGTTTGAAGCTTTATAAAGTACATACTCCTAAATGTACTTGGATTAGATGCTTCAAGTATCGTAAATCTTTATATATGTAATGATCTAATGATCCTTATAAATATGCAGGGACCACATTCATTAACTGCATATCTAATCATTTTCTAATAACCAAATCGATTAAAAATATGAATGTGATTGCATTCATAACAAGGAAATATGTTTCCTCATAATTGCTCTTGGGTTTCTACAGGAAACCTTGTGCGACAAATTATACCGCACAATTTCATTTCGCATTACGCTTTCGTATAAATACTCACTTATATTTGACAGATATTACACCCTTTGGTGTTTGGACAACAGGTCCAAATGCATCTCGCTTCACTAGCGAGTTTAATTCAGTTTTAATAACTGCTTTCCATTTTGGCCAATCATTTCTACGTCGACATTTTTCGACGATTTTTGGCTCACTTTCTTTATTACTTCTGGTAATATCAAGTGTTATCATATATGTTGTCGACAACAGTTTTATTTCTATCCATAAATTTTCCAGTACTCATGAAATGTATTGAGATCTCATTGTTCCTCTCCAGGGGAAAATATTTCATGAAACACCTCTACAGGAGGTTCCTCTTCAGGAGGTTTATACTCTTCAGGAGTTTTCTCTTCAGGAGTTACCTCTTCAGGAGGATTATATTTTATACAGAAAATACGGTCTTTTAATGAGCACCGATTTTTATTTTTCTTGTGCACCAATAGGTCTTCAACGCTTCAGGTGTATCTTAGACTCATTTATTGCTGTTTTAACAACTCGTCCTTCAGGGACTTCAGTTCCTGCTTAAGCATTAACAGTAGTAATATATGATTTTACAACACCTTTAGTGTCAGTAAATATATCATGTAATTGATTTGCAACACTTTGCAGATAAATAATCCTCTGAACTTCTGGTTCACATTTATTTGTAAGAGGATCAAATTTAAACAGGGCTTTATTATCCCAAGTAATTTCTTGTCGTGCTTCAGGCACCGATATTTTATTATTTCAAAACATGATGAAATATTAATAAGTTTATATATAAAAACTCAGTATAAGTAAATCAAGTGCTTGGCCGTACAACAAGTATGTGACTACTGTTTAGTCATATTACATCTATGACAAACATCTTCATCTTTTTATGAAGAATTATTCTGAGGGCCTTTACCCTTCTCTGAGTTTGATCACTTCTGGTGATACGATATATTTTTATCATTTTTAGTGTTGTCGCTTTTGGGACCAACACTTCTATAATTTTTCTACCACGTCTACGCCCTTAGTTCCCGTTCACTTTTGGAAATTGTGTAAATTCGATATCATTAATAAGACGTAACTGGTGTAACAAAAACTCATTATTTAGCTCAATCACTGGAAGACAAAATAAAAGTTCAGAATATTTGTTGAACTTTCACTCTCAATATTGCTACTGCAGGAGCACATTCGAGGTATGAAAAATAATGTCTTCTTTTATATATCATCATCAGTGATATTTTCACTGTATAATTTTAATATTGAGCTGATTTTAAAGAGTGCAGAATATTCAATACCACTCTTAAAATCTTGCAACTTCAAGTGTAATAAATCATAATGATCTTTTGAGAGGATTACATCTTCTGGTGCTTATATCACTATCTTAATTTATTTCACACAGTAAGATGATTTTTCATCATGAGATACACAGCACGGTCCTTCAGGGACACATGATTTTCTTCTATGATTGTATCTTTCAAGTTCATCATTATATCCAAATAGATCTCATCAAGGATCCTGGATAAATAACATTTTTCAGAAATGTCAATAGTAATAAATCTCAATATTTGACATTATATTACAAAAATAAATCTGTGAATTTAAGAAATATATTCACATTATTATGAGAATAAAAATAAAATCTTATCAAGTAATATTCAGAAATATTACCTTTAATATTTATCTCAAGGATTGCAAATAATATATTGAAAAACTTACTTGAAGTAGAAGACCATTAGTTTCAGTATCGGTAGAATCTCGTACTGATAACGTGTTATAAAACTAAAAAGAAAAATATTACTATTGCAAGAGAAATATAAAATAAACTCTCTGAAACTTTATTCCTTCTCTATATTTTCTTATGAATTTCATTATAACTGAAACCCATATTTATAGGCGTTGAAGTTACTATGTAAGTTATTATGCAAGTTACTATACAGATTTTAAAATAATAATGGTAGAGTCATTCACATAATTTAGTGGTGGGATAGGAGGCGGCTGCCGTTTCGTTCGTTCATTTACAATTCATAACAACTTCAATCAGTTTCGTGTATAATTTGAATAGTGAATTGAGATAAAAATTAAATAAAAATTATTATAATATTATTTTTTTAATAATATTATTTTTTTATAATTTTATAATTTTAAAATATTTATTATATTTTATATAAAAATTTAAAAAATTATAATAATAAAATAAGATATTACACTTTTATTATCCAAACAGGTCTAAGACCATCTCAGATCTGAATTACTGCCCACCAAACAGTAACAAGTAAAGTTCATACGGCTGGTGGGTAATGGCATAGCTGTAAACCCACTAACGAAGTGTAGTGTACATGTTTATTTGAACGACTGAATAGTAATAAAATAAGGAGTTGAGTAAATTAATAAGTAAATCTAATTGAAATAAATTAAAAATATGAAATGAATTGTTAATAGTAAATCTAATTTATGAAAACAAGTCAACCCTTAGTCACAAAAAAATTATGTAAAAGTAAACTTATAAACTAATGTGATTTACTGTAGTACATCAGATTATAAAAATATTTTTATTATAAAATAAATTTATTAATATGACTTAGTACAGTCACAAATTAATGACTTAGTGTGAGTTTACTTTATATAATTTCTTTATATCTATAACAGTTTATTGAGCTAAAAAAAAACGAGAGCTTCATTGAATATCTTTGATAACATTTCTGGTGGAATCCAACTCGAATTATAAAGCTGCTGTACTCGTATTTCAGAATCATAAATCTGCAGCTGCTATCGAGATTCAGACAGTTACATCATCGGTCCTGATCAACGAAGGCTTCACTTCAGTCGGCACTTGTCAAAACAGAAACCAGATATCTCCAAGAGTAGTAGTAAAACAGTAATTAACCTCATCCTCCCTCCTCTTCAAGCCATGGAGTTTCCCAACTAACTGAACTGTGACACTGACGAGAGCAAAACCCAAGCCCCCATTATTGGGAAAGTAATTACAGCAGAAGCCTGAAAATTTGCAGATTTGATTAAGAAAGGTAATATCACATGCAAGATCTAAGAAGATGACTTCCATAAAGTTTCATGCGAAGAAAATTTTCAAGATGGAGGAAGCAATAAAAACATACCAAAATGAAAACCACTTCGCTGTTTGCAAGAGCTGCGGTGAATTCATTTCTTTCCATTTCTTGTTTGATGAATCCTTGCAACTGTGAAAGGAAATTATGAATTCATAATCCATCTCCACGATTATATATTTGCTTAAGCAATGATAACCTGTAGATCCACCTTATACAGATGGCACAATGCCTGCTTTGTTGGCAAACAGAGTATGCTTATGGATTTAACATCATATATGTCTAATATTTATTAATATGTCATCAACTATATTTAATATTCGTGCAATCAATCGATTGTTTATAAATATGGTACATATATATATATATTTCAGGATATACTTGTACAAACAATGGATGCATTGTGAAAGAATGAAATCAAATGGATACAATTTTGTCAGGTGTATAAGGCTTTGAAATGCCAGGAAAATGTTATGCCATACAGGTCCTCATAATTCATATGCTGATTCATCTAGAGAGCAAAATATTTCTTCCTTCTTTCACGTACTGTATTCGTGCCATTCATTTGCCTCATACAGCTAGATTATGATTATTATTGATAACAAGATATTAAGACAGCTAGATTATGATTATTATTGATAACAAGATATTAAGACCCGACTCTGAATAAGATGACCTGAAGGAAAAAAGAAAAATAAAAAGGATGAGTCCAAATGAGGTGAAGGGAATAAGTCTAACTAAATGACAAGCAAACAAGTCAGTACCCATTCTGTGGCGTGGGAATCTCAAACAATGAGGAATGCCTAATACATCACTTTATGAAATCATGGTGTGTGAGCCAGCAGAATGAGATCAAACAGCACAGTACAAGGCTTGGCAATACATGATTTTAGCTTTTGGACTAATCATGTTGCAGGTTAGATCTGAAATCCTATTGGAAAATACTTCATCACAGGTTCTCTCTATGAACTTGTGCCATGAACCACGGCTTAAGGGAAAATATAGGACAAACTTAGCAATCTTATGGCCACAGTTTCACAGAGCTGTTCCACTTGGCATTGATTGGAATGAGACCTTCCTATTACTGTTAAAAGTCAAGTAGTTTGGGCATTGAGAGTATGGATAATTTTTCTTCATACTTTGCTTCAATGATGAGAATAATGCAGGACTTTGAGCTCATATGGTAATCACTAACGCATTCATTTTATGGACTGCTTTGAAATATTATTACCACTGAAATCTCTCTATTGTGAACATTATGAAATATAAAACTTATTACAGACCTGATGGTGATGCTTTTTAGCTGCTATGAATAGTCTTTTCAGGTGGCGCTTAGCTTGAGAGATATAAGAAGTCACGGTAGGCCCCTCACCAAATAAGTAAGGATCAAGAACTCCAAAAAACTTTTGATAATGATTACCAAAAATGTTCTTGATGAACTACAAGACATAAAAAAAACTTAATTAAGACCAAGATGAGCAAAGATACAAGCAAATATATTTTTTTTATAAGTATGATACAAGCAAATATAAAAAGCACTTCAGGTTGCTGACATTACTTGAAGCATTATTGTATGAGTTGTATTTGAAGTTTCAGTCAAATCTCAAGCAATTTCAGAATATGAATCCACTGATAAAGAGCGAAGTGTAAACTACCACTTAGAAATGTTCAACTTTACCTTCAAGAATGTGCATCTTGTAGCATGAACTTGCCTTTGGGTCCTCTTTTTACCCCACCCCACCCAAAAAAAAAAGGTCAGGGATGAACAAAACATTTTCGTGTAAATTAGTCTTTTTGAAACACTCATGACTTTATCATCTAAATAAAGTCGCTTTTGGTGGAATATACCTCCATGATTTGAAGAGCCTGCTCAAGCCGCTGAATTTGAATCCATTGCTCTGTAACAATGTCAGCCATCTAGAGCGAATGTAAATGAAATAATAAGCCAAAATATTCAGAAAGAACAAGCAAAAGAGACCTGACAAACTTCACACTTTCACAGAGAAGCACATATTTTTTTCTTCTTCAATGGACCTATAGAAGTTACTTAACACATTACCATTTTAGCAGAACCCCTGATAGAAATAAGAAAACAAATGCAGGGTTTGATATCTTCAGGAACTAGGAAATCAGTTCACGACACTTCTCGCCCATGCTTCTTTGAGTTGGTTCATTTATTATTTAGCAACGACATATCGCTGCAACATAAACATCTCATACAATCAATAAGGAAATCCTCAATCTTCCAATATTAATGCAGTATTGCCGATTTGCAACTTCAACGCCCACACGCAACTCATGGAAAAAAAAAGTCAGTTAGCCAAAATGACATGATTGCAGAGTTGCCTCTTGTTTCTAATTTGAACATCTTTCTTTCACTGGCAGTCCCGAAACCAGATATGCAGTAGAAACTTTCTTTTAACAAATGCTAGTAGTATACAACAGTAACAATTAGTTACTTGCTTTAACGAGCTTTGTGTCCACGGGGAACTCTCTTCTCCTATCACAAGCTGGCTAGCCCATTCATATAATTTACAAGCACTACTCCTATACACTGAAAGGCTTCCAATCAAGACAAAAAGGATACCTTTCTGAAGCATTTCTAGTGTGGAATCATTTTCAAGTAAAACAGTTCTTCATCACACCCCAAAACGTGAGTATAGTTGGATTAAAAGCATCAGCATAGCCATTCAAAGAAGAACAGATCGATGAGTTCAACTCATTCAGTTATGAAACAAGAAAAATAAATAAATGGAAAAAATTGAGTACCGACTTTTCCAACTTGTGAGGTAATCTTTTCCAGTCTCTCCTCAGCATCCCGTGCTTTAGACTCTAAATCATGAATATCAAAGTTGTTCTTTCTTGACACAGCCCAAAGATGCCGTACCTAATTGAATCCCCAAATCTACTACTCGAATCAGTTGAATTTTCACAGAAGAAACCGAGCAACTCTGCTTTCTATTATAATATTTTTTTTCTTGAACAGAATTAAAATATAAAGGAAAATGCAAGTCAAACAAAAACAAATTAAACCTCGTTTTCTAGAGCACTAAGTCTCTCATCGGTCCGCGATGATTCCCCCTGAAATTTAAATTCGGTCCATAAACATGCGAAGTACAACATTAAAACGATATAAGATTTATCTTCATGACGGAAAATGAACCTTTAAACCGTCGAGAGTAGACTGCAGAGAATGGATCCTACGTGACAAGTCTTCAATCACTTTCTCGCGGTTTTCAATGTAAAGGCTCTTCAGATTTAAGTTTTGCATGGAGTCTTCAAGAATCAATTCTGTTTTATTCGATTTCAATGGTCATAATCAGAGCAAGTAGGATTACATGTAACGCAAGTGTCTCCGTATGAAACAACTTAAAACCATACAAGAAACATTAAGAAAATATGAAAATAATGACGATCTTCGAGTAGAAAGCAAAACGAAGTTAATTAGATACCTAATTGGGAGACCTTGAGCTTGAGATCGCGCAATTCGCGCGTCAACTGGTGAGAGTGTGGGGCTGATGATGAACAAGTGGTGGTATCGGAGAGAGCAAAGAGAGAGGAGACTAAGCCGGAAATTAGAAAAAGAAATGGAAGTAAATGAACCGCCATAGTTGTCCGCCTTGCTCAGCTCAGCGGAAATCCGATGTTGGCCGTCCCCGTCGGCCTCTGCGCTGACCTCCCACCCACTCTCAGTCTCTCTCTCTACTCGCACTTGCGGATACTAGTGATGCCCGTTAATGGGACGACGGCGGCGTCGTTTTAACTGCCAGGTGATGTCGTGGTGATAACAAGGGCATTTAGGTCAATTCACTAACATTTGCACAGAACCCTTCTCTCCCTCACACAGCCTTCGTCGCTTCGACTTTCACCCCTGCAGCCTTCGACCTTGCAGCAAATAGCCGGTCGCTGGTCGCCCGCCGAAACAGTCCACCGAACGTCGCAAGGCGCTGGTAGCTGCCTTCTCGCCGCACGCCGCTGGTCTTGAGATCATTCTGCCTTCATCAACCGTATATGTGTTCTCTTTTCAGTAAATAATACAGTGGTCACCACTAATCGAGTATGATGCTTCCGCTATGCAGGTAATTTCACGTCATTTTTCTTGCCTATGTCACACCGATCCGATTTACGCACAACTACTTCTCTTTGTTGTCAGTTTTCCTCTTGAAATGGAGTCTCGCGTCTCCTTTCGTTCGGATCGGGCTGCCTTTTCACTGCGACCTCCATCTGCTTGATGGAATGGGCAAAAGATCACGTGGACACACAAGAACACATTTGTTTTCTAATCTGGATCTTGGCATTGCAAAAAACTATTGTTGACAGTTTGATTAGTTCGTATACAGACCGTTTGGATGGTTTAGGCGAGAATTTCTCGAAGATTGGGAAGATTACTCCATTCCGAGTGTGAAAATATTAAAGCTCGCATCATTTTGTAGTTTGGTGATATTAACAAGTGAGAATTCCCAGTAATGGGTAGTAAAAGTATGTTTAAATGGCCGAAACAAATCACGCCTTCCGTAGTTGAGCAATTGATACGGGCAGAAAAGGACGTGCAGAAAGCTACTCTAATATTTGATTCGGGGACAGCTGAGTACGTTAATGGGTTTCGGCATGATCATAATACCTTTGGCGCAATGATCTCCAAATTAGTTTCCGCAAACCAGTTCAGACCAGCAGAGGAGCTCCTTAATAGAATGAAGGAGGAAAAATGTAGTATTACTGAAGATATATTCCTCTCCCTGTGCAGAGCCTTCGGTCGAGTTCACAGGCCTCTGGATGCAATTAGGGTCTTTAACAAGATGGAGGAATTCCAGTGCAAACCCAGTGAGAAATCTTACATTACAGTTTTTGCAATTCTTGTTGAAGAAAACCAGTTAAAGATGGCTGTAAAATTTTATAGGCATATGAGAGGTATGGGTATACCTCCTTGTGTTGCTTCCCTTAATGTTTTGATTAAAGCCCTTTGCAAGAACAGTGGGACAATGGAAGCTGCTTTTCAGATATTTCGAGAGATGCCCAATCGTGGTTGTACTCCAGATTCATATACATATGGTACCCTGATTAATGGGTTGTGTCGATTGGGAAAGATTGGAGAAGCAAAGGAGTTATTAAAAGAGATGGAGACAAAGGGTTGTTTGCCCAGTGTTGTAACCTATACTTCTTTGATTCATGGTTTGTGCCAGTCTGGAAGTTTGGATGAAGCTGTTGGATTGCTCGAAGAAATGAAGATCAAAGAAATTGAGCCAAATGTGTTTACCTACAGTACTCTAATGGATGGTCTTTGCAAGGGTGGGCGTTCTTCACAAGCCATGGAGCTCCTGGAGATGATGATTAGCAAACGGCATAGGCCCAATATGGTAACTTATAGCACTTTAATTCATGGACTCTGTAAAGATGGAAAGCTTCGAGAAGCTGTGGAGATTCTTGACAGGATGAAACTTCAAGGATTGAAACCAGATGCAGGGTTGTATGGTAAGATCATTAGTGGCTTCTGTGACATCTGCAAGTTCCAGGAAGCTGCAAACTTCCTTGATGAAATGGTCCTTGGGGGAATCTCACCGAACAGATTAACTTGGAGCCTTCATGTTAAGATTTATAACATGGTGGTCCAAGGACTTTCTACTAATGGTGATCCAAATCGAGCTTTTCATTTGTACCTTAGTATGCGGACTAGGGGTATCTCAATTGATGCTGTAACATTTGATTTTCTGATTAAGTGTTTTTCTAAGAGAGGAGACTTACATAAGGCTGCTCGCATCATAGATGAAATGGTGATCGATGGGTGTCTTCCAACTGAGGGAACGTGGAGTGCAGTTTTTGGTGGATTTTGGGATCGAAGGAAGGTACGGGAAGATGCTGAGTTTTTGCAAGATAAGCTAATGAGTGAATTTGTTGAGCCAGAATTACAATTCTGAACACAATTCTGAACTTGAGTTTTATGAGTTAGTAAGTGCTCTTGCTCTTTTCTTGCTAATCACATAACCTTTTGTTTTAAAGCGTAAATTTACTGGCTCAGGATATTGTGTGTCCTTCTGAACTTTGAATTTTTTGATGAAGTTAAATTTTATCATTCATTTGGTCAATGAATAAACTTCTGAAGTTTAAATGCCGAATGCATCGTAGGATCTGCATACAAGAAGTTACATGAAGCAGGGCAAATTTAGAGAATCTCTTCATTCCTTCTTTGGTGGGCTTACATGAAAACCAATCTTTAGTGTAATGTACCTGGCATGTTGCTAATCTTGCCTCCGTACCTACTCTTTTAATTGCTATATTTTGTCTTTGATAATCCAGATTATCACTTTGGTACTTTGAATATGGAAACGGCCTTCATGTTGATTGTATAGAGTTCTATGGATGAATGCGGTGAAATAATTTTCAGTGTCGTATTCTGTGCTTATGGCTTTGTATTGAGTATTGACGCAGCCAAATTTATTATTTTGTAAACGCTTGTTTTTTCCTTTCTTTTTGAAAATTGCAATATGAAGGTCTTTATTGGAGCGACTGTGAGCACACAATTTTCCCAACAATAAGATGTAATAGCAAATTCATGATAAATGCCAACACTGGTTTTCATGAGTTCTTGCATATCCATAAGCGTGTGCATGTGAATTTTGATTTACACTACCGAGATTCCGTCATCTTATTATTTGAACTAAAATTTGGTATATCCTTCAGTATTGAGTTGTTGTTCAAGTCAAGATTTTTAGTAATTGCGATTATCTATTAAAAAATTGTTTACGTTCAAACTCGCACTGCACACATTGACATCTCATTATTTGCATTGGAATGGTAATTATATTCTAAAATCCTATCGCATTCCTTATAGTTTCAGTATGCTCAAATGCATGTTTGATTTTTATGGGGAGTTTCAATCACTTTATACTGTCAATATCAGCATTGACAAGCATGAACAGGACATTTCCTTAATGATGGTTCAATTGCAGGGAAACATTAGGAATGTACTTCAAAGGCGTGGAAGTTGTATTAAACCCCAAAAGTACTAATACAACAGTGCTGGCGTTGTGATTCACAATTAGTATTCTATCCCTTGAGCAATGTTAATGGAGATAGAAGGCCTATAATTGGTTTACTTTTGTTAATTTACAGAGAGGGGGAAGCCAATTCCATGGCGCTTGGTAGGAAACACAACAAACATCATACTGCAAATGATACCGATTCCGACCGGCAGTCTTGTAAGAATCTCCTGGGTCGTATATGATGGCATTGGGAAGAAGCATCTCACCACATTGTTATCAAAGAGTGCTACAGCTGCGAATACCAGTATTGACATGAAGGCATGCATGAAATCTATGAAGCGCAGCCGGTACTTTGCAGCAAGTTCCGGTGAAAGCGTGGCTGTTCCATCAATGATCCACATGCCCTGGAAAGTGGCAAACCCGTAACAAAGATTTCCCTTTTTGTCCTTGAAGCTGTCAGTGAAGCAAAGTAGGAAACATGACACCCCACAGAGAGTCACAAGTGCAGCAGTCATGAACCGACCGACCGAGTCACAATTGCCTTCGTTGGAGAAAATTGGTGATAGAAGTTGGAAAGCCAGGACTGATCCAGTCGGTAAAAGATTGGCCAAATGAGCTGTGCTCTTAAATGTCTGGCTAATGGCTTTCTGTATCGGTGTTTTCTCCTCTTTTTCAGCTCCATCTCGCAAGAGCAGATGTCTTGATTCATCTTGATTCTTGGAATCAGATTGTACCTTAATCTCCATGGCACAGAATCTTTCACTTCTCTTTTCCCTTTGTTTTGATCTCATATGGATTTGTATCAGCGGTGATTCGGCATGCTTCCCTTGAGGCACAGCTATATAAGAGTTGAAAGAAAGGGAAACTGAGGGTAGGCAAAGGCTGGGAAGGTTGGTTTGGCGTGCCTTGCAAGAAAGAGAAACCAAGACAGCAAACTAAGATGAGGATAAAGAAAGCTCTCTCCAGATTCTTTGAGGTAAAGTTTTCTTTCATGTGGAATGCAGAGTTAGAAGTTACAAGATTTTTAGAGGGTGACTAATGTCTACAAAGTTTTAGTTACCATTATGAAACTTGTAAGATTCCCAAGGGTCGGTTCCTGTTATCCAGAGAGTTTTGTTGCTTGTTTCAGGTCATTTGCTTTCCTTTCAAGCAATGAATAAAACCGGTTTTTTTTTTTTTTTGTTTTGGGGGGGGGGGGGGGGAGGTGAACTTTGCTTTGTAAGTAGTTTTTAGAGATTTTGGTCAACCACCCCAGCTGTGTCTCGACTAGGAATTTTTTGTCAACCATCAAAATTTGCCATCCCATGCTAGTAGTTGAGCTGAGACCCATTCCAACCATTAAAGTGGCCAAATTTTGCCACCAATGTGGGGGGATGACCTATGTTTGGCCACCATGAGAGTGGCAAAATCTGGTGGTTCGGTGGGGTGGAGAAAGGAAACCTTCCCTCCCTGCCTTTTTATCCTGTTTGTTAATTCTTTAAGTAAAAAGTTATAGTCTTGATTTCAAATTTCATTTCTTCCCAAAGAATTAAAAAAAAAAAAAAAAAGAGGGAAAATTTTTCTGTGAAGTAATCTCATGGATAATCACATGTTCTCCATTGACTACAGTAGACAGAATTTTTAAAAAGATGGGAGCTAATTCAAAGTTTATTATTAGAGTGATTATTTTTCAATAATAATAATAATAATAATAATAATAATAATAATAAAAACACAAACGGATATGAACATTGAACAAGTCATGATTGACCAAAGTTCCTAATTATCCAGATGATAGTCTATACATTGGGAGTTGGGTGGCTGCATTTTCTTTTTGGCTTTCTTTAGTTGCCAAATTAAATGAGTTTAGCTGTATGGTGTACATACTACGTGATTGGTCTCATGAATCGTATAGGGAAGAGCCTCAGAGATTGTCCACTACTTTAATAACAAAACAGAGAGTCCGTATATTTTTATGGATTAGTATCATCTGTCATTGGCATCTCTTGTACGTCACAAATTTTATGAACAGATATGAACGTTACCTAAAATAAAATAAAGGAAATTGGTGATAATTTGCTTCCCAATTAAAATTTGACTTTTCAACTTATAAAAAAAACTAAATTAAAATTTTTTGAGATTATGCCACGCGTCCTTTTTTAGTCTACTTAAATAGTTACACATCTTAATAAAAATATGTAGATTATCAAGTAGTTTTGATAGCTGTAGGATGTCTGCTGTCAATCTTATTACTTTAGGGTTCAAATTTTTAAAAAATGATAGGTTAAAAATACAAAAATATAGGTTACTAAAAAAATTATGCATAATTTTTTGCAGCATTGCTTTATTTTCTTGTGCAATAATTTCATTTTTTATGAAGAATATTACTTTGAGAAGAAAATGTACTTCTTACGTTCAGAATCAAATCCTATTGTTAGAGCATGATTTAATTTGTTAAAAAAAAAAACTTATAAATTTGACTATTGCAAATCAGTCATGCCACATTAACGACATGGATGGTGTGTTCTCCATGGTTACTTTTAAATAAAATAACTATACTAATTTTGTTGGATGAGAAATAAGTAATAATATTATTTTAAAAATTATTTGATATGGTGGGGATTTCAAAATATCCTTATTTGCTTTTACTCATTACGAAAAACTAATCATTTAATGAATCGCTCTGGCGAGCTGTTTTGGAGCGGTTCGACCGTTTTCATTAAAGAAATAGCCATCTTATTTTGACTGGCCACATCGAATATCACATTAAATAAAGACAGAAGCTGGGGGTAGACCGTCTGCCCCCCTCCTTAAAAGCAGCCCCGCCGCTCCCGGTGGCGGTGGGCGACACCGCCCCCGCCATCGGGACCGGCGGACTCAGACGAGCTCACCCCTTCGACGGCGAGCTCCAGCGAGCTCCGGTGTGCCCCCAGCTCGCCGGAGCTCGCCGTCGAAGGGGTAAGCTCGTCTGAGTCCGCCGGTCCCGATGGCGTGGGCGGTGTCGCCCACCGCCACCGGCGGCGGCTCCGTTTGCTTTATGGCCGAATTCCCTATTAAATTCATCTTCATTTTATTTTTTTATTGTGTTTTTCATTATGTTTTTTATTATGTTTTGTTCATTTTATTTTTTTAATATATTTTTAATCTTCATTTTTTTATTTAATTTTATTTTTTTATTTTATTTTAATATGTTTTTCATCATCAAGCAGCGTTGGGCTGCTTTGGACGCTGGGGACAGCCGGACCGGTCCCCAGCGTCACCCTTAAATAAATAATGAATGCACCCACAACGAATGATCACCGGATTTGAAGCTTATCTTTATCACTTTCATCTCTATGCTCTGCCGCCCAATAGTTGTTCTTGTTCCACCACCACCTACCAATCCGATGCCATCTCAGTTCCACCGCCGCATGATAGAACTCATAATTGCCCCTTCACACAACCAGCCTTGAACCACCATGAAAAAAGGCCAAAAACTGTCCCAACCGCCCAATAAACCTTTCATTTTTAGGAGCAAATACAGAGCAAAATTTATTCCTAACACCACTAGCATCACACATAAATCTATCTTCATTTTTTGCATGTTCCTTAAAACTAGAGTATTGTACCAAATAACAAGTAGGGAGAAAAAAATAAAAATTGACGCCCTTTTATTCTTCAAGAACAAGTCAAGCAAATCCATTTAGTGATATGTTAAAGAAGGGTTGAGAAAAATCTGATCTCCCACCTCAAAAAGTTCCAATCATCTTCAGGAAGTAGCTTGGAAGTGATATGTGAGAGGTTGAGTTCCGTTCGTGCCACTGCCTAGGTTAAGAGAGATGGTAAAAGAGAGAGAGGATGAGGAGGGCCGCGAGCGAGGGGTTTTGCATCTGCGAGGGCCAGGGGGGTGTTGCATCTGGGTTTGCATTAGGGTTCAAGATGGTTGTGAGAAGAAAGGAGGGGGGGGGGAGGAAAGGTCGCAAACTATAAGGGGGTTTGGGATGTTAGCGAGAAATAAGAGGGGGTTAGGGGTGTAAATGGTTCGGTCCGAGAAACATGTAAACTGATTCTATTCGATCCAAAAATTTTCCCACCTTGGACCGGACCGAATATGGTTCGGTCCATATCGGTCCGAATATGATTCGGTCCATACCAGTCCGTTTCAATTCGGTTTATGAGCGGTCCGATCCAGGGGTACCTCATATAATTTAATGGGCTAAATTTGATCCAAAATCTTACAATAATTAAATATACTTTTTTTGCCTAAGTTTATAAATTATTAAATATATACTAGTACTACTTTCATAAAAAAAATAATTATCTTTATCAATTGTCAATTTCTAATCTCATCTAAATTTATACAAAATATATAGTTATAACTTATAGTTTATAGACTTAATACTTATACTATAAGTTATAACTAATATTTAGGGGTGTTCATCCGGGCCGGGTTGTACCCGGCCCAATTTGAAATTTTAATATATTTCTTAATATTTTGATTTTTTTTTTCAAAAAAATTGAAGAAAATTTTAAATCCGGAACCCGGATGAACACCCCTACTAATATTCTATATGATATATAGCCCATAGGTTGATTAGTTAATTTAATTATCATAAGTCATATCAATTAATTAATGATATTAATGATCATTGATCATATTTCATATATAGTTAAAAACAACATTAATAATTAATATTTATAATTGTTACATGTAATCATAAGAAGAGTAATTATTAATTTATTAATAGTGATTTAGTGATACATCATAAGTTGGTTAACTATAACTAATAACATTATTACATAATTTACATTAGTATATTATAAATTTATATGTTAGTGAATAGTGATAAATTAATATAATATATTAAATAATAATAATACTCTTGTTACTTATAAGTTATTACTAATATTCTATATAGATATATTATAATTTATACTTTTATACTACAACTATTATAAATTATAATATGTTAATATTATAAGAGTATATATTATATATTAATATATTATACTACCACTCTTAATTTATATTAATATTAATATTAAAATTAAAATTTATATACTATTACTTATATATACATATATATAAAACAAATATATATGTGTGCATTCGGTCTAAGGGGAGAAATGTTCTTACTCTGGACTGGATCGAAAATTTTCTTTTCATAAAAAAATTGGACCGGACCAGACCAAATTCCATCCAGTCCGATCCGGTCTTGGTCTTTTTACAGTCCTAGAGGGGGCATTGCTGACCAAAAGATGAGAGAGAATATTTCAATTATTTTATGTGGTGCGGTTACAGTGATGATAGAATATAAGTCATATGTGGCAATCAATTATTGGATGATTATTATTTGTCATTTAAAAGCTAAACCAATCTCAAGATTTTTCCTTTGCTCTATCTTCGAAAATGAAAATGCTACTCTTTTTTGTTAGGACTCTTGTTGGTAGCTCCCGTTAAATTTTTATATTTAATTATTGGTTTTTAATTTTTTTACTAAGTGATTAAAAAATATTTTTTAATAATATTATAAAATTTATCTTTTCAAAATATTTAAATAGTACTTAAAAATATAAATAAAACAAATTATACTATACTAGCGGGAGCTCCGCTCTCAACTGTGACGGTAGAGAAAAACAGTGACCCAATGACTTACGAAACAATTCCAAAACGAGGCCCTACGCTAAATACGTTTCAACGGGCTTATCAAGTTGGGCCTTTGAGCTGTTTGTAAAACAACTTCGACGTACAGTCCAAACCCATCCAAAAGTCTCTAGCTAAAGCCTAACACACATTTAATCCGTCAATCTTATTAATCCGGTGACGTTTTGGGCTTATCAACTTATTAAGTCCTGTCTTACAAGGTTAAAGCATATATTCAAGCGACCGTTGTAGACATGCTGTTGCTACGTTCTCCCCTTTTTCTTTTTCGGAAAAGTAATTTGTACAGCTTTAAGGATGTAGAAATTACGCAGTCTCGTTAGAGAAAAGTAGGATATATTGTCTTTAAAAACGAGACGAGTTTATATAAATTCATTATTATATTTTTTTTATATTTTCATATAAAATATAAATTATAATACAATTTTTTCAATTCTTAAATTAACTTTTTCAAATATCAAAATAATAATAATATTAAAAAATAAATTCAATTCATCTCATCTTGTCTCCAAATTCAACCGAGACAATTACTTAAAAAAAATTTGAAAAATTCTATGTACAATCACTTTTGCGTACTCTTACCAAATTTGAAAATAAATTTTTTATTCCTTTTAGTCCAAGAAATTAAAAAGACTAACCGCATGTGAAAAGGCATAATTCTAATCTATCCAAACCCCTTCAACCAGCCATGGCCACTGATTGAATAGTGACACTCGGAATATTTGAATAATATCACAGAATTTTATTTACACAGTACTAGTATATCTGCTTAGAGCCAAATCTGGTTGAGAGAGTATCAGTCTGTCACTTGCACCCCCAAATGCCACACAAATGTGTACTTTTGATTGCACATATTTGCCAAGTTTTGTATAGAAAATTAATAGTATGACTTTTAAATATGTCCATCAATTGAGTTATGCTATAGAGAAATCTCACATCTGATATATCTAAAGTTTTTAACTGTAAAATAAAAGAGGTCGATAAAAAAAAAAAAAAAAATCACATTTTTAAGTTAGTGTGTAAAGTGTAAGGCTTCTATTTAGAATTTTTCTCATCAAATATGCTCACTTTTGTATTTTTAAAATTTATAAACTCTTTTTAATATTTAAAAAACTGACTAAATATATATATATATATTATTTTTTTCTTAATGGTAAAAATACCACCCAAAATCTTGAATGCCTAATCTCTTGGTCTCTTCTACAATATGCCACAAACGATCGAGAAAACCTTGAGGCAGGGGCGGACCCAGCTTATGGGTTGGGGGGGCTACCGCCCTCCCAAAATTTTTGAAATTTTAATTTATAATATAAATACATATAATTATATATATATAATTAAAATTTTCTCTCAAACTAAAAATAAATAAAAATTACCCCCTCCAAATTTTTTTTACTAAAATTATTCATCTAAATTTTAATATATATCCATTTATATTCTAATTTTTAATTTCACTTAAACTCAAGTTTTAACTCACATAATCTCACAGTTACTCAATTAACAGTCTAACTCTAATAAAAAAATTGATTATAAATTTATATGATTGTAAAATTAATTGATTATACTCACTTATTTAATTTCAATCTAACTTGTATAATAATGAGATATAGTTTGTTAAAAATTTAACAGCATTACATCATTACTTATTAGAAAATTCTCAAATTTATTCTTAATCTATAAATTTTTCTTAAATCATAAAAAAATGAACAAGTACTTAAAAATAATTGATTTTTTTTTTAAACGTGAACAATTTGAAGATTAATATATATTTAGTGAGTTCGGTAATAACAAAACATGACACTTTTATCATTGATGATCATCCCTATAAAATTTACATTTACCGCATATTTTATCGATCGCCCCTCCCAAACATAAAATTCTGGTTCCGCCCCTGCCTTGAGGCCATAATGTTGTTAGAGATCAGACTTGATGATGATGCTGTCGTGCGCTGGTATTGTGACTATCCTAAGTCATCTATGACAATAATAATAATAAGAAGAAGAATCATGTTCTGTCGTGTTGTTGATTATTGATGATGTCTTGTTTTCTTATGTTGATTTCGCACTGAATTTCGAGAGTAAATTATGACTGCAAATCGTAGTTGTTACTTCAAAATTATGTTTTCGAGAATAGCTAAAATATATAGGCAGATGGATTGCAAAACCATCAAAATGGTTCCCGTTTATTTTCACCAATTAGGGAATAATAGTTAATGAGAAATGTTATTTTTTTATTCTATAGATTTTAATTTTCTTATTTAATAATTAAGGAAATGATTATTAATATATTAATTTTTTCTATTTTTTAAAAATAATTTTTAAATGTTAAAAAAATAAATTAAAAATAAGAAAAAAACAAATTTTACACTAGCAATAAACATGAGTGGTGCTAATCGTTAATACCCACATCTACAAATTTCATTTCTTACAGCACAAAAGCTGTTTCAATTTCAATTCAATTCAATTACGCACACATAATAATAATAAAAAAAAACAATTCAATTACCAATCATGAGAGAGAGAGAGAGAGAGAGAGAGAGAGAGAGAGAGAGAGAGAGAGAGAGAGAGAGGGGAGAGAGAGAGAGAGCATGGTGAGAGTGATGATGAATGGCCTCAATTGCAATAAGGAGAAGAAGACAAGCTTTTGCAGATATACAGCTCATTCAGAGCTCATCTGCACAGACAAGAATGGACTTTAAGTGGATACGAGTGAGATCTTTTTACCCTTTTTCACTAATAATTGAGAACCTGAACCTTAATTTATAATTCTGTGTTTGTTCTCACCTTTAGATTTAATCATCCAAAAAAGAAAAAAAATTGAATCCATCGATTGGTTCCCTTTGTTTCTGGTTCAAATTTTTTAATTTGTTGGCCAAGTTTCCCTCATTAAAGACAGGTAGGGAATTTGTCAATGATTTCACATATATCCATAACTATCACGCTTGCATGATGGGCGCGCAGTACTACATTATGTTTTCAGAACAATATTGTAATTTTCTTTCTCATCTCTTCCCATGCACCTCATATATCTTATAAGAGTAGTGATACATTTAATTTATTTATCACTTATTTATTATTTTAAGTGTATTTATTTTTTTATTATTATTTTTTAAATATTTTTTAATATCCTTAATCATTAAGAAAAAATTTCAAAAATATATAATTTTATTAATAATTACTTTCTTAATCATTAAATAATAAATTAATTAATAAATAAATAAATTGAAAAAATAAAATAAAATAAAATAATAGTAAAAAGGTGATAAATGGATGGTAAAACTATTATTATTCATCTTATAAAACTTTTGTCATGTTATCGAGGAAAGGTCTTTCGTATTTCAAGAAAACGAGTATTTATGATTAATTATTTGTAATAAAAATAATTATTTATGATGAAAACAAAATTATATTAATTGAAATAGTCATTTAATTTATTAAAAATAACTAATCATAAATAAATAATTTTCTTGAATTCAATTACCCCGCATGAAAATTGGGGGATGAAATCCGACCTAGAATGATTCTAATATGCTCTTGGAAATAATCTATAGGCATATATTTAATACAAGCATATATTAATGTATATAGCTCGTTTTTTAGCCATGAGATTAGTGCTCATTGCCCCCTATATATATATATATATATCCAAATTCCAACTCACATGATTCTTGATCTTCTGATTCGAGAGGATAAGTTCGCTTCAACAAGCGACCCCGATGAACAACAATCAATCGACTGCACAAGCTGTAGCCATCCATTATCAATCACTCGTGTCCATTGGCATTTTTGGCTCTTAATTTTGTCGACATTTTTCTTAATTAATATATAAAAATTAAGAACTCCTGAGGTACTATATTGTACTATTGGGATTAAAATTAATAAAGCCCAACACTCTCTCGATAATAATTAATATTAAGAGAAAGTAGCAATATATATCCACATGAAAGGAAAACAACAACCATGCATTTGCAAACTTCGTTCGCATGAAAAAGGTCTGATCATGGGAAAGCTGTGAGAGTCAGTGGTGTAGGTGAAAGCTAGTCAGAGATCGGTTGAATTCAGCCTACTCGCACGATCATGATTTTTTTTTTTGGTTGGGATTAGAAGGCCAATATGAATGGTTTGGAGCCACGTTGCCTCTACTGACCTTTTAATCTTTATCAAAGTGTTATCATATTGGTCAGGCCGACATATACATATGTGATATGCCTCAAAGTTTGTAGAAAAAGCCTTGACTACGACCCCACATATAGCACCAAATCTTGACAGAATCGTGGGTTGATCTTTAAGAGTAGGAAAAGCTAACTATTGCTCTCAGGTATTTTTTAAATAGACCAGAAATATGGGTTTTAATCATCATTTTATACAATAACCTATTAGGCTAGAAAATTACAAGTTATAGCATGCGTTTGATCATACAAAAGTACCAAGTATTTTTTAACCAAAAGGTGCCCTTCTACTCATTTGAGCAAGGTTTCCATCGGTCGGTTTAGCTTTATATTAAAATCGGAATCTCACTATAAAAAAAATAGATATTTGTGATGAATTATTTACGAAAAAAATTATTAAAATTAATAAATTTATTTTGATAAAAAGTAATTATTTCATTATAAATAAATAAATATTGATCACAAATAAATAAATTTTTTATAATATCTATGAATATCAAACACATGTCTTTTGTGTCTCGTTACAAGACGCACGTGTCCCAGATTCAACCAATTTAGTTCTAACATAAATTACATTAAAATATCGAACAACGCATACAGTCTGCTGTTAAGG
Organism: Platycarya strobilacea; assembly: GCA_036898215.1. Classification (NCBI taxonomy): domain Eukaryota; kingdom Viridiplantae; phylum Streptophyta; class Magnoliopsida; order Fagales; family Juglandaceae; genus Platycarya; species Platycarya strobilacea. The sequence goes on from CM072548.1 coordinate 7,170,179, forward strand.
CATCTGTCTCTTTTCTATTTTTATTTCATGCTACAGAAATAAAGTCACAAAAGTCAATTTCGGTTATTTGACATGTTTGGGATATATATAGATGTATAGCATTTAGCAACGACAATATCAAATCTATCACGGACGAAGATATGATTCTATTAAATCATTTTTTTTTTTCCATGCATACATAACGAATATTCGGTTTTTTTAAATTTTTTGCTTTCCTAGATATTACTTCGATTATTTCGATTATTCGGAGAAACGAAGGCAAGGGAATGGCAAATGAGTTAACTACTTAGCTAATTCCTTAATTGCTGATTTAAAAGTTTGCTGGCATTTTATCATGAATTTATATATTTCAGATTTTTTTAATTGATTGTCGTGTACTTTTCTTGATATATTAAAATTATAAATGAGATCCTACCATCTATATGATTAATAGTATACATTTCATGTGATCAAAGCGTGCATGTTCAATACATTTCTTATTTATAACAGAAATTTAAGATTTACGTACAAACACTTGGTCCATTTGGATAGTGAAGTGAGATGAGATAATTTTAGATAAAATTTAAATGTTTAATAAAATATTATTAGAATATTATTTATTATTATTATTATTATTTTAAAATTTTAAAAAGTTGAATTGTTTATTATATTTTATATAAAAATTAAAAAAAATTATAATAGTGAGATGGAATAAAATAAAATAAAACTATTTTTGTATCCAAACAAATCTTACTTTTTAATAATAGATCATATTATCTTAAACAAAAGTCTTAAAATGTGTACTAAAGCTATATCTTAAATGAAAAATCATATAATAACAACAAATTGACAATTCAAACACCATTTCACATTAAAAACTTTTTTTTTCCACTTTAGATCAAAATTACCACCAAATTAGTACCTTAAATCACACAAAAAGTATTCATTTTCCCCTCTTAGTTGTAATTAAATTGTAATATAGATGTCATTTATAATTTTCCATATTAAATTACTGCTTAATATTTAATGTTTCACATTAGCATCTAGCTATTTCCAATTTCAAAATTTTCTCTCTCTACTAACTTTTTAAATGAATCATCCACACGATGCCTCTCTCTCTCTTCAGATGAGCTTCCTCTCTTCTCTACGTAGTTTCTCATCCCTTTTCCTACCTAACCTTCCTTCCCATCATAACTTAATCATTCCCCACCTTGTTGTCAACCCCACTTTTACTCTTTCTCAATGCTGACATTTCAGTACTTTTATTTTTAGTTAGGGCATCTAATGCATCAGCGATAGATCTCCTAATTCAACAAACGAAAGCGTTGACCTAAGATGATCTCAATTTAGTGCCAATAACGAACATAACGTCCAAGGTATCTAGCCAAACCTTGGTTGGTAAGCTCGTCTCTAACAAGTTTCTTAGCAAGTCTCTATTCCAAAATGTCATTTCCCAAGTCTAGAGCTTCATTCCAAACTTAGTGATTAAAGACTTGGACCAAAATGTTTTCTTGTTTTCCTTCTCCATCCGTCAAGACAGAGTTAGGATCTTCCAACAAGGACCTTGGAATTTCAAAGGGTTTCGCATGATGATAAAAGAATGGCCTCCTAGGCTTAGCATCCATGAACTCGACCTTATCCACTTGACGTTGTAGGTTCAGATATATGGACTTCCACTCGATAGAATGAACGAAGAAAATGTGAAAATGATTGGTGAAGTTCTTGGCAAATATCTTGAAACTGATATGGAATTCTCTCTCGGAAAATGAAGCCTATCATTTCTTTAGAGTTAGGGTGGAGATTAACACCGAACATCCTCTCTACAATGGATTTCTCTACCCCAAACCAGATATGGAGTAGGCGAATATAACCTTCAAGTATGAAAGGCTATTTGAGTTTTATTACAACTATGGGAAGCTAGGTCATTTTCTACATTCATGCACAACCTTTTATTTCTCTGTTGAAGAATTACCGTTGGTCCTAGCTTACAAGCGAAGGTGCTAGAGATTAAAAAAAATATGAAATTTGGGGATCACATTTTAACAGGCCAGAGGTTCCATGGTTCCACCCACAATACCATTGATGCTATGCCAAGACCAACTTATCCATTTTTCTCAAACCCTAAATTTTCACCTGTGTGCACCTCGAAAAATACCAACCTCTCTGTTGTATCCAACCCAACCCAATGGCACCACTTCGTTTCCCCAAATCGAACACCTTGGTAAAGGAAAAGCCATTCTTATCAGCTTTGATCAAGGTACAAGGAAGCAATATAGTATTTCGGAATTGTCTACGCCAAACTCATGCTACAATAACAGAAACCAGATGGAGAACACCAATTAGTGCGCAAAAAATCTTACTTGGTTGAATGGTCAGGATCAGTTTGTAAATCATTCATATCCATGTGGCAAGTATCAACCCAGCTGGACAATTTTGACCATGGCTATTAAGGATTCCTGCTTAAATTGCATTAAACCGCCGGAAATCCCATTAATCCCAACATCCTCATATCAAGCTCCAATCTTATCTATCCACATGGCTGTGTAAAGTACAAATAATGCTGACCAAAGCTACATTCAGCAAAAGCAATCATCCCTGTTAATTCATAATAAGATCATTTAAGATCCTTATCATTCAGATGGATTAACTGGGGCATTTGGGTTTCCTTTGGGCTTCAAAGAGCCCAACAAGCCAATGCCTAACAACTTTTGGTCTCATCTTCGCTCACTGAATGAGCTAGTAGCCCCTCTTAAGCTCATTAACAATTTGAACATTTTTGTCAACCCGACAGGCAATGCTTGCATCGCCTTCAACACAATCCTTCTCAGCCTATCATCCCCTCAAATACCCCTCCCTCTAACCCAAAACCCCTCAACTAGGATACCCCCGATTTCTCATAACCTAGCTGCGAAAAGTATAGAGAAATTGGAGAACATCTCAGGCATACCCCCTACTAAACCCAACCCAACTACAATGGGATGAGGAAACTTCCATATGGAAAACTGGGCAAAAATCCCTCAAAGAAGTGCTTTCTCAGCTCAATTATCCGAATCGCTTCCGAAGCAGATGAAGATTTCAACCCAGCAAAGGAACTCTTCCGAAGCAGATGAAGATTTCAACCCAGCAAAGGAACTGGAGAAAGAAATGGCAGTGTTTTAATAGTCTGGAACTCTGGAGAACATTCCGTAGCTGAATAAGAAGCAGAACAAGAAAAAAGGACTCAAAACTGGTTCAAAGAAAGTTGTGGAATCAACCATTAATTGCCTTGCTTTAGAGTAAAATCAAGGTAACAATACTCAGACTCAAATCATGACTTTTTTCCCTTTATATCCAATGACTGGTGTGGCAGGTTCTTGACTACCGTAGGTGGATCCAAGAAGCTCTTGGCCTAGAATTGCCGAGATTTAGCTAGACCTCGTGCAGTTAGAAATATTAGGGCTATACTAAGGAATCATAATCTGGACTTTTTTTTTTTAATGTTTAATAGCAATTTCTTCTATTGTAAATATTGCTAATAGACTAGGCTTTATACACTATGTATATGCTCCTCCTGTAGGCAGTTGATGAGGTATTATGTTGTTTTACGGGACTGGTGTGGACTTGGAAGTGGTTAATAACTCTAGAATGTAATATATATTCTGATGTACTCAGATCCTTGCCACACGACCTGACTCCTCAACCCAATGTATTGCCCTGCCACTTATAGAAGAAAGAAACTTTTCTGGGATATGTTGGATCAAATAGTTGAAGCGTTTTCAGGACCAACCTTGATTATTGGAGATTGCAACACTGTTCTTTCTCATAATGACAAATTGGAAGGAAAACCTATATCCCAAAGCTCCTAACCTATTGGCATTCATTTACTCATGAATAGCCTCGACCTCATTGATCTAGGTAGTTATGGACCTAGATACACATGATCTAATAATAGGATCGTACCTCACTTGATCCAAGAAAAGCTAAATCGTAGCCTTGCAAACCTATCATGAATTAATCTCTTCCATCAGGCTCACGTCATGACCTTTCCACGTTTATTTTTTCTGGATCATTCTCCAATCTTACTTGATATCTCGAACAATAAATCATTACCTAAATCTTTCAAGTTTGAGGAATTTTGGATTCGGGATCCCTCTATTTTCAGGATCATCAAGGATGCCTGGGACATTCGTCTATGGGGAACTTCTCATTATGTCTTGGCTAAGAAACTCAAAAATACCAAACGAGCCCTTAAAGATTGGAACAATATTCCTTTGGGCCATATTCAGACACACCTAAGGAACCTCTCTTCACTGCTTCTAAATATTCAGACTAATCCCTCTTTGAATGGTTCTACTTCCATTGAAGATAACCTCAAAGAAAACATCAATGAGTGGTTATTTAGAGAGGAATCTCTTTGGCTTACCACTACTAACCTGAACACTAAATTCTTCCATGCCTCAACTACCATTAGAAGAAGAAGGAACACCATTGATTGTCTTAAAATTGGAAAGGGGGATTGGAGTCACTGGACTACTGATCAAAATGACATTTTCTCTCACATTCACCATCATTTCTAGTCCATCTATACTTCCACTAATCCTCCTTACCCTGAGGGTCTTGAAAATTTCTGATCCTGACAATGACATACTCTGTTCCATTCTCTCTAATGAGGAGATTTATATGGTTGTGAAAAATATTCCTTCCACCAAAACTCGGAGACCTGATGATTTTATTGGTCTCTTCTACAAATCCTTTTGGGAAGTCATTAAATTTGACGTTCTTACAACTATTAGAAACTTTTTCTTCCATGAAAAACTTCTTAAGGAACTCAATCATACGAACCTGGTATTTACTCCAAAATTTGACAACCCCACTTAGGTCAATCAATTCAGGTTTATCAACCTTTTAAATGTCTGCTACATGATCATTGCCAAAATTATGGCAAATAGGCTCAAGCACATTCTTCCTAAAATCATATCGCCTTTCCAATTTGCCTTGACTTTAGGCCGTCTAATCCAAGACAACAACATTCTCGCCCAAGAAATCTTTTACAAAATAGAAGAAAATGATTGGTTGTATGGGTCATATGGCTATTAAAATTGATATAGCCAAAGATTTGTACTTCATGGAGTGGTCTTTTATCCTTCAAGTCTTTTTTCATATGGGATTTAGGCAAATTTTGCTCGACTGGATCAAGGAATGTATTACCACAATCTCCTATTCTATCATCAATGGTTCCCTTCAAGGTTATTTCTTTCCCACAAGAGGATCGAGATAAGGGGACCCTCTCTCCTCCTTCCTTTTCATCATTGAAAGTGAGGTCCTTTCCCAGCTTATTTCTTAGCAAGAACATCAAAACTCAATCAAAGGATTTAAACTGTTTAGGAGAATCTCATCCATTTTCTACCTTCTCTTTGCTGATGATCTATTCCTTTTTGGAAAAGCCACAAGCCTCACCGCACAAAGTTTTGAACATTGCCTGGACACATATTCTTCTTGGTTGGGGCAATGTGTCAACTTAAGAAAGTCGTCCCTCCATTTCAGTAAGAACTCTTCTCATCCCACAATAGCTGTTATCAAGAACGTTTTTGGGTATAAGATCTCTCATTCTCACTCTAAATACCTCGATCTGCCTCTTTTGAAAGGCCCTAACAGAAAAGACTTCATGGAGTCTCTTCTTAATCATATTAATTTGAAGCCCCAAGGCTGGAAGGCTAAAATTCTCTCTCAAGCAGCCAAAATCGTCCTCATTCAAGCTGTTGCTAGTTCTATACCCTCATATATAATGTCTTCCACCCTTATCCCAAAAAACATTGTCTCTAAAATTGCTTTTCTCTTCTACAAATTCTGGTGGGGCTATAAAGACCAATAAAACAAAAAACTCACACCCAAAATTTGGAACTCTGTCTATCTTCCAAAATCCATTGGCGGTCTTGGTCTTAAGCGTATGTTTACTTTCAATCTTGCGCTCCTTTCTAAATATGCTTGGTCTTTCATAAATGGTTCTAACAGTCTCTGGAAGTGGGTCATCTCTAAAGCTTACCTTGGTATTAACTCGTTTCGGGACATTAATCCAAAACCTTCTGATTTTATTTTCTAGAAAAGTCTTCTTAAACTCAGAGATTCATCAAAACCAGTTTTTGGTTTCAGATCAAATATGGAACCTTTACAGAAGTTTTGCTTGACCTCTGGATGCCCACCTTACCTAATCTCATTCTTCAACCTCATCCTTCTAATATGTTCCAGGATACCTCCATAAAAGTTTCTGAGCTAATGTTAAAGGAACTGAGAAGATGAAATGTTCTCCTCCTGAATGCTTTCTTTACTAATAACTCCTCAGTAGAGATTCAGAAAATAGCCTTGGCCACTGTCAACTTTCATTTGATCCCTGATAAGCCTAAGTGGATACACCATTCCTCTGGTCGCTTCTCGGTCAAATCTACCTATGCTACTATTATTGTGAATAATTCTCCCTCAACCCATAACTTTTCTAATTGGAAGAAACTTTGGAAGTTAAAAATCCAGGATAGACTCAAGCTATTCCTCTGGAAAGTCTGCCATGATATTCTTCTTACTAAATCCAACATCAGTAGCGTCATTCATATGGATGAGAATCAAATTAGGTGCCATTTGTGTCAATCCCAAACAGAGACTCTCTCTCACTTTTTTCTTAATTGTTTATATTCCAAAATTCTGTGGCGATCGTGTTAGTAGCCTATTAATACCTCCCTTCAACCTACCCAGCCCATGACTAATTAGATTAATTGCATCATTAACCCCATGCATTTTCTTAACCTCCCTGAAGAGGAAACTAAAGCCTTCCAACTTTTTGCTTCCATTGCCATGGATAGCCTCTAATTTACACGCAACAAGGCGATTCACCTTAATCAGATTCCCACCCATGAAATTTGTTAAAACCACTCTTTCCATATTTCAACAACACATCAATGCCTGGCATAATGTTCATAATACCAATGATTTCAAAGCTCTCCATCCCCATGGTTTCCATCTTGTTAAGTTCGATGTTGCAGTGAGATCACATGGTAGCATTCTAGCGGCTCTCTATTGGACAAATACAAGTGACTTTCTCTTTGCCATCGTCGACTACATCAATTCAGTTGAGCCAAATGTTGCGGAAGCCTCAGCAGCCCTCATGGTCATTAAGGAAGCCAAACAAAGGAACATTAAAGAAATTTCAATTGAAGGAGATTCTCAAGTTACCATTCAAAATATTACTAAAGAAGTTGTTGTTCAAGATTGGCAAATCTGCCCCATATTGATGATATACATAATTACTTCATATCATTTCATGCTTGAAAGGTAATAAAAATACATCGATCTCTGAATCAATACGTGCATAATTAGCATAATGGATGACATCATTACAAGCCTTTAATAATATTCTTCTCATCTAAATTTCTCATTTCCTACTTTATTTTCATAGTGAAAAGAACCTCTCATATCAGTTTAATTTTTTTATTTTTATCTATATCAGATTTTGTATGCATTTCTCTTACGTTTAAAAAAAAAAAATCTATCTGGCTAGCAGCTAGCCATGCAGTTAATATTCAATTTATATCAAGATACGGCAGAACAGTTTATTTGATTTGGATTTGGAATCGCGGAAATTCAGTCCTAATTACTTATTTGTTTTCCATGCGCGTCGTAAAAGAACTTTTTGACTTTCGTAGTGATTAATATGAGTCATCGCGTACCTTCTGTTTCCAAAAACAGCTCAAAAAAATTACAAGCAATTAATGTAGACACGGGTTTCGTCTTTCAAAATCGCAGCAGTACTCAATGATAGACAGACACTTATTTAAGTTTTTTTGACTGTATCTTATTCTTAGACAACATCGACCCAATTACAAGCTGGCAAAGTCCATTTCATGCGGCCATGCTCGATCGATCGAAAAGATCAACGTCCCTAGTTATTAAGTTGTCGGTGTGCATGGGGTTCTAAGTATTAATATCATACAACTTTATATACATAAAAAATTATATAAATTTATTTTATAATAAAAATAATTTTATAATTATATATAACATATTAAATCACATTAATTTATAAATTTATTCTGATATAATTTCTTAATTATATCTAAAGTATTCTTCTTAATATTATACCAAGTTGACGCAAGTGACCCTTGCTTCCTCACGCTTAATACTCACTCATAAGTCACACCTAACCCTGCCTTCTTAATTTATACCCTCAGCGCACGTCTGACGTCTAAACGATGTTTAAAGACTCCAAAGTTGAGAGATCTAGTTCTTGGAACATGGGTGCATGGAAGTACCTGTACGTACTTGATGATGATTTAGTATTAGTTGCAAGAAAAATAAATATTCTTAATCAATTAATTATAATTAATAAGATTTTTGTAATAACAGTAATATTATTTTATCACAAATAATCATATTAATTGTAATTAATTGATTACAAATATCAATTTTTTTTTTTATAGTGACCGTGCGATCATGTGTGATTAATACTCAGTTCCATCTTAAATATAAACATCCACCCCGTGTGAACCGTTCGATTAATGCTCTTCTCTGCTAGCCAGCTCTTTAAATAGTACACAGTATCTCATGTGTTAATGGACCAGATAGCTTTATCGTAAAGGTAAAAAGTCAAGAACATTTAAATAGTACACAGTATCTCATTGGCTAGCTAGCTTGATTCGGTGCATGTAAAATATTAATGGGACCGTTTATAGTTGATAATCTGCACATAATCATGAAGATATTTTATTTTCAATATTTTTGAAAAGTGTTAATTAAGAGTTATAAAAAAAAATCTTAAACTTCCAATATTATAATTTTTTTTTATATCTCTTTTATGATTTTTATTTTTTCTAAAGGCATGTTTCTATATTTGAATTAGTTTATCGAGAATAATGATTAAAGATCTGGGTAAATGCGTAATGCATGATAAATTAATGTATTTTTATGCTAATTAATGCATCTGAATCGCGTCAGACATGATCAGAAGTAAATGATGGTAGATAGCTAGTTAGTACGACGTATTCATGTAAAATCTGTTAGTTGGCATATATATTAACGTAGAAACCAAATCAAAGGACACAGCTATTAATTACGGAGGCTCAGCCATGCAGCATGCACCATGCAGCATGCACCATGCAGGGAATGCCAACAAGCAACGGCGTCATTTTCAAGCAGTTAATATTGAGGCGAGCGACATGGCCGACACTTTCATTAATTATATATAAGTATCTAAATTTATTTCCCTGACCAAATAATAATAAATCATGTACACAGGTTACACAATATTGGAAGGTAACGTTATAATTATATGTATTGTACATCATGTTATAAAAAAAAAAAAACTTGACTCCAATCCCCCCACAAGGTACAAACTCGTCAAACTTGCAGCATGAATTCTCTGACTTAAAAAACAAAAGAGTTGGGTGCATGACCATTTCCATCCATTAATCATGTTCAGAAATCATTATTTTTGGACTTAAATGAATACCCTTCGAGCTGGTATTTGATGCATTCGATCACAGGCTTGGCTTTAAAGATACAGATGACAGATTAGTGGGAAAGTTGGTGGTCTTCCATCAATACATATCCATCTATATAATATATATATATATATATATATATATATTTGTATAATGTTACACATTACTAAAGAGCTACTCCATTGCGATTACTTACAGCTTTTTTGTTAAAATGACTGTTTTTATTTAAATAAATCTATAATTTTGATTATAAATAGTTATTCATATCATATATAATATATTACAATTCATTATTTTTTTTTGTAGTGATATTACTTGCACAAATTTTAGCCTCTACATATAAATTAAGAAAAAAATTAATTGTATTAAATGATTCTGCATATTAATTCGTATATCTATTTAATATGATTAGTTAAAAAGTTAAATTTTAATAAAAATGATACAAATATAAATTTTAGATATAAAGACAACGGTATTCATGATACCCAGATCGATCGTAGCACAATCCACTAATTAATTAAGAGTATGCCCTAAAAGTATTCCTCCAACGTGATAAATATCAAATCATGTGCAACCAGCAAGCCCCATTTGGATCAATCATTTTGCAGTATCCATGCATTGAGTGTCTGAACTCAATGAAATCCTGCATGTAGGTTCCTTTGATCATATTCTAGATAGCTAGATGAATTTGGCGTCCTAAATCCGCTTCATAATCATGGAGGTACCCTTTGATGTCATAATTATAACTTTCGGAGTGCTCACATCAGCTGAGATCATGCTGACTGTTTTTACTTTTTGTGAGGAGGAAAAGAACAAGAAATATAAAATGTTTCATTTTGAATAAAAACTGGCATACTGAGGACCGTTTCCATTGGAAAGTTGTGATAGTTTTATTTTTATTTTATTATTATATTTTTTAATTTTTATATAAAATATAATTTTTAAAATTTTAATATATATTTTTAAAATTTTAATTTAATTTTTTTAATTTTAAAATAATAATAATAGTAATAAATAAATAAATTCAACTCATCTAATTTCTCAATTCAAACAAAATCTGAAAATTTTTTTGTTAAAAGAAATATGCTGACTTTTCATTCCATCAGAGAACATGAAATATATAAATATGACTATTATGACTGAAATAACTTAGTATACAAGCTAATTTAAATCAAATGGGATCCAATTTGGAAATTTCTATAGATAAAGAGTCTGAAAGATTATATATTACCAAAAGGCAGATCACTAAATCTCATATTTTAAAAAATAAGAGAATTATAACTCAATAAATAAGAAATTCAAGAGACTATTTCCCTATTTAAAATTTTTTCCTGTACAAATACGGCATGGTGAGAGTTATTAATGAATTCTTTATCGAATCTTTAAATTACAGTATCAAATTTTTATTTTATTTTATTTTATATATTAATCTTCCTAATATATCGTCTCTCAATTTATTTATTTATTTATTTTATATATTTAATTATTATATATTTAAATATTTTTTATTCATTTCAAATATTCATTTTAATTATTAATAATATTCTCACATCTTTTGATAACTTTTTAGTGATAAAAAAAACTTAAAAAAAGAGAAAAACTAATTTAAAATATTTTAGTAAAACGAAAAGAAATTTAAAAGCTTCAAACTTCAAAGCATTGAAAATTGAACTCTACAAGAATCGCTGCAAAAATGCAAATGGTCGTCGGGTATTTTTATTGTTATTTTTTAAGTTGGTGCACATTGCTAATGCTATGCATAAGCTGTTAATTACCTCGAGACAACACTTTTAATTTGCATTTGAAATCCTTGCGAGAGGGTTCCCTCGCTATGTCGTCCGAGGACGTTAAGTTCCGGTTAATATGGTTTCACAATATAAAAAGTTAAGATCTATATTTATTAGTAATCACAATATTTAAAAAAATAATAATAAAACTATTTAATAACAAAAAGTATTAATATTTTTCAAATTCTAATTTATAATAAAACCAATGTTACAAATCCTACAATAACAAATATAAACATATGTCCAAAATTATAATCTCAATAATAAAAATATAAGCAAATTGAAAAATACTAATATTACAACTTAATAATAATAAAATCTTGATTTTGAAAATAAATATAAATATATTATTGAAAATTAATTTTGAATTAAGAGAGTTGACCTGTTATTGACCTAGTTTATTAATCATGTCTTAACGAGTGAGTCTATATTATCTCAAATTTATTTATATCAAATCCAAAGCACTCAATCATTTTGTATTATTTTTCATATTGAATTAAAGGATTGTATTACGACACTTAATTATGAGAGAATCAGTATGAATGTGAAGTTTCATCTATTTAATAAACATTTGCTATAGAAGCGGGTGGGGTTGCCCCATCTAAATTCCCTCCAAGTTTATCCAAGAGAGTAATCTCTTGTGGATCCTATCTGAGTGTAGGGATTTTCGGCCTAAAACTACAGCCATTTTGTTAGGTCAATGAAGTGATTAAAATGAGTAATGCTAGACATAAAATTAGTAAAGTTAGATGGAAAATGAGTACTAATGCTAGATAAACTGATAAAGTCCTAATTAGGTTACAAGTTTTGTGCATTAATTCTTTTAGAAAAAAATGAAATCCGTCATTAAAAGAATAGTTTTTTCATAGAAATCTCAAAATTATTCATAGGAAATTCACGAGACTTATATACCTTAAAATGCAAATATCTTTTGTCAACTATATTATATATAATATGTGCTGTCACTACAAGATTTTGGGCCTTTTGCTACGAATTGTTTTCCGCAGCATACTGTCGTGGCAATAAGTCGTCTTTTGCCACGAAAATGACTAGAGGAAATAAAAATCGATTTTTTCCCACGATTTTGTCGTGGTCAAAAATATTTCATGGCAAAAATATTTTAACTGTGATATAACTATTTTTTGCCACCAAATTTTATCATGGCAGATAAAAATAACTAGAACCTAAATTAATTGTAAGAAAAAAATTATTGTGTCCAGTTCAATTACCTTTGGTCACATAATCATTTAGCCACAAAAAGTGATACAAATGAAAAAATTTCTATTAATGCTTACACTTTTTTACAACTTTATCAATTATCATGAATGTGTCTCGCTACAAAAGGTAAAAAAGAATTACAAAAGGTAGAAAAGAATTATTTCCACAAGAGCAACTCGTGGCACATGAATCATAATCACTTTTGCTATAGAATCACTATTGTCACGACTTCTCATCCCACAATTTTATAAAATCGTGGGTAAAACTTACTTTTGTAGAGATATCTTCTCATGACAAATAAGTATTTTGCATTAGTATATATTTTATTTTAATTTTTAAGAATAATATAATTATAAAATATTATTTTAATTTTATCACTTATTTAATAATAAAAAATAACTATTTTTATAAATTAAAATATATATTTTATAATATGATATTTATATTTAAATTATTTATTTTAATTAGTTTAATTTAATATTTAATCTCTATTATTTTATTAGATTTATTGATCTAAGGGCTGATATTCCCGTTCTCTCTCTCTCGCTCCGTAGGACCGTAACATCCCCCCTCTCTTCTCTTCTTCTCTCCTCTCCCTACCCCAAAGGCCCTATCTCTCTCTCTGTTTTTGCGCGATACCCCCCCCCCGCCCCGGGAGCGATTCTCTCTCTCTCTCTCTCTCTCTCTCTCTCTATGATTGCGCCCCTTTCGTCGTTGCTACCGTATTGGGTTGTCTACGTCGAAGGCGAAGCAGGTAAGTAGCTTTCTCGTTTTCTCCCTCTCCGTTCGTCTCACTCTCTCGTGCTCTTTCTCTCTCTATTCGTTCCTCAATCTTGCAATTTCCCTTGTAGATTGAACACAGATTAATGGAAAGGGTATGGAATTTCTAGATTTTTGTCTTGATTTCGTACTCAAACCAAAAGTATGTGTTTGTGCCCGCTGAAAGTGGCGATTGGGGTTTCTGGAGCAGTGTAATTTCAGGGCATTCATCGCCCCTCGGTTCTTCGATGAGATATGGTCAGGTATAATTCTACCCTTCATTTCTCCATTCGTGCCATTGTTTTGGCTTCATACCCTGTTTGTCTAGGGTCTTAATGCTGGGGGATACGGTAGGGTTTTGATGGCTGAATTCTCCTTTACTTTTTATTTGATATCTGGGTTTTGTCAAAAATGATGTGGGTTTTTTCAGAAATGATGTGGACCATTGAAATCAACCAAATCCGCAGGGTATTGCCGTTTAATTGCTGTTTTTGTTTTTGTTTTTTTTTTGCACTAATTATTCTAGCATGCACATCAAGCAATTGTTAGTGAGCTTTCAATTATTGATTTTGTTTGTTTGCATTGTATTAGTATCCTAGCTGATTGGGAGCTTCAAAAGTGAAGAAAATTTATTAGTATTTATTGGCTTCTGAGACAATTGTAGAGTTATTGTTAATCATTTAAGGAAATAAGCTTCATTTTGGTCTTTTGAGCTCACAGTAGCTTGACAAGAAAATTTTTGTTGATTCTACTTGTAGCAAGCTCTATTTTCAATTTCTGGTTTCCAATTTAAATTAGAAACTTCATTTGATTAATTTTTTTATTTGATTATTTTTCAGAAAGAAATGATAAAATTGAAGCCTGTTATTTCATTTGATTGCGGTAAGGAGTTCTTTTCATGCTTGTTGGTTGCAGCTTGAGGTAATTGAAACTTGAAAGATTGATGCATTCACTTGTACTAATCAGAATTTTATCTTGTTTGATGACTTTCATTGCTGTTGTCTTCTTATATGGCTGTTCTTTTGTTTGGGGCATTTTAGATTATTGTACTTGATTCATTTAGTGATTATATATATTATACAGATAATAATTTTTATGTAGTGCTTGTGTCGTTTAGCGATTTTCTTCATGAGTTTTTGCATTGAGGTGCATTACAACTCAATCTATCCACAGAAGGTATTTCCTCACCTTAGGAGTGATTTAAACTGGATAACATAGTTTAAACTGGATAGATATTGCCTTATTTCCTATAGGAGTGGTTTCTTTTTTCCTGTCCCTCATCTCTTATTAGATCTACTTAATTCATTTTAAACTTATTTATTATAATAAGATTCATTCACCACGATTAACACTCAATTCTAGTATATTTGTTCTGGAAGTGGCTTAAAAGGAGAATAGTTTATTTTATTACCAGGAAAAAAAATAATTTTTTTGTCACTTCATATTATTTATCACTTTTTTTTGTGTTTTTAGAGAGGCAGCAACATAACATGGTGCTTGGGCATTAAATTACTTTTTTTTTTTTTTTTAATTTTATAGGGGGCATGAAACTGACTTTGAAGTACAGATTCTTCTCCACCTCAACTAGACCAGCTTATTTGAAGTACAGATTTATCACCCAAATGAGTCTATTTCTGATTATTCCATCCAGTATTTTTGATCTAATAGGGCTTAAACAATGAATGTTATGCTTTATAAGTGCAGATGTGACTATTGCTACTACTTTATTTTTCTCTGTTTTACTTTGTGCAGAATTATCGGTGTTAGAAAACTTGGAGAGGTTGGATTTAAGTTACAATGATCTCATGGACAGCTTAACATCCAAAGGTACACTGTGGTTAATTTACTCTTTGTGGCTCAATATTTTTCCAGCAAGTAAGAATGCGTGGCAAAAATCTTATTTTAAAATTTTAGCTGCAAAAATCATAGTCTTGATATTTCATGTTATCTCTATTCCTATTAGAGTGATAACTTGTAAATTACTCAACTTCATAGAGGAGGGCATAACCCATCATACGTGTATCGCCTCATTGCTGATTATTACTCTGCTGGTGATTCGGTGGTGCAAAGAAGACCACCTACAAGGACATGAGTGTAGCTCCCTCTTTTCTTGTCATATGTTGGGTAAGTTTTTTAGTTTTCTATGTTACATGAGTCAAATGACTGTCTAGACTCTAGTGTGAAATTGATATATTCTAGACGAGATACTCTCTGCTACTGCGTTTATTTGTGCCTTCTTAGTTGGGTTAGTCATGCATTTTTATTTTTTTAAGTTTTGATTGATGTGGTTTAGTTTTTGTTTCTTATTATCTGAGTACAGGAAAAGAAAGTAGAAGACATGCCTATATAGCTGAACTTAGTTTGGTTCATAATTTCTTGGCTCGTTATGTATATTTTAGCCTATGTAGTTAAACTTAGTCTGGTTTATAAAACTTGTATGAATGAGCTATAGATTAATTTTGTAAAAATAAATGTATATTTCAGCTTATGTTAGAGTTTTTTGTTATGATTATTTTTTGCTTAAGTCGCATTTTTTTATTTTCTAATTTTTTTTTCTAAATTCTCTTAGTATTTGCCATGAACATAATTCATGGCATACACTTTTTCCCCATAATATTAGTTGTGGAAACAAGTTATATGCCATCAATATATTTGTGGGTAAAAGTTATTTTTGGCCTATTATTTTCATGGATAGTATCATTTTTGGCATATGGAAATGTTATTTGCCATGAATTTTTCATGCTTTACCCACAATGTCAGGTGGTGGAAAAAAATTTGTATTTGCCATGAAATAAAATTTTGGTAGAAAAAGTTCTTTGTTCATGGATTATATGCCACCAACATCCCACCAACAAATTTGGTGGAAAAAAAACATTTCCCACTTAACATATGCTTTTTTTCACCATATAGTTTTATGGCAAAAAGCTCAAAATGTTGTAGTGTGTATGCATTTATTTAATATTCTCTATTGATGGAGTTATTATTATAGGATTATTATATAGATGTCACGTTAATATTAGATGATTAACAAATGATTATAACATTTTATTGAATAATACTCTCGAACATATATAGTTGGTATTCTTCTTTTAAGATTTTATTGTTTAATTTACAATCACAAATGTTATACGATACATTTTAAGCAATTGTTATTTAAAGCGCAATTTAAACAAAATAATTAAACTGCATCACATCATGAACAAATATGATTTAGAACGACACAATTTAAATAAATAATAATATTATCCACATGGAAATACTGTATATGTTTTTTTTTTTAACAAGAGATTGTGCAACTTATTAATTAGAAATTTTCTAAAATTTAAATATCAATTTTATAAGATTATGAATAAAAACGTAAAACTACTTTTATTGACTATATCATTTATAAAAAAGAAAAAAGAAAAAGAACATATTAAAATTTAATGACTCGTTTGGATATTGGGAAAAATTTAGAATTCTAATAATAATAATAAAATAGTTTGTGAATAATATTAAAATAGTTTGGTAACTGAGTTTTGAGAAATGATGAATAAAAAATTGAATAAAAATATTATAACGTTAAAAAATTATTAGAATACAATTTTTAATATTATTTTTTTATTTTAAAATTTTAAAAACTTTTATTAATTTTTGTGTTTTGTTTTGAAGTTTGTAAAAATTGTAATAAATAAATAATGATTAAATGAAATTTTGATTAAAATTGATTTTTATATATTTTTTTAAACTTGTAAAAGTTGCAATAAATAACTAAAGATTAAATGGAAATTTTGATTAAAATTAAAAAAATATTCTAAGATATTCTGATAATTCTTGTTTTCCTTTTCATTTGATTATCCAAAATTGGGCCTAAATTTTAGATAATGAAATGAAAGGACAATTTTAATCAATAAAAAGAATTGATTATTGATTATTCTATTTATATAAGTCTCTACATTAAATTAACTATTTTTCTATTATAAAATAATAAAATAATATACAATAAATTAACTTGTACATGTTATAGTATGATTGAATTTGTCTCGGCCGTCCATTTTATCGGATTGTGGATTAGGAAATAAATAATGATTGGGTTACATTTTATTTTTTTATTATTTTATTAATTTTTAATTTTAGAGTTTTTTTTAGTTAATAGTTAAGAGTATGATTATAAATAATTAAAGAAAATTCAAAAAAGATTATTTATTAAACATGTTAAAAAATATTTAAAAATAATAATAAAAACATAAATATATTGTAAGCAATAAAATAATAATAAATAATAGGTGAGTGTACCGATAGCCTTAGGAATAGGAAGTTAGGAACTGCTCTGCCATCTACACGCGGTTTTAGAAGTATCTACGGCCCCATCGAATCGAGGACATGAGACAAGACGAAGTCACGAAAGCCTATACGAATCTATTCGCACCAATGTTTCGCAATGTCAGTCTTTATAACAGAAAGAGAAAATATTTACCTAATTATAAATGAAAAAATCTATTCCTTTTTTTACTATTCACATAATCTTCATATACTCTACATTATTTTATTTTATTTTTAATTAAATATTTAATATATAATAAAAAATAAAAATTTAATTTAATTTAAAAAACAAAATCAAAAAAAATTAAAAAAATTAAAAAATTAAAAAATTAAAAAATTAAAAAATTAAAAAATAATTAAAAAATAATAATATGTAGAGATTAAGAAGTTGTGTAAAAATGTTCATTATAAATTAGGTAATTGATACATAATTATTTTAAAATAATAAATAAAATATAAAATTTATATAAAATACTTAATTTTTTAAATAATAATTCTGACTCTTTTTAAAATAATTATATTATATTTACATATTTTACGATTATATATAAAATTATTTTAACAAAATGATATTTATAATAATAAGTGTAAATATTGTATGAACATATTAAAAAGATATATATAATTTACATAAAAAGAATTACTTTTTCAATTATACATTTTATTTTATTTTAAAATAATTATACATCCTATAATTATATGTGCATTACTCATCTTACAATGTACAGCTGGTTTTTAAGTTGGTACCCATTTTAATTTGCAAAACAAGTTATTTTTCCTCATTCGTTGAAAAAAAAAAAAAACAGAACATCTCCGATTCTCTCCAAATCTATTTAGAGGCTATTTTTCCTCATTTCTTGTAAATTCCATTTGATAGAGGGTAATAATATTTTTACATTTATTCTATTATTATTTCATTATTTAATGTTTTTTTATTTTTGAATATTATTAGAGAACACCCATATTCATCATACCTACTCTCACATAAACTTTACTTTTTTAATCTGAATTAAAAATTTCAAAATTTAATCTTATTATATGATTTAAAAGCAAAAAAGTTCACCCAACTAACATAATAAACGAACCTCTTTCTTCATGCAGTGTTTCAAAATCTAAAAGATAAAAAAAAAAAGTCAATTTTTGAATAATTAAACTTATTTTTAATTAAATATATAATTATATTGGTTGATTGAATATGATTACGTTGATTGAATGGATTTATTTTCTTTTAAATGATGTAAAAAGTTTATATTTTGAAATTCTTTTAATTCCAATTTGTAAAAAATAATTTAATAATAGAACAATAAAAAAAACTTGTAACAGGATCATTAGCCTGTGATAAATTAAATTTTCTTTTTTAAAAAAATATCTATCAAGTAATGTATTAATATAGTTAATTAAGGAAGTATAGCATCTCATAATGTCAATCTTCCTTAGCTCTGTTAACTTCTGATCAATTACATTTTTTTACGAGATTTGTTATCCATAAACGAATTTGTAGACCGGCATATTAATGTTATTGTTTTTATATTCAAAATTTAAATTTACACTATTTTATTAAAATCTAACATTCAGCGGCGGAGACAGATATTTGCATTAAGATGGCCAAATAAAATTAAAATAAAATATATAAAATATTTTTTATTTTATTTGTATATAATTTTTTATGCGGTATAAAATAATTTGATAGTAAAATCTATAATAAAAATACAAAAATTTAATATAATTTATATATTAAAGAAATATATAATATAATAAGAACGTCTTATCATAAATAAAAATATATTAAAAATATCAAGCTTTTTATTTTTATTTTTAATAAAAAATATCATCATGTTATTATATTATATTATTTTATATGAGATGTATTTTATTTTTAAATTAGATTAATTTTGTAGAGGGAGATCAAAATAATTTTTAAAGAGGGACCAACACAAAATAAAATTAATATTATTCTATAAAATTATAAAAATATAAACATATTTTTTGATTTTTTTTAAACACATATTATATATATTTTTTCATTTTTTATTTTTGAATAAGGATGGAGCCTGCTAACTTTTTTTTAACTAATTACATTGATGGATATATGTATTAGTGTACAAAATAATTTATAACCAATTTTTTTTTTTTTTGGCATGCTCAAGAGGAGAAATCATACTTAACTCCATAGGACCATAAATAATTAAAAAATAATTTTTTTATTAATTCATATTTGTTGCAATTTTTATTAAAAAGCTTTTATTTTAAGAATAAATAAAATAATTTTTTGATTTTTGATTTATAAATAAGAATTTTTTAATTAATTTTATTTTAAACTAAATTATATATTTATTGCATGAATAAAAATAAAGTCTAATTTTTTAGATAGTATATAGTATATTACCTATAATTAAATATTATTGAAGAATATATATAGGCTTATAACTAAGCTAGGCTTCTAAAAGTACAAAGTATCTAGCTAGCTCCGAATTCATCATCTCCTTTTCTCCCCCTCTTTGTTAGCGCTGTTAAATACTGAAAGTGCATATCTCTTCTGCAAATTATTCCCGTTTCCCCGAAAAGGAAAACAAAATTATTGTTAAAGTATGTTTGAATTACCGCAACTCCCCGCATCCTAAAATTACTTCTCAAATCCATGTTTCTCCTGTCTCCCTCCTTTGTAACTCTCTCCCCTACCGTCTTCATTAACGCACTCAAATGTATGCTCTCCTTCCCACATAAATTCACGCCAAAACGATTCCTTTTATCTGCGGGAAAATTCACTCAATCTCTTTTCAAAATCAATCCAACAATGCCGCACCTCCTCTTCCTCCTCCTTCTCCTCTTCCTTCTTTCAACTCCACCTTTCATCGTCTCTCTCAACCAAGAGGGCGTCTATCTTCAAAGCCTAAAACACTCCCTCGACGACCCAGACTCTGCCCTCTCTGCATGGAATGAACGCGACGACACGCCGTGCAACTGGCCCGCCGTTACTTGCGACCCCAACTCTCACTCCGTCGTCTCCCTGGACCTTTCCAATACCAACCTCGCCGGCCCTTTCCCTTCCCTCCTCTGCCGCCTCCCCAACCTCACTTTCCTTTCCTTCTTTAACAACTCCATCAACTCCACCCTTCCTCCCGATGTCTCCACTTGTGGAAGTCTCCGGCACCTCGACCTCTCCCAGAACCTCCTCACCGGTGCGCTCCCACACACCCTTGCCGACCTCCCCAACCTCCGGTACCTGGACTTAACCGGTAATAATTTCTCGGGAGGTATACCGGATACGTTTGGGAAGTTTCGAGAACTGGAGGTTCTCTCCCTCGTTTACAATCTCTTGGACGGGACCATTCCGGCATTCTTGGGAAATATAAGTACCCTGAAAATGCTAAACCTCTCTTACAACCCGTTTTTCCCTAGTCGGATGCCGCCGGAACTCGGGAACTTGACGAATCTCGAGGTTCTGTGGCTCACCGACTGTAACTTGGTGGGGGAGATTCCTGATTCGCTGGGTCGACTAAAGAAACTCACTGACTTGGACCTGGCTCTGAATGCTTTAGACGGTCCGATCCCAAGGTCGCTCGTAGAGTTGAGTAGCGTGGTTCAGATTGAGCTCTACAACAACTCTTTGTCCGGTGGATTTCCTCCCGGGATGTCTAACTTGACCGCATTGCGACTGCTCGACGCGTCGATGAACGAGTTGTCAGGGATGATTCCGGACGAGTTGTGTCGGTTACCTCTCGAAAGCCTCAATCTTTATGAAAACCGATTGGTGGGAAGATTGCCTGAGAGTATTGCCAACTCGAAGGGCTTATACGAACTCAGACTGTTCCGGAATGGACTCACCGGCGAGTTACCGAAAAATCTTGGTCGAAACTCGCCGCTGAAGTGGCTCGATATTTCGAACAACCAGTTTTCCGGTGAACTTCCGTCTAGTTTGTGTGAAATGGGAGTGCTGGAAGAGCTTTTGATGATATACAATCAATTTTCGGGTCCAATCCCGGCGAGTCTTGGCGAGTGCCAGAGTTTGAGCCGTGTACGTTTGGGTTCCAATCGTTTTACGGGCGAAGTACCGGCTGGATTCTGGGGACTCCCGCACGTGTATCTGCTCGAACTCACCGGAAACTCTTTCTCGGGTCGAATCGAGAAAACAATTGGCGGAGCGGCAAATCTTTCCGTTTTACTCGTGTCGAAGAATAATTTTTCGGGTCCGATACCTGAAGAGATCGGATGGTTGGAAAACCTGTCTGATTTTTCCGGTAGCGAAAACAGTCTAAGCGGGTCACTGCCGGAGAGTATGGGGAACCTTGAGCAGCTTGGGATTCTTGATCTTCAGAACAATGAGCTTTCTGGTGAGCTTCCAAATGAAATTAAATCTTGGAAAAAACTCAACGAGCTGAATCTAGCGAATAACAAGTTTTCAGGTAAGATACCTGAGGAGATTGGGAGCTTGTCTCTGCTTAATCACCTTGATCTCTCAAGAAATAGATTTTCCGGGAAAATCCCACTTGGATTGCAGAATCTGAAGCTGAATCAGCTCAATTTGTCATACAATCATCTATCGGGTGAGCTTCCGCCATTGTTTGCCAAAGAAGCGTATATGAATAGTTTTGTGGGTAATCCTGGTTTATGTGGGGATTTGGAAGGTTTGTGTGATGGGAAGAGCGAAGTTAAGAGCATGGATTATGTTTGGTTGCTCCGAATTATTTTTATGCTTGCTGGGCTAGTGTTTATGGTTGGCGTGGTTTGGTTCTACTTCAAGTATAGGAACTTCGAGAAGGCAAAGAGAGTAATTGATAAGTCAAAATGGACATTGATGTCGTTTCATAAACTGGGTTTTAGTGAATATGAGATCTTGGATTGCCTTGATGAAGATAATGTGATTGGCAGCGGATCTTCCGGGAAGGTTTACAAGGTTGTGTTAAGGAATGGCGAGGTTGTTGCGGTGAAGAAGCTTTGGGCCGGAGGGGTGAAGAAAGATTCCGACTGTGCCGATGTCGAAAAAGGCCATTTTCGGGATAATGTTTTTGATGCAGAAGTTGAGACTTTGGGAAAGATTAGGCACAAGAACATCGTTAAACTATGGTGTTGCTGTTCTACTAAGGACAGCAAGCTTTTGGTGTATGAATACATGCCTAATGGAAGTTTGGGCGATTTGCTGCATAGCAGTAAAGGTGGGTTGTTGCTGGATTGGCCAACGAGGTATAAGATTGCTTTGGATGCGGCTGAGGGGCTTTCTTATTTGCATCACGATTGTGTTCCTCCAATTGTCCATAGAGATGTGAAGTCCAACAATATTTTGTTAGATGTAGAATTTGGAGCACGAGTGGCAGATTTTGGACTGGCTAAGGTGGTTGATTCTATCGGCAAGGGACCTAAGTCTATGTCTGTCATTGCCGGGTCCTGTGGATACATTGCACCAGGTTAGCGAGTTCTTAACTTCTATTCATGATAATTCACACGCATTTCCTCTTACTGCTTGATTTCAATTATGCACTGGTTGCAAGTTAAACTCGTTGCATTATTTCGGGAAGAATTGCTATAGACACAAAGAGATTACATAAAAATAAATTTACAAATGTGATTTCACATTACGTATTAGATCTATTTTACCTTAAAAGTAACTTTATAATCTTATGTACGGTATAAAGCTATATCAGTTTGTGGATTACTTTTCGGGCATCTATTTGCACCTAAATGATAGTTTCCATGGAAGAAACAACTGTTTTTTTAGCTCAAATTGAAGTGACCCTTTTGCTTAAAATTCCTCCAGAATATGCGTACACGCTTAGAGTGAACGAGAAGAGCGACATATACAGCTTTGGCGTGGTTGTGCTGGAGTTGGTCACAGGGAGACTGCCGGTTGACCCAGAGTTCGGGGAGAAGGATTTGGTGAAGTGGGTCTGCACCACTTTGGATCAGAAAGGCGTGGACCATGTACTTGAGCCCAAAATTGATCCTTGTTACAAGGAAGATATGTGCAAGGTGCTTAACATTGCCCTTCTCTGCACAAGCCCTCTTCCCATCAATCGCCCATCCATGAGAAGGGTAGTGAAAATGTTGCAAGAAGTGAGTCCTGTTAATCACTCTAAGACGGCCAAGAAAGATGGAAAATTGTCTCCTTATTACTACGAAGATACCTCAGATCATGGAAGTGTGGCAGCTTAAGAGATTTCAATCAGCTTGCCTTCAAGTTTTTGCTGCACTTCAGATTATTACACCCATTTGGTATTTTTGCTTCAAAGATCAGGGGGGAAAATTAAAAGGAGAGATTAGAAAAAAAAAAAAAAATGGAAGGGGATTAAAAGAAAACTTTCCTCTATGGGTTTTCTCCCAAGCTCGAGTAGATGCCTGCATTAATACTACCTCTTATGAATGATGTTGACACTACTGTTTCTCGATCTGGCGCATTATTATCAATAACCCATTACATATATCGTGAATCTCATAATGTCATGGGGCTGGTGTTCCTGGTTTAAGAGTTTTGCTATATATCGTCATTTTTGAATTTTTATGTATTTTATTCATGTAATTGATTAAAATAATTATTTAATATTAAAAAAATGATGCAATTAATTATATTAGTGGAGTGTAGAATGAGCCTACAAAAATGATACAGGTTTCTTTAGATCAGAAATGAAAATTTGCGGCCATGATGGCACCCTGCTCGGTCTTCTTTAGATCAATGGGTGAGCCATTGGTTGGGCCACTAATTTGTTGGCTCACGCTCGCCCCAGGCGGCTGAATCGAATTAATTGAGGGTTGGCAAAATTTAAAAAAAAAAATAATAAAAAGACATTTAAAATCATATGTAAAAATAAAATAAATCTTATATCAAGAATTAATTATCAAAAACAATTTTTGAAAAACATTTTCAAACTTATTTAACAGTCAAAAATATATTATCGCCTAAATTTATTCCTAACGTTGGAATAGGGTTATAATATTTGTTTAAATAACACTTATTAAGTTATTATAGAACCAATTCCATCGTTAGACTAAATGGTAAGTCTTTTACATGACTGGTATTTTTATATTAGAGAAATGTAATAGCTACGAGCACTCATATACACAATTAATTGGTTTAGCTAGATTGAGCCTAACCAGTTGCATAATTCTATATTAATTACAAATTAATTAATATAATACTATAACAAATTCCGATAAGTAAGAAGATAAAATTTGAAAATGCGTATTTTTTTTTTATAAAATTCTTATTATTTTTACGAAGAGATTTTATAAAAATAAACTTATAAATTAATATCATTTCACACACACACACATATATATATACTAGATAAAAGTAACGTGCAAAACACGTTTATCTAGTTTAATTTCTAACAAAAATTAAAAGATTATTCATAATTAAATGGATGATAAATAATTACACGTTTTCATATATTATAAAAAAAATATTAATAAAAATAATAAGATAGTCTTATAAATAAACATAACTTATAGTTTTATTAAATTTGTTTGAGATAATTTTGATTGAAATTTTAATAAAAGATTAGTTCAAAATATTATATTTTTATAATTTTAAGATGATGATCTAATATTTACGTCATTTTGCACAAACCTCAAAAGAGAGGATATTAAAATACTATTATTATTATTCTATATTTATTTTACTTAAAAAAAGTTTTAAATGAAAAATTTATCGTTATGAAAAATTAAAGTGGTGTAATTAAATTTAATATCAAGAACATTATTTCGATGATTAATAGAATTAATAAATTGTATTTAAAATAATATTTTTTATTAAATGTAGTATTTATTTTAATAAAAATAGATAAAAAGTAATAATTTTAACAAAAATAAAATAAAATAAATTTTTATATTAAAATAAAATTTTTCATTAAATAATCATTATATATATAAATATTAGTGCTTAAACTTTATATATAGTGGGTCCTGGGCCGAACCTTCCTGGTAAAGACGTTACACGAATTTTGAGTTTCGGAGCTGTTCTGTCTCTCTCTCTCTCTCTCACTCTCTCTGCGTGGGAGAATAGACTCTCCAATAATACCATTTAATGCACACTTCGTTTGTCGAGTCTTTTGGTTGGAGAGTCACGCACAACGGACCATACATTTAAATTTTCCAAACCTCTCTCTCTCTCTCTCTCTATCTGTATATATTTGGGTGTTATTGACATGATTCCAAGATGATCAGTTACTAACTTCACTGCGGTCCCTGACCACCTTGCAGAAACCATGGCCCATACCCTGATAGGAAAGGAAAGGATCTTGTGTGCAGTATTTTTTTAATGTCAAAAACTCAAATATTTATGACCTTAATTTATTATATCTTACTTGAAGTTCCTTGACCTTGGCAGCCAGGCAAATAGTTTAAAGGAATTGGGACCCCTGAAATCGATTCTGTTGAACTACCCAATAGTGCACATATTAGTTTTTGAAATCTCGAAATTAAGCTGATCATCCCCCCTAAGGACTGTTACATAGATAAAAGAATTACTCAAAAATAATATCATAAACTCATTTAGTTTTATTTGATTTATTTTATAATAAAATTTATTTTATAATCCAAACCATATAAATTTAGAAAATCCTTTTGTAAAATACTAAAATATTTCCCATACAATATGTGCCCCACGCAGCCCATCAAGTTTCTAGTACTACTGTACTTGTGATCAACTAATGACAATCTTTTATTTCACTCTTTTCTTTTTTGTTTATGTGGATTGAAAAATTATATTTGTTAGTACGTCTGCAGGACACAAATTACAAGAGTTAGACTCAATTTTATAATTATACTTTACTACTATTTACACATATTGTCATTATTATTATTACATTATTATTTATAAATGAAGAATAATAAACTTAATATCTAATTATAAACGAAATTGTGTCGTGCACTCATGCTGAATTTGATTAAGTTTCTTCTCTCTCTCCTAAATTCTCTCAATCTCAACAATTTCAGTTTAACATCTCTAATTTTTGATTCCTCTTCTATGGCCGGAGGTCAGAGCCTTTGCTTTGACCACCTCCACCTCTTTATTTCTTGCATCTCTAAATTCATATTAGTGTATTTTCCCGACATATTTCAATTTGCTTCATTTTGTTTTTTGTCCACAAGTGCCATCAGCCAATCTTCTATATACCGGTTATCTCTGACTATCACGCGTAGTTCAAACATACTCTTAAGCCACTGATCTTCATTTCTGCAATGGGAAATTATTGCTCCAACCGGAGCGGTGATCGCATGCGCGACTTTTGTCATACACATTAGTTACGTGCAGTCACAAATTAAGGTTTTTTTTGGAGTCACGCACAACTCTGATAGTTTCGGAGGCTTCAATTCTCTTGGACATCACTATTTTCCACGTCTTTCAGCGGAGCGTGTCACTAGTGCCACTACTATTACACATGCCTTCGAGAGTCTCATGTCAACAATTTGGCTTAGACTGCTTTTATCCTGTTTTTCCGCTTTCAATAATTCGTGATATTCGAGGGATAGTAAACCTCTCCTTCAAATTATTCTAGATAGAATGTAACAGTGCATTGGCCATCCTTATTGTTTCCAGCAACAAATCCACCGTCTCCAATGATGAGTCCTTTATTTGTTTTTCAACAATCACTTTTTATCCATCTTTTATAAGATAACATCTTTTGAAATATAGATAGAGATCAAGAAATTTGTCTTAAATAAACTCATTTTTTTTCTTATTTTTTCACTTACTTTATACTATTATTTGATGTTTTGAAATAATTATTAGAGAATCTCACTCTCTCATCATATATCATATATCATGTATCATGTATCATGTATAATGAATATTCTTGTTTAAAAAAATTATAAACGAAGTTCAAAATTGTTATTCGTGATCCAACTTGGTAGGGTGATATCTACAGTGAAATTTCAGCGACAGTTTAAAACAATATAATATTATTTAAGATATAATACAAATAATAAAATATTATTTTAGATTTAAGTTTTTAGTAGAAATACTAAAACATTTGATATGATATGCTTAAAAAATAATTTGATGTGACATATTAGAAATCCCATTTAATTTTCTAGTGAAGACGGAATGTACCCGTTTGAATATTTGGTCAGAGCTGCCACGCAGTTAATAATGGATTATGCCAGTTATAATGGATTGTCACGAGTTGCATGCATGGTTTGACACTTTGTCCTATGGTTGTCATAACTTAAAAAGCCTTACGTCATGTTTAGTTTATCGAAAAAAATATTATTATATTGTTTTATTTTGCACACGTATTTTAATATTTAATTTTTTTAAAAAAAAAATTTACAATGACTAGTAGTATTTTTTTTTTATATTTTAAGTATTTACATATTTAAAAATATTTGAAATAAAAATAAATACAAATTATACTAAAAATCACACAAAGTAAATATATTAAAAACACATAAGCCTAATTTGAATGACAAACTCATTTTATTTTAATCTATCTCATTTTAAATTCATCATTACATTTTTTTAAATTCTTATATAAAATATAAATTTTAATACAATTTTTTCAAATTTTAATATATTTTTTTTAAATCTTAATTTAATAATAATAATAATTTATTTAACTTTCAAAATTCATATTAACTCAATTTTAAATTCCAATAAAACCATAATAATAAAACTTTTTATCAAAAGGATAATGTTACGTGATCCACTGTTAGATTGCTAGTTGTAATTTTTTTTTTTCAAAATTTTTAAACATATTTAAATATTTTTAAAAGATAAAAAAAATATCAATACACTTAAAAATCAAATTTTCAATTATTAAATAAAAATAATTAATTTAAAGAACGATAGTTTGAAACGGTCATTTAGAATATGCATTTTAAGGCCAGTTTGTATTCGAAGATGTGCTCAACTCATCTCAACTTATCTTTATTTGATCATTATATATTTATAATTTTTTATATAAAACACAAATTCCTATGCACATTTTTCAAATCTTAATATACATTTTTTAAATTACAATACATCTTTTTCAAATTTCAAAATAATAATAATATTAAAAAATAAACTAAATTCATTTCAATTCATCTCATTTTCGAATCCAAATGACCCTAAGAGTTCTTATCAAAAGTTTGGAAAGCATCTTTTTTCACGAAGAGCACCATATATACACATGTTAACAACGGTGGGAATGCGAGTATTATTGAACAAGAGTCGTTCTAAACTCTCGCGGGGTCCCGCCTAGTGTCAAATTGTTTTTTTTAATTTTTTTTGTATTTCTTTTATATATATTTTAATAATTTTAAATATTAAAAAAAAACACAACATTATAAAATAATATATCTTTAATCATTATATAAAAAATTAAAATTCCACAGGCAGGATTGCGAATTCCATTTGTGAGAACTAGCATTTCTCATTTAAATATTTTAAATATTCCGCCAACTCATCTGCACTTCAATCACAACTTCTTACTATAATATAATTTATTTAAAATTTAATCACATGAAATTAAAGAGAAGTAAGGAGAAATTAATAATTTATAATTTTATAATTAAGTAAATATAGAAAAATTATAGACAAGCTTGTGTTAATGTATCATTTTTCTTGAACAAAAATGATTAAACTATTGAATTACTGGCTGTTTTAAGAGATTTTCTTTTGCTGGTACAAGAGTTACAATCTATACAACAATTCTATGCATGGAATGCTAATTTGATTTGAGATGCTAAGGAATAGATGAAGAGCTTCTTAGAGATCATTGTTCAACATGTTTCAAGGACTGCGAATGTAGTTGCTTAAAGTATGGTGAGATTATGTACCCCACGTGCTGATCAAGTTCTATGGGTTGATCATGTTGCTGTGTAATGTTGTTTTTTAATGAAAGTTTGATTTAAAAAAATAATAATAAATAAATTTTAATAACAAAAGCAAGTAAATGTTGAAGTGTTGATTTAATAACAAAAGCAAATAAGAGAGGAACAATGATGATGAATTTGATTATCTAGGTTCCGTTGAGATGTTGAAAAATGTTGAAGTGTTGAGAATAATAGTAAAAAATAAATAATAAAAATTAATTTTTTTGGTGTAATAATAGAATATTAGAATATTAATTAATAGTGAAAAAATAATGAATAATAATAAAAAGTAAGTAAAAAGTAATAATAAAATAATAATAATAAAATAGATAAAAAATAAAATTAAAAATTAAAAATATTTAAATATTCTCTTACTGGGACGTAGTTAATATTCAGTACTGTACCAAGCTCCACCTGTGCCGTTTAACTTTATTTGTTTACTCTTTTTGTCTTATTATCTTTTCAATACATACAAAATAAATATGGAGTAGCTGGGTGGGGTCGGATTGTACTTTAATATTTTACGGTTCATTACTCTAAATTTTTATAATTATATAAAAATATAATAAAAAATTAAAAAATATAATTAAAAAAATTAAATTTAGAAAACACAATAAAAAGATAAAAAAATACATAATAAAAAATACAATAAAAAAATAAAATGAAAATAATTTAATAGGAGTTTTTGACCTTACCCAATCCTTTTCGCCGTCAGTGGCGGTGGGCGACACCACTCACCCTATTGGGACGAGTCCAAAACGGGTTTAAGGCTGCGGTGAGCACACTGGAAGTCGCAGGGGTGGAGTCATCGGAACACGCCGCTCCCGATGGGGTGAGAGGTGTAGCCCATCGCGACCGGCGGCGGAGGAGGTTGCAAAACACATGGGGTTTGGTCCAACCGAACCCGAGCTTTTCTCACCAAATATAGTCGAACATGACACAATATTTGGAAGAGTATTGCTAGGTACAGATGCGATGGTGTACCGTTTGTGGATATGCTGACGCGGCATATTTTGCCACATCAATCAGTTTAAAAAAAAAAAAGACAAAACTCGAAGAGAGGAAAGTCTGAAATGCTAAACATTAATACAAAGAGAAGACTCGGGGGAAAGGGAGAAACATTCATGTGAGGAAGGCCTCCACGTTGCTGGAATCAAAGGCTAAGTCCGTTGTCATCGTTCGAGAGTCTGTCATCATTGGAGTTTTCTATTTCAAAACTTGAAACCAGCAAGAGAGAGACAGAGATTCCCATCGAGACAGAGACCGGCAAGGAAAGTTGAGGTTTTGCCGTTGAATGAGGAAATATCTATTCCAAAGGTCCACCGTCATCTGAGGAAGAGAGCATTGCTATGTATTTCATTTCGTTTGTGCAGGGGTTTTAGCATAATCATTTCGAATAAGAGCATAGACCAGCCAAGCTGCCATTCTCATGTATCAATTTTGATTCGAAAGCTATTGAAACTTGACATTCCCTTGAATTAGATTTTTTGGACAATCTAGCTTCATTTTTTCTAACTTGTTCATATTATTTTTTGCCAGTTTCGATTTTGGTTACTTGGGTTGTATTTTACATTTCGATAATCTGTGACTTCTGTTTTAGGCCCTAGAATCACTATTTACATTTCTATTACCTTCATCAAAATAAATAAATAAATAAATAAAGGTTGTGGAAGTTATAATAGTGATTAGATTGTTCTATAGCATTTCATGTATTGATGATAGCTTTGAACAAAAATTCTAAAACATTGTGAATGGCCTATTAATTCACTTTAGGGAGTTGAGACAAATAGACATTTTGATTGAAAGCGATCTATACTAAAGGAGTATTAGATGACTGGAATATACATGAGAAGAAAAAGAGGAGAAATAGATAAGAAGAAGATCCGAAGAAGAAAACGAGGAGAAGAAGATCACTTATCTATTGGGATGCAAAGAAGAAAACGTTCGTCTTCGTGCTAGGGTTTCAAAATGTTTGAAAAGAACTAGATGACTTGAATATATGTGAAAAGTAAAATAGGAGAAATATATGAGAAGAAGATGCAAGGAAGAAAATGAGGAGAAGGAGATTGCTTACCAGTTACCTGTTAGTTCTAGGATTTGGCATTGGGAGGAACCCTGGAGGAACGCAAGGATGCAGAGACGAAATGTGAAATCGAGTTTAAGTGTGCACTAGGGCGTGAAATGAGGGGTAGCAGACTGAATAAAACACCTAGTCTCATTTAGGCCAGGTTTGGATGTTAAGGAATCTTCAAGTATTTTGGATGCTTCTCGTATGACTGAGATTACTTTATTTTCAAACACTTTAAAGTATTTCAAACACACAAAATTCATACATTTCCCACTTTCCTGTTTCAAATAATATTTTTTTTTCTACTACAGTGATCTTCAACCCCGCGCCGGTGACCCCAATATATGATCAATTGTCGACCATCACTGGCGACACTGCTAGTGTTACCAATATCCTCTCGCGCCAGCGAACCACTGCAGATGATCTCACCGCTGACCACCACTGCTGTCATCTCTCACGCGTGATCCAATGCCGAAAATGAGTTTCGTTATTTATAGGGTTTGTTCGACTCACTACTGGTCACTATTGACAACACCGCCCATTCACTGAACTCCACTCACGCCGGCGACCAACCACCTAAAATCTCAATTCCGGAAACGCTGTTGTCGTCTCCCACGCACACCTGCAAGCCTTTGACGTTTTGAGATTTCGACGTTTTGCCATTTCAAAATTTTTTTTTAATTTATTTGGAATAAAATATTAATATTTTAAAATATCATCTAATAATGAGAGCTACAGTTTTTACAATATTATCTATTTCAAAATACTCTCAAAATATTTTACATATTCAAATAACTTAAAACACTCTTAGCAGAACGCACAAAATTTTTTCACTTTCTACTCAAACTATTTACAAGTATTTTTATAATATTTCAGTACTTTTTAATACCCAAATGTAGCTTCAGTTGGCCTAGTGGACTACGTATACTTAGCGTGTCCCTAACGTCATGTGTAACAAGCATTTTTCCATCTGGAAGGGTGAACAGAAATCACCTACTTGCTAATTACGTTGAGATGTTTTTATTTGGAAAATTTTAGAAAGGTCCATTTGTTTGGGTCCATTTATTTGCAAATGGTCCAGTTTAAAAGGCAAATAAACTAAAGATTATTTAAAAAAGGAGAAAAAAATAAAGCAATAATGCAAAATAGAATGTAAAAGTAAAGCTATGAAACGCAAAATAAAATAAAGTAAAATAAAATAAGATACATTCAGAAAGCTAAAAAACGCTTCAAAACTAAAAAACATAAAAAAGGAGTAACTAGGGTTCTGTTGGGACACTTTGCCTAAAGTTCTACAATTTGGTATGTAACCCATCCGAGTTGTCTGGTTTTAGATAAAATTTAGAATCGAGTTGATACGTTCTTGTATGGTATTTTTAAAAATTGATTACAAATTAGTTACTCTCTAAACCAATGATTCTGGTTTTACTGGTCCCGTTTTGGTTGTGTTTAATTTTTTAATTTTAATAACATGTAAATTTATAAAAAAAAATATGTTCATAAAAAAAACTGTTTAAAAAAATTGCTTTATTTTAAAATATATTACTATCACAAAAATCTACTTTACTAAAATAAATCTATTTTATTAAAAAATTTGTTTTACTAAAATAAATATATTACAAGCCTATCACATGATCATATATATCTCACCACTATAATATAAGCACGGATGAAAGGAATGAACAGTAAATTCAGAATTTTTTACTTCCAATATTACCCCTAATTTGTTTAGTTATTTACACTCGTTTATCTTGCTGCCATCTGCTTCGGTCGTTCCTTCACTTTTAACCGATTTCATTTCATCTTAAATATATATTATGAGTTTCTCTTCTTTTAATGTCCTCTGTGCATTTTTGTTGTCAGACAAATATATTTAGCAGTTTTGATTAGATAATAAAATAAAATAAAATAAAATAAAATAAAAAGTAATTATAAAATAATCATGAAGCCAGATAAAATAAAATAAAATAAAATAAAATTAAAATAAAATATTAACACCATTTCTGAAGGAAATTCTTATTTATAAAAAATTGAAGTAAAATACAATGCAAAAACTTGCCAACCACCTAAATGTTATGAATTAATGTAATGAACGAACAAAACGGCAGTCGCCTCCTGTCCCACCACTAAAAATTATGTGAATGACCTCCTACTACTATTATTTTAAATCTGCATAGTGACTTGCATAGTAACTTGCATAGTGACTTGCATAGTAACTTGCATAGTAATTTCAACGCCTATAAATATGGGTTTCAGTTGTAATGAAATTCATAAAAAAATATAGAGAGAGAAAGAAAGTTTCAATTTTTAAGAGTTTCTTTTCTCTTGCAATAGTAGTAGTTTTCTTTTTAGTTTTATAACACGTTATCAGCACGAGATTCTACCGATACTGAAGTTAGTGGTCTTCTACTTCAAATAAGTTTTTCAATATATTATTTGCAGTCCTTGAGGTAAATATTAAAGGTAATATTTCTGAATATTACTTGATAAAATTTTATTTTTATTCTCATGATAATGTGAATATATTTCTTAAATTCACAGATTTATTTTTGTAATATAATGTCAAATATTGAGATTTATTACTATTGACATTTCTGAAAAATGTTATTTATCCAGGATCCTTGATGAGATCTATTTGGATATAATGATGAACTTGAAAGATACAATCATAGAAGAAAATCATGTGTCCCTGAAGGACCGTGATGTGTATCTCATGATGAAAAATCATCTTACTGTGTGAAATAAATTAAGAGAGTGATATAAGCACCAGAAGATGTAATCCTCTCAAAAGATCATTATGATTTATTGCACTTGAAGTTGCAAGATTTTAAGAGTGGTATTGAATATTCTGCACTCTTTAAAATCAGCTCAATATTAAAATTATACAGTGAAAATGTCACTGATGATGATATATAAAAGAAGACATTATTTTTCATACCTCGAATGTGCTCCTGCAGTAGCAATATCGAGAGTGAAAGTTATTCTGAATTTTTGTTTTGTCTTCCAGTGATTGAGCTAAATAATGAGTTTTTGTTACACCAGTTACGTCCTATTAATGATATCGAATTTATACAATTCCCAGAAGTGAACGGGAACTAAGGGCGTAGACGTGGTAGAAAAATTATAGAAGTGTTGGTCCCAAAAGCGACAACACTAAAGATGATAAAAATATATCATATCACTAGAAGTGATCAAACTCAGAGAAGGGTAAATGCCCTCAGAATAATTTTTCATAAAAAGATGAAAATGTTTGTCATAGATGTAATATGACTAAACAGTAGTCACGTACCTGTTGTACGGCTAAGCACTTGATTTACTTATACTAAGTTTTTATATATAAGCTTATTAATATTTCATCATGTTTTGAAATAATGAAATATCGGTGCCTGAAGCATGACAAGAAATTATTTGGGATAATAAAGTCCTGTTTAAATTTGATCCTCTTACAAATAAATGTGAACCAGAAATTCAGAGGATTATTTATCTGCAAAGTGTTGCAAATCAATTACATGATGTATTTACTGACACTAAATGTGTTGTAAAATCATATATTACTACTGTTAATGCTTAAGCAGGAATTGAAGTCCCTGAAGGACGAGTTGTTAAAACAGCAATAAATGAGTCTAAGATACACCTGAAGCGTTGAAGACCTATTGGTGCACAAGAAAAATAAAAATCGGTGCTCATGAAGAGACCGCATTTTCTGTATAAAATATAATCCTCCTGAAGAGGAAACCTCCTGAAGAGGTAACTCCTGAAGATGTAACTCCTGAAGAGTATAACTCCTGAAGAGAAAACTCTTGAAGAGTATAAACCTCCTGAAGAGGAACCTCCTGTAGAGGTGTTTCATGAAATATTTTTCCCTGGAGAGGAACAATGAGATCTCAATACATTTCATGAGTACTGGAAACTTTATGGATAGAAATAAAACTGTTGTCGACAACATATATGATAACACTTAATATTACCAGAAGTAATAAAGAAAGTGAGCCAAAAATCGTCGAAAAATGTCGACGTAGAAATGATTGGCCAAAATGGAAAGCAGTTATTAAAACTAAATTAAACTCACTAGTGAAGCGAGATGCATTTGGACCTGTTGTCCAAACACCAAAGGGTGTAATATCTGTCAAATATAAGTGAATATTTATACGAAAGTGTAATGCGAAATGAAATTGTGCGGTATAATTTGTCGCACAAAGTTTCCTGTAGAAACCCGAGAGCAATTATGAGGAAACATATTTCCTTGTTATGAATGCAATCACATTCATATTTTTAATCGATTTGGTTATTACAAAAGGATTAGATATGCAGTTAATGAATGTGGTCCTTGCATATTTATAAGGATCATTAGATCATTACATATATAAAGATTTACGATACTTGAAGCATCTAATCCAAGTACATTTAGGAGTATGTACTTTATAAAACTTCAAACATCTTTATATGGGTTAAAGCAATCCGAACGTATGTTGTATAATTGAATCAACGAGTATCTATTGAAAGAAGGATTTAAGAATAATCCTATATATTCATGTGTTTTATCAGAATCCGGATTCTTCATTATTGCAGTTTACGTTGATGATTTACCTTATTAGAACTCTTGAAAAGATTACAAGGGTTGCTATAAATTCAAGGAATGCATTTGAAAAGAAAAAATCTTATTATTCAATTCATAGATGAGTTACAAAAATTTGAGACTTCTAACCTCATCTCTCAAATGCATTTGCTCTTTATAAAGCAACATACCATCCTTATCTAAAGGATTAGGCAGTCGAAATGAAGAGGCAAGTAAGGATTTTAAATCCTTATTCTCCTGGTTTAAGTCTGCAATTTTTTTGTCAGACTCTTGAACGAGTCGTTGAAGTACAGAAACCTTCTCGTTAAGCTCCTCAATCTCACGATTTTTGGATTGTAATCGGTTGGAAAATCCAACAATAGAGGAGGAGTATCGGGTGTCGAGAGTCACCAGCTCATAAACAACTTCACGATCTGACTTATTAGCCAGATGATTTGCTTGCTGCAACATTGCACCTGCGGAAGATGCAGGATCAACTTGTAATTGAGGTGAAAGATACCTCATATGTTGATTGTGAGAAATAGTAAAAGGAAATTGATGAGCCATTGAAAATTTGTAGAATAAGAATACAAATACAGATGAATTATAGATATGAGAAGAAGATTTGATGCGTACTAAATGAAGCTAAAGACGGTTCTTATAGAAATGGAAATAAGAACAAGACAAACCATCATCTCTTCAAATCTCACTTTACAAGATATGCTGGATGCATAATTTCAAAAGCCAGCGAGATTAATTACAGCTATCCCTATTTTCTTGTAAACGCTGAACCTCTGCCGTTAGCTGCTGTTGTTGACTTTGTATCTGAGCTCTTTCTCGTTCCAGCTCTTCTACTCGTGTTTTCAAGTCATGAGACTACCAGTCTACAAGTTTCTTCAGCTCCTTGTTTTCTTGTTTTAAATCTTTATTTTTTCTATCTTTAGTTGCAAGCGTTTGATGCAACTCAGATATTTGATTTTTTAAGATGATCAACCTCACTCGTTCTCGCCAATAGCCTCTGTGACATGGTTGTAAGAGAAGCAGCATATTGAGCACTGAGGGTTCTTGATGCTGCAACAATTTCAGGATCAGATTTACTAGATAGATATATCTCTGCTCCTATCATGGTGTTTACAGCCTCAGGAGAAAATATAAGTGGTTGAGGTATAAAAGGTTCATGGTTTAAATCTGGGACATTAGAATTTCTATCAGACATAATATCGTTCTGGATGAACAACAACTGAATCTATGAGGAATGCGAAATCTTTTTACTGGAGTAAACCAATGATAAAATTGGTTATATTTAAACAACAACCCGAAACCTTTAAATCTCTTCAAGATCTCGTTTGTCCACAATGTCAAACGGATTTGATTTTCCGCCGAACCAATAATATTAAAACTCAAAGCTTTTACAACTTTTATCATACATAGATGGTTTCCAATGTTATTTCTGCTGTATATAAACAAGTTCTTCCTAATAACGCCGAATGAGTGGGAGAAAATTTTAGATGAAAATATTATCATACTCTCTCTAATGCATTATTTAGTTGGAGATCGTGTTTGAATTCTTAACTTGTTATATATACTGAAATCATATTTGCTTATTACTTGAAACACTAACGCATATTATCAGGGGGAGTTTAAGTATTACTGCAGGTATCAGATTTCTATTAAGTTTGTCAACCAGATATTATTTTTCATCTTCAAATCAATCAGAGATTATTGCAATTCATGAAACAAGTCGAGAGTATATTTGGCTGAAATCAATGACTCAACATATCTAAGAAAAGTGTGGTATTTTGATAGCTCAACAATTTTATACGAAGATAATGCTGCTTGTATCATTCAAATCAAAGGAGGATATATCAAATATACGATCAAGTGATAATCTGGCAGATTTATTCACGAAGACATCACCAACTGCGATATTCAAGAAAATTGTGCAGAATATTAAAATGTGAAGACTCAAAAACTATTGTCATGCACTTTCCAGGGGAAGTAAAAGTCCTGAAAACTTGTGCTGATTGTACTCTTTTTCCTTCGCTAAGGTTTTATCCCATTGGGTTTTCCTTTGCAAGGTTTTAATGAGGCAATCTTAAAGCACTTGTAGATACATAAAGAGACTGTACTCTTTTTCCTTCGCCATTGGTTTTTCTTCCCACTGGGTTTTTCCTTGGCAAGGTTTTAACGAGGCAGATTCTTTATGGGTGGTCATTCAAGGGGGAGTGTTATGAATTAATGTAATGAACGAACGAAACGGCAGCCGCCCCCTGTCCCACCACTAAAAATTATGTAAATGACCCCACCACTATTATTTTAAATCTGCATAGTGACTTGTATAGTGACTTGCATAGTAACTTGCATAGTAATTTCAACGCCTATAAATATGGGCTTTAGTTGTAATGAAATTCATAAGAAAATATAGAGAGAGAAAGAAAGTTTCAGTTCTTAAGAGTTTCTTTTCTCTTGTAATAGTAGTAGTTTTCTTTTTAGTTTTATAACACTAAATAATATTTAGGCCAATAGCTTCATAGGTTTTGTTGATAAAGTAAACTAAAATCATATCAAGTAAAGTGTCACAAAATTCCAAGTTATCATAAAATACGACAAAAAAAAAATAGATAAAGGATTCACAAGGCTAAACTATTATTAG
Organism: Platycarya strobilacea; assembly: GCA_036898215.1. Lineage (NCBI taxonomy): Eukaryota > Viridiplantae > Streptophyta > Magnoliopsida > Fagales > Juglandaceae > Platycarya > Platycarya strobilacea. Next base: position 7,208,751 of record CM072548.1, read on the forward strand.
CTTTCCAATTCACTCTTTAATTAGAAAGTTGATTGAAGGAATTTTATATTTTAGTTATCATAAAATATGACATTCAAATATAATTTCTTAGCCTCTACGTATCATATTTAATGAAAAATATTACAAATGTGAATTTTACTCATCATGATAATGGATATTTCCAATCATGCATGTTGTTCTTGTAAAAATATTACTTAACAAAGCCGACTAAATACTTTAATCTTATTAAATAGGTATGAAGAAAAAATTAGTAACATCCATTCTTTAGATAATTGATAGACAACTAATTCTTAAAAAATATCAAGTTTTTCCATACAATCATCCACCCATAGATTAGGAAAGTAACTTTTTCACCCTTTTATAAGTCAAAATTTCAATATAGAACTTTTTTGAATAAATGTTTTTCATATGCATGCTACTTCAAAATATTATAATTCTACTATCTTCTTTAATATATTTCCTAGCAAGAATTACATTTATATAATTTTATACTCTTTCTCTATAAGTCATTGTCATAACTACTTATTATATTTTCTATTTTACTTTGAAGGTACATTTCTATGCAGTGTTTGGAATTCTTGAAGGACATCTACATATGCTTCTTTTCACTTTGAAGATTATTGATATACAAATGATTCAAATCATAGACATATATACATTTCTACTAGATTTTTTATTAAGTTCCTTATTATTTCGCTAATTTGTAACAATATGTTCTTATAATATCAATTTAGACCTTATATTTTATTACTACATCATAGATGACAAATGTGAACAGCCTCATTATATAAATCTTCTTAACTATCCATGAACTATCAGTGAACTTTGTTATCAATTTAGAAATCTTAAACTCGTTAATTTTTATTTTTTTAGAAAATCTAGACCAATTAGAATATGCATTTCATTACAAATTTATGTTATCTACTTCAATAAAACATTACACATCATATATGAAGACATGTCTAATATGAATTAGTCTTCATATAATTACGAATATATCTTTTTTATATATCATGCTATTGTATAAGTTCACATAGTTTTTTTTTTCGTCTAACATATCATATTTCTTCTTATAATTTTCTTTTTAATTAGACAAACGTGCATTGTATGTTGCATTCTTAAATAGTATATATATATATATATAGATAGAGGTTTAGTATGTGAGAAAATCTTTGAGGCGATCGAGCTTGTTATCTCTAACAAATCACTCCCCAATAATAGATCACCATGTACACTTCTCCTTTGTATCCATGTGTGATTGCACAGCACGAAACCAATCCTTTTTTATTAATTCTATTACTAATACAAAAATATACTTTACTAAAGAAATCTGTTTTATTAAAAAAAATCTGTTTTACTAAAACAAATCTCTATTATAAGCCTATATATATAACTGCTACAAAAATTGAAAAAAATCTGCAATAAAAAGAAAAATCTGCTATGGAATAAAATGAGTCCAAAAGTCTAAATTACAAGTCCAAAATTCCAACAAAATGGTACTTCTACATATAGTGATATTAATATTATATACTCCATCCAAAAAATAAAAAAAAACTATATAGACTATATAGTTATACGTTTAAAGAGTATAATAATGCATTGATACTAAATATAAATGGTCATAGGGATTTAGTTATAATAATTAGTATCACTATATAATAATTTTAGTATTAGACTATTAGTATATTTATTTTTTGAAGTTTATTAGTATAGTTATATATTTATAGTGATGTTAATATATATACTATTTTTAAGAATATGATCAATTAAATTTTCATGTTTAAGAATATTAAACTTTTATTTTATATATAATTATTTATGATATTTTATAAAAATAATTTAAAATATATATTATATAGAACCAATTTGGTCCTAAAAAGTTTAGTACCGAAATAAGATTGGTACCAGTTTATTTTGCCATTACGAAAACTTGTTTCAGACCAGACTGATCTAATACCAAACCGATTTCATTGGTCTAGACTGATTTTTCGATTTTTCAATTTTTTCTTAGATCCCTGACTACATCAATATATTATATATGGCGCAGCCGCTGACTGTGTTGGACTTGCTGGGTGGCCTTGTTGTACGTCAAGGTGGTAGTGCAGGATCCATTATTTTTTAAACGGTTTTTAAATCCACGAAAATTATCACATGATCAAACATATATATACGGTAACGTTACATACAGTCGTAGAGTTACAAACGATATGCAATCGCTTTGATAAAAAATAGGATTCCCTATTAAAAAAGTTAACTTTTTTAAGTAGATCCCATATATATTCATTTTTTTTTAAATAATTGTATGTCGCTTACAAATTTACGTTTGCGTCTATCATTTCTTATATATATATATATATATATTTATAGTTTAGTATGTGAGAAAACCTTTGGAGCGATCAAGCATGTTACCTCTAACAAACCGCTCCAATAATAGATCGTCACGTACACGTCTCTTTTTTATCCATGTGTGACCACACAGCACGAAACCAATCTTTTTTATTCATTTGTAAAATAAATATATATGTTTATAAAAAAACTGTTTTATTTCAAAATCTATTGCTATTACAAAAATCTATTTTATGAAATAAATCTGTTTTATTAAAAAAAAAATCTGCTTTACTAAGACAAATCTATTATAAGCCTCCATATATAACTGCTACGAAAATTGAAAAAAAAAATCTGCAATGAAAAGAAAAATCTGCTATGGAATAAAATGAGTCCAAAAGTCTAAATTATAGGTCCAAAATTCCAACAAAATGGTACTTCTACATATAGTGATATTAATACTATATACTCCATCCAAAAAAAAAAAAAAACAAACTATATAGACCATATGGTTATACGTTTAAAGAGTATAATAATACATTGATACTAAATATAAATAGTCCTAGTGATTTAGTTATAATAATTAGAATAACTATATAATAATTTTAGTATTAGACTGTTAGTATATATATATATATATATTTTAAGTTTATTAGTATAGTTATATATTAGTAGTATTAGTTATAGTGATGTTAATATATATATATATATAAATTTTGTTTAAAGCATATGATTAATTAAATTTTTATATTTAAGAATATTAAAATTTTATTTTATATATAATTATGTATAATATTTTATAAAAATAATTTAAAATATATATTATAGAGGACCAATTTGGTCCTAAATTAATTATATAGAACCGATTCGGTCTATTTTGCCATTACAAAAACTTGTTTCAAACCAGTCTCATCTAATATCAAATCGATTTCATTGATCCAGACCCATTTTGTGATTTTTCAATTTTTTCTTAGATCTCTACTTACATCAATATATTATATATGGTGCAGCCGTCGATTGCATAGGACTTGTTGGTTGGCCTTGTTGTTCATCAGGGTGGTAGTAGATGATCAATTATTTTTTTAACGATTTTTAAATCTTTGAAAATTATCACATGATCAGATACACATAGGAAAATTATTATAAAATTAAAACAGAAATTACTACTATTGCAAGAGAAATATAAAAAAAACTTTTAAGAATTGAAATTTTCTTTGTTTTATAATTTTTTTTTTATGAATTTCAGAATAATTTAAACTCATATTTATAGGCGTTGAAATCACTATGTAAGTTACTATGTAAGATTTAAAATAATGGTGATAGGATTATTTACAAAATTATTGGGGGCCGCCCTTAATAATTTATAACACTCCCCCTAAAATGACCAGCCATAAAAAATCTGTTTCGTTAAAACCTTACCGAAAAATTCAGTGGGAAGAAAAATCAATGGCGAAGAAAAGTACCGCCAAGAGCTTCAAGATTGCCTCATTCAAATTTTGCAAAGGAAAATCCAGTGGGACAAAATCTCAACGAAGGAAAAAGAGTACAATCAGCACAATTTTTCAGGAAATTTACTCTCCCTGAAAAGTGTATGACGATAGATTTTTGAATTTTTGCATTCCAATATTCAGCACAATCTTCTTAAATATCGCAGTTGGTAATGTCTTTGTGAATAGATCTATCAGATTATCACTTGATCATATCTTTGATATATCTTCTTCTGATATAAACAATATTATCTTCATATAAAATTATTGGAGTATCATTAATGACGGGAAAACCACACTTTTCTTGGATATGTTGAATTACTGATTTCAGCCAAATACACTCTTGACTTGTTTCATAAACTATAATGATTTCTGAGTGATTTAAAGATGTGGAAGATAATGTCTGGTTGAAAGACTTAGTAGAAATATGAGACCTGCAGTAATACTTAAACTCCCCCTGATAATATGTGTTGGTATTTCAAGTAATAAGCAAACATGATTTCAACATATGTAACAGGGTTACAAATTCAAACATAATTTTCATCTAAATAATGTATAAGAGAGAACATTATTAGGGAGAATTCGTGCTGATAACGTGTTATAAAAGAAACTCTTAAAAATTAAAACTTTTTTTGTTCTATAAATTTTTAATGACTCATCAGTTTCCTTTCAATATTCCTCACAATCAATAGATGAGGTATCCTTCACCTCAGTTACAAGTTGTTCCTACTTCTTCCGTAGGTGTCATGTTGCAGCAAGCGAATGATCTGGCTAATAAGTCAGATCGTGAAACCGTTTATGAGCTGGTGACTCTCGGCACTCGATACTCCTCCTCTATTGTTGAAATTTTCAATTGGTTACAATCCAAAAATTGTGACATTGAAAAGTTTAACGAAAAGGTTTCCGTACTTCAACGACTCGTTTAAGAGTTTGACAGAAAAATTGCAGACTTAAAGTAAGAGAATAAGGATTTAAAATCATTACTTGCCTTTTCATTTCGACTGCCTAATCCTTTAGATAAGAATGACATGTCGCTTTATGAAGAGTAAATACATTTGAGAGATGAGGCTAGAAGTCTCAATTTTTGTAACTCATCTAACATTTGAATAATAAGATTTTTTTTTCAAATGCATTCTTTAAATTTATAACAGTAATTGTGATTTCTTCAAGAGTTCTAACAACGTAAATCATCAACGTAAACTTGTAATAATGACAAATTCGAATTCTGATAATAACACATGGGCATATAGGATTATTCTCAAATCCTTCTTTCAATAGATACTTACTAATTTAATTATATTACATGCGTCTGGATTGTTTTAACTCATATAAAGATTTTTGAAGTTTTATGAAGTACATACTCTTAAATGTACTTAAATTAGATGTTTCAAGTATTGTATGTCATGATTTAATGATCCTTATAAACATACAGTGACTACATCCATCAACTGCATATCTAATCCTTTTGTAATAACCAAACCGATTAAAAATATGAATGTGATTGCATTCATAATAAGGAAATATGTTTTCTCATAACTAATCTCGGGTTTCTGCAGGAAATTTTGTGTGATCAATTGTACCGCACAATTTCATTCCTCATTACGTTTTTGTATAAATACTCACTTATATCTCATAGGCATTACACCCTTTGCTGTTTGGACAACAGGTCCAAGCACCTCTCGTTTTGCTAGTAAGTTTAATTCAGCTTCAATAGCTGCTTTTCATTTTTGCCAATCATTACTACGTCGACATTTTTTGACGATTCTTTGCGCACTTTCTTCATTACATTTGATAATGTCAAGGACCATTTTATATGAAAATATATTATTGACAACAGTTTTATTTCTATCCCTGATTCTTCAAGTACTTATGAAATGTATTGAGATCTCATTGTTCCTCTCCAGGGGAAAACATTTCATGAAACACCTCTTAAGGAGATTTGTACTCTTTAAAAGTTTCCTCTTTAGGAGTTTCCTCTCTAGAAAGTTCTTCAGCAGGTTTGTGCTCTTCAGGAGTTTCTTTTTCAGGAATTACCTATTCTGGAGGTTTGTACTCTTCAGGAATTACCTCTTCAGGAGGTTTTCTCTTCAGGAGTTTCTTTTTCCATATAGAAAGTTTGGATAGATCTTATTACTTATTTTGTGGGTACGGTCTCTGTAGGGATACCGGTTTCTTTTATTTTGCACCAATAAGTCTTCAATACTTTAGGTGTATATTAGACTCATCTATTGCTGTTTTAACAACTTGTTCTTCAGGGATTTCAATTCTTGGTTAAGCATTAATAGCAGTAATATATGATTTTACAACACCTTTAATGTCAGTAAATACATCAAGTAATTGATTTGCAACACTTTACAAATAGGTAATCCTTTGAACTTCTAGTTCACATTCATTTGTAAGAGGATTAAATTTAGATAAGATTTTATTATCCCAAATAATTTATTGTCGTGCTTCAGGCATCGATATTTCATTATTTCAAAATATGATGAAATATTAATAAACTTATATATAAAAGTTTAGTATAAGTGAATCAAATGTTTAGCCGTACAACAAGTACGTGACCAATGTTCAGTCATACCATATCTATGACAAACATCTTCATCTTTCTATGAAGAATTATTCTGAGGGTTTTTACTCTTTTTCGAGTTGGATCACTTCTGGTGATACGATATATTATTATCATTTTTAGTGTTGTCGCTTTTGGGACTAACACTTCATAATTTTTCTATCATGTCTACGTCCTTGGTTCTTTTGAAATGATGCAACATTTACTTCTGAGAATGACGTAAATTCAATATCATTAATAGGACGTAACTAGTGATTTATTAACAAAAACTCATTATTTAGCTCAATCACTATAAGACAAAATAAAAATTTAGAATATTTGTTGAATTTTCACTTTCGATATTGCTGCTGTAGGAGAACATTCGAGACATGAAAAATAATATATGTCTTGATGAGTGCGCGAAGGTGCACTCTAAATATCCTAATATTCGATTAAATTGTAAAGAATGAAAATAAAAATGATTGAATTTCACTTATTTTATTTAATTAGATTTCTATTTACATTGAGATGTTTTTAAACATTATTTGTATTTTATTTATTTATAGATAAAGAGGGAGAAAAGCACAAGAAATTTAATTCATCATAAAGGCTTTCAATTGGAGTCCAAGAGCAGCACGGCAACTAATATATATATATATATGTTTGTACGTAAACGGAAAAGCAAGAGATTTAAGGCCGCATAACACTTGATTGGAAGGCATATATATATGTGAGACATAAATGAAAAGGAAGGAACGTGAAGAAGCAGGAGGCCTAATAAGTAATAATATTTAGCGCCTATATATATATATATATGTATCGGTACGTGTTGAGAGGCCGCCAGACGCAGGAAGAATTGAAGCCGCCAGACGCATGTGGAACGAAAGCAGAACGTATGAACGTGAACGCAGAGGATGATTTTCTTCTTGAGATTTTTGTTATCTATTCTATTTATGGATAACTAAATTCTCAAGTAGGGTTAGGGATAAACTTGTACATTAGATGGTATTTTTAATGTATTTTTAATTTATGTGTTTGATTTTCAAATATTAAAAATTCTTTGTTTTATTATTCTCAAAATATTGTTAGTGTTTATTTCATTTATAGATTCAGTCATGCTTTTTCTATTGAATGTATTTGTTCTTTGATTATTGTTGGATCCATTGATTATTTATATTGATTTAATTCTCTGCTGCAATATTGCTCCATGGGTATATTGTTGTCGTTGGATTTTCTTAATGTGAATAAAAATTGTGTGATTTAAAGTGGTGAATGATTTTTCAAAGAATTATATTTGATTTAATTTTTTGTTTATAATTTTATATCCTCCGGTTGAGAATTACGGAATTGAATTCTCAATTGAGTTATGAGTGAATTGAAAATAGTTAAAATACCGGATATGTGCAAAGGATTCCCGACACTCTACTGTTCGTCAAATTTAATTACTTTTTCATTATTTACTTTGTTTAATTTTAAATTTCATTTAAAATCAATTTTTCTTTTCTCATTAATCATTTAATTTTTTAGTTCTTTGCTATTTTACTTTTCTTTTAATTGTCTCCCTGTGGAATCGACACTCCAAAGCTGAACTACAATTATCGCGTTATTCTTTGGACGTTATCAAATTTTGGCGCCGTTGCCGGGGAGAGGGTAGAAGAATTGTTGGATAGTTTTTTTTCCCCTTTTCAGCAGTTTGTAAAGGCGGTAACTTCGTTCCCTCTTTTTACTTGCTGCATTTTTTTATTTTTATTTCTGCATGCATAATAGGTATAGAGACACATTAGGTCGCTTTGCTTGTAGGCCTGTGATAGAGTCAAATTCAGTGTCTAATTTTTCTAATCCCTTGTTTGATACTTCTTCTGTTTCTGAAAATATGAGTGAACATGAGGATCAACCCACTAGGACCCTTCAGGATTACCTCCACCCTACACGCACAGCCACACCGTCATGCATAATGTTTCCACCCAATACGCATCAACTTGATGTTAAAATGGGAGTAATACAACTACTCCCCACTTTTCATGGGTTGGAAAACGAAAATCCATATGTGCATATTAGGGAATTTGAGGAGGTAGTTGCGACTTTTCATAGTCAAAACGCAACTGATGACATTGTGAGGCTTAAGTTCTTTCCTTTTTCTTTGAAAGATAGAGCTAAGAGTTGGTTATACTCGCTGAGACCACGATCCATTGGGTTGTGGAATGAGATGACTCAAGCTTTCTTTAATAAATATTTTCTCCAACATAAGACCAATGCTTTAAAAAGACAGATCTCCACCTTTGCACAGAAGGATAGTGAGACTTTATATATGTCTTGGGAGAGATTTAAGGAGCTATTGAGTATGTGCCCTCACCATGGGTATGAGAGTTGGCGTCTGGTGAGTTACTTCTATGAGGGGCTTACACCTAGAGAGCGCTAATTTGTGGAGATGATGTGTAATGGTGAGTTCTTGCAGAAAAATCCTGATGAGGCCATAGAGTACCTTAATGAGTTCGCTGAAAAAGCTCACACTTGGACTGGACCTAGTGCGACTGAGAGCACAAATAGGTCATGACCTATAGGGATCCAAAACGGTGGTGGAATTTACCATCTTAGGGAGGAGGACAACTTGAAGGTTAAGGTTGAGGTGCTTACTAGGGAGTTAGAATTGCTAAAGGCCAAGGACTTGAAGCCAACACACTTGGCTAATCATGCAGAGTCTTCTGGGCCATGTTTTGTGTGTGGAGGGTAGATCACCTCGTCCAAGAGTGTCCCACATTTGCTGAGATGAGAGGGTTGTATGAGGAATAATGTAATGCCTTAGGCATGTACAAAAAGCATTTTACACCTTTCTCTGAGACTTACAATTCGGGGTGGGGTAATCACCTCAATTTTAGCTGGAAGTCCGAAAACCAGCCACTTGCACCACCTGCACAACCTGCATAACCCACTAGATCATATCCTGTACCATATCATGCGCCTACATCGTCTAGGAGTCCTTTAGAAGACACTTTACATGCTTTTATTGAAGCACAGGGTAAGACTAACTAAAAGTTTGAATCTTTGATTACGCAGGTTGTGGAAGAAAATAAAGAGATAAAGAATCAAGTGTCAAAACTGATGAGCTCCTTGAGTGTGACTGAGCGAGGTAAGTTTCCTTCTCAAGCTCAGTCCACTCCCCATGGTCAACACATGGCACAAGAGAATTTGAAGGATATGAATGCCATTGTGACTCGTAGTGGTAACTCATCACACATCCCAACAACGGATAAATCAGAAGATGTGGAGAAGGATTAAGATAGTAGTGCCCCTGAGCTACCCAAGGAACCAGAGGTGATAAAGAGCCATGTTAAGGTACCATTCCCTCAAGCTCTGAAATCAAGCAAGCTAACTATGGATCCTAACAATGAAATCCTGGAGAATCTCAAACAGGTAAAAGTCAATCTCCCTCTTTTGCATGTAATTAAACAAGTTCCTACTTACGCAAAAGTTCTCAAGGATTTGTGCACACTCAAAAGGAGACACCACGTAAAGAAGACAGCCTTTTTGACAGAGCAAGTTAGTGCTCTGATTGAGCAATGGATTCCTCCCATGTACAAGGATCCCGGGTGCCCAACCATCGCATGCAGCATTGGAAATCAGGAGTTTGGACAAGTTTTGCTAGATTTAGGAGCCAGTGTGAATCTTATGCCTTATTCTATTTATTTGCAGCTGGGGCTAGGAGAAATCAAACCAACCACTGTGGTATTGCAACTGGCTGACCGTTCAGTTAAAGTACCCCGGGGGGTGGTAGAGGATGTTTTGATTCAAATTGATAAATTTTATTATCCTGTTGATTTCTTGATTTTAGATACCACATCTGTTGTTGATACTACCTCTAAAATTCTTCTAATTTTAGGTAGGCATTTCCTTGCCACTGCTAATACTCTTATCAATTGCAGGAATGGGCTCATGAAGCTATCTTTTGGAAACATGACTCTGGAGGTGAATGTCTTCCATATTGCAAAACAACCGGAGGAGGATCATGAGTGCCACCAGACATATATGATTGATTCACTAATGGATAGGGGAGTTTTGGAAACTCATGATTTTGATCCCCTTGAGCATTTTTTGGTTAATTCTGAGTTTGATTACATTACTGATTCATCTAATATAGTTGATATTTGTTCTATTTTCAACAAAACTCAAGATTACGGCACACAAAAATGGCAATCGAAGTTCGAGGAGTTGCCCGAAAAGAGTGAAAGACAGATTCCTTCAAGTATGGAAGCACCCAAAGTTGAATTGAAGCCTTTGCCTAAGGGTTTGAAGCATGTTTTCCTTGGTCCAGATGATACCTTTCCTGTTATTATCTCATCTGAATTGTCTGAGTCTCAAGGTGAGAAATTAATTCGGGTTCTCAATGAGCATAAGTCAGCTTTAGGTTGGAGCATTGCTGATATAAAAGGTATTAGTCCCTTGATTTGTTCACATAAAATTAATTTGGAGGAAGGATCTAGCCCTCGTAGAGACCCACAACGTAGGCTTAATCCCACTATGAAAGAAGTGGTGAAAAATGAAGTATTAAAACTGTTAGACGCAGGAATCATATATCCTATTGCTGATAGTAAATGGGTTAGTCCGACACAGGTTGTTCCTAAAAAGTCTGGTGTTACTGTAGTGAAGAATGACCTGGGAGAGTTAGTCCCCACCAAGCTTGTGACTGGGTGGCGGATGTGCATTGATTATAGAAAATTGAATGTCGCCACCCAGAAATACCATTTTCCTCTCCCTTTTGTTGATCAGATTCTTGAGCGTGTGGCTGGTCATCCTTTTTACTGTTTCTTGGATGGTTATTCTGGCTATTATCAAATTGAAATTGCATTAGAAGATCAGGATAAAACCACTTTTACTTGTCCTTTTGGTACTTATGCTTTTCGTAGAATGCCATTTGGATTGTGTAATGCACCTGCCACTTTTCAACGTTGCATGATAAGTATCTTTAGTGACATGATTGAAAATAGCATGGAAGTGTTTATGGATGACTTGACTGTTTTTGGATCCTCTTTTGATGCATCTTTATTGAATCTAGAGAAAGTGTTGACCCGTTGTGAGGAGATGGAACTGGTCTTAAATTGAGAAAAATGCCACTTTATGGTACCTTCAGGCATTGTTTTAGGGCATATTATTTCTTCCAGAGGGATAGAGGTTGATCAATCCAAGATTGAATTAATTTCTAAATTGCCAACGCCTAAGACAGTAAAGGATGTGAGATCATTTCTTGGTCATGTGGGCTTTTATAGGAGGTTCATACAAAATTTCTCCACTATATCTAGACCACTATGTGACCTCCTAACTAAAGATGCCCCATTTGAGTGGACATAAGTTTGTCAAGAGGCATTTAAAATGCTAATTGGCAAACTTACCTCAGCACCTATATTGCAGCCACCGGATTGGACCTTGCCTTTTGAGATTGTGTGTGATGCTAGTGATTATGCTTTAGGTGTTGTTCTTGGACAGCGAAGGGAGGGGAAGCCCTTTGTTATTTACTATGCTAGTAGGACTCTAAATAGTGCTCAGATGAATTACTCAACCACTGAAAAAGAGTTGCTAGCTGTAGTGTTTGCTTTGGATAAATTTCGCTCATATTTGATTGGTTCTCCTATTATTATTTTCACAGATCATGCAGCCCTTAAGTACCTTCTCACAAAGAATGATGCTAAGGCACGACTAATACGGTGGATTTTACTTTTGCAAAAATTTGACATCACCATCAAATACAAGAAAGGAGTGGAAAACGTAGTGGCCGACCATCTCTCGAGACTCACATTTGAGGAAACCTCTGACCATCTGCCAATCAGGGATGATTTTCCCGATGAGCATTTACTTTCTATTACTTCTCTACCATGGTTTACTCGTATTGTGAATTATTTGGCTACAGGTGAGATACCGGTGGATTGGAACGCTCAGGATAAGAGGAAATTCATGACTGAGGTACGTAATTTCTATTGGGATGACCCTCTTCTTTTTAAATACTGCCCTGACCAAATTTTGAGGCGTTGCATTCCTGATGAAGAGATTGCTAGTGTCTTGGAATTTTGTCACTCCCAAGCTTGTGGAGGCCACTTTTCAATGAAGAAAACCGCTACAAAAATTTTACAGTGTGGATTTTATTGGCCCACATTGTTTAAGGATGCAAACATCTATTGTCGTTCATGTGAAAGGTGTCAAAAATTAGGAGCCATGTCCCATCGTAATATGATGCCTTTGAACCCAATTTTAGTGATTGAAATTTTTGATTGTTGGGGCATTGATTTTATGGAACCATTTCACCCTTCTTTTGGATATCAATATATTATTGTGGCAGTGGATTATGTGTCAAAATGGGTGGAAGCAGCAGCTTGCAGGAACAATGATAATAAGACAGTAATTAAATTCCTTAAAGAGAATGTGTTATCTCGGTTCGGTATACCACGTGCTATTATTAGTGACCAGGGTACACATTTTTGCAACCGTTCCTTTGAGGCTTTGATGAAAAAATATGGGGTAGTACATAAAATTTCTACTGCATACCACCCCCAGACAAGTGGACAAGTAGAACTTGCAAACAGGGAAATTAAGCAAATTTTAGAAAAAACGGTAAACTCGGATCGCAAAGATTGGTCTTTGAGACTAGTTGATGCACTTTGGGCCTACCGAACAGCTTTCAAAACTCCCTTAGGTATGTTACCTTATAGACTTGTTTTTGGAAAGCCTTGCCATTTACCTGTGGAACTCGAGCATCGAGCCTATTGGACTATCAAGCATTTCAATTTTGACATAGGAAAAGTAGGTAAGTTCAGAAAATTTCAATTGATCGAGTTAGAGAGTTGAGGAATGATGCCTATGAGAACTCTAAAATCTATAAGGCTAAAATGAAAGCGTTTCATGATAAAAATATTTTGAGAAAAACATTTAAGCCCAATGATCGAGTGTTTTTATATGACTCTAGACTCCATAAGCACCTAGGAAAACTTCAGTCTAGGTGGACCGGCCCTTTTGTAGTGAAGAATGTTTTTGAAAATGGGGTGGTAGAAATAGAGGATCCTAAAGATGGTAGGATTTTTAAAATAAATGGTCAGCGCCTTAAAATATTAATTGATAGGGAAGTTCCGGAAGTGGAAGAGATTCCATTTGCGGACCCGATCTATCAACCTTGACCACACCATGCAGGTATGTTTTCTTTTTATTTGTTCTGTTTGTTTTTGTTTTTTTCGTTTATTTTTTTTCCCTTTTCTTTTCTTTTTGGTTGCTGTTGGTTTTCTTTGTTTTATTTTGCAGGTTAGTGTCAGTTTGTCATTTCAGTTTGTCATCTCTAGTGCTTAGCGAGTCATCCCATGTCCTACAACAAGTGTATTCTACCCTTTTCAGTACCCTTCATTTAGTTTTGATTGTTAAACATTGAGGACAATGTTTCATTTAAGTTGTGGGGTGAGAACGATGTTTGTTGGAACTCTGTGGCATATTTTTATGTGAAAAAAAAAATTATCACACAGACACATTTTTACATGTGTATTCATGCTCATTCATGACTATCTTGGTGAATTCATCAAACCCATCTTAATCATTTTGCTGAGGCATTCACAGAATTTTTAATGCACGTATCCAAACTTTGTGGTAAGATGGTGGTTTGACACATGTAGCCAGATAACTCTTTTGCTTAAGTATTCTTGTGAATTTTGGGAGAGGTTGAGTGCCTACAAATGCAGAAAATTGTGGTAAGCGTTTATTGATCTGTTGAATTGGACACTTCTTTTAAGAATATCATTACATGGTTGGTGGTAAGATGGTGGATATACTTGGGATATGACGAATGTCAACTTAGGATTAACGTTTAAGCCTTTCAAGCTAACCCTTCTCATCATAGACCCTTAGTAGCCAATTTTGAGCCAACAAACACATGTAGACTTTTTCTTTTCATATGCCCACATCATTCATACCTCTCCACATTGGAGTATAGCCTATACACTAATTTTTCCTACCCTTATTGCTTCCAAGTGTGTGCTAAGTGTGGAATTTGCATATTTTTTCTTATTGAAAAAAAAATTTAAATAAATAGAGAGTGACTAAAGAAAAAAAAAAAGAAAGAAAAAGAAAAATGGAAGAGTACAAGTGCAAAATGTTCAATTGATTGGGTTTCAAATAAATAAATAAAAAAAGAGAAATTGAAGAAGAAGAAAAAGTATTGTTTGATGATCTGAAAAGTAGACGAGTGCATCAGGTGAAAAGTGTAGTCTATTGAGATATTTAATAAGATTCCTGTGGTATGTACTTGGAAGTTTTTGAATCCATTTTATCATTTTCTTCATTTAGCCCTTAACCTGAGCCACGCTACAACCTTTTGCGTTGATCGTTCTGATCCTAAGTATGCTTGTGGAATGAGTGTAGGAAATTCTCAATTGTTAGTGTTCCTATCATAATATCAATGTTTACTTATTGCTTGTACATAATTGCCTAATTCCCTATGAGAGTGTGTGTACACCCCTTGTTAACTCTATAGAGAGAACCCTTACGCGAAACACTGTTATACCCGTGAGTTATGGAGTTGAAACTTTTGCTTAAGATGCTCTTGATATTGCATGTGTCACGGTTTGTGATTAGATGGATACAGTTTGGATCACACACACACTCTGTGGATTGCTATATGTAGATTAATTATGATTGGGTTATTGAATCTCTAAGATTGCATTGATATGTGATTCTGAAAAGTGTGACTTGGTGACTTCTGTGTGTGATTTGTTTTTGGTATCTTTCATCATTCTTTTGCATGAGAATTGCTAGGGACTAGCAATGAGTAAGTTGGGGGGTGTGATTAGTGCGCGAAGGTGCACTCTAAATATCCTAATATTCGATTAAATTGCAAAGAATGAAAATAGAAATGATTGAATTTCACTTATTTTATTTAATTAGATTTCTATTTACATTGAGATGTTTTTAAGCATTATTTGTATTTTATATTATATTATTTTATTTATTTTTAGATGAAGAGGGAGAAAAGCACAAGAAATTTAACTCATCACAAAGGCTTTCAATTGGAGTCCAAGAGCAGCACGGCAACTAATATATATATATATATATATGTTTGTACGTAAACGAAAAAGCAGGAGATTTAAGGCCGCATAACACTTGATTGGAAGGCATATATATATATATATATATATATATATATATTATATGTGAGACGTAAACGAAAAGGAAGGAACGTGAAAAAGCAGGAGGCCTAATAAGTAATAACATTTAGCGCCTATATATATATATATATATATATGTATCGGTACGTGTTGAGAGGCCGCCAGACGCAGGAAGAATTGAAGCCGCCAGACGCATGTGGAACGAAAGCAGAACGTACGAACGTGAACGCAGAGGATGATTTTCTTCTTGAGATTTTTGTTATCTATTCTATTTATGGATAATTAAATTCTCAAGTAGGATTAAGGATGAACTTGCACATTAGATGGTATTTTTAATATATTTTTAATTTATGTGTTTGATTTTCAATTATTAAAAATTCTTTGTTTTATTATTCTCAAAATATTGTTAGTGTTTTCTTTTATGAATAATTTTAGAATTTATTTCATTTATAGATTCAGTCATGCTTTTTCTATTGAATGTATTTGTTCTTTGATTATTGTTGGATCCATTGATTATTTATATTGATTTAATTCTCTGCTGCAATATTGCTCCCTGGGTATATTGTCGTCGTTGGATTTTCTTAATGTGAATAAAAATTGTGTGATTTAAAGTGATGAATGATTTTTCAAAGAATTACATTTGATTTAATTTTTGGTTTATAATTTTATATCCTCCAGTTGAGGATTACGGAATTGAATTCTCAATTGAGTTATCAGTGAATTGAAAATAGTTAAAATACCGGATATGTGCAAGGGATTCCCGACACTCTACTATTCGTCAAATTTAATTACTTTTTCATTATTTACTTTGTTTAATTTTAAATTTCATTTAAAATCAAATTTTCTTTTCTCATTAATCATTTAATTTTTTAGTTCTTTGCTATTTTACTTTTCTTTTAATTGTCTCCCTGTGGAATCGACACCCCAAAGCTGAACTACAATTACCGCATTATTCTTTGGGCGTTATCATGTCTTCTTTGAAAAATATCATCATCAGTGACTTTTTCACTGCATAATTTTAATATTGAACTGATTTTAAAGAGTGCAGAATTATATTCATTACCACTTATAAAATCTTGCAATTTCAGGTGTAATAAATTATAATGATCATTTGAAAAGATTACATTTTCTGGTGTTCATATTTTTTCCTTAAATCATTTCATACAATAAAAAGATTTTTTACCATGAGATACACAGCACGGTCCTGTAGGGACACGTGATTTTCTTTTTTGATTGTATCTCCAAAGTTCATCATATCCAAATAAATCTCATCAAGGATCCTGTATAAATAACTTTTTTTAAAAATGTCAATAATAATAAATCTCAATTTTATAAGATTTGACATTTTCTATATATATGAATCATAAAAATAAATATATGGATTTAAGAAATATATTTATATAATCATCAGAATAAAAGTATAATTTTATCAAGTAATATTCAGCAATATTACCTTTAATATTCATCTCGAGGACTGCAAATAATATACTAAAAAAATTACTTGAAGTAGAAGACCATTAACTTCAGTATCGATAGAACTTCGTACTGATAATGTGTTATAAAACTAAAAAGGAAAATACTACTATTGCAAGAGAAATATAAAAGAAACTATTAAGAACTGAAATTTTTTTATTCTATAAATTTTTTTCTTATGAATTTTAGAACGATTGAAACTTATATTTATAGGCATTGAAAATCACTATGCAAGTTACTATATAAGACTTAAAATAATAGTGGTGGGGTCATTCACAAAATTATTATGGAGGCGGGGGTCGCCCCTAATAATTCATAACAAAAATGATATTTTACCCTCTCATTTTAACACCTCAATTCACCTCATACATATAAGTTTAGTATGTGAGGAAACCTTTGAAGCGATGAAGCTTGTTATCTCTAACAAACTGCTACCCAATAATAGATCACCATGTACCATTCTCCTTTTTATCCATGTGTGACCACACAGCTCAGCTCAGAAGCATGAGAAGTAAAACCATTTTGTCGAGAACAAGAACTTATAGCTAAAGCAGAATTAAGGTGAGAGTTTCTGAAAGGGAAAAGGACTCGATGGATCTCAATGAGAGTTGATTGCAAATCGAAGTCAAAGCAGAAGTAAGAGAATGACTTTTGCTATTGAGCCTGGTCTTCATGCTCTCTATTTTCTCTGCACAATCACAGCTCATGTTGTGCAACCTGCACTGCGTTGCGTAATAGTTTTCTAAAAATAATAGGAGTCGTACTGCCCCCAATGAAAAAAGCAACCTATACTGTCGTTGGTCACTGGGGATGCCACCGCTCATGCCACCAAAGCCGCTTCCCTCTAGCGGCCTCACCCCTGTGTCAGAAATCCCATGCGGCCTCCTGCCTTCTCCACCCAACCTTAAACCCAAAATGGGTATGCCCGTCGTTCGGCCTCAGCCCAGAATGAGCTTCTGCCGGTCACCGGAGATATCACCACCCATACCATCATAACTGCCTCCCTCCGGCGATCTCACTCCTGTGACGACAACCTCACGCCGGCTCCCACCTTCCCCACGCAGCCTTAAACTCGAAATGGGTCAGAGGTGGTTTTGATGGTATGGGCAATGACTTCCCCAGTGGCCGGCGGAGGTTTTGTCTGGGCTGAGGCGGAACGACGAATAGATTGGACGCAAGTTTGTAGTGATGCTCAATATTTTTTTCTTATAATTATTGACGTGTCAAATTTTTATTGGACATATGTTGTATTTTTATTAGAAGATAAATGAGGGTTTTTTTTTTCATTGGGGGCAGCCGGACCGACTTCCAGAATTTACCATAAAAAAAATTGGAACTTTTCTTCTAGTGATTATAATATTTCTCTTTGGGTTTTGTTTTAGAGTTTTAGAGTAACTAGAATGGATTTCTTTTATCTTCTACTACTTGGAATGGATTTCTGGTTTGGATAGACGAAAGTTCAAAATATGTTAGAAGCTGAACTGGGCACAAAGAATTGGAGAAGATTGGGGAATAGACGTAAAGGGAGGGGCTCCAGTGACCTAGATTTGTGATTTACTGTAGATACATCTATTCTTAGTTTGATATAATATCTGATATCACAACTCATAATAAAGGGATGTTTTCTAATAAAAAACAGCTGGACCGCTCTAAAGTGTGCTTGGATATCTAGTAGAGTTGAGTTCTTTATAAATAGTAGTGAGTTAAAATGATTGAATAATTTTTGTGAGATTTACTTACATGAGTTTAAAATATGTTTAAATATTAAGATGAATTTATATATATTTATAAAAAATTATAAATATTATAGAATTCACTACTATTTTTTAGACTTTTTGTCCCTTACGCATTTTTCACTATAGAGGATTTATAAAAAAAAAAAAAAAAGAGTCAGCCTCCACTTCTAACACAAGCAGAAAGAGACGCTGAGGTAGAAAAAATAAAGGAAATAAGATACAGATCATGATTTTGTCAAGATTTGTTCAAAAAAACAAAAAAAAAAAAAACTTTTTCAGGTGCAGTCATGATCTCCAGCTATAGTAATCAAATTTACCAAAATCCAATCTAAATGAAGCTTAGTTGGCATGTTTGGATACTCAATAGCAATTTAAAATGAACTGCACTTAATGCAATTAAGTAACCGAACCCAACCCTAGTTTGTCACGCCTCCTAATGTCTTCCAATCTTTTTGTTAGCGTCCGTTCATATATATGAGCTGTGCTTGGCAACAATTACAGTCTATTTTTTCTTCTTCTTTAAGTCTGTGTGTTGCGGCATACAGACTGTTGCCTATATTTTCTATAATATATATATATATATATGTATTTTTTTCATTAGCTAGTTTTAATAAAGAAAATCATGTTGCAAGTGATTATGCATATCAATACTTGGACTTATCTAATATAATTAATCAAAAAGTCAAATTTTAATAAAAACTGTCATTAATAAATATGTTTTAGTGCATAGACTAATTCACAAATTTATTTATATATAACATTACTTTCTTAAAAACTGCAGAGACCATGATCGAAATCCAAAACTGATATGGGCCGGGGTCTGTGAGTGCAGATTCCATGTTGATGGTGTACGCTTGAAATATTTAAGGAAGTAAATTTGTACAAATATAGCAAGAAACTCTGAATCTTCATTAGATTTGACTTTTGAGTAATATCTATTGTTTTTCTCGCAAATCATCTATTTGTGTTTATTTTTGTCATCATAAAAAACATTTCATCTCAAGTTTTGAAAGTAATTCTAATTTCAATTTTCACCAAATCTCTAATAGGGTTATTTTTTAATTATGTATTTAATTTTCAGATAATAATTTAGATTTTCTAAAAAAATGAAAGAATCTTCATAATTTTAAATTTTGAGGCCGTTTAAATTCTCGGCTTGTAGGCTTCATTAAACAGTTTTGAGTTTTATTATTAATTATATTTAAAAAAAACTTCTATCTATTTCGCATCTTTCTCCATCTCAATTTATATTAGTTAATTTCTGATTAACTAGGAATAATTTGGATTTTGGGTGAAGCTGTTTTACATCCGAAATCTAGCTAATGGCTGAAAAGCCGAGTTTGAAAAGTACTAGGATCGAACCTTTATGTTTTGAGGATGAACCTAAGAGCAAGGACCATGTTAATATGAGAACTGTTATTATCATAAAAAAATCTTATAAAATAAATTTCATAAACTTACATAGTTTTATATGATTTGTTAGATTTATTTTATAATTTGACGAATCATATGAAATCATATTAATTTATAAAATTTCTTTTATAAAATTTCTTTATGACTAAAATATTTCTCTTATTTTTCTCTATAATTTATATAATCTCAATTCTTGACAAAAAAAAAGTACCACTTCTATTTGTAGAAATTCGAGAAGTACTCCATTAATCCTGAGTCAAGAGCAACAATACGTGAAATTAAAAATCAATTGATGAAATTCTTAATGAATAGTTATTTAAAAAATATTATACGTCATGTTAAATCAATCCTTTTACTTCCATAAATTAGGAGTCGTGAAGAAAGGAAAGACACATCACTAAAAAAGTAGGAGCCTAGGCCAGGGAAGTTTCCAACTTTCTCACCAAAATCCATCCCCCAAGCCCTCAATTTTCTTCCTCAATACCTGTCATTGATTGGTTCTTACGTACCCACTTTAAATCCCATTTATAAACCCAATATTCCAACACCGTTTATAATATTGAAAATCCAACATTTCTCTTTTCATATTGATCAAAGCCATCATCGTCATCATCAAACACGGCAAACATAACAAAAAATGAACCTAGGTGAGGATATAGCTTATTACTTTGAAATGGTCGGGCTATCCATCTGTCTCATCATTCTCGGTATTCTCCTCTATTTTATTTGGAAAAAAAGACCTGTTGAATATCAAGAAACACCTTCGGCCAATATCAAGCTTTGCGCTCGTGCATACGCATTGACGGATATTGATGCTGTCACCGATGGCTTTGACACCCGCCGGATTGTCGGTCAGGGCCGTCTAGGAACTGTATATGTAGCCATGCTAGAACAAGGAGAACCAGTTGCCGTTAAACGGATAAATCCACGGCTTGTGTTGATGAGCAATAATGCAGGATTAATCCGATTTTCAACGGTGATCAAGTCGCTTTCTTTTGCCCAACACCCCAATATAGTGCCAATTATAGGGTTTTCGGAAGGTCCAGGTGAGAGAATTATATTAATGGAGTTTGTTGGCTTGGCAAACTTGGAGTTCTATTTACACCAAAGCAACGTCGATGGAGCGTCTGTATTGGATTGGAGCCATCGTTTGAGGATTGCCGCCGGGGCCGCCCGAGGACTCGAGTATCTGCACGAGGGCAAGGCACCAAGCATAGTCCATGGTTGTGTTAAGGCCTCAAATATTTTGATCGATGCCATGTTCTGCGCTAGGGTTTGTGATTATGGGCTAGCTAACTTTTTTATGACTCCCCAAGAGAAGAATGGCCTATTAGGGTATGTGGATGATGAGTACTGGGGTGATGGAGGGGGAAGTTTTTGTAAGGAAAGTGATGTTTATGGTTTTGGGGTTCTTTTGTTGGAACTTTTGAGTGGGAGAAGAAGTGAAGAAGGTTTACTTGTTAAGTGGGCATTACCCTTGATTAAGGACCTGAGGTTTCATGAAGTTTTAGACCCAAGACTTGTAATTCCTTCTGAAATGAAGCCTCTTGTTAGATTGGGCAAAGTTGCAGCAGCTTGTGTTGGTAACTCGAGAAAAAACAGGCTATCCATGGGTCAAGTTGCAGCAATCTTAAACAATTTGGTGATGGAGGTATGTCTTTGATTCAGATTCTTTTCAAAATGATCAACCAATGAAACAGTGGTTATCGATTTTGAACAATGCAGATATATATGTTTTAACGATTGGTGTTTGTCTTTTAAGGTCTAGTTTGATTATACAGTTCAAATAAGATGAGATGAGACATTTTTATTAAAAGTTGAATCAAATTTGAAAAAATTTAAATTATTTATTATATTTTATATAAAAGTTTAAAATATTATAATAATTATATGTGATAAAATAATTTGATGTTGTGTAACCAAACCAGTCCCATCAGTAGGGGCCGAAAGGTTGCTGGTGTATGCAGGTATTTCTCCACAATCTTCTAAGATGCGTGCAAATGGAGAAATTGTTTGGAGATTTGACTTTGAATAAATGATGCCATCTCAGTTATCATGAATTATTGTGGCCTGGTTGTAAACATCTTCGCCATCTTTTAGATTTGTCTTTGAAAAGAACTAAATGTTCACATGATATATAGTAGTGGCTCACAAAGGGCCAGCATTTTAATCTATTTGTTGCTTTCATTTTGTTATGCTAGATCTTTGAAATCAGTTAATTTGATAGATATAATTATATATATATTTATTTAAATATTTATATAAAGTATGATAAATAGATGGGATTGGAAGTAGAAATCTCATATAATTTAAAAGTTGAAATTCAAGCGGAGATATAGTTGGGTCAGTACGTATGGTAAATCGTTGTCAATAATTGAATCCAAGGCTAAAGCCCATATATGTACGTAGGCCGAATCCAATATGTATCTATTAACTGGTTTGGTCTATCAAAAGCCTTCCAGAACTCAAAGGCTTTTAATCACGAAGCGAAAGCAAAATTCCAATGTCACCAGGTAAAAAGGAAGACTGCTTTTAAGAGGATAAATGTTTCATTCACAAAGAAATTTTATAAAATTAAGTCTCCAAATTGACCATGATTTTATGTAATACATTAAATTGTAAAATTACTTTTTATAAAATAAATCTGATGTATCCCATAAAATTTTATCAATTTATAAGTTTTTAAAAAGATGATGAAAACTCAATTTTATTGATATATCTCACTTATAATAAAGTAATACCTTGTACAAAAAAAAGCTTTAAAACATCTTAAATCCCAAAATAGGCTCTTATAAAAAGGAAAAACATTATTAGGAACAAATTAAACGACAATGACAATATAAGAAGAAACAATGAAGGGCTTAATTACTAGTGTTAAAAGTTGGAGATACCTACACGATCCAAAGCAAAAAGTCCAACTATATATTTGAAAAGTTTAAAAATAGAAGAGAAACTTATAGTAGAGGAAAAAGGAAGAATTTGAAAAGAAAGAAGCGTTCCGAAAAAACTTGTATTCAAGCTATTGTAGAGGAAGGATTTGCCTCGAACAAGTCTAGTATATCAATACTATCCATTCCCTTTTATATATCATTTTCTTCTTCAAATAATTTCTCTAACTTTCATTTTACAAATAATATCCACTTCCATAATTACCAGTAACATAACAAACTAGGATATCATCACAACTTATATTTTCAACGTGATAAAAATGTAAGAATTTTATTTAAATTTTATATCCCACATACCCATCTTAATAGAATTTAAAATATTTCAAATTTTATCTATTAATATTTGAGTTATAATGGATTAAGAATTACTCTTAAAAATAAAATTAAATTCTAAATCTCTAATTATAATTAAATACAAATTTTTAAATTTCTTGATAGTCAAAAGTCTATAAATAGTACCGAAAGATTTAAGAGTTATTATCTATAACATTAAAGTGCTTTTAGCCATCAAAAGATATTAATAAAACAAAGTTGTTAGAATGATGTTTCTCTCATAATTAAATCAATTTTTTATTAATTAGATGGACAAAATTACGTCATTCATGTTATTTTATTATTGTAAATTATAAAAAATTTAAGATCAAATTATTAATATTATATTAAAATATCTATTATGTAGTATCAAACTTCAAGATATAGATTTTTTATGATCTCAATAAAAAAAAAATTGAATAAATATTTTATTTTATATGTGATCTCGTATATATGATTTTATCAAATGCTGTGAAAGATAAAAATAAATAGCTGTTTTGATCTAAAAGAGAAATTATGATTATATTCTCTTTTATCTATTCTGTATTTGTTTTTTCACGATAAGATTTCATCCTAGTCGTTTTGAATCTATGCAAGGAAGAGAAAATCCATCACGTATTGATGCATCTTCTTTGGAAATTATTTTCTGAACTTGTTTTGGATTTTATTTTCACTTGCCTCTGTTGTGCTGCACAATTGTTGTAAATTCTTGATTCCTTTTGCACTGTGTTGTGAAAGGGAGAAGTTGAGATGTCTGTTTCAAAAAGGATGTTAAGGGTATGGAGAAAACCATGTGAGCCGCTGTCTTAAGCACTTGTGTAAGGTGTAGCCGCTGGGTGAGGGCAAACCACCGTATGTGTGGTGGTCGGTGGGTTAACGCACCCGCGGTGTAAAGGAGGTGGCTGGGCGGCACAGTGGGTGTGAAGTCCCAAATGGGTGCTGCCCCTGCCCATTAAGGTTTCAATTGGATGAAACGGTGGTTCCACATGTCGGCGGCGTAAAGGGGCTGAGAAGCAAATCGCCGGCATGTCTGTAACGGCGGCAGAGGTCACTCAAGCCCTCTGGCTGCGACCATTTATGCCTGTAAACAAAAAAAAAAAAAAGAGAATAAGAGAGGAAACGGTCGCCGGCAGAGGGGATGTCGCCCCTTCATCGATGGCGACACCTGTAGCCGTGACTGAAAGTTGCGGCATCTGAGGTTTTGAAAATGAACAGTGGGGTGGCTGGAGGTTGAAGAAACAAACTATTAAAACAGCTAAGGTTTCTATTTATATGAGTTTGGGCTACTGGGCCGGGCTGTTGCCTCTGGCCCAGTTCGATGTTTAAAAAAAAATGACCTGCATAGTAAGGCCCGACCCAGATGGTTGACCATCTAAACAAACCAAGCTGCCACCCGCTTTACTGACCCAGATGGTTGATCATCTAAAGTTTTGTTTTTGTTCTTTTTTTTATTCTTTCTCAAATGTATATTATTGTTATATACATGTTATTATTGATATGTACATGTATTAAATTTTATTTTATATGCATATTATTGTGTATTGAATTTATGCATGTTATTATTGTTAAACACATGTATTAAATTTCATGCATTTTATTATTGTTATATACATGTATATATGAAAATTTTTATTAAATTTCTATAATGTTATTATTGTGATTTTCTTGTAAAATCAATTTTGGTTTAAATATGGAATATTTTATAATTTTACTGTATGAGTGTAGATATGTACAAACTAAGGTAGTTCTGTTTAGGAGACTGAAAATTTTAAATTTATCCGTTGTGACCCTCTAATCTTTTTTGGAAACTTTAGAGTTCTGTTTAAGAAAAATCAGTCTTTTTTGAAATATTACTTAGTTATATTATTCATATCTGCAATAAAATTCATCAAAGTATTGAAAGGTTTTGATTAAAGTTTTGTTTATCCTCTCTTATATGCGTACTTTATTATTATATGCATGCACTTAAATTATGTACATATATATATGAAATATTTACTTAATATATATATATATATATATTATCATTGTTAAACATGTATAAATTGACTACTTGGCTCTTATTATCATGTCACATAATCCAATATGGAATAAATGGTTTACATCAAAATTAAGAAAAGATTGGTTGCTCAAAAGTATAAGATTTTTTTAATTTTAGTTACAAATCATTAAACCCATAGTAAGGTGGATATGATGGAATGAACACTTTGCGTGTCAAGATCTACTTGTAAATAGGGGTTTTGATGATACTATTAGTTCATCCATAAAAATTAAAGTTGGAAGAAACATTTTGTGTGTCAATATCTACTCCCAAAGAGGGTCTTAACGACACTATTAATTCATTCATATAAGTACGGTTGGAGGAAACACTTTGCATGTTAGAGTTTACTCCCAAAAGAGAATTCTCATGATACAGCTAGTTCATCTACAGAATTTAATAATGGAGAGAAAATTTCGTGTATTAAGATCTACTCTCAAATGAGGGTATTGATAACAATACTAGTTCCTTTATAATTGTTTAAATTCTAATTACAGTTTATAAGTGTCTAACTCAAAATATTATATGATAATTATTATTACCATATTACAAATCCTGGGAATGAAAGTAGAGAAGTCTTTTGTTGTTCAATTTATTTTGAACTCATTGCCACCTCAGTATAGTCAATTCCAGGTGCATTAAAATACTATTAAAGATTTATAGAATGTGAATGAATTGGCAAGTAATGTAGTTCAAAAAGTGCTAAGTTGAAACAATAAGAATATTACTTTATTAATTTTGTAAATAAAGAAATTGGAAAGAAAATGCACTATTATGATAAAAATAAATGAATTAGACCACTGAAAGGAAAGAAACCTGTGAAAATTAATCAGATTTAGCATAATAGTAGCAAATACTAAATTTGTGAGAACTATTAGACACATAAAAACTGAGTGTCTAAAATATAAGTCTTGATTTAAAAAGAAGGGTAAGCACTTATTTTTGTATGTCTTGAATCAAATCTTGTAAATGTTCCCACTAATTCTTGGTAGCTAGATTCATGTGCTAATATTCATGTTTTCATAACTATAAAGGATACTTTATAAGCTAAATACTAAACTCCAGTGAGCATTTATCTTTATAGAGAATAAGAATAAAGTTGAAATTTTAGCCACTGAAAAATTTTGTTTAATTTTGAGTATCGATCATTGTTTAGTTTTCATAACAAAATATATGTACAATTTTGTGAGGCATAATTTGATTTTCCTATCTATATTAAAAACTGATGATTATTATTTATCATTCTATAACGTTAGTTTTAGCACATTTAAAATAATTTTTCTATTGGTTCTGGGTTTTTCTCTAATGGTCTTTATCGATTTCGTCTCGATAGTACGTTTATTAAAAATTCTTACACCCAGCACCATGAAATTTTTTTTTGAACTAAAAGAAACTTGATGACTTTTGACATAAAAAATTGGGGCACATCTCCAAAGAAAAGTTACATAAATTAGTAAGAGAATTGACTCTTCTGCATTTTAATTTTATTAATCTTGAAGTATGTGTAGATTGTATAAAAGAAAAATAAACCAAACATGCTAAAAAAGGCATCACAAGAAGTAAAAAACTTCTTGAAATAATTCACATAAATATATGTAGATATCTACAGATTGGTTTGGTGGAGAAAAGTATTTTATCACTTTTATAGATGATTTTTCACGTTTTGAATATATCTATCTATTACATGAGAAATCTTAAAATGTATCGGTACTTGAAATATTTCTATGGAGGTGGAAATACAGTTAGATAGAAATGTAAAAATCATCAAGTCAAATAGAGGTGAAAAATACTATGAAAAGTATGATAAATAAAGTTGTAATCCGAGCTCATTCATCAAACTTCTTGAACAACGTGACATTATTGCACAGTATACGATACCCAAAACGCTATAGTAGAATGAAGTTGCTGAAAGGTGTAATCGGATCTTATTGGATATAATCATAAGTATGGCAAGTAATTATACCTTACTCAAATCATTGTGGAATGAAGTTATTAAGACGACAATGTATATCTTAAATCGAGTTCCTAATAAGGCAGTTCCAAAAATTCCTTTCGAGCTATGGATTGATAAGACACCAAGTTTGTGACATATGCATGTGTGGGATTGCCCAATCAAAGCGAGACTTTACAACATATATGAAATGAAATTGGATTCTAGAACAATAAGCAGGTATTTTATTGTTATCCAGAGAGATACAAAAGGTATAGGTTTTACTGTCTTAATCACAATCCAAGAATTGTGGAAACAGAAAATGTTAAATTCATTAAACTTGGCGAAATCAGTGGGAGAATTGAACCTAGAGATGTGATCATTGATATAGTACATGTAGATATCCCTATACCTACATTCTTAGAAAAGATTCATTTAATTG
Organism: Platycarya strobilacea; assembly: GCA_036898215.1. Taxonomy (NCBI): domain Eukaryota; kingdom Viridiplantae; phylum Streptophyta; class Magnoliopsida; order Fagales; family Juglandaceae; genus Platycarya; species Platycarya strobilacea. Next base: position 7,236,528 of record CM072548.1, read on the forward strand.
ATTATCATGATGATACCCTAAAACAAGTAAATGATCACCCATTTTAGAATAATAATATCATTAATGAACCAAGTTTGGAGTTACCAGAACATACTGTCTTGCATATATCTCATAGAAATAAAAAACTTGTCATTTCGACAGATATATGGTGTATCTCCAGAAATCTGAATTTGATATTGGGACAAGTAAAAATTCATTAACGTTTTCACAAGTCATAGAGGGACTTGATTCTAGTAAATGGGTTGATGTCATGAAAAAAGAGTTGAAATTTATGGGTCAGAATCAAGTATGGAATCTCGTTGAGTTGCCTGAAGGGAGTAAACGAGTTGGATGTAAATGAGTCTTTAAAACCAAACGCGACTCGAAAGTCAATATTAAACGACATAAGGTCAGACTTGTTATTAAGGGTTTCACTCAAAAAGAAGGAATTGATTACAAAGAAACATTTTTTCCAGTATCTAAAAAAGACTCTTTTATAATCATTATGGCATTAGTGACTTATTATGATTTAGAATTACATCAGATGAATGTAAAAATATTTTTTTTTTAAATGAAAGTTTGGATGAATTGGTCTATATGGAGAAGCCAAAGAGCTTCTCAGAAATAGACAAAGATAATTTATTATGTAAATTTAAGAAATCGATATATGGGCTTAAGCACGCTTCCTGACAATGGTACTTAAAGTTCAACGATACTATTACTGTCTTTGGTTTTAAAGAGAAAATCGTTGATCGGTGTATATACCTAAAAGTTAGTAGAAGTAAGTTCATAATTTTGATTCTGTATGTTAATAATATATTGTTGGCTAGAAGTGATTTTAACTTTTTTTTTTTTATGAAACCAAGGATTTTCTCTCTAAAAGCTTTAAAATGAAATATATGAGTGATACATTATTTGTGATCGGAATCAAGATTTTTCGAGATTGAAAGCGATGACTGTTGGGATTGTTTTAGAAAAGTTACATAGAAAGAGTTCTTGAGAAATTTGGTGTAAAAAAGTGTTCATTGCTGGAAAGCAATAATGAAGGTATTACAATATCTACAAGGAACTAAGGATTATCAGCCTACCTTCAGAAAAACTGATAGTTTGGAGGTAATTAGATACTTAGACTTTGATTTTACCAGTTGCTCTGATTTGTGACGTGCTTTGAGGTCACAATATATGATTTATGACTGAGAAAATTTATCTTAAGACTTACAATTATCGACTTATAGCTAAGCTGCTAAGAACGTATGTCCTTAGAGTATTTTTTTTTCGAATAATAAGTATTTAATGAAATTTTAAATACCTAAATGTTAAGAAAAAAGTACATAAACAAATATGTCAATAACAATCACATGTTAATGATTATAATTTGAAATGATATGTTGAAAAGAGGGTTGTATGTTTATACCTATAATGTGAACATGATGAAGTGATAATTGACACTGAGTACTTTGTTATTGGACATTAAAAGATATCTATTATAATTGTTTCTGTTTTCTTGTCTTTCCACTTTTCTGTACACTGAAAGGCGTAAATGAATGATGATAAGTTAATGTCTACAATAGACATGAATTGGAATCCAAAGGTATTACTATATTAGTCTTAATTATTTCAATTAAAGATCGTATTAAATTAAGTTGCTAGTTTGTGGTATATGGAAGGGAATCTGTTGATTATATAACAGTGGACTGCTATGGCTCGTATTGGTAGCTAATTTGACATTGATATTATAGAACTCATTAAATGTATTTTGAGTTATGAAAGTTTCAGGAAATGTATTTGCGCAGTATGGTCAAATTTTTGTGATAATTAAGCCCATAAACGAAAATTATTATTTTATAGGCGTATGGGCTAAGTGGGAGAATGCAAGAGTTTTATTTAAATTTTGTATCCCACACACCCACGTTAATAGAATTTGAAATAACTCAAATCTTATCTGTTAATATTTGAGTTATGATGAGATACAAATTATTTTTAAGAGATAAGATTAAAACTTTAGATCTCTAATTATAATCAGATATAAACTCTTAGATTTCTTGATGGTCAGAAACCTATAAACAGTACTGGGAGATTTAAGAATTCTTACTTATAATATGAAAGTGCCTTTAGATATTGAGAGATACTTATAAGGCAAAATTGTTAGGGTGATTCTTTTCTCATAATCAGATAAGTTTTTCATCAATTAGATGGACAAGGGTACATCACTCATATTATTTTATTATTGTGGATTATAAAAAATTCTAGATTCAATTATTTATATCATGTTAAAATATCTAACAGAAAAATTGTATTAAGCTAATTTATTTATTATGTCAATTTATAAATAATTGGAATACTTAGTATAAACAATAATAACATAGAAGACCTCTATTTTAAAATGAACTTAATTAAAATATCCTTATTTACAAATAAAAATTCTCAAAATTAATTTCATTTACTTATAAAAAAAAAAAGAACGTTTCAATTAAACATGGAATACAATTTATAAATATAAATTACAAGAAAAATTATTCATATTTTTATTAATTGCATCGGCAGGACTTCTTTAATAATCAATATTCCTCGAAACTCCATTGAAAACTACGTAACTAAGTACTTGAGTTATAATAATGCCGACGTATGTAGAAAGAGAAATACTAAAGTTACGCCCCAAAGTTATACCCCATTATTATTATTTTTTTAAAATTTTTACTAAATGATTAAGTTAGTATTTTTTTAATGATAATATGATTTATTTTTTTAAAAAAAATTAAATTTGTTATAAAAAATGTATGATAAAAACCAAAAAAATAAAAATAAAATTATTTTGTCTTGGCAGTCCGGCAAGAGTGGCTCTAGAATCCCTCAGGTAGAAAAATCTATAAAGCCGACGTATTTTTAATGGGGTAATGGTAGGCTACCGCCCAATAATGACCTTTGGGCATGTTGCCTAGTTCATATGTTTAATATTATTATTATTTTTATATTTTTTTCATAGTTTTAAATATTTTTAAAAAATAAAAAAATACATCAATACACTCAAAATGATCACTTTCCTAGCTAATTATTGAATAAAAAAATTATTTTAAAAAACAATCAAATAAATTATACATTTAAAACAACATAATAGACTTATTCTTTTTAATGGACCCTAGTGATAATAACACGTAATTCACTTGTGGTAGTCTTCAGGGAATACTTTCCAAAGTCTTGGAAGTCATGGGATTACTTTTCGAAACCCCTTTTCCAAGAATAATACGTAATCCAATTTTGACTAGAATATATGGTGGAAACAGCTGACATATCAATAGTAATGGGCCCTAGTGATAATATCTTGACAAAGTCATAAAAAGAAATATATAAAATAAAATGATAAATTAAAGTGATTTATCGTATTATAAATTAGTTTTTTTTAAATGTGACGAATGAATATCGTACATAAAATATTTATAAAATTATTTTTATATAGTTCTTATAACTTGTAACTGGAGCACCCTTTAGTTTTTCATAACAGTTAAGAGGATTGTTAGTGTTTCTCATAGTTTTTTGCACACCATTGTTTGACAGGACTTGAAGAATGGGAAGGCAATTGTTAATTGGATAATCTGGGTAGAATCACAATATGACTTTTAACCAAATTTTGAATTGTATTCTGGTAATAATTTTAATTGATGTATTGAAAATAAAATATTTCGATATTGATTTATTCAGATGTATTATTTTGAGATTAATTATATATTATATATAAATATTTATATGTGTATATAAACTAAAAACTAATAGAATATATATATATATAAATAAGTGTTTATTATGTATATGTATACATATTGAAAGAACTGAAATTTTATAAAATGAATATAGGTTGAAAAAATACAAACTTGAGTTGAGACACAAAAACAAATAAAATAAAATAAAATAATAGATAAATTTTTAAAAAATAATGATATTTAAAAAAAAAAGAGGGGACGTATTTAAAATTACAAAGTATATAAATATATTTTATATTCTAAAATTAATTAAATATCGTCTAAATTTAATTTTTCTAAAAGTCATTCAAACACAAAAAATTACAAAAATAATTTAAAACAAAATAGAGACCGGAATGATCAGAATTTGGACCAAAATGACTAGAATTCAACCAGAATGGTCGAAACAGATCGGAATGAGCCAGAATTTGAAGCGAAACAAAATAAAAAAGTACAGTGTACCGGATACTATATTGGAATGAAAAATTCCAGGCGTTCCAACTGGAACGGAACAGAATTCAAAAATATCATTTTAACCCTATGATAGATAAATGGTGAAGAAGCTCTCAAGGAACTTGACTTCAAATGTGAACTTGGTATGCCCAACTCTTGCCTGAATTGAATTGATTTTTTAGCAATTATTTTTGTGACAAAATCAAAATGATTGTATTTTCATAATCCACTTGTGACATTAAAGGTGTGTGTGGAGAGAATTGTGGATTTGTATGAGGTTATTAGAACAAAAGGAATGAAAATTCCATCAAACCAAAATGGTTTTGTAGGGATGGATATCATATGAAAATGTGTATTTACTTATATATATATATATATATATATAAAGATTTGTTTGGTTGAATAGCTAGTGGCAGTATATTGGCTATGCTTTTGTTTAATCCAGCTGTCTTAGCCTGTTAAAGCCCTCTTATTTTCAATTTCGTTAAGTCCAAATGTGTAAGGTTTGTGTTTATACCTTTTCTTCACATTAGGCGTTGAGCCTATACTAATATATATATCTTGCTTCAAACTTCATGTTGAGAATAATATTTGATTTAAGTTATTTATCAATTTCATTAGGTTGCATACGAATCTTTACAATAAACAATAATCAATAGCTTGCAAGTTGGTTTATTTGTTCATGAATATTGTAGGTTCACTAGTATTTGTTTTAAATAGACTATGTAATTCTCATTTGCGGCGAAATGAAAAGCTATTGCGCCGAGCGACGGTGGATGCAAGTGAGCATTAGCATCGCTTACCATCAGGTTTAGGGATGAATGGAAGCTGAAAATTGCGGCAAACGAAATAATTTTGCAACCAATTTGGAAAATGAAAATTGAAACCTAGAAATAACTAACTAACTTGCATCCAACATGCGACGATCAAATTAAAGCCAATGCTTAAAGCTTTTGCATCCAATTTTTAATGGTTTTGCAATCGAAACAAGCATTGTAAATAGTTATATTCCTTGTAGTGCATGTATTGATATTTTTCGTACTTTTAAAAATGTTTTAAAATGATAAAAAAAAAATAGAAAGATATTAAAAAATAAATTTTGTGTTGGGAATCTGGGCTTCCAAATTCTCCCCCACCAGGATCTACTTTTAACAGAATAACAAGAAAAATAGAGAAATAAACACAACACAAGAATTTACGTGGAAAACTCCAAAACAGGAGAAAAACCACCAGACCCAGAAAAGAAAATACACTATGTGAAAAATTGTTACAATCACACAATTTTTCTCCTCACCCTAACGACACCCACAAAAACTTCTCCCACTAGTAAAACTTTAACTTTCACCTCTCTTCCTTTTACATACAAAAAGGACAATAGAGGAATTTTACTAAAGTCAAAAGTTACTAGATAAGTTTCTGACTGGTGTGTTTAAACCAAGGAGGCTAGGCCTCATTTTATAACCCCCTTGGCATTACCCCTCTCTCACTCCTTTCCCATGTGGGATTCAAGGAGCAAAAAAAAGTCCAACATTTTGTACTAACAATCATATTGAGCAGTGTTATTCAAACGAAAAAATATATTGTACCGTTCTTAATTAAAAGAGTTCTTAACGCGCATCTCCTAAAAATTAACCTTTAACGACAAATTTCCTCCTTTGACATGAGTGGTTTATACTTTATGTATGTCTTAATAATCAACTATCCTTGACCCCATCTACTGACCCACACGTGACTTTTAGTCCATTGTGATTATAGCCATGATGACATTTGTAATAGCTAGTTGAGAAATCATTAGAGGAGCAAATTAGGGCTTTTTTTTATAATATTATATCTTATCATTAAAATTTTTTCGAAATTTTAATTAAAATATAATAAATAATTTAATTTTTTTAAATTTCAAAATAAAAATAATATTAAAAAATATTTTTTAAAAATATTTTTTTATTTTATTTTTTTAACTCTTATAATCTCATTAAAAAGAATAAAATGAGTTAGATATATAGGTGTTGACGATGATAAAGTCCTCTCTCTGGTTGTAGAAGGGAAGCTCATTAAAGCCATATTATTATTAGTTGATAACTTGTAGATCATTGTCAGATATCACGGTTTCTACATTGGATTATATATCTCTAAATATTTGCATAATTATGAATAGTACTTTTTCAAATAAGAAATAAGCATTTGGACGGAACTGGATAAATTAAAAATATCAATTAACTAAATAAGAGAACATCAAAATATCAAATAAATATTATAGATGTTATTATTATATTAATTAAAAATATTAGTTGAAAGGGAGTATAAAATCTTAAATAGTAATTTACTTAATTGACAAATGATAGAAATTATTTTTAAATAAAAATCTAATGTAAAAATAAGAATAAAAATAAATTTATTTAATTTTACTTAATAAAAAAGCTTCAGATATAAAAATTTAATTAGTCTCAAAACCCTTAACCTATTGAGCCCCTACTCAAGCGATCACTATCGACGTGTAATCTCCTAGTTCTCTAACCGATCTTTTGGACTTTTGTTTGGTGCATAAGCATCAACAAAGTCATCTAGCTAGCTAATGCTATTAGAATCTTTAGATAGTTCGCTTAGATATATGTACGTAAAAGTCCTAATGTTGATTGTTGACGCTTCAACCATCTAACTTTCCTGGATTCAACAGAACATTTTCTATGGATTTTCATCGTAGGACTTTAGCAATGCTGCAAAAAGCAAGCCAGGGATCGCAAAAGTCTCTTTTCCAATGCAATCTTTAGACCTAATGTTGTGGTCTCCTGAAAATGGCAACGTTATTGGAATTGACTGCAACTGCCTTCAAATTCCCATGGCGATGACAAATATATCTCATCATGTTGTTTTGTTATGTTTATGCTTCTCGAGATTATATTATTGTACGTTATATTATTTATTCAACTGTATTTTCGAATAATTGCTAGCTGTTCAATATTACCATTTTTCACATCATGATCACCATTATCATTGATCTTTAAACTCTCACTGTCAACATTATGTCTTCATGTTCTCGCTCATTGTTACCACCACTATACAATATGTAGTCGGAAGTACTGTTGTCAGCTCCATCGATCACCACATGACCATCCAAATATCTGCTGGTTGCTCTTAACTTTTCAGGGCAAGCTATATCTGTGCTTATATTTCAAAAAGATTAGTCAATAATATAATTAGAGTCTAATTGAACCGGCTATTAAAAAAAGCTAGAACTAAACGTACTTTCAATTTTCAAGTAATATGAGATTCCATACATCACTTAGATATCCATCCTTATCACTCAATATGTGGTATCACAAATGAACTCTAATACCATTTTCTAACATTCTAAAGGAGGCTTAAATCACATCTCGACTTATACTAGTCCAAAATTAGGACAATTAATCCATTATATAATTGAAGTTTCAATGAAACCATTATATATAAGGAGTGAGAGCTCTCCGTTCTAAAAAGTAAAAGGAATAAGACCTCATATACTATCTATTCTTACGACCTCTCACTTTTGGAATTGTCTCCATGCACAAATATTATTGTCCTATTAAGAAAAAGTTAATATCTCTCTATATATATATATTTACTTTTTTTCAAGAGATAAAATTGTCCCTAAAAACTGAAAGAAAATACAAAATCCCCAATTCTAGAAAAATCAATTTGTTAAGAAATGGTAAAACATATATATATTTTTTACATCCGCTAGTTTTCTTATAATAATTCAGTTTCTCATGATGTTTTTTCTGTTTTTATTTGAGTAATAAAACCGTCCATATTTGTTTTTTCATTTTTTATTTTGTATCTAATTGATTGATTGATTGATTTATGAAACACGTCATCAAGAAATTGTTAGGTTTATTCCAAACTACATATTTTGGAATAAACCTAAAAGTAGATACGGAATATAATATATACAACAATATAGAGGTGTTATGCTTAAAAAAAAAAATCTCAAAACTTTGACTTTCACAGACTAATGTGACTTGTTTCAATAGTGAAATCATCTCAATCGCGGATCTTATTTCATCTTATTTAATCATTACAATTTTTTCATTCTTCTAAACAAAATATTACAATAAATAATTTAACATTTTCAAATCTCAAAATAAAAATAATATTTCAATTTTCATCTTATCTCATCTCACTCGATCATCTCAATTCAGTACAATCTAAACCAAGCTTTACTGGGAATTCATAATAATGTAATGTTTGTTTTACTCTAAAGTATATTTAACATGTTAGGTTTAATTTCATTAATTCATAAACTTTACTTTTATAAGAACTATTTGTGAATTGACTATTTCTCCTAGTTAATAATATATACTCTTCAACATGCTTTGCAAAAAGCGCTCGAGGGAGAGATCAGAGTGTGTATTGATCTGAAAATGATAAATGAAGCCACGAAACAAGTTGGAGACAGTCCCCCATTATTGCGTGGAAGTTTTAGCCCCATTTAGATTGAGGAACTATTTCAATATATCTCATCTCAAGATTATAACAATTTTTTCACATTCTTATACAAAATATAATAAATAATTTAATTTTTTCAAAATTTAATTTAAATTTCCAAATTTCAAACTAATAATAATATTAAAAGAGATTATTTTAATAATATTTTATTCAACTTTCATCTATCTTATTTGAATAATAAGATGAGATAAAATAGTTGATAAAAGTTAAAAGTTAAATAAAATATTATTAGAATATTATTATTATTTTATTTTTTAAAAAAGTCAAATTATTTATTATATTTTATATAAAAAAAATTTTAAAAAAAAAATTATAATGATGGGATAAATTATTTTTGTAACTAAACAAGCCGCAAGTGGTAAAAGCTTAGAGGCTAAGCTTTTGTTGCGTGGCTTCCTTGAGAAGCTCAACTACGACATGTCGGCTACTACAAGCAACAGATAATAAAGGAAGATACATTTATCTACAAGCGTGTTCTTTTTCCATACCTTGCGATTGCCAACCCTCGGCCACCAATAGATCTAATAAGGAATTCTCAAGAATCATTGATCATAAAAAGATTTATTTGATTGTTATTTCTTTTTGGATTAACTTAAAAATAAAATTCGCATTTGAATCTTTCTCAGTAAGGCAAATCATCGTCGTATTTTTTTAATTGATCAGAAGTATGTACACGATATTGAATTGGTTAATTTGTGGCGGCCCGTCGGAGGAAATCATAAACGAATAGCGATAAGAACTCATGCATGACGTAAAATGCCAAAACTGGCTGGCTGCTTTGTGATAAGGTCTCGGTCTCGTCGTCTCGCATAACTCCAGCATTAACCGAGCAATTAATATACATTGTCTCGAAGAATTAACAAAGCAAGTGTTTCTGTAAACACCAGCCAAAACAAGCACACGAGAGAGAGAGAGAGGGGATGATTCCTCGCTTGGCATGAGAAGAAGTCTACGTGACGGAAGGGATTAGCTAGGAAGAATATACAGGTTGTTGGTGTAATATGCCTTGTTATTTTCATTTTTTGTTCGTTCGTACGTACATTTCCCAAGTTTTTACTTCCAAAAGCTTTGAGTAGACTCTAGGTGGACACGGCATCTGAAACTCCCATCTCTCTCTCTCTCTCTCTGTGAAGAGGTGAAATGTCTCCAGGAATCCGGTTGCCTCCTATCCACTCTAGCTAACCTTTTCCACACCAGGTTTAACTTTCCCAATTAAGTTCTTATATATATATATATAAGCTGAACATTCTTTCGACGCAAAATATAATAAAAGGAGAAAAAAAATAAATAATTAAATAAATAATCGAACCAAACCGTCATTAATTAATATACGCTCCTTACGTATAGTAGAACCGTATCCCACGAGCATTACCAAAGTACTTGACGTGCAAGCAACCTTTTCTATTAAATTGAGAGATCTTTCTTTCCCTTCTCTTATAGCCTTCGTTCTCATAGCTTGAATTCTCTTTGTGCTGTATCTGAGGAAGCCCGGCCCCCAAGAGCAAATAAGAAGAACATAAATTAATCGGACGAAAGGGTGAACGAAATTCCTTCCCTGACATCAAGAAGAAGGTGGTAATTATTAATTTATAATAAGGGAAACGTGCCTAAAAGTGGCAATAACTGATCTTCATGCTTTCCTTCGATCTTGTCCCTCTTCTTTCTTTTTATTCTTTAATTTTTGGTTTTATTCTTTTTTAATTATTATATTGGCCGGGTATTCTCGTATAGCGTTCGCTCTGTTCAGGAGAAGTACTACTGGAGACCGAAACAAGACGGAAAACCCAGTTATGGGATATTGGGCCTGAAATCAAAACCGGAGAGATCATGACATGGTGCAATGATTCAGACGATGAGAGGGCTCTTCAGATAATCACGTCTACTACTCCACAAGAGAGCAGTGTTCTCAACACGAAAACGGATGAGGTTCGGACCATAACATCATGCCCATCATGTGGCCATGACATCGAATTCCAAGATCAGGTATATATATATATATATTTATATATAATAATATAGGTTTATCTATATCTTTCACCCTATGTTTGTCCTTTTATCTTTCCTTTAGTTTTCATTATATATATATATATATATGTTTTGTTTATTTCATGACTAGAAATATTATACTTATGTTTGTCATGACAATTGATGCACGTGAATTATAAGACGGGATTTCATGATTTGCCGGGACTACCAGCGGGAGTTAAGTTTGATCCGACAGACCATGAGATCCTTGAACATTTAGAGGCAAAGGTGATGTCTGATAGGCGGAAGCTTCATCCTCTTATTGACGAATTCATTCCCACACTTGAAGGAGAGAATGGAATTTGCTATACTCACCCGGAAAAGTTGCCAGGTGATTCTTGCTACCCTAGCTAGCGAGCTATTTATCACATATTATATGCTTCTTTCATGATCACGTTATAATTAAATGAATATATATATATATATATATATACACACACACATTGAGAGAACTCTGTTACGGATCAACTAATTATTAATTTAAGAATTGGTTCTTCTGGAGGGGACTCGAGATATTTAAGGAATTGAAAGTTACGTACTTGAGAATGATTGCCACCTGGATCTCTTTAATGAAGAAGAAGAAAAATTAGGATTGCAAATACTAACCTTCGATATATAGTAACAATAATAATATTTTAATTTTGTGGAACGTACCGTTCTTTTCTCGGAATTGGAACACACTAGCTTTGCACACAAACTCAAATATAATTTATTGCTATGTTTTTATTTGAAAATATGGAAATCTTCTCTGCAGAGGATATTACATCTCCATACATTTGGAGAAGTCATTTTGAGAGAAACGTACAAAACATGCATGCACAAGGTGGATTGCTCACCTATCTTAACCAAAGAATAATTTATGTATGCTAGAAGCAAAAACTTAAGTCGGCTATATATGAGTAATATTGCTAGATAGCTGACACACGTATTAGAGTTGAAGCAACCCTTCCTCATTTAGGTTGCATTTTATTATTATTATTATTATTATTCATTATTCTATTATTATTTTCACATAATATTTTTCATTACTACTCAATGTAATTCACTACTAATTAATTGCGCCTATCATTACTTTTTCATAAAATATTGATATCACCGCACTATTTAATTAATGCAACCTACGCCTTGGTTTGGATTCAAGAGTGTCTCATCTCATATCATTGCAACATTTTCAAATTCTAACATAAAAATATAATTTTTTTAAATCTCAATTCAATTTTTTCAAATTCTAAAATAATAATAATATTAAAAATTAATATTCTAATAATATTTTATTCAATTTTTAATTTTAGTCTAAACTGTCACTTCTCTTCTCACTATCACTATCCAATTAGGAATGTCATTTCCATTCTAGCTAGCTAGCAACTGAGACAAGATGTTGCATGCATGTTGCACTTTCACTTCTTCAAATTTCAATTTGTACCATGCACCAATATTTTAAGGTTTTCTAGTAGCCACTTCTATAGGCTTCTGTATTGAAAAACTAAGGCCTAGTTTGGTTTCCAAACTTACCTCAACTCATTTAATTTAATTTAATTTCATCTCATCTCATTTCATCATTATAATTTTTTCAAATTCTCATACATTTTTTCAAAATTTTATATAAAATATAATAAACAATTCAATTTTTTCAAATCTCAAAATACTCATAATATTAAAAAGTAATATTCTAACAATATTTTTTTTAACCTATATCAACTCAACTCAACTCATCTCGACATCTAAAATGCACTCTAAGAGAAAATCTTCAAACTAAACTGACCCATTTATCTCCAAACAACATATACCAATTAGATATCGCCACGTAGAGCTCACGTCGAGTTATCGAAGTGCTGCATCTCAGAAACTTTTGAGATTTCGTTTCACCCCTCCGTCTCTCTTTCTCTCTCTCCTTCATTGTTTGTCCTTCGAAGAACCTTGGAAAAAACCCTAAGCCATTTTGCAATTTCGAGCTTCAAGCCATAACCTGAAACCATTTTCGTGTCCCCTTCTCTCTCTCTCTCTCTCTCTCTCTCTCTCTCTCTCTCTCTCTCTCTCTCTCTCTCTCTTCTTCGAAGATCCTTGGAAAAAAAACCCTAAGACATTTTAAGAAGTTGCTATAATCCCTTTTCTATACTTTGGGAGAAAAGTCTTGCTATAATCTGGTAGTTTTATAGTTATCCTGAGGGAAGAGTTCAAAGAGAGTATGTAATAGCCATTGCTTCCCTTTCTTTCGGAGAAAACTACTGCCTTTGGTGTATATCAGTGATTGGGATGCAATTGACTGATGAACCATGTCTCCTTTATCTAGGCATTTTTCTTGAAGGATCTAGAGCTGAGCATTTGATGGCCCATTTATAGTTCCCATTTTTGTTGGATTCTTGTACCTTAGATTTAGTTAAATGATGTTTCTATTCATCACAACTCACAATTTCATTTAGATCTTGTAATGTGGCTACCGAAATAAAGGACTAGCATCCAACGGCTAGCGGTGAGCTTGGTAGGGGCCTCGGTCTAGCCCCTAATCAATGCAGGTTCTCCTCCACGCACGTCTCCTCTTGTGACCGAACAGTATCAAAGGTTTGGTCGGTTTAGGCACTTTCTCTTACTTTCTTGAGTTCTTGTGACAATAGAATTAGAGTGTTTAAAGGATAGGTTTGGTTTGGATAGGGAGATATGGTGGTTTAAGTGGTAGATTATGATAGAAAAGGTTTAAAGGAATATTTTTTGGGTAGGGCTATATATTGGGGTCCTTTTGATAAGGAATATGAGTCATATGGTGCAATAGGATTAGGGCTTGGTCGAGCCAAACTTGGTATGGGATGTAGGATATGGTCTTGAAATGGAAAGTTATGATAAAATTGATGGGTGATTGAGTGGCCGGTTATGAGATATATGATGAGGCGTGTATGGCAATTTGGTGAGACAATTATGGTAAAAAATGGCTAGGGTTGACCGTGTATGGTAATTAGGTTTAGAAGGGTGAGCCGTGTGGGGTGTTTGGTGGAAGGGAAAGCTCAAGATAATTCAAAGAACTTGGATGAACACTCAAGAACCAATGATGAACACGCCACACTCAATGTACCAATTGGGTTCGGCACACTCAATGTAATATGCATACATTCACTTCAACACTTCAACGCAAACACTCACTTTCTTGCAATTGTTGAATCCGAAATTCACAAGTGATGTGAATTTCAAAACTTCTCAAGAACACTCACACACAATTCTCAAATTTATAAGTGGTGTGAATTTGATACTTAAACAAGTTACTAAAATACTTAATTCTTAAATTCACAAGTGGTATAAATTTGGCACTAAAAAATAAGACACAAATACTCAATCACCCTTTTTGTAACTTTTCAATAATCAAACAAATAGAACGAACTCCTAATTACTTCAAGAACAAAAGAACACTAAAATAAATAAGAACATAAAATTGATAAGACACCAAATGAAAGAAATACCTCAACAACTTGATTGATAAATAAGAGATAGATGTGAATCACCGATTCACGAATTGCACAGATGATTCTCTTCTAAAGGGAATCATGAATTGCACTCTTAGAAAACCCAAGTGCAAAGCACCGAAAATTCAAACCACACTAGGGGGCCGGCCTAAGCTCCTAAGGAAGCCACTCCACACACAAGGTGTCTTCAAAATGTTAATTGATCAAAAGGTGAAAAACTAAGAAGCCTAGGATTCTATTTATAGAGTTTACAAAGTGGAAACCTCCAAAAGGTCCCTGGCAATTATTTAATTAAATAAAATAACTAAAAGCAACTAATAAGTAAGTAAGATAGTTTTGGAGGCCCATATGGCCGTGGCCTTCAAAGGTGGATGGTAGGTTTGGCCGCTCATGGCATGGGCCATGGATGTGATTAGCACGCTAGTTGGTTCGCACCTCAGGTGGCCTTGGTTGGTCTATGGCAAAAATCCTAGATATGGTCAGATGTTGGCCATGGCTTATAGCTAGTGCGCACATGGCTTAATGGTGACTCGGATGGGCCCGTGCATGTCTTGGTCTGTGGGGCATTGGGCATGGCTCGGGTTGGCAGGCACGTTGCTGTGCTGTTAGCATGGCTGCATGCATGGGGCTGCTAGGCACTGGGCATGCAGGCACGCGCGCATAGGGCGTGCACGTACTGGGTGGCACATGACAGACATGGTGCAGTGAGGTGCGCGCAGGAGCGCACTCATGGGCGTGCACATGGGCCTGTCTCAACATGGCCCTAGTGTGTTGATGGCTAGGCCATATGGTGCACACTGAGGCGTGCGGCACATGGATGGTGTCGGGTTGTGCATAGTAGTTAGCCTTGCTGGGTCTTTGTGCGTGTCAAGGCGGGGGCCATGACACACATGTAGGCTACTGTTGGCATGCTGGTGGGAATGTTGGTGGGCTTGTCATGGCATGTCAGTGGCTGTGTCATGGCGCTGTCAAGGCCCCGTTGTGGCACGCTTAAGGGGGAACAAGTGAGCCACGTCCCAATTGATTCGTACGTCTCCTCTGAACTTCCTAAGACACACTCAGAATTCTCAAGAAAGCCCTCCAATATTGGGCTTGGCGCCATAAATGGTGCTAATTCCGGTGTCTATGTGTTTTTAGAGTCTTGAACATGGGCAATTTTTTATAGGGTATATCAGTGCTACTAGCAACGTGAGGAGTCCAGCGATCGACAATTTCCTGCAAGGTCAAACTCGAAGAAGTCTATCTTTCCCAAAAGACACTATTTGAATTTCTAACTGCACGCAAGTACTTTGTTTATTTGTTCACATTCATGCTGATCTGGTAGAAGTCACTACCAGAAAAATACAAGCCCAGTTTAGATTACAAACTCATCTTATTTAATCTAAAAATTATCATTACACTTTTTTTAATTCATATACAAAATACAAATCACAATAAAGTTTTTTAAATCTCAATACAGCCTTTTCAAATCCCAATTCAACTTTTTTAAATCATAAAATAATAATAATAATAATATTTTATTTAACTTTCAAAACTCATCTCAACTCAACTCGAAATCCAAACGGGGCAAAAATGTGAGATATGCATAGTTGCAAATCATTTTTTCTGTTGATGGTATATATCTGATCATTATGATATTCTCGGTGCTTCTAAGTAGTATTTTAGTTGCTGATCATCTATGCCAACTCTCTTAATAAGAAAACTCTCTCATAATGAAGTATTCTTTTCCCATAATTTGTTGGTGCAGGAGTCGGCAAAGATGGCCAAATCCGTCACTTCTTTCATCGACCCTCAAAGGCATACACGACTGGAACCAGGAAACGCAGGAAGGTCCACACTGATGAAGATGGGAGCGAAACCAGATGGCATAAAACGGGCAAGACTCGGCCAGTTTTTACTGGGGGAACAGTTAAAGGTTTCAAAAAGATCCTAGTTCTTTACACCAACTATGGCAGACAAAGAAAGCCTGAGAAAACAAACTGGGTGATGCACCAATATCATCTCGGCAATAATGAAGAAGAGAAAGACGGGGAATTAGTGGTTTCAAAGGTTTTTTACCAAACCCAGCCTAGACAATGTGGTTCGAGTATTAAGGATTCGTTTGACACACGCTTCAACAACCAAAGTGCGCATGATAACAGTCTTTTACCTAAGAATGCTGCCCTTGTGGGGTACGACAATCCTTTTATCAACTATGACCAAGGGGGCCATAATAGGGAAATCACACCACAACTAATTCCCAACTTAGTTGTCCAAGGTGATGGGTCTTCGTTTTTTCGATTAGCTGCAGATACAAGCAAAGGAAAGTTCGAGAGAAAATAGTGAATATTGGATGAGATCATAGTAATCATGCCAACTACTCCTAATATGGCTGCTGCTATCAATATTACTGTATAATATTAGTCTGAAATAAGTTAATAGATTGAGATTTTCAATGTGAAAAAGCTGGGATCGAAGGGCATCAATAAGCTAAATGCAGGATTCCGAAAACATGGGGATAGAAGATTAATTTGACCATAAGTGGCGGTAGTACTGTTTTTTTTTTGAATTGTACGTACAGATCGAGGTGCGTGCATGCCGCTTCCTGATGCGGTGAACATGCATGCATTCATACGTTACTAGGATACGGGTTTTAGTTTCATTAATATTACGTTCATATTCTATATATATATATATATACGCTTTGTCCTTTGCACACACTTTTGACTGATTTGATTATACATGACGTACGTGCCGCTCTCTGTCTTAAACCTTTTGGCTGTAAATTACATGCAGTAGTGATCATATACTGTTACACCGTTTATACATGAAAGAGTATTTTTCGTTGTTGTATAGATATTAGTTAGTTCAATTTTCTTGCCAAGTGAGAGAAACGGCCTTGTTTATTTATAAAGATGAAACCAAAAATTTAACATATTTCAAATTCATTATTACATTTTTTCAAATTTTCAATATATAAAATATATTAAAAAATTTAACTTTTTCAAATTTTCATACCACTTTTTTCAAATCTCCATACAAAATAAATATTACAAAAATATTTTACAAAAATATTTTATTCTTTTTTTTAACTTTTATCTCATTTCACCCCATCTCATCTCATATCTAAAAACAAACAAGGCATCATGTCCAAAGATAATTCGTATGTACTTGTTCATGATATGAAAACTTTTGTTTCGTTGTTTTGGAGAATGATATACTCTATCTAATTCTAATTTGGTGAATAGCTATCAACCAGCTAGCATAGTATATGTCAGGAAGTGGGAACTTCTACTTTTTTTCTCCTCATTTTTGATCAAATATGATAAAAAAAAAATTTGATGTGTGTAAATTTATACTTTTTGAATTTTAACTTTGGGCAATCCAATGAAAATGCTCTTAAAAATATAAAGAAATCTTACAAAGAGATCTCATGCATAGTATGCCACCTCTCTCTCTCTCTCTCTCTCTCTCTCTCTCTCTCTCTCTCTCATGCCTTTGCCCCGTTTCCTTTTCCCACTAAGCGATTGCCCCTCTCCCTGTGCTGGCGATATCTGTTGCCAGTACGTCAACTTTTTTTGGCAACCTCGAGGTGGTTCCCGACCACCCCAACAATGTGCGGCGGCCGCTTACCATGCAAGTCATGCAAGAAACATGCACTAATGTATACAACAAGCTCACAACATTGTCATGAGCTTCATGTCACCTTTGGTGATCATAACTTGGACAATTGAAAACTGCTAGCTCAGGGGTGATTCCTAACCACCTCAAACAAGTAAGGACAACTATCAACCATGACATCGTGCATGAAATGTGCACCAATGTGCACAACAAGCTCACAACACTTTCGTGAGCTCGATGCATGTCCTCGTTGGCAGTGTCGCTTGGATTGCCAAAATTTATGCCCACCTTAAGGTGGTTTTTGACTACCATGACGAGTACAAGGAGGGAGAAATAGAGGAAAAAAGGGAGGAGGCGCAAGAAGAGCACAAAAAATAAGGGATAGATGTGACATATTATTAATATATAGGATCCCCTTTATGGGATTCCTTTTTGTCACTGGTCTTTTTTAAGATCAAATGCAGATACTTACGAGTTGATGTGACAAAATTTGGTGAATAGCTACAAACCAGCTAGCACAGCATACGCCGAGAAGTGGAAACTTGAAATGAAGTATTAGATCAAATGAGGATACGTACGGGTTGACGCAACATAAATTGTGAATGATGTGCGAATACGTGGGCATGGGCTTTGTGCCAAGGAGTTGCAGCTAAAATGGTGCTAACTTCACTTTTTTTTTAGAATGTTAACATGTAAAATAAATAATAATAAATTTACATCTTTTGAGTAAGTTAAACTTTTTTCAAAAATTGTTAAGTATATAATATAGGATGACGCTGGAGTGTGGTCGAGCTACACCCCAACATATTGCAGCCCACCTCTTAAATTTCTATAATTGTTATAAAAATATAATAAAAAATATAAGAAAAATAAATTTTAGAAAACACAATAAAAAACACAATAAAATAATAAAATGAAGAAAACCTAATAAAAAATATAATAAAAAACACAATAAAAAAATAAAATGAAGATGAATTTTTAAGGAGTTTTGGCCTCAACCGAGCTCCCGCCGCCACCAGTGATGGTAAGTGACACCGCCCATCCCATTGGGACCAGAGGGAGCCGGCGACCTCCAGAATGCCCCCGACGACCTTAAACCCGAACTCCAGGATTGTCTTATAATATATCATAGCAGAAGTTTTAGCTTCAAACTCTTACCATACATTTCATTCTATTTAATTAAATATTTTAGGTATTGAGTTCACTCATTGAACAGGAGTGTTTAGTTATAAAATAAATAAATAAATTTATATTTCTTGGTTTAAACTTTTGAATCAAATATTAATTTTACACATGATATCTAAACAAAGGATTTGAGTTCAAATCATGACTTTGCATTTCATCCAATTTAATCTAATATTACACATGTTGGACCCATGCACTTATATTGAGGAGAATGTTAAGATAAAAAATAAAAAATAAAATTTATCTATTTCTATTAGTTTAAATTTTTGAGACAAATATTGATTTCATATGAATAGTATAAAAATAATAAGAGTCAAGATTCAAATCCCTTATATTTATATTAATTTTTCTTAACATTTTCTAAAAAAGGACAATTCTCTCTCTCTTCTCATGTGCTACCTTTTCCTTTTTCTCGACATTTCTCGTCGGAATTAGCCTCTCTCTTTTTTCTCGAGGATCATGTCTTTATTTTAGTAAAACGTTGTCTATTGATTCTAATGTTGTGTTTAGATGTTGAGTTGATTGACTGAATTGATTTGAGTTTTTTTTTATAAATAATAGTAAATTGAGATGGTTGAGTAAGTTTTGTAAGATCCACTTAGATAAGTTTAAAATGTGTTTGGATGTTAGGATGGATTTAGATATATTTATGGAAAGTTGTAAATATTGTGGGACCCACTATGATTTTCTACATTTTTTTGTCTCATATGCGCTTTTCACTACAGAGGATTTATAAAAAAAATAAGAGTCGGTCCCCACTTCTGACACAGACACACACACACACAAAGTCAATAATAATAAAAAATACAAGTCAATAATAAATTATTTTGTCAGGATTTGTTCAAAAAAAAAACCTTTGTCAAGTGAAGTCATGATCTCCAACTACAATAATCAAATTTATCAAAATTCAATCTAAATGCAACTCAATTGGCGTGTTTGGATACTTAAAACCGTTTAAAATGAACTAGCATAGTTAAGTAACCAAACCCAACCTAAAATTTTTACTTTCTTGGTGAAAACAACAAGTGGTAGAAGATCACTGAGAAAAGTCGCAAGATAGCTAAGTTTATTATGGTGGATGTTTATGTCATGGAATGGTTGGCTAAGTTTATTATGATCCTTCAGAATCCTATAAGTTGAGACAAATTGGGAATCGGGTGTTGATTGCCCAACATTGCCACAACAAATATGGTCATTTTCTATCACTGTTTGAATATGGAAAATAGGTGGGAGTGTGGTTTTATTGCCGTCTTGGAAGGATTAAAGGGTGAGGGATGGAGGCGATTTGCTGCAATGTTGAAAGAGGTAGTCTCCAGGTCCTTTGTTTCGAGTGTTAAAAGTAGGCAGGTTTTTAGAGGAACTCCTCGTTTCTTTGTGTCAAAGTAGTGTTGGGGGGTCTGAAGAGATCCTTTGTGGGGTAGTGAAAAAGTCATCCTCTTCTTTGAAGGCTCATGGTTGCTCAAGGAGCAAGCATTCTTTTCATGGGGCGAATCGTGGGAATTTAGGTCTGTTCATTCGGGTTGGATTTGACCCAGTTCGGTTCTAAAATTTTATTTATTTTTCAATAATTTTAATATTCTTACTTAAAAGTTTAAGAAAATTTTAGATCTAGAATCCGAATAAATAGAGCTATGTGAAAAAGTTGTGCAGACGGAATTCAAACCTCAGAAGTACGACGCTCGAGGATCCTAGGGTGATGTGCTAGTGGCTGGAAAGGAATTGTCTTATGTGGCGCATTTAGATGAAAAGAAATCATCGGTGTTTTAACAATGAGTCGTGCTAGGTACAAGCGGATTTGCGTAGCAACCGCATACCAAAGTTGATGTGGAGTTTCAGGCACATCCGACCCTGGTGTTGCCCCTTTTCTTTTCTATTTATTGCCATTTTGAATTACTTCAAGTTTAATAGCTCATTTTCCCCTTCACCAGCCTTGAGATTTTCGAAAATTGGATTTGAAAAAATCGAAAGACAATCCTTTCATTGATATGGACATTAGATTCGAAGATTGTGAAAAATCTAAAGTACAGAAAACCCACCTGACCAAGATGAAGACCCTGCAATCGAAACTTCACATTAAGTTAAGAAAAAGGAAAAAAATTGAGAGATGAAAGAAAACTGAGATGAAGTTCTAATAAAAGGAAATGCTTTCGGTTTTTTATACTGCCACAATATTTACTCAACAGTCAAACATGATTTTAAAAATGCAAAAAAAATGAAAAATATATAGAAGAGACTATCAGACTACTGATGCAAACTCCTGAAAAACTCGATTCCATTTTTTTCCTGTATTCAGCTTGGTTCATCATACAATAATTGGACTTCAACTCAATGACAGGAAAAAACTTAAGAGTGGTGTCCAAGATGTTGAGAATCTGGACCTCCAAAACTTCCCCCACCAGGATCTACTTTTGACAAAATAATAAGAAAAATAGAGAAGTAAACACAACACAAGAATTTACGTGGAAAACTCCTAAATCAGGAGAAAAACCACCAGACCCAGAGAAGAAAATATACTATGTGAAAAATTGTTACAATCATATAATTTTTCTCCTCACCCCAATGACACCCACAAAAACTTCTCCCACTAATAAAACTCTAACTTTCACCTCTCTTCTTTTTACATATAAAAAGGACAACAGAGGAATTTTAGTAAAGTTAAAAGTTACTAGATAAGTTTTTGACTGGTATAATTAACTAAGGAGGCTAGACCTCATTTTATAACTACATGGCCCTGTCCATTTTCCAAGTCTCACTGATATGGGACTTTCAAAAGGAGCAAAAAACCAACAATCTCCACCTTGCGACTTTGACTAATCTCACAGCCACACTCCACCGCAATGAAAATATTCATAACTTTCGCTATCATACTCCACTATAAAAGCATAACCACTTAGAATAAACCAATTCCAAGCATTTCACTTCGGCCCATGTCGAAAAATAACCTTGCTGAAAAAATTATGGTGCAACTCTCACGTTTGGCTTTCCTGAAAGTTCATCAGCTATCGACATAAATTTCCACCACACACCATGCATCAATGTTAAACCAATACCCGTGTGCAAATTTGTGGAACAGCTAACATTAACACATCCTCTATCATGGCAACTTTGAGATTCGCGTCATGCCATTAGGATGTACATATCTCTTTTTAATAGACACCGTCTTTTGTAAAGAGAGATATGATGTTAGTTTCATTATCAGTATCTCCATTTACTGACTTGGAACCTCTTGCCGAACCTGCTCCACCTATTGGACAATTTCTTCTGACGTGCACAGGTTGTCCACACACCCAATAGACTACTTTCTTCTTCATGGAATTCTTCCTCTTCCAATCACCAGTTGTCACCATTACTAAGTTCTCAGGTAAACCATTATTAAGTTCTCAGGTAAACCATTACTTCCACCACTTCGCTTTCTTTCTTCAGAAAAAAGTTTACTGGTAACCTCTGAAAAAATTATTTTCTCCTTCCCATGTATCAAAATAGGCTTTATATGCTTATAGGAAGATGAAAGAGACCAGATTAGTCTCAAGGCTTGATCCTCATCATCAATTTTAACTCCAATAGATTCCAGCTCAGAGACAATGCCATTGAGAACACTTAAATGATCTGAAATAGTCGTACCTTCACTCATCCGCAACGTATGAAACTGCTCCTTCAGGTACACTCGATTCGAGACACCCTTCGTCTAATACAACTGTTCGAACTTTTCCCAGAGTCCCTTTGCCGTGAATATTCTATGCACATTTGCAAGAACATTCTTGGTCAGGCACAGACGAATTGCACTTGCCGCTCTCAAATCCAAATCCTCTTAATCTTCATCGCTCATTCCAGATCTGTTCTTTATTTCACCAGTAATGCTTGAATCGCTACTAACTTCAGGTACTGGTCTACCTTTCAACGCCTTGTGTAATCCTGATTGAATCAAGATATTCTTGACTTTCACTTACCACAAGCCAAAATTGATTCTCCCATCAAATTTCTCCACATCAAATCTGATAGGATTTGAAACTCTACCTCCTGACATAGCTTCGATGAATTTTACCGTAGAAATGAATAGTACCCACTAAGTAAGTTCTCAGAAAAGACTAATCTTTCCTAAACAGAACTTCAAGGTTATCAGGAAAAATTGGATGATAACAATGGATACACTTCAAATTTCTAATCTTCTAGACAGAATCTCCTTATACCGAACGTATCCACACTACCACACCGAAACTCCACCCAAAAGAACCTAATGTCTCTGATACCACTTGTTGGGAATCTGGACTTCCAAAATTCCCCCCACCAAGATCTACTTTTGACAGAATAATAAGAAAATTAGATAAATAAACACAACACAAAAATTTACGTGGAAAATTTCCAAACCAGGAGAAAAACTACCAGACCCAGAGAAGAAAATACACTATGTAAAAAATTGTTACAATCACACAATTTTTCTCTTCACTCCAACGACACTCACAAAAACTTCTCCCACTAATAAAACTCTAACTTTCACATCTCTTCCTTTTACATACAAAAAGAACAATAGAGAAATTTTACTAAAGTCAAAAGTTACTAGATAAGTTTTTGACTGGTGTAATTAACTAAGGAGGCTATGCCTCATTTTATAACCACATGACCCTGTCCATTTTCCAAGTCTCACCAATGTGTGACTTTCAAAGGGAGCAAAAAACCAACACAAGAGAGGCATCGGTGGTCTCTATGAATGATAATACCCTATCTTCGATAGTGAGGCAGACAACCCACCTGATCTTTTCCTAGCCTGTACCAAATGAGAAAAAATTAAGGTTTCATTCAACAAGTTTATGTTGTTTTGAAAACTTGGAAAAAAAAAATAGCAAAATCAAATTGAACAGAAGAGAGAGAAAAGCTTATTCTGGTGAGCTCTTCTAAATCATAACCTTACCCATAAAATATTACTACAGTTTGACCAACCACATTAGAAGAAGTAGAACAACAACAACTCAACTAGTTCACAAAATGAACAAAACCCATATTTTCGAACTCAGTTCGGCAATATGGGTATTATGTCATATATGTAGTGAACACAATTTATCAAAAAACAACATACAAACATAAGTTCATACTTGATTGAGCTTGTGTTGAGATGGGCACAGCAGATTTGTTCCCCCCTCCTAGGTTATGAAGTGAGATGAAAAGGAAGAAGACTTTTGAGCAATTCACATGGGCAAGAAAAGAGAATGCAGAGAGAGGCATTGAAACTACAAGACGAACAAGAAAACAGATTTATGGGTCCCAAGCTTGATGGGTGCGCAGTGGCTGCGCAGAGCCGCTTGTGTTTAGACTTTTCCTTCGATAAAGTGCGTTCTTTAGAGCAAATATAGAATGATTTTGTTCATTCCTTCCTGGCTTGATTTTCAGTTTTAGGAAGAGAAATGATAGATACAGTCATAAATTTGTAAGTGACGTACAGTTATTTTGAAAAAAAAAATGAATATATGTGATCCACATGAAAAAAAAAATATGAAATTTTTTAACAATGGACCCCACTTTTTTTTAAAACGACTACATGTCACTTATAAACTCTTTAAAAAATGATTTTCTTGTGTCACTTTTTTTTTTCTTTCTAAAATGTATTTAAGTAATTTCTTTTGAATAGTTCCTGCATACAAGGATTCGGCTCTACGTTGATTTCAAAAAAAATCTTTTAATATTTATAGAAAAAACTCAGCAAATAGTTTTTAACTGTCAAATCTTTTTTTAAAAGAAAAATATTCTTGAAAAAAACCATATGTTTGTTTTAAGTTTCTTGATTTTCTTTGTTTGAAAATAATCATTCACGTTTTTATTTGAACTTTTTGGCTTTTCAACAAATGTATTTATATTTATTCATGTTTTTTAGTAGTGAAAATATAGAACTATAGCTATAGTGTACATGCATTATAGCTGTGAGGGGGCTGTCGAGTTCCCCCAGCACAACTCTTTTTAATATCTGGCTCATGCATGCAACCATTGGATAAAATAGAGAGCTTGTCATGCAAGAAAAACTTGCCGCGTACTCTATTCTAGAAACTTATTGATGCAGGAGACAGATAATGTTGAGTTGTCTGATTGCACGTTGATGGCGCTGAGGTACCATGAAATGGCAGCTCAGGGTAAAGGCCGGAAGTGATTGTGATCTCTTTCTAATTTGGAGAATTTTAGGTACGTTTCAGTCTTTTGGCCATACCTTCGTAGATTGCTTATTTTATTTTGAATTTCAATTTGACGTGATTTTCAAAATTTTGTCATTTTTGTTAAAATTCGGATACAGATTTTTTTACTATACAGTTCAGCTTGTAGAATAATTTTCGACATTACTTGATTTCTATAATATTCAACTAAATCTCAAAGACAGATTCTTTGTGTTTTGGCCTTTTTTTGTGTTCTTTCTTATAAATCATCTGTTAAAACAAACATATAAAATAATCACTATTCTATCGGACATCACTTGTTTAAAAAAAAATTCTTCTTCAAAGTAAAATAAATTTGAAATCGTAACTTCT
This sequence comes from Platycarya strobilacea, assembly GCA_036898215.1. Taxonomy (NCBI): domain Eukaryota; kingdom Viridiplantae; phylum Streptophyta; class Magnoliopsida; order Fagales; family Juglandaceae; genus Platycarya; species Platycarya strobilacea. The sequence goes on from CM072548.1 coordinate 7,261,941, forward strand.
AGAAACTTGTTTAAAAAATGTCTATCTCCTAGGTAAAATAAATTTGGAAGTTGCTGCTCATCCGGCAATTTACCACTTGTCCGTTGTCCGTTGTCCGATGTTTGTAAGTTGCTGCTTGTCCGTACGTAAAATTTATCATAGAGAGAGATTTATACAACGTTAAACTAAGTGGGCGGCGGGAGAGAGAGAGAGAGAGAGAGAGAGAGAGAGAACTGTCTGCGGAATGACAAACCGGGCGGGCGCGTGCGAACGGAATGACAAACGAAGCTTCGTAAGAAACCAAGGCTGAAATTACGAGAAGAGAAGCAAAGTTGGCAGATAAGTTTATAAAAGCAGAAAGCCAATAAAAATAAATATATAAATATAAACATTATAGACACACCTGTTAATGTTCGCAGTTCATGCTAACTCCGAATGGCCCAACACCACTACGCCTGCTAATCATGTAACACTTAAACACGCTTTTCATCTATCTCGCACTTCAACCACACGCAACATATACTGTTGTAATTGTTCAATGGCACGGCCACCAAAACAACATCCCCACACAAAAAGGGGAAATAGACAAAGGGTGGGGGGAATACTAAAACGGAGAGACCAATTTAGATCTAAAAGGAACCATATACCTAGCCTATTATTATGCACATGTCATTGCCGGATGACGTTTAAATTTCTAAAAAAATAAAAAACCACCTCCCTAGTTTCTTAATCTATCAAGTCGATCGACTTCTGTATATTACAAAGCACCATCCCCTTACAACTTCAAATTTTTTCAGGACTTCTGGAGAATACATTTCTCGTACAGAGCAAGGATGTCTTTCTTGTTGGGATTCCTCAACTGCAGGAGTTCAGCTCCAAAATTATGCTTTGTTAGTTCCTGCTTTAGTTTCTGTATGGTAAACTTGGTATAATCCTCTTGCTTGGTTTGCTGGCTTTCGTTATCCTCAGTGCCCCCGTACACTGAACCACCATCTTCAGATCGCCCATGCATCAGGGGGCTAATTGTGCCTCTAGGCTTCTTATTTCCTCTCAAGATTCTATCACTTGTATCCATGTCTTGAACAGATTCCATGCCCATTTCAAAATCACCTACCCTTGGGCGTTTCCCGTGGTTCGCAGTTTTAAGCTTACTGTCCAATGCTGTTTCATTTAGTCGAACTTTGGTGAACTCTTGTTGGAGCATATCAATTTTTGATTGTGCAGCTTGTAGCTGAAGAGAGAGGGCTTCTGCCCTGTTGTTCGCCTCTGCATGTGCTGCTCTTTCAGAGTCCAGAAGCCTCTCAAGGGCTTGTACTGTACCGGCCCTTTGTTCATTGTTCGATGTAAGAAGTGATTCTATCTCTTTCTCCCTTTCTTCAACTCTTGCCTCTAATGATGCAACTTTCGAAAGGGCATCCATCTCTGATATGCGTATTTTCTGTACTTCATTTGCCAAGTCATTATTCAGTCTCTCCAAATTTTCAATTTGCCTCTCAGACCTCTCAATTTGGGCCAATCTTTCCATTGCCAGCCTCTGCATCTCACTCTTATCCTTTTGAGCGGTGCCTGCTTCAGCCCGAGCTTTATCAGCTACCTCAGTTGCTCTCTTAGCTTCCCTTTCAGCAATTCTGCACCTTTCCTGTACTTCATCAAACCGTTTGAACTCAGATACGTACTTCTGCTCCAAATGGATCTTCTCCTGTTCCAATATCCTTGCTTCTCTCTCAAATGATTTAGCCTTATCATTTACACTATCTAACTTCTCGTTCAACTCCTTGATTTCAAGCCTCAGCCCTGATAATTCTGCATCATAACTCTCCACTTTTGACTCTGCAACCTGCAAAGGAATAGTCAGTCAAGTACCATAAACAGGAACTCCTTGAAATGAATCCGTGTGCGCAAACGGGAGACAGAAAGGCATCATACAAAGTCCCTTTGCTTAATGTAAAGCCAAGAAGTTCACCTTCAACTCTAACTTTAGAGTTGTCAAACACTGCTCAGCATATTCAAGCTTTGCTGCCTTGTCCTTTATTTCCTCATCCTGCATATATATTGATAAAGAGAATGTTGTTTCTTTTTCTTTTTAATCTGAAGCACCCTTTCATGAATTGAAGTAAAACCTATCAGGTGCATGTTCTGTGTGTGTATGTTTTTTTTTTTTGGAGTGGGGTTGGGGGAATTGACCTTTTCAGCCAAGCTGCTAGAGAATTCATCCCTTAGAGCATCTTCCCTATGTTGTGTTTGTTTATTTGTACGCTCTTGCATAACTGCTGCCTTCTCTAAAGCAGCTTTTGCTTCCCTCACAGCAATATCATACTTCCTTTTCCACTCCTCTGCCTCCTCTCGGGCAGACTGAGCTTGTTCCCGAGCAGCTGCAAGCCTTGCTTCAGCAGCACTACTCCGGGACTTGAGAACTGCAATTTCTGAGATGGCTTGATTTTCTCCAGCTTTCTGGTCTGAAATGATCTGTTCATATTTTCTTCTCCAGTCTAAGGATTCGTGTTTGGCAGAATCCAAAGCTTTGAGTAAAGTCGAACACCTTTCCTCCAGTGAACTGCAGTTACCCTGCAAATTAGTAATGCGACTCATATATTCATCAGCAAGCTTCTTCTTGTCCTGGATAGCATCTTCATAACGTCTCAGATATTCAGACTTGTACTTCTCACTAGCTTCCAGCTGCTTGTTAAGCAACCCCATCCTATCTTCAATGGATCGACATTTAAGCATGAGAGAACTCTTCTCTGATCTGACTTGATCAATTAACTTCTTGGCAAGGTCGAGAACTTGACCTTCCATACTGGGGAGTTCTACCACATTAGACACAAAACCCAGCACAAAAACATAGACACCCAACAAAGAAAGAAACAAAAGAACACAACAAACCTCTGTTGCAAAAACACAGCTAGTTTCTGCCATTTTCCAGGACCATTAGATGATGCTTCATACTCAGATAGAAGAGCATCAAGAACCTGCACAACATGCTTATGACTAAATTCAATGGGGACGATGTTTTCATTGAGAACTTTGATGCCAAAGACAATCTACTTGGTAACAAAGACAGCCTGTGTCGTACATCATGCAGAAACTTAAGGAAAAGTGTCATTCACCCTAAAAGAGGGTGAAAATTAGCTGGTAGCCAAATGAAGTGAAAATAAGAAGACCTCATATGGTCATTAACTTCAAATACCTATCTATAAAAGTAGACCTCTAAATTCTAACCTGTAAAAGATGAACAAACCTTTTATAACAAGACAACTAGAGAAAGTAACGTTACCCCAAAATTGGAAGATGTGTATGTTTGTCTTGAATAAAAGACATAATTTCAAATATATGCTGGACATATAAATCGGGTAATATTAGCCCCAAGACAAAGCAAGGCTGCTCATGACCATTCAAATTCAGCTGGTTTCAGTTCATCCAGCATAGCCTACCCACTAGAACCACCTTCCATCTCATGATAAAAGTTTAAAGATTTTTTCTGAGGTGAAGCATGCTGTAGAAAGCAAGGCTCCCCTTGGATATTCTCGTGAACAAGAGAGGGACTGATTAAAACGTCTGATAGCTGCTCAAGTTTTTTCATTTGTCATCTTCTAAAAGAAGGCACGGTTTCAGTAAACTCATCTAAGATATAATATATGTACACTTCTTACTCTGCCAAGATCAATTTATCAGCTTACCTACATACAGTTTTTCTAATCTTCAATGCTGTCACATGCCTAGTTGACACAAGAAATCAACTTTATTTTGAGGCACCACTCTTTAGATGTAAATGTCAAAAATTGCCAAATTAATAGTAATGACTTCATGACTCAGGAAACGGCATTCTAAGAAACACAGAGATTGCCACTCATCAAACTAATTCTGCTAGAGTTAAGCCAAGCCATAAGGGAAATTCTAATCGGTAAGGACTGAGCCAGACTGAGCTTAAGATGGGCAAATTTAAATAAAGCATAAGAAAAAAAAAATTGTCGGAGCATCGACATGTCAAGATTGAATCAGCTTAAATATCAAGTCCTAATCCTCTCTAGCTATTCCCAATTTAAGCCAATTCACCAAAGACATCTACATTCCTATGAGGTTTCAAATACTCGTTATGCTTGAAACACCAACAAACCAGATGTGAAACCAAGAATTTTTGCTTGGGGCCTTCAGACCCAAGCACTCATGCACAAACATGAAATACATTCACACACATAAGCATGCATATAAAATTTATGAGAGAGAATATATCAGGAAGATAAGCCTTAATTTTCTAATGGCTAAGTGAGGAAAAAACTTGAAAATGTATTGTCCACACAAGTTATCAAATAGGATATAGATGTCAACAAAAAGTATCAACTATGATATAGATGTCAAATAAAGTATTATTGTGTTGGCTTGGTAGAAGCACCTCCAATTTGTGTTTTTCAACAAAGAAGCAGTGAAAATTTGAAGCAAGAAACCACCAGTACCTTCACAACATTATCTATATTTGCATCAGCAGCATGGCAAGCTGCTCTCAGCCTTTTTTCCATGGTTTGGATAGCATTTGAACATTGCAAGTCAGCCTCCATATATGCATTCCTCTTATAATCCTGCATCAATGGACAAACTTTCGTCATTTAACCCAGATGCAACCAGAGGCAAACATGGCATTGCCATGTAGATGTAAGTGCATATTAAAAGCATCCATACGTGTATAGATGAAAAACAGGAAAAATGCACAGCTCCATTGTTCAGAAGTCTATGTATAGTAAAAAGCGACAAATTCGGTTACATAAGAGTGATAAAAGAAGTGTGCGTGCAAGCAAATCTGTATGCATGTGTTTGTACATTTAAACATGCTTCAAATTCCAGAAACTTGTGCTAAACCTACCAAAGTCCAGAGCATTTTTCAAATCAAGTTTTGAATAATTTATCGTTGTACTTTCAAAAAACCTGTTACCTCGAATTCTTTTCTGAAAAACTTCTGGAGAAGCTCCTCATATTTCTTCCTTGTGGAACCAGCTCCTACAGCACCAGCATTAAACGTAGCCAGGGATTTTTGAACTGCTACTTCATGTGATTCCCTTAATGCAGCCTACAACACTGGAATTAGAAGATAATAAAAACAATCCAGAATCAGGACATAAATAACACTTACTTCCTCGGGCAGCTTTGAATGGTCAAAAGATGACTTATAAACCTCAGTAGCAGAATCGAAGGCTCTTCTACACTCTGCCTCTTCAACACTCTGCAAAACAGTAATATGGGAATGAGATATATTTCACTGTTATCTAATATGTTAGATAGGTTTAGGGCTCATTTGAATACTAAGAATATCTCAAAATATCTATAAATAGTAGTGAAATGGTTTGAGTTTAGATGTTTTATTGGGTTTTGGGAAAGGAGTGAAAAAAAATTAAATAAAAGTATTATAAAGTTAAAATATTATTTGAATATAATTTTTTAATATTATTTTCATTTGGAAGTTTGGGAAAGTTGTACAGGGTTTTGTATTTTGTTTGGAAGTTTGGGAAAAGTTGTAATGATTAGGTAATGATTAGATGAAAAGGTAAAAGATTTGAAATTGAAAAGTGTTTTGTGTTGAGTTATATTTGGAAAGGAAATATGGGGGAGAATAACTGAAAATGTTTGGAAATATGCATAACACCTTCCCCGGCTGCACTATTGTAAATTTACAATAAAATGTAAGAAGCAAGATTAACCTGCCATGAGGAGGATATTGTAGGAACTGCACCATTATTGAGAGCCTCTAAATAAGATTCTGTAATACCAACCAGTATCGGACCCGTCATTACAGTTGCCCCAACTTGCTTTGGCCTTGTTCTCTCAAAAACAAACTTTGTCAATGCATCTAGTCCAGATCTAAATTCAGGCCTTAATTTCTCCAACTACAGGCAAAACCGACTGACTTCAGTAATCAAATAATACTATAGAAAGAGGAGACGAAAAAATTAAAAACACAAAAATAGGAATAATAAAATATATGAGAACCACGGAATACTAACCAATATTTGATCAAGTCTCTGCAGATCATTTTCTTTATTCAAAGGTCGCACAAGAGTGAAGCATTCTCTATCCGGAAAAAGAGCTCGGATAGAGTCCCGAATCTATTAATGCACATAGTTATGAAGTTAGCACCACCAAGAAACAGAAAGCAAGAAACCAAAAGAGATTCTAAATCTTTTCTGTTCACACCAACAACATTTTAGAAGAGCCCATGATACATATATTGAAACCACAGCTAGGAACCAATTATGTAAGATACATAGAGCAATCTAAGCAAGAAATAGTTGTTCCCAAAAAGGAAAATTCTTGAAAAGTAGGAACAACTAAAAGTTTGGGATGCCTTGAAAATGAAAGCAAAACAAGTAAATTGGTACAAACAGGGTATATTATTTCTATGGTTGAACAAATCCTTCAGATGCGTCCACTTTGTGTCCACTGCATGTTGCACAATTCAAAAATTGAAAGATTTGCTCTACATTTGGCTTAAACGATTGTTCTAAATATGATGCATCTTTGGAGACAAATGAAGTGTTTTTTCATCACATGTCCAACATTATCCCAGCCTGTTTCAAGTGTCCAGGCTACCTAGAGGAGAGCAGTGTGTCCCTCAAGGTATGCTTAAGTGCCAATAACTAGTATATCACAATAGTAAACATTGCAGTCATCTGATGACTCAGCAATATTGTGAGAATAAGTAAAGAAGCACCACATACTACCTCGTTTTTTGCAGCTATATCTTTTCCACTTCCTTGAACTGGCCTCAAAGCAAGCTCCAGGTAGTCACGAGGTGTTATTCTTCTATTGTCCTCTATTAGATCCAAATAGAAATCCTGCACGGAAAAACTTACCGTTACCAAGAATAACCATCTAATTTCCTATTAAAAAAAGGAAAATATAAGCCTCCAACAACTACCACCAAAGAAATAGCAACTTCATGACCTCAAAAACCATTTCTGGTACACAAACATGCATGTATATATATGCAGTAGAAAAATAACATAAAACATGACAGATTACCCTTAGCAGCCAAACAAAGATTGGGGAGAATTGCCCAATTTCAGAGGCTGTAGTCCTTCCTCCAGCCGCTCTAACACGAATATGCTTTGTCATTTGAGTGACAAGAGAGAGACTATCAAGTGCAGCCTCATCTATACCACCCATCTAAATAAGAGGAATAACATCAATAGACAGATGTAGCAATAAATCCAGCCAAAAAAAAAACCAAAAAGCAGAAAATTAAATAAATAAAAGTACTCTATGAACAGTAACTTGAGGTCAGAAACTGTATTAAATCAAATTAATCAATCAATTAAAAATAGAACAAGAAATTTTCTATTATATTAAGTAAGCAATATTTTCTGGAAGGATCAAGATCTCAGCATAAGATGCCCTAACCTGGTTGTAGATAAACATGGTAGACAAGAGGACAGCCAACGAGAATATCTGGGTGCTGTAAGTTCCCTGTGAGAAATGTAAGATGTTAATGTAAGAAAGAGACTTGATTAGAAACATAATTTAATTACGGTTTAATGTAAAACCCCTACCTTCCATAGCTAATATTTGTGAAGTTAGGTTTGCCAGTTTTGACATGCATCAAATTTAAAACTTCCCGTTTTGGAGAATTGTATGTTATTTGTGAACAATGAGGTTCATATGCCTAGAGAAATGTCAGACATTAAAACTAGGGCAAAATAGAATATAGATTCAAGGCTTCAAAAACTTTGTTTTATCGAAAATTAAACACTCTCTCAACAAGGCAATGGAACAAGTGTGGTTCCTGAAAAATCCTTTTTTTTCTGATAAGTTAAAAATGTTATTCATTATAATGTAATAGGCGAAGCCCATGTACACAGGAAGTATACAAAAAAAAAAAACACCTAGTTACATTCTAATACCAAGAAAGCGACAACAAAAACTCATTGACTTCCCCTCCAATTGAGAACAACAGCAGAAAACCATCTAAGCAAAGTACTCATAAAAACTTTCCAGAATTCATCTACATTGTGTTCCCTATTCCTCAAATATCTAATAGGAATAGTCAACATCTTAATCATACATTGGAAGTATGAATAACTCACGCAGAGTAAATAGGTTATAAGTTAGCAATGGGTGATAAACCCCACATTGGCTACTTACTTGATGAAACTGGACTTTATAAGTGACAAATGATATGGAGGTTAGTGGTTTTTGTTAATCTAAAAGAAAACTTGCTTTTATAAAAATGCTTTAATATATTTTTTGTTTTTCATAGGTAATCAAGAAGTTTTATTCATAAAAGTAGGCAAAACCCATGTATATAGGGAGTATACATGAGATAAAAAAAAAAGCTTTAATATCAATGCCCAGGTTGAAATGTTGTAATCGAATGTGTCCAAGTCATTTTGATGTACGAAAATGTGACAGGAACCGTTTTATGAAGTTGATGTTTAATATGCCAAGCAATGCATTCATATGTATGAGACACATTATTCATCTGGACCGAATTTTGATTTCACAATCTTGGGAGTCTCTTTTTCCGGAACTGAGGCAAAAAAGACAGCAAAAATCTGTTTCCGATCATTACCCAATTCTCTTGAATTGTAGTGGTATTTTTAGAGGTAAAAGTTCTTTCGAATTTGAAAATGTTGAGGGATTTGTTGAGCGGGTTAGGAGTTGGTGGTCCTCTTATAATTTTTCCGGAACCCCAAGCTTTGTGTTTGCTTCTAAATTAAAGGCGCTGAAAAAAGATTTGAAATGTTGGAATGCAGATATTTTTGGCAATGTTCCGAATAGAAAAAAACAGCTTCTTGATCAGTTTCAGTTATTTGAAAATAAAGAGCTTGCGGGTATTATCTCATCCAAGGAATTAGTTAAAAAAAAAAAAAAGAGAGATTTATGCAGAAATTGAACAACTATCTCTTATGAAGAAAATCTCTTGGAGGCAAAAGTCTCGTGTTCTTTGGCTAAAAGAAAGCGACAACTCTATAGAAGTCCTTAAAGATGGCAATAATGTCCTTTCAGACATTGGGGAAATTGAAGAGCATATTGTAAGCTTCTATGAGAATCTTTTCAGTGAAGAATTTTCCTGGAGACCTAAGTTGGATGGACTGCCATTCAAGCCTATTGATCTCACGAGTGCTGATTGGCTGGAAAGATCATTTGAGGTTGATTAGATTCTTGATGTAATAAAAGATATACATAAGGATAAAGCCCCAAGTCCGGATGGTTTCACAACAGTATTCTTTCAAACTTGTTGGGACATTGTGAAAGAAGACTTCATGAATGTTTTCAGTGAACTTAATTCCTTAATTCTTTCCTGAAATTTGAGATGAGTTTTAATACGACTTTCATTATTCTCATCCCTAAAAAGGTGGGTGCAGTGGAATTGAGGGACAATCGCACCATTAGCTTGGTGAATGGGGTTTATAAAATTATTGCTAAGGTGCTGGCCAACCGTATTAGCAAAGTCATGGACAAATCATTTTAAAACCTCAGAATGCCTTTATAAGGGGTAGACAAATTCTTGATTCAGTTTTAATTGCAAATAAATGTTTGGAAAGTCATCTAAGAATGGGGAAAGGTGGTGTATTGGTTAAATTCGACATGGAAAAAGCCTTTGACCATGTAAACTGGAACTTTCTATTGTACATTCTAGGAAGATTTGGCTTTGGAGAAAAGTGTTCTTAGATTAAATTTTGTCTTTCCTCCGCTAGATTTTCAATCTTAGTGACTGACAACCCAGTTGGATTTTTTAATAGTTCTCAGAGTTTGAGGCGAGGAGATCCCTTCTCTCCTTTTCTTTTCATTATCGTGATGGATGCTTTAAGTCGCATGCTTGATGCAGCTGTCAGATGTAGATTTTTGTAGGTTTTGAGGTGGGAAATGAATCTCAGGGTATCACTATTGTTTCCCACTTGCTCTTCGTTGATAACACACTTATTTTATGTGATAGCAATATTGATCATCTTCACGCCCTGAGAGCTCTCCTTTGTTTTGAAGCTGTTTTCGAATTGAGAATAAATCTATCCAAAACTGAAACTGTTCTTGTGAGTCCAGTTAGAAACATCTCAGATTTGGCCAACATTTTGGGCTGCAAGATAGTTGTTCTTCCCATGAAATACCTTGGCTTACCCTTGGGAGCTTCACATAAATCTGTTACCATTTGGGAAAGCGTGCTTGAGAAAATCCGGAGAAGACCTACTGGTTGGAAAAAGCTCTATTTTTCCAATGGGGGTAGAGTCACTCTAATTAAGAGTACTTTGACTAATCTTCCCACATATTTTCTCTCCCTTTTCCCATTACCAGTTGGGATTGCTAATACCATTGAAAGGCTCTATAGAAATTTCCTATGGGATGGTATTGGGGAGGAAAAAAAGTTTCATTTGGTGAGTTGGAACAATATTTATCTTTCGGTTTCTCATGGGGGTTTAGGCGTCTGCAACCTAAGACTTTTCAATAAAGCTCTCCTTGGCAAATGGCTGTGGAGATACCAATTTGAGAAAAGCGCTCTATGGAGAACTATTGTGGATGATATTCATGGAAAAATCTGGGGAAATTGGAGCACAAAGGATGTTAGAGGGCCTTTTGGGGTGGGCAGATGGAAGTCTATTCCAAAGGAATGGGTTCGACTTTGTTAAGCATACTTCCCTTAAAGTGGGGAATGGGGCAAAAATTCTCTTTTGGCATGATATTTGGTGTGGGAATTATCCTCTCAAAGAGACTTTTCCCAATATTTTCAGGATTGCCAAAAACAAAGGGGCTGCCATTGTTGATTCTTATTCCATCTCCAATAATTTGTAGTGCTGGAATGTGGAATTTGCTAGAGATATCCAAGATTGGGAGGTCAATGAAGTTTCAGACTTATTGAGAAAGTTATATGAGAAGAAGATTGTTCAGAACCAAGAAGACAGTCTGTTGTGGCTGCACTCTAAAAATTCCAGATTTATTGTAAGTTCTTATTACAATGCCCTTAATCATCATGGGGTTGAGGATTATCCATGGAAGAGTATTTTGAGACCAAAAGTGCCTAGCAAGGTTGCATTCTTCTGTTGGCTGGTTTCACTTGGGAAAATTCTGACTATTGATAATTTGAGGAAGAGAGGTCGTCAAATTATGGAATGGTGTTATATGTGTAAGAAGGATGGAGAATCCATTGATCATTTTTTCTTCATTGTGAGGTGGCAACATGGTTTTGGAATGCAATTTCAGCTAGGGCTAGATTTTCTCAGGTGAAGCCCAAGCATGTGTTGGATATTCTTGCATGTTGGCCAGAAATTGTTGGGAAAAATATCAAGCCTGCCTTCATGAAAATCATTTGTTTATGTCTTTTGTGGTGCTTGTGGGCTGAAAGAAACGGACGATATTTTGATAATAGTGAACGTTCTTTAGAGGAATTATGGGATTTTTTTCATAATACTTTCAACTTTTGGGTCTCAAACCTTGTAAGGGATGAAAATGACTGTTTGGTTTTGTTCTAGTTTTCCTGTTTTAGCTTGTAAATAGGTGTCTCTCAATTGTATACTTCCTGTGTACTTAGGCTATACCTATTTACTTGAAATTAAATTTCTCTTATTACTTATCAAAAAAAAAACCATGATCATGATAAATTAAATGCTAATGAATAACAATGAGTCTTAAGGAATGAATGAATATGCGCCAAAACTTAAGTACGTTTACATGAAGCCATGGTATATTTAAGAAAATGATGCACCTAGTGTACTTGAGTGAAGGACGTTCAATGAAGCCCTAGGACTCAAAGGAGTGAAGGCTTGATTAAGACCTGAATGGAAGGACTTCATATGCTTAAGGTGAGGACATTTATGTAAATCTTAGCTACCAAGAGAATTAATCTTTGGCCTGCACAACCCTATCAATGGTGCTAGAACACATGGCAACTCTGAACCTATGGAATGAAGAAAAGAATGTAACTAAACTATACTCATGTATGTTTTTCTTAGTGATTGAAGATTTTATAGGAAAAATAATAATAAATGAAAAAAGAGAGCCAATCACACAGGTAGCATACAAAAGAAACACCTAAAATTAAAATATAAAAGGAACTATTACTGGTAGTATTTTAAGTGATAAACTTCAGATGTTATTGATATCTTATCACGCTAAGTTATGAATTTGATGTTACCTTAACCTTTTGGATTTGGGGTGTTACATATAAGGAGCTTCGGAACAATGCAGTAAGAAATAGTTACACAGGTCAATATCACTGCATAACTACTCGACAAAATAGATATGCAGTAATATAGAACCGCTGAGTCATTCAAATTAACAAAAAAGATTTCACAATATGGTAAAAGCAGCAACATCAAGCAAAATAATCATTATTTGCTACTGTACTGTAAAATTGAAACAAGAAATAAAAGTATCATCAACCAAGTGAGTGTGAAGTAATGAAGGCTGACCGTTTGATCATACGCGTCTATTCCTTCACTATCTAATAGTAAGAGATTATACTCAGTTCCATCTAGAGCCATTCTCTTCAAGGGTGCACTCCACAACCAAAGCCCCTTTGTGCAGGGTCGATGAGTTGACGCTACTTGAAATCCACTACTCCTACCAAGAAGCTACAATGCAGAAAGTTGAAGCATAAGGCTCGGTTAAATTGTGACTCATAACATTTGATCAATGACGATAGAAATACAGAAACAAAAATAATCGCAACCAGAAAAAACTATGCGATCAGGATTGCTGCACTTACAATTTCAAATTATGGTTTGAGTTCCATATAGTTGTCCAATCAGCACAATAAGAGCAACAAGGAAAAAAATAAAATCAAAACAAAAAGGGCATGAAAAAAAGAACATGACAGCACATTGTGAATTAATTGAAAGGAGAAAGCCTTGTTGTTCATAATGAATCCAAAGACCTCCAGTTGTAACATTGACTAGCTATAAACATCAAGGTCTGCAAGGTCTTCTCCCTCTGGGAAATGAAACACTCAATTCACCAGGTAACGTAAGCTTTTGGCAGCAGGGTTGCTGCATAATACAAATTATAACAGCATTCGACTCTACAAGTTCACTAGAAGCTACAGAGCAGTATAGTAATCATCTCCTCCTAGAACTTTTACATTCCCGGTGCAGCGTTACTCTCAAATTTTCCATTGAAAGTACTTGCTGGAAATGATAACTAAAGAGAGCATTATCAAAGATTCAAATTCACATGCTCTAATCCCTTGCTTTGAAATGCAAGTCTCGACATCCCCAGAGGATCTTTCGAATGCTGATGAAAATTGCTTGTTAAGCAATCACACCAAGCACAAACACTAAATCCATCCAAGAAACCTCAATTGACAAATGAAAACAGAGCACATATCAAGAAAGACTAGTATCCAAAAGCCCTAAATTCCACAACTGTTAAAAAAGAAAAGAAACCTGGTTCAGAATAAAGCTCTTGCCCTGGCGAGCGCGGCCGCAGACGGAAACAATGCCGACGGGTCCCTTGACGAGCTGGAGCGCGGCGACGGCCTCGGGATCCATTCGAAACTTCCCCTTCTCGTCGCAGTAGACGAGTCGAATCGGTCTCGCCGGGCCGTTCACCGGCGGGGCCGTAGATGGAGATGGAGAGAAGGGTTGGGGCGAGTCGGAGGAGGAGGAATTGTCTCTTCCTCTGAAAAGCCTCATCATCTTTGGCTTCCCCTGAGTTCTTCTCGGCTCTGGTCCTGCTCTTTCCGCTTTCGATATCCTTTATGTTTTAACCTTCACTTTCCTTTCCGGTTCCGAGAGAGAGAGACGACGGGTTTAAAATTGGGGAGGGAACTCGGCTACTACAGTTTTGAGTCTACCGAGCACAAATACGTAAAGGAATTCTCTTTGAATTTGTTAAAATTCATCTTTAAAAAGTATATTTTTATATAAATATTTAAAAATAAATATTATAATTAATCAAATCTAATAATAAAATATGTAAAAAAAATATTTAAAAAATACTTGAAATGAATAATAAAATTAAAATAATTATCAAAAATAAAAATAAAGAAGAGTAATTCAGATTCTACACCCGCAATCCTCGAGAAACCTTACTCAAAGTCTTTCTTTTTTTTAAATCATTTTTACATTGATTAAAATTTTTTAAAAAATATATATATAAAGCAATCAATAGATTTTGTCAATAATACATGGGAGCAGTATTTTTCAAATAAAAATTATACTCTCAAACATCCATGTAAAGCACACTATATCTAGAACTAAATGGGGAGACACGACAGGAAGATTCAATCTCTCTCGTGTCTCTCTCGTATCAACTTTCCTGCCATTGCCACTTATGTTTGAAGGGGGGCGAAGCTACAACTCCTCCCTCCCTCTCGTCGAGTCCTCTATGACTTTCTTTCTAAATTTCTTTTTAATATTTTTTTAGTTATGTAAGTTTATTTTCAAATTTTAATAGTTTGTTGTCCCTAACACGAGAGTTTCAATCTATTGCTTTCTAGACGCCTTCCACAACCATGTGTCAAATTTTTGATCTCTTCAATTGCGGATCTTCAAGAGAGTCGAAGAAGACTGTCTTAAGAGGTGGCGCAAGAATTACACATGCAGGTTTTTGCTCGCAAGATACTTGCACGTCGCCAAGTTTCGATGATTCCTTGGCCATCACACGCAGCACCTACAAGATCAGTGACCCTCTATACATCGATCTGGGCTATTTGTTTCTGCCCCAGTGTAGCGCATGCTCTTTACGTGTTGTCACTGCCGGCAGTGAAACTCCTCCAATACATCGATTCCTCTTCCAATTGTTTTTTCCTAACTCGAGATTAAGATAACATAGACATGATAATCCCATCAGCCAAACCAGCTCAATAGAATGCAATGCACCTTTCTTTGCTACGATTTTTAGTTGCAGTCAGATAATCTGTTTATCAGACTATTCTAAAACTGCTTTAAGCAACATCTTTTCAATCAAAATTGGTGTGAGTCACACTTGTAGTTCTGAAACTTTTTTTTATTTTTATTTTTAGTATCTGCTGTGTATTTGTTGTATATAAATTATTGCTAGAGACTTCCACCTCACTATAACTTATATTATGTAACTATTTTATTTTATCTATGAAATACTTGCCTTTAAAAAAAAAGGGCGAGGCACGACTGCAATCCCCTTGGACAATGCAGGTAACCCTACCCATCCCATGTGGGGCTCAAAGCCCCCGCCTACCCAACGAGGACATGGGTAGGGGGCAATTTGGACCCAGGACTACTCCCTCTACTCCCCACATTAGGGCTTGACTTAAATTTAGCCCAATTATATATATTTATGTATAAATTCATTATCAAAACAAAGTTATTTTGGTAATAATTTATATTTTTAAAAGGCAACAACATCGTTTTGAGAGTTAAGTTAAACTTAACCCCCTTTCCCCAGTATCTCATTGTCAATTTGTCTTTCTCCACTCTCTCTTTTCTCAAATTTATCTCCATGTCTCTATCTTCTCATTTGGGATTTGTAATTTTTTTTTAACAATTGGGACAATTGTGGTGGGTAGTGGACAGAAAGGCAAATAGACCAAGAGTTTGCCACTGCCCTCGGCATTGGGATGGGGGGCCACAGTCCACCACCACCCCCTGAATGGGAGTAATAGCACCCGTATTTATCTAAGATAATTTAATTTAAAAGATAAATTTTAAAATTTAAATATTATTAATTAGTTTTTACCATTTAAATGTTGTGGATAATGCACTCTAAATGGTCATTACGATTTGTTTCTTGATTTTAGCAGTTTAATTTCAATTTACTTTTTATCATACAAAAATAAAAATTACACTTTGAACTTCAATTATATATGTGAATAATGAATTCTATCTGTGATATTAAGGATGTAATATTCGTGCAAATATGTAATATTACAAGTTATGGCTGTGTTTGTCTACCACACAAGTACCGTTACGTTTGTGCATGGTGTCATTAGCAGCATCACTTAATTATGTAATTAATGTCCAACATGAAAAGTCATAATTACCAGTCATGAACATTAACGTATGGAATTAATCACGGCCTTCATTCTCCAAATTGAGGAGTACTTTTTGCTAGGAATTGCTAGCTAACTAATGGAACATACCTATGAAAATCTGGTCATGCAACCCGGATTAATGATTAATAAAACATGAGAAAAGAACGAACTTTCCTATGATAGTATTGGATAAAATCATTCATATATACCAAAGATATAGTAAATACTGGGAGTGAGTAAAACAATACAAAAATGTGTCGTTCGGACTTGAGAAGGAAGCATCCAAAACGACAGCATCTTACTCCATATATTAAAAACCTCTCCAAACCTCTCCCAATATTGAATGTTTCATTTTTCTTAGTACTGCTGCTCATGACGTCAAAACCATCAAACGAGCCTCCGGTTGTGATCTCTGTCTTACATTATTTTCTTCATCAATATCATGATCATCTAGCTAGTTCATCTAGCTAGTTCTACTGCCACCAATTCGATCAGGGTCGTGATCATCTGATGGTGTATCAAATTCTATGGAGATTCTCGCGTCAGCACCGAAAGACGGCGAAGTGTCGAGCGAAGTTTCAAGCGAGGTGTCTAAGGAGAGGCGTGCAGGGTAAATATTTGTGTTCCTCGAAGCAAGGTTTTTCTTTGCCTTCACTCTCCACTTTTTCAGACCATGAACCACACCCTCCGTGAAAACATCTTTCCTCATTGACGTGCCCATCTGTCGCACATATTAGACATGCAGCATGCATTTGAGGATCACTGTCATATATAGTTGTCAAGTGCTCATGAAGTATTATACAGTTATTTTGAAAAAATAAAATAAAATTTATTATTAAAAAATTAATTATTTTTTCATGTAAATTTTAGGGCCAGTTAAAAAAATATTTTAAAAAATGTGCATTTTGCACCATCGGTACAATGCAAAGGTCACCTTTTTTTATGGCTCTAATACTGCACAACTTTAAAAAATTAAAAGGTAGTTTAATTTTGAATATATATATATACCTGCGTGACCAAAGCATAGAGAGGGAGTGTGACATAGCCACAGAGGATTTGCACAACCACACCCATGGCAAGCCTTATGATAATATCCTCATTCTCTTTATGGAAGCATGACCTAAAACCAAATTTATACTGTAATTTGAAGCAGATCAGTTAGTAGAGTTAGGAGTACTTAATAACACAAAGGGTACGTATGTATAATGTATATAAAAAGGAAAATGTTTTAGCCATATATATAAAGAGATGACGTAAAAGTAAATTTACAAACTGATATGATTTGATATATTAAATTATAAAATTAATTTTATTATAAAATAAATTTAAGAATCCTTACCCAAGTCCATGCAAAAAATGCCAGCTGAAAGGAATTCTGCATATTGTAAATTACCCCAAAACATTTCATTTGTCAGAATATAAAGTTAACCACATAATGTAAATTTTTGCTCACGACTAAACAATGTATTTTCTTATATTATAAATAATGGAAAAGGAATATTATAAGGAATTGCCATGCCTGAAACTGTATAAACTGGATAAGGTAGAGAAGCAGTTTCGGCCGACCAAACCAGAAAAAGTGGTCACTGGGCCTCACAAGTAAAGTTCCTCTAACAACATGAGATTTCTCGTGGCTATCTAAGCACATTTGAGTTATGATGACCTGCAACTTTGTTCCGACGAGCAACTGCATCTGTTAAAAAACACACAAATGACCATTAAAATCTACGTACAAACTCTCATCTTGTTGCAAAATGTCAATCCATTTCTGAGTTTTTTTTTACTAATTTATATTTATTTATAAGATGATTTGCCTACCGCTAATGGAAAAAAGGGAAGCCATAGATAATTGTGGAATACTGCAGCAATAGAATAAATTTCATCGAGTTAGCACTAATCGATTATAAAGATCTATATATATTTATTGAAACTTAATGGATCCAGCTAATTTACCGTGTGCGTTGAAGAATAAGAACAATACAGAAAATATCCAAATCCACCAACTGCAAAAATAGATCAGCACCCGAGAATAAATAAATAGTTACTGAATTCATTCGTTTAATATTATACTACAAGATTTTTAAGTAGATATAACCAATCTGATGCATCTAAAAGGAGTAAAAATGATCAAATTGCATTAAATTGATCATTTTTATCCTTTTTAAATACATCAGATTAGTTATATCTAATTTTCTTCTTGTAATAAATAAAGAGAAACGTATAATGCAATGATGTTTTTGTTATGTACCTTATTCCAACAACAATCCCAAAATCTTTTTCCAAAGCTCTTCTTATATACCTTTGAAAATCAAAGTTACTTCCTTCTGAAAAGTGGGCCTGGTGTAATTGAAGTATTCAATCAGAAGTTTGATCACGGCCATGAAGTAATCATCAATCAAGGAATTAAAATCCACTGACTTTGATTTATTAAAATGGATTGGTTGAAATATATACCATAATGAATCCATGTCTAAGAATGAAGTAATCCACTTTAGAGACAGATTTGTAGAACTGTCTAAGAAAACAGGCCTGAAAATTAAAGATATTTAGAGAGATTATAATTTTGATCCCTTCTCATCATGCTAATATAATTAGTAATAGAAAATTGTTTTTGCAGTAGTAGTACTGATCAACTAACCGGCCATCGAAGAAATCGGTGGTCACTCCAAAAATTCAGATGCCGCTTTCCAAATGATGTTTGATGGGTGAGCTGAAACCTTCGTGGATCTACATGATGTTTTTATCAAGGAACAGTACGAATAACAATATTTGACACTACTAGGTCATGGGAATTGCATATTAATTATAAAAAACTGATGAATTTTCCCAAAAAAAAAAACCCAGATAAAAGAAACGAAAACTAGATTTTATCCAGTTGGGTATTACATATTAAAAAAAACTACTGTTTTAATGGCCGGAGCGATAATTAAGGAAAAGTACTTAATTACTATGAGAAAATACGTTAAAGAAAAGTAATGTTATTATTCATCTTAGATTTTATTGTTTTCAATCATCTTAAATAGTTAACGTGATAAATTTTAAGTATTTTATGTCTTATACTAATAGTAACATAAAATGCATTACGTAGTACATTAGTAAGTATAAGTACTGAGAATTGAGATTACGAAATCTAAGATATAAAGCAGCACAACATTAATTGCAGGAATTAGATGATGATTAACCAATATATTAAGTTGTTATTGTAATCTTACAAAGTGAGCTTGCATGTATAAGTTTAGTACTTTTTTTAAGGCATATATATAAGTTAATTGGTATACTAGATCCTTCTACATATACATAATTATTCTATTGGACCAAACTCTGATGCAATCGGCATGCAGGTTTTGTACTTTTCAAAGTCAAATGATAATATAAACTTGACATTAAAATCAATATTGGTTATTATCTCGGTTTCATAACGAATGAGGGAGAATAGTCCTGACTCCAGAGGGACCACAAAAGACTTGAGTAACGAACCAGATTTTAGTCGGGCAGCAAAAGCTTACCATTTGAAAATTGATATTCCAATGTTCTGGTTTCTGCCTCCCAAGACTCCAATTTCTTCATCTAGAATAAAATAAAATAATAAATAATAAATAAAAATAACAAAAAGCAATTAATTACATAAAAAAATTAGTCCACCATAGTTAATTTCTAGTTCAGAATATCTCTAACACTGAAAGTTTCCTCAAGTTCACACATTCAGCAGTGGAATTTGATTTTCTACTTTTAAGGTTTGGAATGTGAATAAGAAGAATACTCTATTACTATATATTATTTTATTATTATTTTTTACATATTCTTTTATTAATATTTGTTATTACTCAATATTTTATTATTATATTTTTATTATTATTCACAATATATCTGAATCACCGTCCAAAGTACGCAAGCTAAATAATATTTTGTGCTACAACTGTAGTACGGCATGCATTGTTTTGTAAGCTTGTGAAAGTCAAAACTGAATAACCAGTTCCCCATGCCCCACATTAACCCAGAAGGAAATGAAAGGAAAAGTTCATAAGTAGTTGAAATTATAGGTTTCCTTAAAAACCACAAAGAAGCAATCAGCTGGAAATTACCTTGGCCATTCCAAGACTGAAAGTAAGGACACAAGAGAATATGTGGAAGAAGGCCAGCACAAAGATTAAGTACTGTAGTTCTTGCACTCCTCTCCTTGATAAGAAGGAGACCTTTCCCTGCTCAACAGAAACAAAATATTACTAAATTTAATGTAATGAGTCGCATTCCATAAGAAATAAAAAAACATTTTTGTACTTGAAGAAATTTTTGAACCTAACTCATCTCAGAAAAATGATTTAATAAATGAAGTTTATATATTACTTATAACATGTGTTTAAGATGTTATGATCTACAGATAATTTGATTAGTCGGGTCAGATGATGATGAAGAGGACTTTGGTTTTCAACATTTGAAGTATTTATTATATATGCATACCTGTTCCGCACAAGTTGTTTCTTCCTCATCGTCAGTAGTTGCAGTCACGCTGTTGCAAGGACGAAAAGTTTCACCGACAGTCTTTGAAATACAGATTTTTGCTATTGGCTTTTCACTTACAGTCAGCAACAATGATAGGAATCCCAACATCATCAATTCTACAAAATGACAGACAAGAGTCACAGAGATCGAGTATGTGTATATAATATATTTAGCAGCCACCACGCACCCATTAACATTTGAGCCTCAGTTTTGGGTTCTTACCTGATTTGATCTTGTCAAGAGCCTGAATGAGGGACTTCCTTCTTCTCTTGGTGAAATACTGTTTTGAAAAAGCAAAATAGAGTGAAAATATATGGTAAAATTAAAGTGAAATATATAGCAACAAATTAACAGGTTATACCCTGGCCAAAAGATGCAGCAACTGCTCCATAAGAATGGAGATTAGTATCAAGACGAAGCACACAGTTGCCACAGCCCATGTTGGCGTTGCTTCAAGTGTGCGTTCCGTAGTTGTTGTCACCTCCTCCTCTGCCATCTCTCTCTCTCTCTCTCTCTCTCTCTCTCTCTCTCTCTCTCTCTCTCTCTCTCTCTCTCTCTCTCTCTCTCTCTCTCTCTCTCTCTCTCTTGTGTTTCGATGTATGACTCCTGAGATCAGATGCTAATTTAGCACAATTCTTGATACAATTGTTTGTGGGTTACTAGGTGCTTGGCCTGGGACTTGCTGGCCTTGGCGTTTGTTAGTCAGAACACGAGTACGCTACTTTTCAATGCCTGGAGTTCGTTAGTTCAAACTGGTGTACGCGTAACATTTGACTCATACACCTAGTACGAAATCAATGACGTTTCTAAATAGTTATATTTTATTGAGTAATTTTAAGTGTAATCGTGAATGTATAATTGCTATATAATTTTTTTTTAAATAGTAGAGTTTATTATTAAAAAATTAATTTTTTTTTCTTTTAGGATTCGTATATTTTTTTTTCAAAATGATTATGAGTGGTGTCTAAATTCACAGTTGCATATATATTTTCTTGATTTATTAGTCTATAATTTGACTATTCCTAGCATTTTTTCTTATACTTTTTTTTATGTAGTGTTTAAGTAAGTAATTTTTATTAGTGTTGTGGATTTTTTTTTTAAAACATATTTAAGAATACTTAAAAAAAATCTTTCTATTATAATAAATGACTATCTAACGGTTACTTAATGAATTTTCTCATATTTTTGTTAAATTTTTTATTTTTTTGGTTAAATTTAACGGCCACTTAACTTTAGATATTCGAAACACTACATATAATTTAAAATTTATATGAGACTAGTTAGATATATAATTTAAAATTTAGATGAGATTAGTCAAATATATAATTTTAAATTATATCTATACTATAAATTTATATATATATATTATAATTTAGATAACATAAATTATTCCGTTTATTTAAATTAGATAAGTTATAAATTATAAATTCGAATAAATTAATCCCTTTTTTCTTTATATAGTTTGGATATTATATATAAATTCAATATATATATATAATTTAGATATAATTTAAAATATAATTTAAATCTAAATCAAATGTAAATTTAAAGTTAGATCAATTTTAAAAATATATATATGAATTTAAATCATATATATAAATTTAGATAAATTATAAATTATATTATATATAAATTTATATATATGATTTCAATTTTCTATTCATTCTTTATATAAAAAAAATAAAAATGTAAAATAATTAAGTTTAAATCCGTTTGCCAACTACATTGATGAATATAATTATTTAAATATATATCATTTATTTGTAATTTAGATTCATTATGAAGCATTGAATTCAAATAATATTTTATTAAGGAAATTATAATAATTATTAAGTGGTTATCTTTCATCACTTCACATTAGTTTATAATTTATTTTTATATAATTCTTTTGTTGTTAAGTATTTTTCTTTTATTGTCCGTCAAATATTTGTTAGAATTTATATTTTTTCTTCTTTTATGCATTACATTATTGATTAAATTTATTTATTTATATAAATTTATATATATATCAATGTAAGTGTCATGCAATATATTTGACTTAAAATTATAGACAATTGATTAGTAATTGAGGTAAGTTGATCAGCTCTCAATCATCGACGGACCTACATGTAGTTTCTTTTAATTATTTGTTCTCAATCATCGATCTCCTCATCTTTCATGCACTTTCACCAATTATACGTATAATTGTTATATATGATATGGTACTTGAGCTAAAAATTATTTCATAATCTTTTTAATTCTTAATATCCTATAATTTGGCCTTTTTCTTATGGTTCTCGCATGGGATATATTAATTAATTTCTCAACATCATTAATTCAAAATATCTCAAGAAAATTAAAAGTTATATATATATATATATATGTGCATGCAAGTGTCATGCACTATATTTGGTTGAAAATAATAGATAATTGATTAGTAGTTTAGATGAGTTGATCGAGTCTCAATCATCGACTAGCCTGCATGCAATTTCTTTTAATTGTTTCTTCTTGTTCATGGACCTCCCTCATCTTTTATACACTTTCACCAATTATATATAATTATAATATATGACATGATACTTGAGTTGAAAATTATCTTATGATCTCTTTGACTCCTATGATTCGGCCCTTTTCTCGTGGGTTCTTGCATGGATTATATTAACTAATTCCTCAATATTATAATTCAAAATATCTCAAGAAAATTAATAGCCTATTTCATACTATTTGATTCTAAATGAAAATTTTGAGTTTGAAACCATCCACCCTCTTGTATAAAAAAATAAAATATTTCCAAAAAATATATAATTAGTGATCCATATATATATATATATATAGCAGCTATCTAACAGCTATTTAATAGATTTTCTGATTTTTGTTAAATTTTATTGTTTTTTCATTAAATTTAACTTTATCCGTCTGTCCATTTAAATTATAAAATGATGTGATTCTTAAAATTTAGAGCCTGTTTGGAGTTGTGTTTTGAATTTTCGAAATTACTTTCAAACAGTTAAAAACAAATTTAAAAAAAATGATATATTTAGTAACTTTATAAAAAATGTTTTAATCAATTAAAAAACTTAAAAATCAATTTTTTCAAAAAGTATCAAATTGAAACTTTTATCAAAAAATTCCTACAGATAACTGTATATTTTGAAAACATTATCATAACTAACTTTAAAAACGTTTTAGATACATGTTTACCAAACAGTAAACATTTTTTGAAATATAGAACTTATTATTTAAGTTATAAGCTATAAATTCTAAAACTATAAGATATATTTTCTACCATAATCTCAAACATGCAAAGAGATGTGAAGACCAATCAAGAATGAATATGAAGTGAGGATTGTAACCATATATATTTAGGTCTTTGTTGGATCTTAATGCATGAGTTGGACCTAGGGGTGTGCTCCGACTCCGAAATTGTCGGAGTTCGGAGTTCCCGACTCTGACAATCATCGGAGTCAAAAAAGTATTCTGACTCCGAATCTGAAACACTGTCGGAGGCCGACACCGATCGGAGTTCGGAATTTCAAATTCCGATCGGAACTCCAATGTTTTATTCTTTCGATGAGTTCGGTATGGGTCAAATTACACTCATTCCGAAACTAAATAATCCCAATTGGGCCATACTAATTTCATATGAGCTCATTTGTTCAATTGAGATGTATTTTTTGTGAAGAAATAAGTTAACCGTGCTTACTTAACAATTAAAATGTATGGTAGACTTGGGCGTTAGCAACTGGCAAGTAATCAATCCATCAGTCATATAGCTGTCTGATGTGCACGATCTTTAATAATGGAGCCAAATATTTAAGTTTCCCGCATAATCTCTTTAGGTTTACCGCGTGGCGCGTATGGATAGGATATTAGGAAGTAACTTTTTATATTTTAACTTGCGTAACTGCGTTTAATGGTTGAAGCTGATTTGAGATAGAATAATTTTTTAATAAATAAAAATAAATTAACATAATAAAATAAATTTTATGAGATTTATCTCAAATGAATTTTAATATATTTTAATATTATAATAAATTTAGATATAGTTATAAAATTTTAAAAAATTATGAATTTCGTATATAAAGAAATGTTGAATTAAAATTTCATATGTAAATAAGTTTTGACTTGAAATGAATTTATTGATATGAGAATTGAGTATTTAGATACTAGATTCAATTAAGTTGCCACAAGGCCCACAGGCCACAACTATTGATCTATTCAAGTTTCAGTTTTCACTACTAAGTACTAATTAGTCTTAAACAATTAAACAAAAAATATAAAGTATTAAGTAGTAATTACAATGCTAATGCCAGCCAATAGCGTTACAGCATAATACAAAAAATAGTAATACAAAAAATAGTTCAGGACTCTAGACTATTAATACAAAAAATAATACAAAATATAAATTAAATTATCACTGATAGTCTGATGACTCTGGTTCAATGGGACGGTTAGGACCCGTATCGATGTTACAAAATAATAATAATAATAATTGCTGCAGCAAAGTAGTTTGTTGTTGTCTTGTTGAAACTTATACGGAATCGTACCTAAGATTAAGATAAAAATAAAATGTATTATTATATATAAAAAATAAAATAAAAATTAACTAAACATGAAACAAGTAACTATAAATTAGAGAAAAAATATACGTAATCGATAGTTGCTCCATCGGACCATCAGTCATCGACAAATATGGTAGGGTTGATAACTAAATCTGTAAAATCATAAACAGTATAATTTTAAATTTAAATAGATTTATGAAAATGAAATTATAAAAAAGATTATTGAAATAATTTAATATATAAACTTTGTTACTTTAATCATTTAAAAAGAATTAAATAAAATAATTTAAGTTTACCTGACTCAAGTCTGTAACTCATGGCATCGATGCCAATACTCTCTAGTCTAGTAGGTACATCACTGATCTAGTTTTGTGTGCAAACGAGGGCCTCCACGGTTGACGGTGACAATGAACTCCGGTAGGCATCCAACACTCGACCTCCAGTGCTAAATGCCGACTCCGATGCAACTGTAGTGATAGGAACGGCTAGTACATCTCGAGCAATGCGAGAGAGAATCGAGTACTTGGGTGAATTAGCTCTCCACCAAATCAAGATCTGAAACTCCTTACTAGGCTCCTCAACCTCTACTAGTAAATATCGCTCAACTTCATTTGTACACTGCAATGGATTTCTTGTTGATCGTACATGAAACGACGTTATGATGTTGAAGTCTCGGGATCGACTGGCTACACTGGCCTAACTCGAATGAGCATCTATGGCTGATCCTTAGCTCGAACTCGAACGTGAGGTACCCATGGCTCGTGAGGATGAAGCAGGACTACTGGCATTGTAATGGGTGTACAACTCGTTCAAATCTGCCTTGAGTGCTGTGATAAACGACTTAGCCTTCACTGCCCCGAGAACCTCTGTTGCCCACCATTCTACCACTGCCAACTTCAATCGGGGGTCGAGGATTGACGCTATGAACAATAATCTATTTATCTTCTCAACTTGCCCCCAATATTTATCATATTTGGACTGCATCTGTGATGCCATACCAGATAACAATCCACTCGGGTCAGCACAACCTTCTTTCAAGTGGTGGTGTAGCATGGAGATCTCGCTAAGCCACATGTTTGCTGTCGCATATGCAGATCCAGAAACTCGCATCATGATGTCATAAAAGATTTGTAAAAATGTAACAAACTCGGATACATGTTGCCAATCGATGTTGTCTGACGGACCGAGCCCCCTTCCATCAGGTTCCAGTAAGGCATACCTCAAACCTCCATCATCAATCTCCAGCTGCTCAAATGCCTTCTGGTACTTTAGTGCCACATCCAACATCAGATATGTGGAGTTCCATCGAATGGGAACATCCAGGCACAACATTTTTGAAAACTCAATTCCAACTTGTTCTGCTATTGCCTTGAACTTTTGTAACCTTTGGAGAGAAACCATCGCGTACCGTACAATATTACGTACTTTTTTGATAGAGTCGTCTACATTTTCCAACCACTTAGCTGTTTCATCATTGAAAAATATCTAATTATCATAATAATTAAAAAAATGCTACTATTTTCAAAGACTTTAATCATAAAAATATTAAAATACAAAATACAAAATTAAAACCAGAAAGACTCACCAACAATAAGATTGATTATATGAATAGTGCATCAAATGTGGATATACTGGTGATTTTTAATCACATCTTCTCTCGCCCTCGTATTTCGGATAAATCATTCGATGGCGGTCTCATTTGCACCGGCATTGTCAACTGTAACGCATAATATTTTTTGGATGCTCCAATCAACCAAACAATCATCCATCTTCGTTCCTATCGATGCACCATTATGGTCAACTATTTCTTTAAATCCAATAATCTTTTTTTGAAGATTCCACTCACTATCAAGGTAATGTGCTGTGATACACATGTATGAGGTATTCTGTACCGACATCCATGTGTCGGTTGTAAATGACACTCTCTGGCCAGTGGTGGAGAACATCTTCTTCATTTCTGCCTTTTCCCTCAAATGCATCTTCATACAATTTCGCATCACTGTATAACAGGATGGGATTGAAAATCTTGGTTCAAGCAGCTTCACAAAATACCGAAAATCATTCTTGTCAACCGTGATAAAGGGCATCTCATCTTTTATAATCATCCTCGCAAGCGCCTCACAAAACATCTTCTCACTGTATTGAGGGACAATTAGATTCCTTATCTGTGTTCCTATCCCATCAGTTGCTGTAGAAGTCTCGTAGCTAAAATTAGTCTGAGACCTACCTGCGTCTGAATTTGATAATTTATTACTAATATTAGTCTTAAATGAAAATTAAATAGGATCATAATTACAAAACTAAGTAGCATATAAAGCAAGACACTAACCTCTTGATGCCATTTCCTTCGCTATTTGGTAGCGCTTGCAACCGTTTAGATGTGCTGAAAGGCAAGAAGCGCCTTGCCTTTTTGAATGACACCCAACTCGAGCGCCACAATGATTGCACTCAGCCCGTGGGTTCTGAGGATCCCCATCCTCAACCTTTTCAAAATGTTCCCATGTCCATGATCTTTTTTTATTTGACCGTGGACGGGGTGGCCTCGCAGCTGCAGGGTGTACTGGTACATCCGGATCCTGAATCGGATCGTCCCCAAGACCC
Source organism: Platycarya strobilacea (assembly GCA_036898215.1). Lineage (NCBI taxonomy): Eukaryota > Viridiplantae > Streptophyta > Magnoliopsida > Fagales > Juglandaceae > Platycarya > Platycarya strobilacea. The sequence continues at coordinate 7,289,487 of CM072548.1, forward strand.
ATCTCCTCCTCCTCCATAAACTGGTCGGGATCTTCCACTTCCAATTCTATGTCAATTGGAAGTGGAAATCCACTACTAGCACACGAGATTTGTGCTCGAGTGGAGGGTAGCGGACTACGGCTCGAAGCTGCAGCGTGGAGCGTCGAAGAAGTCATACCATCCAGATTCGGAGCCTCATGGGGAGTCGGAGTCCCACTAGCACTGTGTGAGGGATCCATCTGTTTGTAATTGTAGACTTAGAATTCAAGTATAATAATATAAAAAATGTTAATAAATTCCTAAAAATTATAATGTTATAGTGTAGCAAAATACAATATTAGGAAACTGTTATTAGGTAAAAGTTTATGACTTATACTGAATACAGAAATCATAACTTGTTTCTAGAGTATTTTTTATAATTAAAATATTTCTATCTAAGTGTTTACACACAAATTTATTTAATTATCAAGAAATCATCCAACCATTACAATCAAAGTTTGAAGTCCTGATCCAGTAATCTAATTTTCTCTAAAAAAAAAACTTGTGGAATTGAATATATGCATCTTGTTTGGTGAATGGTGATGGTTTTTAATGGCAAACAACTGAAATGGAAAAGAGAGAAAATAAATACTCTAGAAACAAAACAAGGTACATTAGAGTTTTCAATATGTAATTATAAATTTATAAACTTTTATATTCTGAAAAGTGTTTGAAAATTACTTGGAAAAAAATGTTTGAAAATTGGAACATAGCAACTTGCCAACTAGCAAGCTACCAAGCATGTAGGGCATAGATCAATATAATTATCTCAATTATAGGAGAGGTCAGAGGGCTCATGATTAGGACACTTACCTATAATGATCTATATTAGTTTTATGCTAATCATTATAAGTTGTTTTGGCTTTGCTAATTCATAATTAATCTCTCTCTCTCTATATATATATAATATATATGTATGTATGTGTGTATGTCATATGTGATCATTTTTAGAATAATATAAGTAGTTTCACTTCTCATTTGCCTAACTTTGTAACTAAAGTGTGGCATCCCGATTCCCGTTGTGTTTCAATAACTTTGTAACTAAGGGTGTTGGACGGTATTAATATTATCACCTAATTATGCTTTGGTTCATTAACACCACGAGCTTCCATTATTAATATTTCATTATGTGATCCGTACTTATACTTGTAGGATGAGTTGATCTCTCCCTTTCTGGCTGTTCTAATTGATGATTTGATCTATTTTTAGAAAAAAATATTAATTAGAGTGGGTTTGAATTTTGATTATATAAAATCAAATTATTTTATTTCATTTTATATAATAAATATTTAATAAAAAAAATTAAATTCATCTCAACCTATTTCATACATTCCAACAAATATTTCAATATATTTATATTCAAACAAATAATCTCAATAATAAATATAACCTACAAAGTACAAATATTAGTATTTAACTACAATATATATTATTTTTTTAATAAAAATTGTCCAAATTTAAGTAAGCCTTCTTGCTGAGTTTTACATTTAAATAGAATACACAACGACATTTAATTAGGCCAAATTCGAATTTTTTTTTTCTCAATGACATTTCATCGAACAGTTTACACTTTACACATATTGTCAAAACACACAATATAAACTCGAAATTATTTTATTTCATTTTATATAACAAATATTTAATAAAAAAATTAAATTCATCTCAATCTATTTCATACATTCCAACAAATATTTCAATATATTTATATTCAAACAAATGATCTCAATAATAAATATAACCTACAAAGTACAAAATTAATATTTACAATTTTACATATAAGTTCAAATCATTTGAGATCGCGACAGCGCGTCATTATTCAAAATTCAAAACTTCAAACACAACCTACCATTTATTTTGTAAGTACATAACACTTAACAAAACAGGTAGTCTATTTTTTTACCTACAATATATATATTATTTTTTTTAATAAAAATGGTCCAAGTTTAAGTAAGCCTTCTTGCTGAGTTTTACATTTAAATAGAATATACAACGACATTTAATTAGGCCAAATTAGTTATTTTTTTTTCTCAATGACATTTCATCGAACAGTTTACACATATTGTCAAAACATACAATATAAACTCGAAATTATTTTATTTCATTTTATATAATAAATATTTAATAAAAAAAATTAAATTCATCTCAATCTATTACATAAATTCCAACAAATATTTCAATATATTTATATTCAAATAAATGATCTCAATAATAAATATAACCTACAAAGTACAAACATTAATATTTACATTTTTACATATAAGTTCAAATCATTTGAGATCACGATGACGCATCAATATTCAAAGTTCAAACACAACCTACGCTTTATTTTGTAAGTACATAACAGAATAGGTAATTTATTTATTTTTTTACCTACAATATATATATATATATATTTTAATAAAAATGGTCCAAGTTTAAGTAAACCTTCTTGCTAAGTTTTATATTTAAATAGAATGCACAATGACATTTAATTAGGCCAATTTCGAATTTTTTTTTTCTCAATAACATTTCATCAAACAGTTTACACACACTGTCAAAACACATAATATAAATTCAAATTTTTCATAATATAATAACATACACAACTCACAAGCCAACCAACTCAAATAATCACATTAAAATAATACATTTAATTAGTTTTAATTACCCCAATTTGAATTTGCCGATTCGGAGGGCTAGCGGCCAGCGGGCGTCGGGCAACGTCCTGGAGCAACGGCGGTGTGAGAGAAGCGGCGCCCACCGGAGGTTCGGAATCGCCTTGGAGAAGACGAGCAGCGCTGCGGGAGATGGACTTCGGAGCCTCAACCGCGAACGGGGTCACGGGAGGAAGAAGAAGAAAGAAGAACTGAAGAAGAAAGAAGAAGAAAGAGGCCGCTGGGTATAATAAACCCTAGACTAAACGACATCGTTCCTATTTAATTAGAACGGCGTTGTTTAGCTAAATTAAATAAACAAAAAATAAAGATGCAAAACGACATCATTTTGCATCTGTTTTTTTTTTAAACTTCGGAGTTCGGAATCGGAATTCAGTATAAAACCTGATTCCGATTCCTAAATTTGACTCTGACTTCGGAGTCGGAAATTTTCGACTCCGAATTCTGACACCGATCGAAGTCGAAATCGGAGCAGAGTTCGGACGAAAGTCGGAACTCGAAAATTTTGCCCACCCCTAGTTGGACCCATGCCACTTTATTGCTCATGATTTAACTAAAACTATGAATTTATAGAGATGTGTCAACGACTCAACAGTCTATTCATGTTGCTTTATTGATCACACTTAATGAACGTTTCAAACATGACTCAAATCTTATATGTAGCAGCTACACAATATATAGTTTGTCTATCCACTAATTAAAATATTTCTGACAATAGGTCTCAAAATTTGATATATTTAATGTTGAATTACATATGGAGATTGGTCTATCAGTTGAAAATCGAGAAACAGAAAGTTGGTTCGACACTTCACTCGACATCCGCTCGAGCAAACTTCACTCGACACTCTTCTCGAGTGAAAATCCAAGCAGAGAGTTTGTTCAACGCACACTCGACATGCCGCTCAAGTGAAAATAGCAGGAAATAAAAAATTAGGATTTTCAGTATCGTTTTGATATAAATTATTATATTTGACTTATTTTATACGACTTTCAACATATTTTAAGAGAAAATAATTGTCAAGTGAGTGTATATTGTGTGAGAGAGTAAAAATCTCTAGAAAATGTGGGTTGAGATTGAATGATTGTAATATCTTATAATTAATAAGATTTCTACAATTTTGTAGACATAGACAATTTACCAAATCACGTATATTGTGCATCATATACTTGATCATACTTGCTTTTACTTTTATTTGCCATCATTAATGTCATGTGTGTGTTTTGCACAATGTTTAATTATTTTTACTGAAATTTTCCTACCAAAAAATGGAAATAATAAGTTATTGACGCTTTTAGCTGATATCGCCCTCATAAATTATAATGCAGCCAGTTAGAAAAGAGTTTCGAAACTCATCATTTCACAACTTTTTATTTTTATTTTTATTCTTTTTAAAGTAATTGAGTCTTCCACTCATCATTTATATACTACATATTTAATAAAGGAAGAGAATAAAAAAATTTATATATAGTGTTATATATATATTGGACGTGGATTAAATGATGAATTAATTTTTCCTTAAAAAAATAATCACCCTAGGTGCCTACCCGACAAGAACTAATTTTCATTTTTCCGATCGAGGATCGTCTACGTTATGCTAAGAATTAAATATAAATAAAACTAATTCTTTTCGATCGATTTGTTCATTCTTCATATGTTTTCTCAAAACGTGAGAAACATATATATTTAAAATAAACTACGTCCGTCTAATTAATACTAGTTCATCATAAGCTAACACTACAAAAAAAGTATTTATTTGTTATATTTTTATTAGTAGCTAATAATCTATTTTAATCGTTAATAATCTATTTTAATTATTAATAATCATTTTCATCACTAATATTAAGTCATTATTATCTATTTTTCTTATAATGTAACCATCCTTTTTTTCACCCGATCGAAATCTCTTTCACAGATAATTGGCCGAAGCATAAATCTTATTCTAAAATTTTCCAGTTATTCATGCGTTTTGATCAAAAAGTTTCACAATTTAATTTAAAAATATATATATTTAATTTACACATAATTAATTTTATACAGTATTCTAATCACTAATGTAATTAATATGATTCCATATTGCATGATCATATTGTAACTTTTTTTTTATTAATTATAAATTATATTAAATTTAAAAATAATTTAATTACAAAAAATTTATGTACAAACTAATATAATCTAATATGATATATTAAATTATAAAATTATGTTTATTAAAAAATAAAATAAAATATATTAATTATATAAAATCAGATCAATTTATATATTTATTTTTATAATATTTCTGGATAAAATATACTATTTTGCATAAGAATTACGTCCCACCTAACACTTTTTATTTAATAATCCATCGATATTGAAATCTTCGTAGAAGAAAGATTCACTTGACAAGGTTGTGGAGACCACAAATCTGGAATCTGATTGAATTTCAATAGGTTTCACATTCGTTTCACATTCTTTTTCTTTTAGATCCGTAGAAATGGCAGACTTTCACATTATGTTTAGCTCCACGCGTATTTTGTTGCCGACTAATTTTGGGATTTTAGTAGTTTTTTAACTTTTTTTTCAATCAGAAGGCACCGAACGTGTTGACTCTTACGTAATAAAGTAGTGGCCATGCGAGACCTGCCGTTTCACGTTCGTGGCCACGCGCGAAACTCCATAGATATTATAAAATCATTATATGTATAGATATTTTTATATTTTTTAAAATATATGATTTTTTTTAATATATTTTTACACGGAAAATGTTATTTCTCTCTCTCAAAATCATCTCGATGGTTTCTGTTTTATTTTTTTTTTCAATTTTTTTATATGATTTTTAAATAATATTGTAATTTTTTTTATATTTTTAACAAATATTTTAAGATATTAAAAAATTTATGTAAAAAATAAATAAAAAATTATTTAAAAATTATATTAAAAAAATTGAAAAAAAAAAAAACAAAACGGAAAACCATCGAAATGATTTTGAACATGGTGAGTAACACTTCCCTTTTTACACATTAATATATACATATTTTTTTTATACATTTGAAAGAAGGGGATTTTAAATTCCAAATTCCATTTTGAAGGTTAAAAATTATGTTAATCAGGCTATAAATTTTTTACTATTATATATATATATATATAATTAGATAGAATGATAAAAATAATAAATTAAATATTAATATATAATATAGAGGATGATAAATAAAATTTGTGTGTTAATAATTGGAGTCGACACAAAAAAGAGAAAATGGGACCAACAAAAACTCCACGAGAAAGCTTGGGGAATTGAAAGAGATCTGCTCGCATCTTTGGTTGATATTAAAGGCTGCTCCTTAAAAACAGGAAGTCAAGAATGGGAGAAAAAGGTGCTCCTGGGGGTAGCTTGTGAGTTGTGACACTCACGGATGTTTAAGGTGACTCGCCGAAAAGCTGGGCGAGGCGGTGGGAGAGTAGGTAGAGCTCTTCGTGCGGAAATTGCTAGAAGTTAGAGGATTTTGGTATTGATTTTATTAAAATAATTTTTAAATTTTAATAAAAAGTATTTATTTTTTATAAATTTAAATTCTAGTCTTTATTCATAATTTTATATTGGATCAGTCATTAGATTGATTAAAATAATAATATTATATTATTATTTTTTATATTTTTTTTACAATTATACTAACAATATATATATATTAATAATTTAATTTAATATTTAAATTATTGTTAATAGCTGATATTGTTACCAAATTAATAGCCCACATGCATCAATACCTTGAGAGAACATTAATCGGACCATCAAAGTATATTTTTTAATATCGCCAACATTCATGTTAAATATTGCATGTAAAAATGACTGTTACCGATTAAACTTGAGTAATATTAATATATATATATATATATATTTGATAGATGGATATTAACACTTCAAATTTGAAATTTTTATTTTTATTGTAGCTCAAATATTCCCACATATCTTTCTGGCTAATCTCATCCAGTTATATTTTGGATAAGTTCTTCATCTTTTGTATTTGACTATGCTTTTGATGAAATCAATACAATGATTAGAATCTCTTTTAATTGAAAATTTATCTCAACTTATCTAATTTCGTATTATTATTATAAATTTTTTAAAATTTTACACAAAATATAACAAATATTTTAACTTTTTTAAATTTTAAAATAACAATAATATTAAAAATAATATTTTATTTAATTTTTCATTTCAGAAATACTATTTCCATCGAAAATTTGTACCAAATGCATTTTTTATTGAGTGATTTAAGAAAGTATTTTTTTTAATAACGTTGTGTTTTTTTTTTAATTTTACAAAATATTTAAAGACACCAAAAATAAAATGAATGAAAATAAATCTAATTTTTTTTATAAAAAAAAAAAAAATCTACTTTGCCTATTCGGGACAAATTTGATGCACATCTTTCGAGATATATAATAATATTATTTTAATTTTTATCTAAAATTATCTCATCTTATATCACTATTCAATACACACAAACACATCAAAGATAGGTAAAGGGCGACAAATTCAAGCTCAATAGTTGCGAAGATTGACTGGAAAGAGGAAGAAGAGTGCCCAAGGAGGCTTGACAAAATCTTTCAAGTGGAAGGGAGAGGTAGAAAGCCACGAGAGGCACTGCTGCACTCCAGGAAAAAGTCCCAAGTTTACAAATTTTTAGATTTTAACTACTACACAAAAAATCTCTGATATTTCGTCAAAACGGTGAAAAGATGGAAGTCTGCACACAACTCACACATGCTAGTTCATTGGTTCGTACCTGAATTGTCCGTTTTCCCAACATGGACTATCCATTCGTAGATTTTTTTTATTTTTTATTTTCAAAGGATCGTCTAAAAAACTGGCGTAAGAATTTTACATCTTGATCTCACGGTTTATCTCTAAAGAATATAATGCTAATAACGAGGCACGTGGACGGGATGCATGGAATTAACAATCGTTTTCCTGTATACTTGTATGTTGTATGCTAGCCAGATTAATAGCACAGCCTCCTGATCTTATGAAATAAGTCAAACAAGAGAGACAATAATAAGCATAGCTTGAGAGAGAGAGAAAGAGAGAGAGAGAGAGAGAGAGAAGAAGCAAAACATAAATATATCAAGCAAATTTGGAACAAATTTGTTCATACAGAAGATGAACAATTTGGAAGAAAAAAACCAATCTCCATAAGGTCTAACCATATTGCATTGGGTAGAATTTGACAAGTTCGAACAGACCCTTGTAAACCAAGGAAGATCATGACAAATAGACCAACCAAGGTTGTTTCTGAATTAAAATATACAATCAAGTTGCCTTGAGGTTGCAAGTGTAATTTTCTCCTCACAGGCTTATATAGTTCTACTATTGGCACTACATGCATCCTCTTCGGCCACCTCAGGTACCATTACTACACCATTAGTACACATCGTAGTTCTTGAGAAAAACTTCGCAGGATTTCCAGCAAAACATAAGTCAACAAGTACCATCAACCATAAGGATATAAAACTAAACAAACTCATTTGTCAATAAATCAGGATACAAAGTCTCATGCCCTATGGAAAGAAAGGAAAATCCCAGAGCATCCACGAGATTTTGGCACTGGCCATCTCCCTATGCCAGGCTTTTTCGGTTAGCCTCGTAATATGCAACATGCGCCACCCACGATGCTAAAAATCACTTGCCTCAGGCTTGATGCCGGATTCAAACATAATAACATTGATATTGAAAAGGTGAATATTGCCCCAAATCATCTCCAGAAAATCATCCTAACTATCCTACTAACAACTTCCATCATTTCCCCACACCTCTGTAGCTTAGGAAGACCAGTTTCCCATCTACAACACTCCCCTGCTTGCAAAGCTTCGGTTTGTACCTTACAACAGTACACCACAATGCAATATCAAAAAGCATATCTTACAGCATAGAGGTCACTTACTTTGGTGCAGTTGCTTCCAACTGCCTTGGCCATCAGTGGAGGAGGCTTTGGATGGAACTGATCCCCAACATGAGGTAGAAAAGAAACCCTAGGATTCAATGAGGATGAAACTGGAGTGGAGTTCTCTGTGTTTGCAACATGTTTTTCCTCCGTCAAAGAAAACCCAAAGAGTCTGCAGCTACTTTTACAGGAGGAAGCCAGATCTTGGCTGCCCCCAAATGCGGATCGATTTGGAAGAGGAGGGAGTGTAGAGCCAAGTTGATCATGCTCAAAACCTGAAGAATGCACGCCTCCTTGTTCTTTCCTATAGAAGCTACAACCATTAAATGAGGATGACGATGACGCGAGCTTTCCAGCAACTGCTTCAGAAACTGACAAATTTTGGCTACCAATTCTCTGCTCCTCAAGATTATTCAACTTATACATCAAACCTAAGCTGGATGAAACTGGATTAATTGCCTGCTGGAACATTAAGACAGATGATGGTGATGAAACTTGCAGAGACGGGGCAAATGGGCGCATACTTGTGTTATTGCTCTGCACTTGAACACCATGAAGGATTTCAATGTCACCATTCTCATGGGCCCTGTTTGTGGTCGGGACTCTTCCATATGGCAAGGTTGGAAATATTTCTTGACCTTGCAAAACCTTCTGGAATTGGAAAGATTCACCAAAGCCCTTGGCTTTGTAGGAAATATCATAATTTCTGGCTTGTTTTCTACCAGCATCTCCTATTGCAGCAATCCCAGAAGCGTTCGGACTAAAAAAGCTCCTTGCTTCGGATGGATGATGATGATGAGTATCAGCACCGTCACGAGTAAAACACAAAATTTCTTGACCTTGCAAGACCTTCTGGAAGCTTAAAGATTCCCTAAAGTCTGATGTTCCTATCCCATCTGTTAGAAGAACAATAAGACTAGGTCAATTGTGTTGCATGGAGAAATTTACAATTTTCTTGTAATTCAGAAGAACCTACTGGAGATTGGAAATTCCAGTTGTGCTGAAGGCGATACAATCCTGGTCCTCTTTAGACCAGATGCCATCAAGCTAGTGGAACCAGAAAGAGAAGTAGATGGCTCAATTTCCCATGGAGAAACCCTGTTGTGCCTAGCTTCTACATCATCCCACCTTACCTGAAAATGGAGCAAACAAGTCTGCTACCATCAAATATAGACATTTCACAGCAACATCCCATATTAAAAGACAGATTTGTCACGAAATACAGACAACTTAGGTCCACAAGAGGAAACAATGAAACAAACTAAATGACCCAAACATAAGAACCCAAACAAAATATCTGATATCACTGCATTGGCTGGTCATTAATATTCATAAGACTTGTAATAGTTACAACCTAGCAGTCAACCAATAAAACACAAAGTCGTACTTCAACAAAACCAGTAGGCTGTCCCATTGATACCAGGAAAAGTTCCAGATCAAAGAATTACACGTCAGTTTTGTGGAAAATATAGAAGACAGATTGGCAATGAAAGATTCAAGGTTCAGGTGTTTGGTTGCAATTTTAATAAATAAATATTATAGAGGTGTGAACATGCACTGGCTTGAATTCAAATTGAAAGATGGCATACTTAATAAAATAGATCTCATGCTATAAACTACCCACTAAAGAAAAAATACACTGGTCTTCTGTCACCTAACGCCTGGGATTTGCTCAGTAAAGTTTACCTCAAGATTGTCTGTAGAATGGCTTTCAAACACTCAAAAAATGGAATAAACTTAAAAGATAAAATTAAAAAATATAATTAGACTACATAATCGGTCACATTTTGATATTAACAATCCAATCTTACATTAAAAACTGAACTTCAAGCCCTCAAGCATAGGGTCAAATTAAGGAAACATGGCATACATTTAATATCATATTCAAGATATGAGAAATAAGCCTAGCTTTTTCGGAGGAAATATATAAAAGTAAATATATTTATTCAAAAAGAAGCTACAACAGCAGAAAAGGAAGTATAAGCATTTATAGGTTGTTGCAAAAGAAAAATAAATGCTTAATTCTTAAAAAGCAGAAAGGATGTACGAGAGGGAATGATGAATAAAATTAAATGTCAAATTTATCTTAAATCCACCCAGTCACACCATACAAAAAATCCATAATACCTAAAATCCAATCCTCACTAAACAAGCCTTATTTTCTTAGAAAAAAATGTTGTAAAGTGACCAAGTTCTGTTATGATTACATACCAGTAAGCATCTCCATTTTGAACCAGGCCATCTAACAGGATCCACATCATTAATTCCAGTTATAAGCCCTGTGTATCTGACCAAAAGAAGGGAATAGACTTTAATTAGATTTGTTTCTTGGTTTAAGTTATCTTAAGCGATTCAAATATAACGTGCCCAACCTTCTCTCAGCGCCATCTTCTGCATCAATATTCATTTTGAACCTCATCCCAACTGAAAAAGAATGGTCCATGCTCTTCAAGAATTTACGGAGAGGTATTATGAATTCCGATGAACTTGGCCTACTAGAAATACTCAAAAAACCAGAACTTTTAATGCATAACTTGAAAAGCAAGGGCAAAAAAATCGTCAAATGTTCAAGATAGCTAAGCATAAAGGTAAGAAATAAATTTAAAAAAAAAATGAGTAAACCCATGACCAAGAAGTATGCAGGAAAGACAACTAGAGGCAAAGTTAGATGCTAGGATATGGTAAAAGGCACTGGGCACCTGGTTAATCGACCTAGACTTATGGTGTGCAAGTAAACTTAATGCAAATGGTTATACACTAGAGAACACATAATTGGAGTTGTAAGACGACTGTTACAATCATGGACCTGCATTGAGAGAAGAGGTGCAAGTAAGTTGGTGAAGGAGGCATGGCAATGGAAGAAGTCATATATCTTCTGAGGCACATTGGTGTAGGAAGCTTTTAGACTACACAGGTGATTGCGTTGGGAATAGAGAAAGGTAAGAAGACTTCTCATATCAAGTGATGTTCTTTATATGCATACATGACAAGGTTACTTTACCGTCAAAAAAACATAAAGTGATCTTCTTCGACAGGGATATATGCATGGAAGATCTGGTTGAAGAGACGAAATGGGATTCTAATGCTTGAAAGTAACTTATGGTAAAGAGAGCACATTTAGTTCTTCAACTTCTAGTTGTGAGATTTTTCAATCTTGCTCCTATCCTTAGGCAATGATCCCGTTAGACAGTGGCGGAGCCAGCAATTGATTCGTGCGAGGGGAGAGCTATTTTACCGCGTTACACATTTATATAAAAAGTAATGCTAGCATTAGTTTAAGTTGTGCAAGCTCTACGCACTCTCTTTGAAAAAAAGAAGCGGGGTCCACCATTAAAAAATATATTTTTTTTGTGATTCTTAGATTTATCTAAGTTTTTCAAAGGGGGTGAGCAGAGTTTGCACATTCTAGAACTGCAAACATTATTTCTTCTATGTAAATTAAAAAGAGATTGTAAAATCATAAAAAACATAACTACAAAATATTTTTCATATAGATCATCGACCTTTAATAATTTTTCTAATATTTTCACTTTAGATTACATATGAACAAACCCAATATTTTATAACAAAAAACTTTGAGATCCATATTAATAAGTTTATTATTCTCCCTAAACTTAGTTTTAATTTTAGTTTCGGAGAGGTCACATCCTTATAAATGATAATATATAGAAATTAACCGAGGTTTTGGGAATATAAGAAAAAAAAATGGAGAGGCATTTCTAGGAGTATTGAAATTTTAGAAGATTTTAGTAAGCATATGGAGATTACAATTTTTTTGGGGGGTCATTTTCTATATTTGTAGAATTATGTATAATACCTAGGGGGCATTTTATGTTTTCAAAAAGTTTTGGAAGGGCCATGGCCCCCAAAAGTCTTATGTGGTTCCGCAACTGCTGTTAGATGTGGTTCAACAAACCCTTTGAATAGAAGCTCCACAGATACATATGAACACAAAGAAGTTAAAAATCCATTCTAACCAATCGGAAGGCCTTCTTGAATCATAAATTTACTTACAAGCTGTTAGTGAGAACCTCAAAAGTAGAGTTAAACTTTTAGTAGGGATTTGATCTTCAACCTCTGTACATAAAAGACCTAAATCTAGGGCTCAAAATACCCAATACAACTTCCAACCTAAACATTAATGCAGCAATTAACCGTAACATTTTTTCAGGCAAACACGACAGAGAGAACTTAATACCTGGGATTGTAGTAAATGTTGAAGGCACTTCTCGCAGATATAGCATTAGCAGCATCCGTCAGAGAGCCATGATTCATCTGTTGGCTACAGAGAGATGAAGAGGCAACGCTACCTTTAACCTGAGCAGCTCTTCGGACTCCTAGTCGCAATTCTCCATCCTCGCCCCTGGAGAAAATATTAGATAAGAATCACAAATAAGTTGAAATAACATCAGAAATATCCCAAATGTGCAATTTTTTATTTATTATTTTATTTTACCTAAGAAAGAGCACGGCGTCTCCAGAAACGAGCTTCTTCTTGTTTACAAAACCACTCCACCCTGTAGTGAGTAAATGCCTTCGAGGCTGCCCTGTTCGAACGAAAACCAAGTGAAAGGGATTCATTAGAGTTCAAATAAGCTTATAGTGAATTGCGTCTCTGAGATCTCTCTGAGCAGGAAGCCCAAAATTTGTAAAAAAAACTTGTGGCCTACCCCTGTAGATATGTCGAAACCTCCATTCCAATCCATGTAGATCCTTCGCCACAAGCTCTTGAGAAGGTCTCTGTTGGTTGTAGACCTGCAATATGTCGGTCACAAATTTACATTCAAACAATTGGGAGATGGATTCAAACGCCGAATTAAAAGAAAATTACTAAAATTACCAAGGGAGGGAAGCAATCCTCCGCAGCTCGACGAGGGACGGAGAAGCCTCCATGTGTGCTAGTATCAGAAGCAGTAAGAGTCTTACAGAACATGTGGGGTGTGGACGACTTTGCATTTATTTCACCATTATCCTCTTCTGTATCCGCATCAAATTCCCCTTCTCGCAGTTTCTGCTCGAATTCCTATCACAATGACAATCCATGCAAAATCAAATGACCGCGCTGCAGAGTAATTATAAGCTCAATTTTATTCGTCTTCCCTGCATTTTGTTGAAAGCATAAAGATGCACAAAATCTTGACAAACCTCACCTCGCTTTCAGGAACAAGTGCGAGCTGAGCATAAACCTCATCGGTGCCCTCTTCCGCCTACCCCAATATACCCATTTTACATCAAATCCGCATTGTAAGGAAAACACATAGAAAAATACTTAACCACAAAAAAGATGATCAAAATGCACAAAACCCAAACCCATATAACCGACAGCGTTCAGAACCCAACAGCCATGATGTTTGATATAGGTGCTTACATGGAGCTTGACATCAACAACGCGACACAACACGTGGGGAGGGAGATCATAGGCGGCAAGCGGGAAATCCGGAACCTGTTCTTGGTGTCCCTGCGGGACGTACACCACTACACTATTCTTCTTCGGCAGAGAAATCAGTGGGCCCGCACACGCGTGCCACAACTCCAGACACACCGACGAAGACGAGGCCGAAGCGGCCGGAGCAGAAGCAGAGCACCAGGACGAAGCGGATGAACCGGAGGACGGCGTCTGGTCCTCCTCCGTCGTGTTGAGATCGATCAAACCCATGAAATTAAAAGCCTCTAAACTGGGAAATTACAATAACCCAAAGCAGAAGATGAAGGAAAGAGCTTTTGGAAAATGAGAAAAGGAGACTTGGGGAGAGACAAAGAGAGACGGAGAGGAGATGGTCATGGCTGATTTTTAACCCCAAAAACAAAACTTGGGTCTTCAAAAAAGAGAAAAGCTCTCCCTCTTTTTTGTTTTATTTTTATTTTTTCTGTTTGTTTCTACTTTCACGCTTTGTGAGTGAAATGGGGGTGAATTAATTTGTTGGCCATCAAATCAAGTCGAAAGCTTTGATGGTGGGGGTTGATTGGAAACAAAAGTTGGGATTTGAATACTGGGTTTTGTTTATTGGTTAGCAGAAGTCAGGATTTTGCTTTTGTTTCCACTTTCCTGTGCTGTGGTCTGAAGGCTGAACTTGCTGCAGCACTGCTGCTGCCGCTGCAACGCTGCAACTGCTGTGGTGTGATCAGTAATGTGTGGCAGTGAGAGCTTGGACATATAGAGAGAGAAAAAAAAAATCAAAAAAACAAAGAAAAACAGAACTGTAGTGCGTTGGTAGTTAAAATATCCAAACTATTTAAATATCATTAAATTGAAGAGAAAGGATTGTTGTACGGTCTCCCTGTATTTCCGGGCGGGATGTCTATTGTGTCCTCTTCTTCTCCCCCAAATCTCACTCGTATCCCCACTTCTGTAACCTCCCCTAATTATTACATTTTCCTGGGGGAACCGCACTACCTACCGGTTCTTCCTATCAAAACTTTCGATTGCCGAGAAAACCAAAATAAGAAAAAGGAAATGTTTCGAGTCTCGACCCCATCATTCCGTATTAAACATTAAAAAAAAAAAAAAAACCTTTAATTGGTTCTCTCCGTTCATCACAGTCGTCAGTCCGGATATGAAGCCTGGAGTTTTCCTTTCCATTATTTTCTCTTCTTTGGGATATTTGTTTTTTTCGGTCATGAGACCAATTTCTTCTGGTTTGGACGTTGGCTCTGTTTTTCTTGTCCAAGTTTTTCTACGAATATTCATGTTAAATTTTGTCAGCGTATTAGAGTTGAATCGAAATAAATTTAATTCTTTATAAATGATAGTAAATTGAAATTGTGAATTGAGTTTTATAAAATTTATTTAAAATAAATTTAAAAATGTTACAATATTAAAATAAGTATAAATATTTATAAAAAATTAAAAAAAAATTGTAAATTTCATATATAAAAAAATGTTAAATTGACAAAGGTTGTTGTTATTACCGTTCGATAATTATAATGAATAATACAAAATAATTAAAAGAAAAAAATCATATAGAAATTTAATATAATTCGACGATGTGCCTACATGATACTTTAGCATCAGCAAAAACAAAGTTATACATATATATTTATATTAATTCTAAGTGTACAAATATATTTAAGAAAATAATACTTCCGCACTGCACCACGGGACATTGCCATCAATCATGCATGGCAAATGCCCTCACACGTTGCCCATATGCTTCACTCTTTTCAACATCTACTTATTTGTCGTTGTATACGCATCATATACAATCACATACTTCAATAATTATGAATCTTATGTTTAAAAATATTTTGAATTCAAAAAATTTTAATAATTTGAGAGTTGTATATTTATATATTAGACTTAAAATTAAACTTAAATAAATTAAGCTCAATTGAGTCTAATTTTGAAACACGGTAAATAGTTTTAGATGTTAATAAATATTGAAAAAAATTGTGAATATAGTAAAAAATAAATAATAAAATAATAATAAAATATTGAATAATAATAATAAAATAATAAATAAATATAATTATAAAATATACTAAAAATATCTATAAAAAAAATTGATTGACAAACGAAAGCTTAATCTTTACTCTTGAGCTGTCAAGAAAGTGATCTACAATTATCATGGCCAACATTGAAAGGTCAATGACAGTCGTGAGTTAAGACCTTTTTTTTGTGTGTTATATTTTGCTTTTCAAAGATGAATACTTTTCCCCCAACTCCAATATGTGGTACATTCTTATTGAATAGTCTATAGTCTATAGTCTATAGTCTATAGTCTATACTATTATTATTCATTTATGGCAGACTTTTATAACTGATACTTGCATAGGTTACATGTATAATGTTCAAAACATTCACCCTTTTCTCCCTACAAAAACACCATCGACTTTGCTTTTGCCCTCCTACGGCTCATAATTATGGGTTGTTTTCTTAGGCAAAAAGCAATGACAAATGCTGCACGTTATGGCTAACCAATAAGGGAACAAGCAATCCATGAAACAATGGACCCTTTTTTTGTTTTTTCTAATTGAGATCATAGTACTGATTAAACTAAGTTTGTTGCGGTCGGGACAATCATGTATTGAATTTAATTGCATTATTCTGGGGTCTGTAAAAGTTAGCCGTTCTTTTAAATTGAATAATTGACATTTCAACACCCAATCCCAACTCGGAATTGCATGCCTAGTATCTCCTACTACTCCATGGCTATTGAAAATTTCAAGGATCTATTATATCATGTACACCTAGGTTGAGGTTGGTCGGATGTATCATTCTGGTTTCCATAATTCATCCAACATTTATTATTAAGTTATTTATTATAAAAAAATTTTTGATTATTTGTGACTAGTTATTTTTAATAAATAATTAATTTCAATCAAAATGAATCATAAATAATATTTTTAATCGCAAATAATCGATCACAAAAATTTAATTTTCTTATAGTGATTATTTCTAATCTGTTACTCATACAAAAAGATTATATAAAAATAAATTTATAAATTAACCTAGTTTCATTTGATCCGTCATATTTATTTTACGATAAAAGTAATTTTATAATTTGATATATTAGATTAAATTATATCATTTTATAAATTTATTTTTATATAATCTTTATAAAAGACCAGTGTTTCTCTTTCAAATTATATTAAATGACCTTAACCATTTATTGTATACTTTATCTACATTGTCTGCATGAGTATTCTTATATGTTCCCTCCATGGACGCACCTTTTAAAATTGTACGCAAGACCTGATATGTCACTAAAACTCAAGCCCTTTCACCAAAGTAGTAGAAATAAACATAGAATATTTACATCTATATATTAATGTACCTCTTTGGTGCTTATATTCTATGAGTCATGATTCACTTATAATTTTTTTTTTTTCTAATTATTTTGCAAGTCATCTTCAAATAGCCAATGAAATTATATCACTCCATTAAAAATAAATTTAAATATTACAAAACTACCCTCCATTTCACATAGAGTTATAAGTTAATTATAAAATAATTGTAAGGTTATCATTTTTTATAATATATTATGAGTCTATATTATCCCTTTAATATATAAAAACCACATGGTAAAGGGATAATAAAAACCACATGCAAGTTTGTATTATACAAATCAAGTTAATTTTATCTGGTGCGATTGATTTATTTGTATTTATCTTTTTACTTTTTTGTTATCATTTTTTATACTAGCATCTAAAAACACAAGAAGACATGAGCTTATATTAGTCATGTTAATCGAGCGGGAATAGAACTAAGATTTGGTATTTGAAAGGACAATTAATAAAATGTATAGTATGTATAACTATAAATAATCTACATTTTTTGCATGTGACTATATAAAAAATAATAATCATAGATCATAAAATTGTATACAATAAATACAGGTCTATAAATAACCTTACAAGATAATTTTCCTTGAAATTTTCGTACTTTGTTAGAGACAATTACAAAAAGATAAGAAATAAAATATCAATTTAGAATTTTTACTTTAAATTAAACTCGAAGACGATCTTTCATGAAATAAAATTAATTCATTATCATTTTTGAAGTGAAATTTTTGGTAATTTATTTCTGATCAATATAAATTAACAAATTATCGATAAGAAACTAGTCATCTTCTATTTAAATACGCAATCTAATTTTTATTATAAAAAAATTATTTATTTACATACTAAATTAATTTTTTTTAAGTTTTGGGGGGCGGGGGGGGAATTATCTTCCTTTTTTATGCGTAGCTTCAACAGCTATCATGCTTCAATCAGATTTACCTTTATGATTTCAATAATAATAGCTTTACCATTCATCTACCACCATTTAACTATTTTTTTTAAGATTTTTTAATTTAATAATTAAGAAAATAATTATTAATAAAATTATGAGTAAATATATGGGGCCCGATATTGGGGCCCCTTTGCATTCTCATGGAGGTTTTTAAATAGAAAAAAAATTAAAAAATTACATATATTTTATCTTCATACATTTTTTTATTGGTTTCTTAAAAAAATAAAATGCAAAAAAGTGTAAGAATATTTTACACTATGGGGGTGCAAAGGAGCCCTAAGGTCGGGGCCTATAGAATCGCCCTAAAATTATATAATTTGAAATTTCTTCTTAATGATTAAGGATCTTAAAAAAACATTTAAAAGAAAATGATAAATAAAAAAACAAATGCAATTAAAATGGTAAACAAGTCATGGTAAATAAATTGTAAGTGTACCGCGACTCTTATGATTTTACTCAAAAAGAAGTTAAAAATAAAATCCATCTTGAATAGTAGTACTCTTTGTTAGGTTTAAGTAAAAATTATTATTATTTTAATAATTTTTTATTATTATAAAATATTTTATAAAATATATAAAAATATCAATATATTAATAATCACTTCTTTAAATATTAAATAAAAAATAAATTTAAAAAAATAATAATAATAAAATACAAGAAATATCAAAATGAGTGGCCAGTGGATAAAATACATTTTTTTATTATTATTTATCAATCTTGATCTTATTACACACTAAAAGAAAATCCAACTTTTGTAACTAATCATTTATGATGAAAAGATTTATCTTCTAATTTTAATTGAAAATAATTATTTTATTAAAAAAATAATTAGCTACAAATAAATAATTTATTTTTATGCTCTTTTCGAAATAAGTAATTCTGATCTTGGACAAATTAACTGGATTTCAATCTTCCATATCTAAGGTACGTGTCACAATCTTATCCAAGGACGTAGTTCATGGGATGTTGCCACTTTCTAGATTACTTTTTGAAAAGCCATGATGAACATGATATCTCTACCTTTACTCTTCACATGAGCTTGCATGTGTTTACAGGTCTTCGTCTTTAGTTGGGCACCTCTCTTTTGGAGGGAGCTAGTCAGTTGGCCTTTCTCTGAATCTTTTGCCTTTCTGGAAAATTACTAAATTCTGATACCTTTTTCATTTTGAAAACTACTATATTATTCATTCTCTTTCTTCTATAATTCTTACATTGATGGGTTCATTCAACACAGTTTTAATCATCCCGCCTACATCTATTACATGTAGACAAAATGTTATGATGATTGCCTGCATTCAAACAAAAGAAGATTATAATACATATATATATTTTAGAAATATTTTTATTATAAAGTGATTACACTAAAATAATGTCAAATTGATGTAATTTTATTTAGACGTTTATCAGATTATAAATTTATTTTTTTAAAAATAAATATAACAGATCACATAAAATTAGTATACAAGTAATCTATTTAGAATAGATCCTGACTAATTAAGTCAAATAAAAGATCCAAAATTACATGATACATATAAAAAAAGTACACATTAATCAACACTATATTTTAAGGTACTGATCTCGAATTTTTTTTCTAGGATTTGTTTTGTGAAGAGCACTCATGCTAGATTGAACACTTTGGATGACATTATATACCAGGAAAGAGCACAATGAATATCTTTTTGGGTGCAACCATAAGTAAGAAATTTCAATGATGGCAAAGATCCACGTGCACTCATGTAGAGAGAAATTAAGATGGAAATTAGCTTTCATGGCCAAAATCCGATAATGCAAGTGATATCATAATGTTTTTGCTAATCATTAATGTTAATAATTATTGTTGTTGTTGCAGTAACAAATCCTATAATTAATTATTGTGTCTTTTGACTGATATCTTATAATAACTTTGTCGCTTTGTGGTCGTGCATATATAATAAATTTAAAGGGTACATAGATATGCCAATATTAATACTAATTAATATATTACACGAGTGACCTATAATTAATATAAAGTGCCCTAACAACGGCAGTGGCCTGGCTGGGGGGCACCTACCTAATTTTTTATAAGCTGCTGCTGCTGCTAGCTAGCTAGCAAGATAATATAGATTCTCACAAAATTGATCAAACAAAAGTAGTACTACAACTACTTGCTTTACATTAGCCAGACGAAGAAAATAAATGGGTCCCTACAAAGGGAGCATCTTTCTTTTGCTAGCCAAGTACTACCTTACCATTTATTGTAATTAACGTCCATGCTGCATGCCCCTTTTTTTGGCCTTTTGATTTAGAGTGGTGATACTCATATAATTATTTTATAATTTATAATGTATTTAAGTTTTTTTAATTTATTCTTTTCTTTTAAGTATTTTTTAAATATTTTTAATCATTAAAAAATATATAATTTTATTAATATTTATATTCTTAATCATTAAATAAAAAAAATTATAAATAAATAATACAAGTATCATTTCTCTTTGATTTATGAAGTAGTAGTATCCAATGGACGGTCGGCTCACTACAAATTTAAAAAAAATCACTTTTGTGACATATTAATTATGATGCAATACTTTTCGTTATAAATAAATAACATAAAAATAAGTTTATAAATTAACGTAGTTTAATATGTTATATTAATTATATTATATTACAAATCTATTTTTATTGTAATAATATATCTAATATATTATATAAACTTATGTCATTTTATAAATTTATTTTATGTATATTACTTCTTTATGATTATAGCAACATTTATAAAAAAAAAAATATTGAATTAAATAATTCAAAAAAGGAAACAAACAATTATTATGTGTGGGCGTGGACCAATCAATGTATGAAAATTTAGCTCAAAGTTTTGTCCAAATTCAATTCATTCAATGACATGGTCCAGGAGTGTGCATCTGGATCTGGATATTCGGTAATAACTAGATTCAGATGCTAAAAACTGAACAGTTATCCATTCGGATTGAATCATGTTTTAATCCGGATGAATAACTGAATTTATCAAGATACCCGAATTTAAATTTAGATAACTGAGTTTTTTATTTTTTTGTTTTTGTTTATAATCCGGATACAAATATGGATATCCAAATTATAATCAGTTTTTTCAATATTTTTGTGGCATGATACTTGGCTAGATCTAAGTATCAAACTCATATTTAAACCCAAATCTAAAACCAGATCTCAATACTTAGCTAAAAAAATCGAAAATAGACTCGAGATTAGAGGAAAAATACAATCCAAACCCAGATCTTAAAGTTCATCTCAAAAAATTGAAACTAGATTAGAGATTAAGAATAAAAAAAAAACCAAACCCAGATCTAAACCAAAAAAGGAAAGGAAAAACATTTAATAAACAAAGTCACAAACCAAACCAAACCCAAATCTTAATTGGGACACCATTCTTCCTCTTCAGATCTGACTTCAGAGCTGTTAAAGAATCTTTGTCCAAATCTCTCAACGCCGCCAAAATTGATGAAAAATTTGTCTCCTTATTATTGATGATGAACACCGGAATAGAGCCGTTGGCGATTCGGCTTGAGTGTGAAGATGTTAGGGTTCTGACGAGGCTACTAATAGAAGATAAGCAAAGAAAGGGTGGATGGGTTGAAGAAGAAGGTGCAAGAAAATTAGGGTTTCAGGGGGGGGGAGAGAGAGAGAGAGAGAGAGAGAGAGAGAGAGAGAGAGAGAGAGAGAAGTGAGAGACAATTGATGAAGTTGAAGAAATGAGTTTTATTCTTAAAACCTGATTACGGATTGAGCCAGTTATGTAACCAAATCCAGATCTGGATCCAAATCGGGCGGGCACTATAAATATATATTCACTTAGAACTAATCTGGATGAATATTGATTCTAAATCTTTAATTGGATTCGGAAAAAAAAAATCTGGACCAGATGCACACTCCTAAACATGGGATTGTGGATTATTTATTATAAATTATCATGAAACATGTTGGTTGATGATCCAATATGCATCTAAATATCTAAAGAAATATGGGTAGCATTTTCTAATGAAATTCAATTTCAAATTAAATATTCAATTTCTAATGAAATACTGATTAGTGTCTAGTTTTGGAATTCAGATTTTAGTTACAAGTTTGGAAAGAATATTTAAGCCTTATTTAAATTTGAAGATAAACTTAATTCATCTCAACTTATCACAATATTATTATACTTTTCAAATTTTTATATAAAATATAAATTTTAATATAAATTTTAAAATATTTTTAAATTTTATCTCAACTCATCTATAATCCAAACCAACCATTTGGACTATTAATTGCACTGATCGAGTAGGAATTGCGGTTGCTTTCTAGCTAGCTAGCTAGCAAATTCTTTTCATGCTTGGACAAAATCATCAGGATTTGATTAATTAAAATCAATTTTTTCAATGTCAACCAAGGATGAGAATATGTTCTGCTTTATGGCCAGCCAAGTAGATGGTGCATGTTATTGTCTGTTCTTGAAAAAGAAGACGACGATCATGATGAGGTCTCCTTTTTTTGTCTTGACAACAGCTCCATATTGTTGTTTTGTGCAGGCTCCATGATTTGACTTTGTTGTTTGGTGTAGAGCCTTAACTCCTATAGTCTGCAGGTCTTGCTGCCAAACAGAAACTCTAGCACGCAACCATAATTACGAGGAAAACATATTAACGAACTTTACCTTTATATTTTTAATTTTTTCCCGTCTAATCCAGCTTGTTTTTTAGTGTAAGTATAATGTTGTGAAAAACGGTGGAAGAACAGTAAAGCATGACCTAAAATCAACCACAACATATAAGGATCTACTTGATTAGACATCGTGTTCAAATGATTTTATAATATATTGAAGAATGACAATATACATTTTAGAGACAAAATTATATTATTCTATATGGGACATACTTCATAACATTTTTAGGTTATCCGCTCCAACGACTTTTGAGCAAATTCTGTCTGAAGTTTGCTCGAAATTTTATCTAAATCGCTTAAATGATTTATTATGCAAATTCTATTCCTGGCAATTCTCGGTTTACAAATAGGGTCAATGATGTATTTTTAGAGGCCTCAATCTTATTATAAATCTATCAAAAAATGATAACAAATCATGGTCGAGAGAGTTCATCAAATCGGACAAGGATTATTGTTAGAATATGTGATTTATATTTGATAAAGATAGAATGATAAGTGGTAGATGGTAAAGTAAGCAGATGAATGACATCTAAAATTAATATAAATACGTATGTTATAATCTTAATTAAAATAATAGTAAAATTTAACCGCTCACTCTTGTGGGACATAGGTACATTGTCAAATTATATAAATTTTATATTATTTCTTTATTATTTTTATTATTATTTTATATTATTCATTTTAATTATCGCACGATCACAATAACCTTAAATATAAATCAAACTCCACAAATTCAAATTATAAAACAAAAGCAAGACGATCCTTATTTTTTTTGTGTCATTTTCCCAAGTAGGAAGGAATCATTAAATGGAACCCCATACAAATATGGCGTCAAAGACAATATCTTTAGTTACCATTTAAAAGCTTTATAAATCATCCATTATCAGGGTCAAGTTATAAACAAATATTGATGATGTTGGTTGGAAATTTTATGCTTTTTAATTATATTTATAGATGTAATATATTTTAGATCATTGTTCTTTTAAATATTAATATCACTTAAAATGCATTACATTAACAAATAAAATTGAAGATTAATGACTCAATTTAATACAAAAATCAACATTACTCATAATATCTTGAAACCACAAAAATATTAATAAAAAACCTATAAAATCATGTTTAATACCACAAAACTATTAAAACATATTAAAAAAAAATCTACTCATCATTTATTTTTTTGAAATTTTCTTATTATCTTATGATGTGATATTAAATAATAAATTTACAAATAAAATAAAATAAATAATTCATAATTATAAAATGATAATTATGAGCAATATTACTCTATTTTTAATACTATCAAAATAAATGAGTAATGATACACTTATTATTATTTTATTACTTATTTACCACTCTTAGTGTATTTATTTATTTTATTATTATTTTTTAAATATTTTTAAACATTTTTAATTATTAAGAAAAATTTAAAAAAAATTACAATTTCACCAATAACTACTTTTTTTTTAATTATTAAGTAAAAAAAAAATTTAAAAATTTGAAAAATAAAAAATAAATAATAAGTATATCATTGTTCCTATCAAAATATGCATACCACTCTCGTTAAATCTGACCATCTAATCCAATTCACTCGGACAGAACAGTACTGAACTGGGGGAGTGGGAGTCTGTGGGACACCATTCTTATTTCATACCGAATCATTTCTTCTACCTAAATAATGTCTTTCGGATTTATTCGTTTTTTCCCAAACAGGAATAATCTGTACCCAAAAAATCCTCCATCTCTCCACTCTCCACTCCAAAACGCCGAGGCCGAGGATTCTTTCCCCCACACCCAAGTTTCTTCGTTTACTCACGTGGTCCCCCAATCAGAAACCGACAGCTCACGAAAAAGATTTCATTGTTAAAAAAAAGAGAAAAAAAAGACAGCGCAATGACTAAAGTTAACGTTGGCAGAGACCCCTCGACTTTTACGCGGGTGCTTGCTGCCTCCCCTCTCATCTCTCTTCCCCATCTCTCTACAACAAACATACAGCTTTCTCATCGTACGTTAGTCATGTCAGTCATCCCTCCACGCGCCCCGACGTTACTTTCTCTGTCGGGTTCTCGACCGTCCACGTTTCCATCACTCCGATCCCATACGCAGTCTCTGCCGACCCCCCCTTCTCGTCGGGGGGAGGAAGGACGTCGGACCCCACCCAAAGAGTTGCCAAAAGGAACAAGACCGGTCTTTGTCTCATCAGAGGCTGTCGGCTACTTAAATAAGATTACTTTTTACATTGCTCTTTTATCGTATGCTCAGGAACGGGACGCCCAGAAGTGAATTATCGGTACCGGCGTATATAAGTGTTGGTATTACCATTAACCCATACATGACATATTGGTGGTCAAGCTTTATGAAAATTATTTATTAATTTGATAAAATTAAATAAAATGTAGGTACAGTACAGTACAGTACAGTACAGTACTGGCATTGCCAATTTCTGGAGCGAGCTTTTGGAAAAGAGCAGAAGAGGCGAGCAGCAGGGCTGAGGACGCCATGAATATAATAGGTTAACTAGACTTATGACAACGGCTGGAAAGCTTTTGGGGTAGGTTAAGGTTAGGTTAGTTGCATACATATAGGGTTGCCTGCCTGGTTTGAGCAAGAGAGATTTTGAACAGGATCGGCTAGTTCACAACAAGGAAAATGAATATATATATAATCAATTATCTGTAATTAAAATAATTATTTATAATAAAAATAATTAATTAATTATACATACTCATTTTTTTTATAGTAATTGTTCGGTTCTAAACTTCATAGACCAGTTTGGAGAATGCCAATTAATGACACTTTAGTATACACATACTCTTCCAATATATGGTATGAAATGAGGATATTTTTGTAAGATAATATTGTTTTTATATGATATTTTACAACAATATCTTTTATTTTAAAATATGATTATAAAATATATTGTAAAAAGTATTATATGTTTATCATGTTTCTCAGAACAGTACTACATCTACCAAGAAATATAGAACGAGATTGCTCTCGATAAGAGAAACTTTTTTTTTTAATACCCTTAAATATTGTTTTATTTAATCACTAAATAGAAAAATTAAAAAAAAAAAAATCAAATCCAATTGAGGCCCAACAATCGGTGGGAGTACATTTTTCTATTTTCTTGTTCTTTTAAGCCCCGTTATATGGGCTGGGACTCGCAGGGATGGGCCAGTACTGCTGCAATACGTATCCAAAATTAACTTCGTCTCTGACTCTCTAGATTGAGTCCAGTACTACTAATAATGTTAATTGTCTCATCAGCATTTTGTATTCTGGGCATTAAATTCAGCAGCAATCCCATTTTGGCTGGATAATGCACACAATCACGACTTACGACCCCCGACCCAAATAACTTCACATATTTGCATATCTACCAACCCATGATACCAAGAAGAGAGATGAGTTGCAATGTGTTAATCAATTAAAAAAATCAATAAACATAGAATTATATAAAAAGAATTAATTTTTTAATAATAAATTTTTCTTTTTTTCAAAATAATTATATATTGCTTGCATGCTTTAGATTATACGTAGTATTAGTCTACCAAGAATCCCAATGCCAAATGAGTCCAACCAGGGGTGTAAACTTAAATCAGACAATTGGAGAATTGATCCAAACTGAATCGGACCGGATTGAAAATTTCAGTTTTGAATTGGTCCAGTCTAGTACTGGTTTCATAAATTGAAAAATTGGATAATATCGATATAGTTCCGGTTCCATCTATTTTAAGATTGGATCGGACCGAACCGGACTTTTTTTTTTCTACTTTTTTATTATTTTTATAGTATTATTATATAATATGTCCTATACTATATATAATAATATAAATTATAATTAAATATGAGATAATGTCGATTTTTTATAAAATAAATTTTTTATAAATTTTATAGTAATTTTTTAATGCAGATTTTTTTATAGCATAGTTTTTTTTATATAATAGTTTTTATTTTATAATTGTTTTTTAATGCAGTTATATATATATATATATAACATATTTTTTTTACTAAAACAGATTTTTATAATAGATTACAATTTTTGGACTAAAACAGAATTTTCAAACTATTTTTTTTAAAAAAAAAAACAAATTTGTTTTTATAAATTTACATTTTACTAAAATCAGACCAGAACCGGTATTATTGGTTTTGGGAGATAATCGAGACATAATCGGTCTTAAGAAATGCTTATCCCATTTAGAATAAATTACAAAAAGACTAGTAACTACTATAATAAAATTATTTATTTGTGACAAATTATTTTTCAGTAAAATGACAAATTTCAATCAAAATGAACATGTTTTCATTGCAAATAATTTATTTTATTGCAAATAATTAATCACAAATATTTATCTTTTTTGTATTGAACAAAAATTGCATGTGTATCACTAAATAGGTACTAATTAAAAGTCATATAATGACGAGTTCAAAGAAAGTAATTAACTTTCTTCTCCCAGCTTTTACGTCGACGTTACAATCTTTCGTGCTTATCAGACAGCTTGAATAATTGAAATGATCGATAATGCTTTGATGCTGAAACGGCAAAAATACAAATTAGGAGGCGTATGGATTCAACGGAAATGATGGATTGCGCAACTCATTCATTTGGAAACAGTTAGTTCTCAAATCGTGCTGATCAGATTGACGCTTGGCATGATTATTCTAAGTTCTAACAGTCAGTTAATTATGAAATTAGAGATTGAGACGGAAAAAATTGTAATATAGAAAAAATGTTTGTATCAATTCGAAGAATCTTCAATTTTTTTTTTTTTTTTTTGTATAAAGAGAATATCGTTGCTGCCTGAGTTTGTTCTGTTACGCTATGAAACACGTGTCATTGAAATCTAGTTGATGAGTAACGGGTTATTACAAGGACAAAAAACATAGCTTAATTGAGGACTCATGCAGGGCTCTCTCAGGCGAGTTCGGCGATTGCTTAAGGTCTTATAATGGAATAAGGCTTTTAAAAATATTAAAAAAAAATAGTTAAATTTTTTTATTAAAATAAATAAATTATTTAAACTAAACAAAGAAATGTTAGCATTGAACGTCATTGAAATTGAAAAATAAATTCTCAATTAGAAAAAAAAAAGAAGATTCTATCAATTAGATAAATAAAAATAAAATTTTTTATTTAATCACATCGACTCTGCAACTTTTTTTAAGAAATACAAAAGTCACAATAATGACTATAAACTCAGTCTTTCCAATCTATTTTTACAAAATAAAAAAAAAAATCGTTTTAACCCTTAAACCTTAAAATATATTGAAATGACCCTAGATTGATGGATCATGGATGGGTCCATTAGGGTGAAGACTATCATAGATCGAATGATAACATGAATACGTACTATTGGATACCAATTTTTCTTTGCTCTTGCCTCAAGTTCCCATTAATATAGAATAATCAGAAGTCAAAATCATACTGCGTTTATTAAAATAGATCGAATTTTTTTTTTGTTTAATTTGTTCTAATTTAAGGATGACAATTGTATTCAGTAATACTGTGAATAGGGAATTAGAAGATGAGATCAAAATATTGTGGGGGTAACACTGAAATTCAGCAATACGAAAAGTATCTTGATTTTCTTCCAATTATGAGTCGGTCAAAAAGAAGAGCTTTTCGGGATATTAAACAAAAAGTTTGGTAGAAACTTCAGTTTTGGAAATAATGTTTGCTATCTCAGGATGGTAAAGAAGTGTTACTAAAGGCCGTTGCACTTTCCATTCCTACTTTCTTTATGAGTTGCTACCTATTACTTGTTGGTTTTTGTAATGACTTAGAAGGATTAATGGCAACATTTTGGTGGGGATGGAAAACAGATGAAAGGAGAATTCATTGGGTTGGTTGGCGACATATGTGTGAGAGTAAAGCAAGTGTGGGTATGAGGTTTAAGGATCTTCGAACTTTTAACCTTCCTCTTCTTGTTAAGCAAAGTTGGAGGTTAATATAACATGAAGACTTTTTTATTTCATAAGCTGTTGAAGGCTAGATATTTCTCTAAATCAATTTTTTTTGGAAGCTACTTTGGGGTATTCACCATTCTTATACATGGCGTAGTATTTGGAAAGCAAAATAATGACTAGTAGAGGGCTATCGATGGCGTACTGGGGATGAGAAATTAGCCCATTTATGGACGGATCAATGGTTACCAGGTTACAGTTCACTGGTTAATGAAGTTGGTTTTGTTGATTTACATATAGAAGAACTAGTAGCTTTCATTATTGATGAGTTGTCTGGGGCGGAATGTCGATAAATTTAGAACTCTCTTCAATCCAAGGATCGTGTCAGATATCTTCAAAGTTGTAATCTACCCAAGAAATTTAGCCGACAAATAAACCTGGAAATATGAGAGGAATGGTCAGTTTTCTGTCAATAGTTGTTACATAATTATTTATCTATAGCAAAGGGGTTCAGGTGTGAATCATCAGACATGAATAGACAACAAGAAGCGTGGAAAGCTCTTTGGAAATTGCAGGTGTCTATTAAAATCCGAGTGTTTGCTTGGTGTGCCTGTCGAGTTGGACTTCCTACCAAGTTAAGTTTGATGCAGTGAAAGGTAGTTGAAGATGTGGTGTGTTCTCTTTGCTCAGATTCTCCGGAGGACTTGTTTTATGCTTTAATTGCTTGCCCTCAGATTAAAGAGTTTTGGACTGAATTATCATCTGCTGTTGCTGGTTTTACAGCTTTAAATTATTTTGATGTTGCTCTTAAATTGATTGAAGGGGGGCAAAGGATAGTTTGGAGCTATTCTATTGCCTTGGTTGGGGTTTTTGGTTTAGGAGGAATAAATGGGAGTTTGAACAGATCAAGTTAAGTCCTCGCTATGTTATTAATCATGCTGTAAGTTTAATGTATAGTTTTAAAGTAGTAAGGCAGAAAAACCAAGTGCAGCTTCGGTCTCATTTAAGCTGGAAATTACCTCCTCCAACAGCAACATTGAAGCTTAATACTGATGGGGCAATGTTTATAGATCTTTAGAAAGCTGGTATTAGAGCTATCTTTAGGGATGCCGATGGAAATGTGCTCATGGCAGTCAACAAAATTGGACCTATAGTGAAGAATCCGGAATCCATAGAGCTCCTACCTGTATTTCGGGATATGCAGTTGTATTCTACAATGGGAATTCTAATATTATTGTTTAGACAAAATTTTCCTTTCGTGTTAACATTGCCGTATAATTACAGCCGAAAGTGGGAAACAATATTAACATTTAATAAGCCTCCTTAATTATTTCCGGTAACTTCATCCCATTAGTCCACTCTTAATTAAATCTCTATATATTGAGTTGGTTCCTTTTGGATTTGACGTAAAGCAAAGCCTCATTATTAATTGCAAACAAACAAATCATGTGAGTTTCTATTGGCTATTTTGAATCGAGGTCCCAATTGCATTAATGCAACCAACGCAAAATTTGAGTTGTCATTAATGGTGCATCACTACATGCGACTTTAAGGTCTGGAGCCAGGGGGGCATGCATACATGACACGCTGTAATCTTCCAATAAAATCATGTTGAGTTTGTTTTTTTAGATTTGAAAATAATTCGAGTTGACCCTCCAAAGTTATGCACATTTAAGTTACTTGTGAAAGAATGGAAGAATCCCATAAATCACTCGCACATGCCCTCTGCCTGCGGTCCAGCTTTTGTGCAGAATAACAAATCAAAGAACACACCTTAGATCTGTTAGATTATTTCAAATATTTTCTCAATTTTGTATCCATTCATTCTTTTAAAGTTTCCTTTCAATGTGTTTTTTTTTTTTTTTATCAATCCCACGTTGAAATGATAAGGAAAATTTTATTGATTTATAAGTGAATGGTTTCACTATAAATTAAATAGAATAGAAGAGTAGACACATTAACTGCACGTTGCACGCATTATATATTATTACTGTAGATGCATTTAGTACTTATGCATCATTGCATTTATTTATTTTAAAGGGTAGTCTTCGGAATTTTCAATCTACACACTATAAACAATGTTGTATTATGAGGACATAATTGCTAATTTTTTTTTTCAGAACTTAATATGAGTGAGAGACAATATTTTTTAAGAGACAAATTAACAATCGCTTTACTATTAATTAATTTCAACATCTGTTTGCTATTCTCTTTCTAACTAGATCTTTATAAATCATTTTTATGTGAGCCCTAAAACGGAGATTGGGGAAAAAAATAAGGAAAGAGGATAAAATTAAAGTTACCCTGAATTTGAAACAACATTGAATTCATTAACCCAAATAGAACATATTACAAACCGGAATTAGAATTTACACCTGCATGTTGCTGAATAATGGCAGACAGGCAGTCCATTTTAGACATGCTGTTGAGAAGTACTCTTTTTACCATAGTGATTAATTTCTTTTGAATTGGCATCGAGGTAATGGAGAATTATTACTATGGCGATTGAGGAAATGAACATGGGAATTGGACCAAAAAACCAGAGAAGCAAATTGAGAGCAAAATATAGAGCTCTAAGTCCAAGTGACCAAAGTTCACCTCCCCTTATGACAGCATTCTCCACACTAATCACAGGAACTTTATTGCTGGGGTTGCTTATCAGATAGCTAGCATGGACAAGGTGCCTTGCTGACTGAACAAAACATGCAAAAGCAAGGAGGAAACATGTTAGGAGGCTTATGTATTTCATAGAAATGGTGGATTTCCTCGTGTCTCCATAGATAATTTCGCTTTGAAAAAGGTTGTTGGAAGAGTTGGCAATCCAGGCTCCAATCAGAGAGCAGAGAGTCAAAGATATTGTTGCCAAATAAATTGCTGCAGTTGAATTGGAGGTGGTCACGCTGAGAGCTGTGCCGATCATACCATGCTTTTCCCTTTGCTGCAATGTCCAACGAAAATTAAAGGTAAGCAAATATGCTAAAATCTTGTTTGGTAGAGAGGAAAAAAGAAAAAGAAAATGAAAGGAGATCAGGAAGTGATACAGACCTCCATTATATTTTCGACCCAAGCTCTCTTGTCATTGTTCTCATATCCCATGAATGTGGTGTGAGGCCTGTGAAGGTATCGGTAAAAGAGGATGCTGTGGTAAGTGAACATGATCAGCAAACCGCTAGGGACCAACACCAAATCAAGGTTCTCCTTTGGAAAACCCATGATTTTTTTCTTTGCTTGTGAGCTAACTGCTCTAACAACAAAGGAGGGTTGTTTGTGGGTTTTAATTTGGAGTTGGGTCTCTGTTTATAAAACTTGTCCCGGACGAAAACACCTTCAAACGCAAACTTTTGACTTCCTCAAAGTTCGGCAGCAAGATCTTGTTACATGCAGTCAAGCTTTTTTTAGTTCAATGTTATAATTTAAAAGGGAGTGGTGAACATGCAGTAGACAAACGACTAAGAAGAAATTATTATTGTAGTGTTACTTGCATGAGGACAATAATCAATGTCATGAAACCGTAATTTTAGACTAGTAATCATGAAAGCTCAGCTAATATGGTGTGATTATAATATAAATCTTCACTAACAGTTTTGTTTGTTTTTGTAGATGAGATAAAATAAAATAAAATGAGTTGAGATAAAAGTTAGAAATTGATTTTTTTTCTAAATATTTTTTTTAAGATTTCAAAATATTGAATTGTTTATTTTAATTTATGTAAAAATTTAAAAAAATGATAAGGGGGATCCGAATTAGATTATGCTAAGATATCAGATTGCATATTGATGACACTAAGATAGCTTGAGTTGGTAGATCAGCGCAAATGTGGCAAGTAATCGTAATATTTTTCTAATCGAGACAGTTTTGGATGTGTTTCAGTATTTTATCAATAATTTTGGCTACAAGTATCAAAATCGTGGATAAGACTCCAATTCAAAAAATTCTTTTCGGCGTGCATGTTGTGGCCACCAAGCTATGCTTGGTGTGCATCGTTTTCGAACTCAAATTCTGTTGTTTTCCTTTTCGAAATCCTATTTTTTGTTATTCATTGCCTTTCTTGGTAAAATTTTATTTATCATTAGGAAGTGATCCTAAACTATATTTGGGTCATATTTTTTGACAGATTATTTATTTTATTATGTGTTTGATTTCGGCATGATTATTGAGATTTTGCTAATTTTGGTAAAGTTTCGTATCATACGATTTTGGCTATATAATCTAGTTTGTAGACTGATTTTCAACATTATTTGATTTGATAATTCTTAATAGAACATCAGAAATGTTTTCTCTATGTTTTTGGACAATTCTTTTGTGTTCGTTCCTGTGAATTATCTGTTGAAACTAGCATACAGAATAATCATTATTTTTTTCGATGTCAAAAAGTTATAATGATTAAATGAAATGAGATAAGAATGATTTTGAAAATAGACTTATTAGGTTTGAGATCCTCTTCACTTGTCTTTCTGATTGCTTGATTAATTATTAAAAAAAGATAGATACAATCTTAGAGTATATTAAAATTATGTTAGTAGCAGTGAAATAATTTGAGTTAACATTTTTTTGTATTGATAATTTTGAGAAATGAGAGAGAAAGGGTTAAATAAAAATATTATAGAGTTAAAAAATATTTGAATATTATTTTTTAATATTATTCCTGTTCTAAAGTTTGAAAAAAGTTTGTATTTTTGTGTTTAGTTTTGAAATTTGTAAAAATGTAATGATTAGATAAAATTTAAAGATTTAAAATTAAAATTTTTTTATATTTGAGTAATATTTTAAAAAAGAAATCATGAAAAGTTTTAAAAATCTCTCATCTCATCTCATAATCTTCCTTAACTAGGCTTGAGAAACCTTTATTTCTGTTGAACCCAAGATTCAAGTTTCATGTAAATCTATAAATGGATTTTGATGATAACAAATGAATCCAAAGAATAAAGGAGTCTCAAACTCAAGTTGTCTACACAATATAATCAAACACATCAAGGAAGCAAGCATGAGCAAGAAGGGAACAAGTTCATATTAAAATCATAGAGTAATTTTGTAAATTTCTTAAAAAATTTGAAATTAGGATTAAGGCTCAAAATTAATATTTTATCATAAAATATTAAAATACATTTTCCACATATGCATGAATATTTTGAAAATTAATTTTGAAAATTTTGAAAGATGATTGATTATCATCTTTCACATGTGCATAACATGATTAAAGGTTTGAACTTTGAAAATATTAAAATGATTGATTATCATCTTTCACATGTGCATGTTTTATTTGAATATTTTCAAAAGTGGTGGATGATTTTCTTGACTTATGCAAAAGGTAGATGTCTTTATTTAAAAATTTTGAAAAGTAAAGTGTGCTCCTTTTGTCATATGCAAAAAGTAAAAGATTATATTTGAAATTTTTAAAAAGTAAAGTGTGCTCCTTTTGTCACATGCAAAAAGTAAAAATATTAGATTTGAAATTTTTGAAAAGTGAATGATGATGTTTTTGACATGGGAATCTTTTCAAATTTGAAATTGAAAACTCATTTGCCTATAAATAGCTCACTTGAGTTTTACAAAATTCACAACAAGAGCTTACATATATATTGCTAAGTTTTGCATCATTTCTTCAAAGCTCTCATTCTCTCTTTTCTAAAGTTTTGAGCCTTAATTCTTGTTCTTGTTGAGAGAGATATAGGTTGCGCTGTATTGTCTCTATCTCACTCATTGAGGAGTGTACTTTGATAGTCTACCTACTATCAACTCTTGTATTTGTAAAAGGGTATGTATAACCCTTGTGTGTGTAGAAGGTGTTCTACACGGGGAATAGTTAAATCACCAAGTGTGAGGTGATTGGAAGTGTAGAAGGTGTTCTATACGGGGAATAGTTAAATCACCAAGTATAAGGTGATTGGAAGTGTAGATGGTGTTCTACACGAATTCTTTGGAGTGGTGCTGCTCAAAGGTGTAATAGGTTTCTATCTCCACCTAAAGGAGATTGAATAGTGGATTTGGGAATTTTCAAGAGGTAGCTTGAGGCGAGGACGTAGGCAGTGGGGCCGAACCTCGTTAACATACTGAGTTTGCTTCTCTCTTACTCTTACTATTTATATTTATTATTGTTTCATATTTTTTTTATATTTTATATTATATATTTGATTTATAATTGTTATTTTTTTAAATACAACTCAATTCACCCCCCCTCTTGTGTTAGTCATCTGGGCAACAATTGGTATCAGAGTTAGAGATCTATTATAAGATTAACTATCTTTTGAGTTAAGATTTTATGACTAACATTGCAGTTTCATTTGGTGAAGGTCAATCTAGCAGTCGGCCTCCCCTCTTTTGCGGAGACAATTACTCATTCTTGAAAGTTAGAATGAGAATATTCCTTTAGGCTCAAGGTCGAGAAATCTAGAAATGCATTGTAAATGGACCTTATATTCCAATAAAAGTGGTTGATGGAGTAAAGGTCAAAAAGGAAGAAGAAGAGTTTAATCGTGAAGACGATAGACTTTATACTTTGAATTTAACTGCTATGAATTTATTATATAATGCTCTCAATGGTAATGAATTTAATAGAGTAATGACTTGTGCTACAGCAAAAGAAATTTGAGATAACTTGGAAATTACTTATAAAAGAACTTCTCAAGTCAATAAATCAAAAATTTATATTCTTACTCATGAATATGAAATGTTTAAGATGAATGATGATGAATCTATTTCTAGTATGTACACTCATTTTACTAACATCATAAACAGTTTGACAGCTCTTGGCAAAATTTATTCCAAAGTGGAGATAGTAAGAAAAATTCTCAACTCTCTACCAAAACGTTGGAAATCAAAAGTGACAGCGATTCTTGAAGCTAGAGACCTCAAGAAGCTCGAAGTGAATGAACTCATCGGGTCACTTATCACCCATGAGTACACATTGAAAAGAGGAGAAGAAGAAGGAAAGTTAAAGAAAAGTTTGGCACTTAAAGCTGTTCCACATGAAAGTGAAAGTGATGAAGATAAGGAAAATGACGACAAAGATGAAGAAATTGCGATGATAGTAAGAAGAATTCAGAGGTTCTTAAAGAAAAATAAAACTCCTCCAAGGAAATCCTTCAATAAGTTTTCCAAGAAAGATTTAGGTAAAAATAACACTTTAATTTGTTATAAATGCAATAAACCTAGTCATATCAAGCCAGATTGTCCTCTGCTAAAGAAAGATCGAAACAAAGGCAAAAAAGCAATGAAAGCTACGTGGGATGATGACTCAAGTAGCTCAGATAGTGAAGCAAGCAATGGAGAATCAGCAAATTTTTGTCTTATGGCTAAAGATGACATTGAGGTAATAAATCTTGATAATATTGAAGATCCTTCATATGAAGAATTGTAAAATGTTTTAGAAGAGGTATATGAGGAATTTAAAAAATTGGGTATCAAGTATACTGTTTTGAAAAAGAAAAATTCTTCTTTAACAAACGAAATTGATATTTTAAGAAAAGAAAGTATTGTTTTGAAAGATGAAAATCTTGAGTTGAAGAAAAAGAAAACTGATTTAGAAAATATTATTGAAAACTTTACGAATGGAAAAAGAAATTTTGAAAAACTTCTTGGTAGTCAAAGATGTGTTTTTGATAAGGCAGGCTTGGGATATAAGCCAAAACAAAAATACAAATCTTATAAAAACTTCTTTGATAATCCTTCTACATCAAAATCCAATATTCAAAATTCTTTTCATAAAAATAATTTTGTTAAAAAAGGATACTATTATAATCACTCAAGTTCTTCATATATGTCACATGCTATTTACAATTTTTGTAATAGAAATGGTCATAATTATTTTGCTTGTCCTATTAGAAGAAAACATACAATGACTATTAGGGCCATATGGGTACCTAAAAATCTTATTTCTTCTATACTAATAAATAAAGGACCCAAAGAACTTGGGTACCAAGAATTGTTTTTAATTGCTTTTGTAGGTATGCATGAAGTATTCTACAGGTAAAAATAAATGATTTTTAGATAACGGATGCTCAAGATACGTGACAGAAGACAAAACTAAATTCATTAACTTCACTTCTAAAGAAAAATGATGTGTGATATTTGGAGACAATTCAAAAGGGAAGATCATGGAAATAGAAGGAAAGATCATCAAAACTTAGTACAAGATGCAACCAAATAGTGGAAACATGTGAAAGATCATCCAGCGGAATAAATTCTAGGAGAACCTTCACGAGGTGTAAGTACTCGATCATCTCTTAGAAATATTTGCAATCATACTGTTTTTCTATCTCAGATTGAACCTAAAAATATTGATGAAGCACTTATTGATGAATCTTGGATTCTAGCTATGCAAGAAGAGCTTAATCAATTTGAAAGAAATGATGTTTGGACACTTGTTCTTAGATCAAAAAATCATACTATTATTGGAACAAAATGAGTTTTTAGAAACAAGAAAGATGAGTCCGGAGTCATTACTAGAAATAAGGCTCGACTTGTAGCCCAAGGTTTCAATCAAGAAGAAGGAATCGATTATGATGAGACATATGCACCAGTCGCAAGATTAGAAGTTATTCGAAAGCTACTTGCATATGCTTGTTATAAAGATTTCAAACTTTTTCAAATGGATGTTAAAAGTGCTTTCTTAAACGGTTTTATAAATGAAGAAGTATATGCTGAGCAACCTCCAGGTTTTGAAAATCATATTTCTCTAAATCATGTTTTCAAACTCACAAAAGTACTATTTGGACTCAAACAAGCTCCTAGAGCGCTGTACGAGAGATTCAGTAGTTTTTTGATTGAAAAAGGCTTTTTAAGAGGAAAAATTGATACAACTCTTTTCATTATATACGAAAATGATGATATTCTTTTGATTCAAATTTATGTTGATGATATAATATTCGGTACTACTAATGAAAATATGTGCCAAGTTTTTGCTAAGACTATGCAGGAAGAATTTGAAATGAGCATGATGGGAGAGCTTATATTCTTTCTCGGATTGCAAATTAAGTAAGCAAAAAGTGGGATATTCATCAATCAATCAAAATATATTAAAAATTGCTGAAGAAGTTTGGGATGGAAGGTGCTAAGGAAACTGGAACACCAATGAGCCCATCCACTAAACTTGATAAAGATGAATCCGGTAAACTAGTTGATTCGAAGGTATATCGAGGTATGATTGGTAGCTTATTATATTTGACAGCCAGTAGACCAGATATTATGTTTAGTGTATCTTTATGTGCACGTTTTCAATCATTTCCAAAATAATCTCATTTGATTGCAGTCAAGCGGATTTTTAGATATTTTGCCAATACCATTGACTTAGAGTTATGGTATCCTAAACACACTTCTTTCGATCTTATTAGTTATTCAGGTACCGATTATACTGGTTGTAAAGATGATCGAAAAAAATTTTAGTAGAACATGTCATTTCTTAGGTCTTGCACTAGTTTCCTGGTTTAGTAAAAAAAAAAAAAAAACAAAATTCTGTTGTACTATCTACTGCTGAGGCAGAATATGTTGCTGCGGATAGTTGTTGTGCTCAAGTTCTTTACATGAAGCAACAACTTGAGGATTTTAAACTTATGTATAATCACATTCAAATCAAATGTGATAATACAAGTGCTATAAATCTTAAAAAAAAAAATCCAATACAACATTCTAGAATTAAGTATATTGAAATAAGATATCATTTTTTTTAGATCATGTGCAGAAAGGCGATATAGTACTAGAGTTCACACACACACGATCAGTTAGCAGATATATTCACAAAACCCTTACCAAAAGATAGATTATGTATGATTAGAAGAGAAATAGGTATGATGCATGTTATGAATATTTCTTGAAAGATAGATCAGAGTTCATAAAAATAGAGAGATATTTTTTTAAATACTTTTACATAAACTTGAGGTTCTTAGCCTCATGTTTGAGACGCTCATTCTCTTCATACAATATCATGTCATCCCTATCCATGGGAACTGGCAAGCAGAATGAAGAATCCAATAGAGATTTCAACTTTTTATTCTTCTGCCGAAATATTCCTTCCCTTGTGTGAGACTCTTGAACAATTCGTTGAAGTACAACAATTTGTTCTTTAAGCTTTTCAACCTCATGATTTTTGACTTGTAGCTGCTGGGAAAAAGCGATAATAGAGGATGAGTAGCGAGTCCCGAGACTCACCAAGTCGTAGATAGCATCGGAGTCTGGCTTATTAGCCAAACTATTGTTCTCTTGCTGCAACATGGCGCCAATGGTAGCTGCAGAAAGGACATGAGATTGAGATGTAGAATACCTCATGGATGCATCTAGAGGAATTTTACAAGAATGAGCCATTGAGAAAAGAATTGAAAACTTAAAGCGAGAATATTGAAGGAATGCAGATGAGTTATAGAGATGAGAATAAGATTTGATGCAAATCGGATGAACTTTAAAACTGATTTTATAGAGATAGCATAAAGAACAAGACAAACTATTGTCTCTTCAAATCTTATTAGTTAAAAAAAATATAAGATATGCTGGACACACATTGTCAAAAATTTTCTTACTAGAAAAACGGTTCTCTGCTCCTATCATGGCATTGACGGCCTTAGGAGAGAAGATTGATGGTTGATACGTCAAGGGTTCATGATTCAAGTTTGGAACATTAGTGGAAGAGAATTGTTCGGCCATTCTATCATTATGGAGAAACAGAACTTAGGTCAAGAAGCAATATATATATTTTTTTGGTATCCGATTGGTAAAAATGATTTTTTTTTAGAAACTCAGAGCCTTCAAACCCGTTTGTCAACAACATTAGGCGATTGATCTGCTTTCGCACCGACTGCTAGAGCTAGACCTCCAACCTTTACAGGTTTTGTCAGATACGCGTGGCTCCGCACCGAATTGCCAGAATTAGGCTTCCAACATTTGCAGATTTTGTCGGACATGCATGGCTCCGCATCGCATTGCCAAAACTAGGTCTGCAGCTTTTGCTGTCTTTGTCGGACACGAATAATTTTAATTATTCATTTTCAAATCTCTGAAACATCTAATTCGTCAATAACATCAAGCGGATTTAAATCTTCTTCCGCACCGAGATGATAAAATTCGGCTTCAACGTTTGCAAGTTTTGTCGGACACGGGTGGTTCTAATTTCTACAGTCTCTACTAACGCAGCGTTTTATTTGTCTATTGGTTATTGTAGGAATATATCTTATTGAGTTAATTATCTTTTTAATGATGCCAAAAGGGGGAGAAGTTTTAGACTAGAACTT
Source organism: Platycarya strobilacea (assembly GCA_036898215.1). NCBI lineage: Eukaryota > Viridiplantae > Streptophyta > Magnoliopsida > Fagales > Juglandaceae > Platycarya > Platycarya strobilacea. Next base: position 7,329,605 of record CM072548.1, read on the forward strand.
TAATATTGTTTAAATTGCTAAACTTGTTATATATGCTTGAAATTATATTTATATTTTTGTTTGAAAAACTAACGCACATTCTCAGGGGGAGCTTAAGTATTAATACAGGTTTCAGGTTCTATCAAGTATTTGTCATCATCAAAAATGGGGAGATTGTTGAACCCAAGGTTCAAGTTTCATGTAAATCTACAAATGGATTTTGATGATAACAAATGAATCCAAAGAATAAAAGAGTCTCAAGCTCAAGTTGTTCACACAATATAATCAAGTACATTAAGGAAGCAAGCATGAGCAAGAAGGGAACAAGTTCATATTAAAATCATAGAGTAATTTTGTAAATCTCTTAAAAAATTTGAAATTAGGATTAAGGCTCAAAATTAATATTTTATCATAAAGCATTAAAATACATTTTCCACATATGCATGAATATTTTGAAAATTAATTTTGAAAATTTTGAAAGATGATTGATTGTCATCTTTCACATGTGCATAACATGATTAAAGGTTTGAATTTTGAAAATATTAAGATGATTGATTGTCATCTTTCACATGTGCATGTTTTATTTGAATATTTTCAAAAGTGGTGGATGATTTTCTTGACTTATGCAAAAGGTAGATGTCTTTATTTAAAAATTTTGAAAAGTAAAGTGTGCTCCTTTTGTCATATGCAAAAAGTAAAAGATTATATTTGAAATTTTTAAAAAATAAAGTGTGCTCCTTTTGTCACATGCAAAAAGTAAAAATATTAGATTTGAAATTTTTGAAAAGTGAATGATGATGTTTTTGACATGAAAATCTTTTCAAATTTGAAATTGAAAACTCATTTGCCTATAAATAGCTCACTTGAGTTTTACAAAATTCACAACAAGAGCTTACACATCTATTGCTAAGTTTTGCATCATTTTTTCAAAGCTCTCATTCTCTCTTTTCTAAAGTTTTGAGTCTTAATTCTTGTTCTTGTTGAGAGAGATATAGGTTGCGCTGTATTGTTTCTATCTCACTCATTGAGGAGTGTACTTTGATAGTCTACCTACTATCAACTCTTGTATTTGTAAAAAGGTATGTATAACCCTTGTGTGTTTAGAAGGTGTTCTACACGAGGAATAGTTAAATCACCAAGTGTGAGGTGATTGGAAGTGTAGAAGGTGTTCTACACGGGGAATAGTTAAATCACCAAGTATAAGGTGATTGGAAGTATAGAGGGTGTTCTACACGATTTCTTTAGAGCGGTGCTGCTCAAAGGTGTAATAGGTTTCTATCTCCACCTAAAGGAGATTGAATAGTGGATTTGGGAATCCTCAAGAGGTAGCTTGAGGCGAGGACGTAGGCAGTGGGGCCGAACCTCGTTAACATACTGAGTTTGCTTCTCTCTTACTCTTATTATTTATATTTATTGTTATTTCATATTTTGTTTATATTTTATATTATATATTTGATTTATAATTGTTATTTTTTTAAATACAACTCAATTCACCCCCCCTCTTGTGTTAGTCATCTGGGCAACAGTTTCCCTAACAATGTCACAAAACACATATATACACACACACATATATATAATACTACAAGTAATTTGCACATGGTAGTGTACATTCTAAGAAAATATTAATTAACTAGAAGTTTGTATAGTACTAAATTGAGATGAGAATAGATAAGATAAAAGTTAAATAAGATATTATTAGAATATAATTTTTTAATATTACTATTATTTTATATTTACAAAAAATTGAATTATTTATTTTATTTTAAAATTTAAAATTTAAAAAAACTATAATAATGAGATAGGATAGATGAGTTAAAGTCTTAAAGATACATTTTGTACTCAAACCTAGCCTAAATTAATTCATGGTTCACCATTTTTATTTTTTTGGGAGCATGGTTTACGTACCGCACATGCAATATAGAGCAAGAATACCTTCTTGTTATAAAATAAACAAGTTTTCTATATTAATAATTTGTAGGTCAACTTCAATAACTTTTTTCCCCCGATAGTAAGGCTAAAGCCTAGCATCAGCAGTTGCGTAGAAAACTCAAACTACTGCTACCCAACAAAATATAGTGGTAAACTGGTAAATAACTCTAAAGTCTTCGTTTTGGATTAGAAAATCGATCATGGATAAGGGAGTTTCATCTTAAATATCTCACTATTAATTCCTGGGGGCCATTTCCCATAATTTAGACCAAGAAATTTTATTTGTTTTTTTTCCCCGAGCTCGGCCTTTCAACTGACTTACAGCTAGAAATCGCTTGTTTTTTATGCTAGGATGAGAAAGATCAGTTGCTTAAAAATTTTGTTCATCCCATCCATTACTTAATACATTTGAATGGTAAAAAATATTGAGAAATGTTGAGAAGAGTTGTAAATGATTATAAAATAATAATAATAAGATATTAAATAGTAATAAATAGTAAAATATTCTAAGAATATCCGAATAGCCAAACCTAACCTAATCAACAACATATTTTTTCAAAAAATAATATTTTCAATTGTAAAATAATAAAAGTCTCATATGTTTTTTGTTGTTGTTGTGAAGAAGTAAATAAATATGGGATGCATAAAAAAAATTAAAATTTTAATAATATATTTTACTATTTTTCAAATAAAATATGCGAGATTTGTATATCTTAATTAAATTGTGTATATCTAATTATAATCTTTTTTAATTCATGGATTTGCGAATTGTATAATTTGCACAAGTAACCAAAATTAGGTGGAGAAAGTAGTACTACTGGAATTCAAGCAATTAAGGACTCCTTGGCATTTGTTTTGAAAAGCAAGTGATAATATATATATATATATATATATATATTCACATTCAAGTACATAGACAATCCTATTGAAATGCAATTTTCAAGAATAAATTTGAATCAGGCTATAAATGTGTTTGACGCTTGAATCATATTATGTGCCAATTAATTAAGCTTCCGTATAAATTAAATGAATATTGGCAGAATCGCGCGCATGCCCTTTTTTTCTTCTCTTTTTTTTTTTTGGAAGGGGTGGTGGTTTATATACCAACATGAAGTCTAACATGACCTATTTAAATAATTGATTGTGTTATGTCATCCATTTTAATATGTTTAATAGTTAATGAAAAATTAACCAATACGTGCAACAAATAATTCATTTTAACTCGTTTCATATAAATGGAATAAACTAATTGACATAATTCATTTGAGTTAATTAATAAAATTTTACATAAAATTAAAACCTTTATTTATTAGTAGTCACAATATTTAGAAAAATAATTAGACTACCCATTAATATAAGAAATTTGATATTTTTCTCATTTTAACTTATTATAAAAGCAATATTATATTTTCGATATCAACAAACATGAGCATAAGTTCAGAATTACAATCTTAATTATAAAAACATAAAAATATTGAAAAACATTAAAATTAGAATTCAACAATAATAAAATTGTGATTATGAGTAAAATTCTAAATGAGTCATATATATAGGGTTGGTTTCGTGTTAAGAAGGTTGACCTGTTAATGATTTGTTTCATAAATCATATCTTAATGAGTCAACCCATTTAATTTACTCAAGCTCGTTAACATCAAATTCAAACCCTCTAATTTTGTGTTATGTTCTTGTTGGATTTATGGATCGTGTGGCATATTTCTAGTGCCACTAGTTAAGGGTGTAAATCGGTTCAGTTTGGTTCAGTTTGGGAGAATAATGTTTTTCGGTCCATCATTTTTCCAGATCGGACCAGACTGATCACCCACTTATTTCATTTTCTCTCATATTTTACTTTTGAAAGAAACTAAGAAAAGAAAAATTAAGTGAGTTATTAATGTAGATTATGTACCTAATTCATTAAAGAAATATTTAACTATAATTATATTTATCATGTTGATAGTCACTATTTACTAACTTAGACTTTACTCTTTATTATGTATAATTATTAATAATATAATACATTTTTTATATGGTAAATGAATATCAAACAATTTCATTTTACATAGATTATTCATGCTTGCTTGCAACTTAGGTATTTAAAAGAAAATACTTAATTACCTTAATTAAGTGTACATAGTAAAGTATGTATGAATGTATTATGTAATTACATATATTATCATATGGTTTGTGATATATTATTAATTGTAGATATATTATTTAACATGTTATACAGTCAATGATAGTAAGTTGGACAGGAATTACAAAATTAACTTATATAACTGCTGTATAAAATAATAATATATGTAAATATTTTAAAAATATATCAGTCGTGCAGTTTTGATTTGGTCCATAAAAGGCCCCAGGACGAGGGATTGGACCAAAACCCATTCGGTCCACCATATGTGGGATCGAAATTGACCACTCAAAATTTTGGTTCGTTCGGTGTTCTTGGTTCGGACCAAAACTTTTCACACCTAATTGCCACCCCTATTGAAAATGGTGTCCCTAAGTCTACCGATCAGTGTATTTATATATTGGGAAATGCTTTATATATTTGTCAGCATTTGTCTTTTTCTAGGGATAGTGCTAATGAACCGATACTTGATCAAAGAAGTGAATCGATTAAGCGTAAATGCACTTTTATAAGTTTTTTACACCGTTTTAAATATTTTTAAATAGTAATAAAAAAAAAATACCAATTTACTAATATTCATTTTCTTAATCATTAAGTAAAACTAAAATAAAAAAAATAAAAATTTAATCAATCAATTTTATCGATTAGAAATTTCAGACAAATTGCTCCATTAACATTTGCTTGACAGTTGACAATCCGTTCGGGTGAACATGAGATAAGTCTTTTGCTCGATAGTCTATTTGACCGAATGATTATATATATTGTATCTAGTCATAAACATTCAATTATAAGGGTTTGTTAAATACTTTAACATGATATTAATGATTAGATCTTAAATTTTCTATGATCCACAATAATAATAATAATAATGTGAGAAACGTACATTTCTTTATCTGATCGATGAATAACTGATTTGACTATGAGAGAAGGATTGCCCTAATAAAGTTTGCCTTACAAGTGTTTCCGATGGCTAGAGGCATTATGATATTGTAGGTGAGAACCCTTGAATCTCTTAGTGTTATTTATAGACTTCTGACCATCAAAAAATCTAATAGTTTGTGTCTGATTATAATTAGAGATATAAACTTTTAATCTTATTACTTAGGAGTAATTCTTATCCCTTCATAACTCAAATATTATCCAATAAGATTTTGAACTATTTCAAACTGATAAGATGGGTATGTGGGACACAGAATTTAAATAAAACTCTTACATTTTCTCACTTGGCCCATACGCCCAAAAAATAATACTTTTCGTTTATAGATTTATCACAGGAAATTAACCATACTGCGCAAATTTATTTCCTGAATCTTTCATAACTCAAAACACATTTCATGAGTTCCATAATATCAATGTCAAACTAACTACTAATGCGAGTCATGGCAGTCCTCTATTATATAATCAACATATTCCCTTCTATACAACACCAGTAGCTAAATTCAACACACGATTTTTAATTGGGATAATTAAGACTAATACTGTAATGCATTTGGGTTCTGATTCGTGTCTATTGTAGACATTATCTTGTCATTATTCATATACACCATTCAATGTACATATAAAGTGGAAAGACAAGAAAACAGAAATAAAATAATTATAATTGATATCATTAAGTGTCAAAATAGAATCATAACATTTACGAGTTCAATAACATGTTTACATCATAAGACCCATATTGTTAATATGTTCTTTAAACTGTTTCGCTACTAGACTATTTGTTAATAGGTCTGCTATCATAAGTGAAATCCTAATATGTTCTATGGACATTGTTTGTTTCTATACTTCCTCCTTGACGCTTAGGTATTTTAGCTCCATGTGCTTAGTACCTTTAGAATACCTATCATTTTTAAAGAAAAAGATTGTAAATGAATTATCACAGTAAATTCTCAGCAACCTGGCTATAGAGTCAACAGCCCCAAGCTCTGAGATAAAGTTCCTCAGCCATAAACCATGCACTGTGGCCTCAAAGCAAGTCACAAACTCAGCCTCCATTGTTGATGAAGTAGTGATTATTTGGTTCATACTTCTCTATGAGATCGCTTCACTGGCTAACAGAAAAAACATAATCCGAAGTGGATTTTCTGCTATCAGGACAACCGAAAAAATCTGATTTTGAGTATTCAGTTACCTCCAAACTGTCAGTTCTTCTCAAGATAAGCTAGTAATCTTTAGTTTCTTGCAAGTATTGCAATACTCTATTTGTTGCTTTCCAATGAGACATTCCTGGGTTACTCTGGTAGCGCTCAAGCATGCCAACTACAAAACTAATATTCGGTCTCATGCAAATCTGTGTATATATCAAACTTTCCACAACTAAAGCATAGGAAATTTTTGTCATCTCTTTATGCTCCCACTCAATTTTAGGATACTGTAATTGGCTTAACTTATCACCTTTTGATATCAGAGTATCCAGTGATGAACAACTTTTCATGTCAAATTTCTCAAGAACCCTTTCTAGGTAACTTTTCTGAGACAATCCCAACAGTCATTGCTTTCGATCTCGAATGATTTCGATTCCAATCACAAATGATGCCTCACTCATATCTTTCATTTCAAAATTCTTAGAGCGAAAATCCTTTATTTTATAAAGTAAGCCAAGATCACTACTAGCCAATAAGATATTATCAATATATAGGATCAAAATTATGAACTTACTTCCACTGACCTTTAGGTATATACATCGATCAACGATGTTCTCTTTAAAACCAAAGGTAGTAATGATATCGTTGAACTTTAAATACCATTATCGAGAAGTTTGTTTAAGCTCGTATATCGATTTTTTAAACCCACACACTAGGTGATCTTTGCCGCTTTCTGAGAAGCCCTCTGGTTGCTCCATGTAGACCACTTCATTTAAACTTACATTTAAAAATGCTGTTTTCACATTCATCTGATGTAACTCTAAATTATAATGAACCACCAATGCCATAATGATTCTAAATGAGTCTTTTTTAGATACTGGAGAAAATGTCTCTTTGTAATCAATATCTTCTTTCTGAATAAAACATTTAGCAACAAATCTGACCTTATGTCGTTCGATGTTGGCTTTTGAGTTGTGTTTGGTCTTAAAGACCTATTTACACGTGACTCTTTTACTCCCTTTAAGCAACTCAACGAGATCCTAGATTCTAATCCATAGATTTCAACTTTTCTTTCATGGCATCGATCTATTTACTAGAATCACTTCCCTCTATGGCTTGTGAAAACATTAGTGGATCTTTACTTGTCCCAATGTTAAATTCAGATTCTTGGAGATACACCATATAATCTATCGAAATGGCAGGTCTCCGATCTCTCTGAGATCTGTACAAGACAATCTGTTCTAATGACTCCGAATAATTTCATCAATGATATTATCATTTTGAGATGGGTGATCATTTACTTGTTCCACGGTATCATCGTGATGATCGATTAGAGGAACCATTATCTTTTCTGAGGATATAGGTATAGGGACATCTATTCGTATTTCCTCAATGATCACACTTCTGGGTTCAATTCTCTCACTGATTTCGCCAAATTCAATGAATTTAGAATTTTCTATTTCCACCATTCTTGGACTGTGATTAGGACAGTAAAATCTATACTATTTGGATCTTTTTAGGTAACCAATAAAATACCCGCTTATTGTTCTAGGATTCATTTTCTTTTCATTTGGGTTGTAAGTCTGGTTTCGATTGGGCAACCCCAAACATGTATATGCCTCAAACTTGGTTTCCTACCAGTCCATAACTCGAAAGCAGTTTTTGGAACTGCCTTACTGGGAACTCGGTTTAAGATGTATATTGTCGTCTTAATGGCTTCATCCTACAATGATTTGGGTAAGGTATAATTACTTACCATACTTCTGACCATATCTAATAAGGTTCGATTACGCCTTTCAGTAACTCTGTTCTGCTGTACCGTTCTGGGCATTGTGTATTGTACAACATTGCCACGGAGTTCAAGAATTTTGGCGAATGGGCCCAGATTATGGCCTGATTTATCATACTTTCCATAGTATTCTCTACCTCTATCCAACTTGATAATTTTCACATTTCTATCTAATTGTCTTTCTACCTCCATGAGAAATACCTCAAGGACTGATACACCTTGAGATTTCTCATGTAACAGATAGATATATCCAAAACGTAAAAAGTCATCTATAAAGGTATTGAAATACTTTTCTCCATCAAAACATTCTATGGAGAATGGTGCACATATATCTATATGAATTATTTCAAGAAACTCTTTATTTCTGGTGGCGCATTTCTTAGTATGTTTGGTTTACTTTCCATTTATGCAATCTATAACCTTTTTTGGAGATATGCCCCAACCTTTTAAACCACAAGTCATATGAGTTTTCATTCATCATGTTTCTTTTCGTTTCAATACATGTTTCATGACATTGGGTATATGTATTTTTAATGAATGTATTATCAAGGCAAAATTGATAAAAACCATCGGAAAAAAACCCAGAATCAATAGATAAACTATTTTTAAACAAATTGAAACTATCATTTTGGAACGAAAATGAATAACCATCAGTATTTAGTCTGGAAAGGGAAATTAAATTACGTCTCACAGAAAGTACAAATACTGTGTTATAAAGATCTAAACAATGACCAGTACTCAAAACCAAACGAAAGGTTTCTATGACTAAAACTTCAACCTTATTCTCATTTCTCATAAAAATGAAGCGCTCATTGGGGCTTGGTGTTTGGATTGTAAGGTATCATTGCATGGTTATAGAAACATGAATATTAGCACCTGAATCTAGTCACCAAAAATTAGTAGGAACATTTACAAGGTTTGATTTAAGACATACAAATGTAAGTATCTTACCCTTCTTTTCGAACCAAACCTTACATTATGGACACTCAACTTTCATGTGTCCATGTTCCCTGCAAAAGTAACATTTGCTACTTTTGTTCTGAACCTGATTAGCTTTCACAAGTTGTTTTCCTTTCAGTAGTCCAGTTCGCTTCTTTCTACCATAATGATGTTTTTTCTTTCCAACTTCTTTATTCACGAAATTGACAGAGTGATGTCCTTGTTGTTTCAGTCTTGTTTCCTCCTGAACTACCGTACTTGTCAACTCATTCACATTCAATTTATCTTTTATAACATTGTAATGCATCTAGAATGGACCATACTAAGGTGGCAAAATTCAGAATAAAATGAACAACGAAAGACTCATTTAGTTTCATTCTTAGGGTTTGCAATCTGGCAGCAATATTGGTCATTTCAAGGATATGCTTTTGCATTACTTTAGCACCATCATATTTTATGGTGGTGAGTCTAGCCATCAGTGTTCCTGCTAAAGACTTATCAGCGAATTTAAACCTCTCCTCAGTATTTTTCAAGAAAGTTTGGGCTTCCTCAGTTCTAGAGAGTGAATTTTTGATATTTTCGGCTATGGTCATTTTCATGAACATTAAACTTAGCCTATTTGATCTTTCCCACTGTTTAAATGATTCTTTTTGATCATTGCTACTAGTTTCAGTGATGGGTAATGGTTTTGGACTCATAAGGGATGAATCTAAATCAAGGATTCTTAAAATGAACCTAACTCTCTCAACCCATTTAAAAAAGTTGGAGCCATTCAAAACAGGAACAGATGAAATTTGTGAGTGTAATGATATGGGTACGCTTACTGCAAGAAAAATTTATAACATTATGCTTTGAGTTAGCCACTTATAAACAATAATTAGAATTTAAACAATTATGAATAAACTAGTAGTGTCATCAAAACCCTCATTTGAGAGTAGATCTTGACACATAAAGTATTCCCTCTAGTATTAAATTCTGTGGACGAACTAACTATATCATTAGAATTCTCCTTTGGGAGTAAACTCTGACATACAAAGTGTTCCCTCCAACCTTACTTTTGATAGATAAACTAGTAGTGTTATCAAAACCCTCCTTTGGGAGTAAATCCTAACATACCAAGTGTTCGTTTCATCATATCCACCCTACTATGAGTTTAATGAATTATCACTCAAATCAAGAAAATCTTGTACCTTTAGACAACCAATCTTTTCTTGATTTTGACGTAAATCATTGGATATACATGGCATGATAATAAGAGCCAAAATAGACAATGCACAATAATAATATGCATGAAATAAAAGGTTTGATGAATTTATTGCAAGTATGAATACTACTTACTAAGTAAGTTCCTAAGAAAGATTATTCTTTCCTAAATAGAACTTCAAGGTTTCAAAAAAGATTAGAGGGTCATAACGGACACAATTAGAATTTCCAATCTCTTAGACAAAACTGCCTTAGTTTGTACATCTCCATATTTCCACAACAAAATTCCATAAAATATTTCATGTTTAACGAAAAAAGATTTTACAAGAAGATCATAATATAATAACATGTATATAAATTAAATAAACATTTCAATCATACATGTAGATAATTTAAATGCGTTGATATAAGAAAGAATAATAATACTTAATTTTTTTTAATAATAAAATAATAATATTTAATCCGTTCTGGGTTGGTTTAGGAAACTGGGTCAAGACCCGATCATAATTGATCCACCTTAGTTGACCCGAGTTGGGCCTTAAGTCCAAAACCTGTTGTCCTATTTTTTTTTTTTCGTATCGGGCCTGGTCAAAGCCCATAAGCCGTTAACTTCTTTATTTCTTTTCTTTCTCATACTGGGCCAAAGCCCATGGCCCGGCCCGGCCCAGCCACGTTAATAAGAACCCTAAGGTTCCTTCTTCAACCTCTGGACATTAAGCAGCCGCCGACCCCTTCAAGGTTAAGATGCCACAGCCTTCAGTTGCGGCCACGGACGTCGCCGAAGATGAAGAGATGCCGATCTCCTTCTGCCAGTGACCTTCAGGTCAATTTTTTTTTTATATCCAGAGATCGGCGCGGCAATGGGCTTTGGAGCCCTCTACCGTTGTTACAGGGGCGCCGGCAAAGCAGTTTTCAGCCTCCTCGACCGTCTACCTCACCGCATACGATGAGAAGTCTTAACAAGCGGTCTACGGCACCCATTCGGGACCTCACAACCCATTATTCCGTCTGACTCCCTCCTTAACTTCGTCGCATGGGCTACACGGGCTCAATTTCCTTTCTTTCTCTCACCATCACAGTAGTGGTAAATGTAACACAATGAAGGAATACTTAATAAGGCGAAAACAAAATATGGCAAAAGAATATTAAGGTACCATGTGTAAAATAAAGCAGAGTAGATGTTTACAAACATATTGTAAATTTGTTCGTCAATTAGGCAAGTAATTTCCTTTCACAACATGATATATACATTGTTTATTTCAATGAGATCATAAAAAACCTATAACCTAAATCTCTAATACCACATGTTAAATATTTTAACATGACATTAATGATTGGATCTTGGATTTTCTATTATCCACAATAATAATAATAATAATAATGTGATAAATGTACATTTCTCCATCTGATCGATAAATAATTGATCTGACTATGAGAGAATAATCACCCTAACAATGTTTGCCTCACAAGTGTTTCCCGATGGCTAGAGGCACTCTGATGTTGTAGGTGAGAATCCTTGAACGTCCCAGTGCTATTTATAGACTTTCAACTATCAAGAAATCTAAGAGTTTGTATCTGTTAGAGATATAGACTTTTAATCTTATTTCTTAAGAATAATTTTTATTCTTTCATAACTTAAATATTATCCAATAAAATTTTAAACTATGTCAAACTGATAAGATGAGTGTGTAGGACATAGAGTTTAAATAAAACTCTTACAGGGTCATATTGAATATGATATGTTAAGCTAAATGAGTTAGATCTTCAAATCTTAACATGATCCATTTAAATAACGGGTGACATGACAGAAACTGTTTTGACCTGTTTAATAATGAATCAAAAATGGATTAATATGATACAACCTATTTCAACCTGTTTATTTAAACGGGTTGAAGAAATCCGTGTAACTCATTTGATCTAATTAGTATAATCTCACATAAAAGATAAAATATATCTATTAATTAATGGTGATGATATTTAAAAAAACAATATTAAGATTGCATGCCTACTAACAGAAAATATATATTCTAGATCATATTTTAATTTCTAAGAAAATCAATATTACAAACAATAATAACAAATATGAGCATATATAAATCCAAAATTACAATCTTAACAATAAAAATATAAGCATATTAAGAAATACCGATATTACAACACAACAATGATAAAATTTAAAATGATTATTACACTTTAATTTCGAATTAAGTAGATTGATCCATTATTAACCCATTTATTAATTGTATTTTAACGGATTAATTAGGATAAAGCTCAATCAAGGACTTCAAGCCATATGGTGCCACTACTTTGTAGTGGCTAAAGCCAGCATCCAAGAAGAGCTTTTCCCACTCTTTCTTGGTTCTCTCTTTTCCATTGAACAAAATCATCATCAGTGCGTCCAAGAAAAGCTTTGCTTTTGTAACATCATGTTGTTCCTCCTCCTCATTTATCACCACGTCTATGATGATTATCTTTCCGTCCTTACCATTGCTCCTAATAGCCTCTTTGCATTTCTTTAGTATGTTGATACATTCATCATCGTTCCAATCATGCAAGATCCACTGCATGTCAAATATATATAAGATATCAGAATCAGTAAAATTAGAAAGAATATATAAGATATCAAAATAAAGCATAAAATTAGAAAGAATATTTTTTTTTGTCTGAATTGAGAACAAAATCATGGACAATTAGGCAAATAAATATTTTGCACACCTTCATCAGAATGGCATCTGCAGCAGGGATGGACTGAAACATATCTCCACCGACGTATTTCAAGTTTTTATCATCTGGCAAATCAGCAACCACGTGTGGGAGATCAAACACTGTGCATTTGAGGTGAGGGAATGCCTCGGAAATGATCCTCGACGCTGTCCCGCTTCCACCTCCAACATCAACCAACGAATCCAAACCCTCAAAAACGGTCTTGTAGTCCTTGATCACCTTGCTCATTAGTCGGGAATCGCTAGCCATTCCTTCATCAAAAGTGACACCGTATCCTGGGTTTTGGTTGCAGTAGTCAAAGAAACCCATCCCGTGCGTTTTCACAAAAGGTGTGAGCTCAGGGCCTCGAAACCAATCTCCCCAACAATACCATGAGTTTACAACAGCAGGGTCAAGTATTGTTTGAACCAAGGGTGACAGGCCGGTGACTTTATCTTCAAGGACGATCCTAGATGAAACTGTGAGAGCATAAGCTTCTTCTTCTTCTTCTTCTTGATCTTCATGAACTACTCCGACGGCCGTCGTTTTAGTAATGAAGCCGGAGTGAACCAGCAAACGCATGAGCCTTTGCATGCAGCTGGTTTTTTGTGGGTGGATTCGAAGTTTGGAAACCAACTGTTTAAGAGTAATGGGTTGGCCATGGTTATGGATGATGTCAGGGATACGTAGCTGAATTGCAGAATAAAGTGACATGGAATCTATGAAGCTTAGTATAGTTTTGTAGAGATGAGACTGAAGTTGAGATAACTCATCACTTGCTCCGGCCTGGCCGCCATTGACGAGATCCATCTTGATTTGGTGAAGATTATAATAAGCTTCTTCTACATCTTGCGACCCGCATCAGCTTCTTATGTAGAAGTTGATGAGGTACCCAATCCATTTGACACGATAAACGAAATTATATTGGGATTCGGGACAGTGAATTATAGGGGATACGGGGCCCCGAGTTGTCCTCTGACAGCAACCATACTGTCTACTGAGGATAACTTTAGAATATTTTATAATACTTTCTTTAATAATTAAGAGAGAGATCATCATGCAAATAATGTAACACACGTTCCGACGTCTCTCTTATTTTCTTATTTTGTTTTATTTATACGCAAAAATCTCATTTGAATTTTGGAGTGATTTTTTTTCTTATTTTGTTTTTCTTTTTAAAATTAGCTTTTGAGCCTAAGATCTCTGTTTTGGTAGGCTATATTTTTTTTCTTTTATAATTTTTGTTACAAATCTATTTTTGGGTCGAGTCCATTTCTTTTAAAGAAGTTAGGTTTTTATTTATTTTTTATTAGTTTTTCAATTTTATTCTTCTCCTTTGTTTGTTCTTGATGGCTTTCATATTTCCTTCATATTTATTTTATCCTTGCCATTTTTAACTGTATTATTGATTTTGCCTTTTCGATTAATTCCTTCTTACCTCACGTTTGCCGTATCCCATGTATGCATGATTCGTGTCTCTCCTTATCTTTAAGGGTCACACAAGTTTTGTAGCATTTTGCCTTGGCATATCTACCGAATCTCTTTTTGGACTTATGTTTTGATAGGTTAATTTACATCAGTTTCCTTTTAATCTAAGATTTGCCTTTTTCGTGTTCCTGGCTTTCACTTGTATGAACTTTCTCTTATTTTCTTGTTCTCTAGGATTTTTAAACCTCATATATATATATATATAGATATGTTCCCTCCTCATGCAAGAAGAATATTATATAAACCTAAAGTTGCCGTTGCCTCAACGTTTCATCACCCACTGCCCAGACCACACAAAGTCTTAGCCACCCTTTCAACAGTCGTAGGTTTGGTCAATCATGAAAGCTAGCAGACCACCTTAACCCTTCCACATGCGAGCCATCGATGGCAAGCCGTAGCATCACTGCACTATGAACCACAAAAGCACCCTTGTTTTAGTCTCTAAAAATAGAGTATAAATCCTTCCTCTGTGACCCATTGTACAGCCCCTCACCTAGAGTCCAATTTGGCGGGACCCCGGTAAAAAACACCAGTAGGAACTTTCGTCACCTCTATCCGTTGCTAGCCTCTCACGGTCTCATGGTGAGCCCTCATTTCTCTTTCATTTTGCCGTGCTTTTGGAGTTCCCTTTTCCTCTCTTTTTCATGCTTTCTCCCTCTCTCGTTCTCTCTCGCTCATCTCTCTCTTCCATAGAACCTACTGCCGCTCTCAACCACGCCGCCAAAGACATTTCACCGTAGTCAACCAATGTCGATATTTTCCTTTCTGTCGCAAGTTATTCTACTGTTGGTGAGTTGTTTCAATCCCATGGTTTTATGGCTTAATTTCAGTTTTTGTGCTATAAAGTTCAGCTTCAACCAAGCGTTTTATAGTTTTCACTAAAATGCCATACCTTTAAGTTAGTTTTTATATTAAGTACAATTTGGTTTTATGGAAAAGTGTTATTTTTTTATGTATATGCTATAAAGAAAATAAAGAGAGATTTGAACTATATTATTTTATTAATAATATGTTGTATTTTAAATATGAATTGTGGAGGTGATTAATATATGCAATATTATGTTATCATTTTATATTTTATAGTCGAATTTCAATTGCTAATAAGTGGGACTTCTAATGTTTAGCTGGAGATTTTTGGGTTATTTAGGAGTTTGGTTTAAATGAAATTGAGGAATTGGAGATTAATTTTAAGATTTTGGAGGATTTTGGTAAATTCAAATTATTGAGAGTTGATATTCAAGATTTAAGGATGTTTTAATGTTAAGATAAAATATTGGATTTTATATCTTAGGTTACATTTACGAAGTTTGTAATCAATTGGGAAATTTAGAAAAGTGCATGATTATTTATAGGTGATGATTGATGTTGTTCGGTACTGTGCAGAGAAAATTTATGAAAAACTAAGAAGTCTCTGAAAAATTAAGAAGTCTAGTTAAGTGGAATTCCTATGCTAGATTTTGCATTAAAAATATGAGTTGAGGTATATTTTAAAAAAAATATGTATATTTTGGTTACGAAAAGATACTTTGAAAACCTTAATGATTTGTTTTGCATTACTCATGAAATTCTATACAAGAATAAAATAAAGTGTTTTGGCAGGAACTGGTGTAGACATGAGCTATTTTTCTGCATTCTATTTTCTAAACTGAAAAAGAGTGAATATGGGAGTTTTTGCATAAATGATATTTCAACTCTAATTCTGTTCTGTTCTGGAAAAGTTCTGCATCTAATATGATATGATATGATTTTTGAAACCTGTGGTATGACATTCTGTTTCTGGCTCCGTTCCATTCTATTTGGGTTGGTGCCAACTTCTCTGTTTTTGGTGCACCCACTTTGGTTGCAAAGTAATTTTCTGCGTGGTTTGTCCTATGTACATACTCGAGGCTTTAAGAACAATAAGGGGAAGATTCACATTATGTTTCTATTGGGTTGGTTGTTGGGGTTTGCACAACATTACTACGGGGGTTAAACATGATATTTCTGTTCTGATAAGATATTTCAGTTATGCTATGCCAAAGCGATTTCTGATTCTGTTTATACTAAACCTTTGCTTTGATTTTTTTGATATCATGATTTATTTTTGAATTTTTGAAAATAAGAAATAATTTTATTTTGCATTCTGAATTTGGTAAATGCTCATATTTGCACACTAGTAGATGTTCATTGCTTACTGAGTTGATAGCTCACCCATTATTTATGAATAATTTTTTTTCAGATAAGATTGGATATTTCAGCCAAAAATCGGATTACAAAGCATTGGGTGAGATGACTGAAAAATGATTAATTAAGTATAGAGAATTTATATGAATATTGATAAAGTTTAGTAAGGAAATATTATTGTATTCAGATGACTTAGCATTTTTGAAATTAATGATATTGAGGAAGTGTGTTTTAAGACCAATTTTTATATGATATTTGAAAATTTAGAGTCTATAATTATAGTGTTGAATGTGAGTATATGTAATAAGATGTAATTCTCTAACATTACAGAATCGGGGCGTTACAGATAATATCTCTAAAAGAGTATCAATTAAATGTTAATTAATAAATATCGTAAGATACTCGCTTTCTTATGTTTATAATCTCGATTACTACAATTGACCTTCGAGCTGTTAATTAGAATATGACTTCATCGGTCGAGTGCTATGAAAACACCCTTAATTTGTCCTGCATGCACGTCTAATGCTCACAAATTATAATGAGAATAACCATATGCAGAATTGAAAAAATTAGGTTTATATATATATATATATATACATGTGTGTGTGTTTTTAAAAATTGATCTGAGTTGAAATAAGTCCTTTTTTTATTATAAATAATAATGAATTAAAATGATAGATAAATGAGTTTGGTAAACTTATTTAAGATAAGTTTAGATATATTTAGTCAATATTAAGATAGATTTAGACATATTTATAAAAAATTAAAAAATGTTATAAATTCTATATGTAAAAATATTTTAAGTTGGATTAATGATCAATACTTTAATAATTTGATGATTGAGTATTTAAATATTAGATCTAACTTAAATTAGTACGTACTAAATCGATAGCTAGCTCTGATTGCTATACTGCATGTGTTTAAGGATCACCAGCTTCATGTTAAGGACATCCAAAGTATAACTCGAATTACAATTTTCATTATCTTTAATTTGTCGTTAACGATGCCTGTATTTCTTCAGGTCATCACGACTTGACTAGTCCTTGCCTGGATTTCTTCGATCCGTTCAAGATGCGGTACTGAACATGAGGTTAGCTAGTTTATCATGGGAGTATCAGTTCATCCTCTATATATACAAAATTATTACGTGTAATATTATTATAATTCATTATCGACTTTATCATTTAAACTCACATCAATTGGCGCGACACACTTTAAACTGTATAAATGATCAACTACGTACTTAAATGCTGAGATAAAAAAAAAAACTACGTACTTAAATGTAATCGACTTCAGAATAAAACTCAATATTGCTGTATTAATAAATTAATTATGAACAACCCAGGCCATGCAGTAGGCCATGATCAATGACTTTTATAGATTTATTTATATTATTTATATATAATTAACCCCCCACCTCTCTAGTAAAATCAAGTTCTTAATTCGGTCTGCCACTTCATGATTTACTTCATGTTTTAATTGTTTCTTTAATTGAGAATCAGATGTGGAATCAAGAATTTGTTTCAAGGGATCACTAAGTAAATTTAAAACTATAATAATTTATTTTATTTTTATATAATTTTTCTTGCGGTATAGAACCATATGACATCAATGTTAGAATAATTTCATTTATGGGATGTTATTGATTGCGTGTTTTATAAAAAAGGGTTAGATGTAAATAGCTCATAATGGTATTTTGGTTAAACCCACTAAGTTAAAGTGATCATTATGGGGTTTATTGCACCTTAATAAAATAGGAATTTATTCTATATTATAAATGTGGTTTATTGTATGTAGGCCTAGAAGTTCAATGGTCTTATCTTTAAGACTCATTGGGATTTGGAGTTTTTAATGGGAGGACTCCACATAAGACTTCTATATATATATGGCTAGGTCCCTCTCCTCTCTGTGTGTGTCTATTAGCTTGCCCCATTGATAGCTAATACTTTTGTGAGGAGAAGGAGAGAGAGATTTGGCCACTAATATATTATTCATGGGATTTTAATATGATTCTGAAGATAACTTCCGCAACTATGATTTCTATATTATATAATATTTTTGTTGATCAAGATTATTCTCTTTAGCTTGTATTTCTAGTGATTTACATTTGGTATCAGAGCCATGCATGTTAAGATTAGAATCTTTCGTATATATCATTCATCAGATATTATTATTTTGTCGTTATCGTTTGTTCCGAATCAATATTTGCTTCCTTGTAATCTTCATTTTTATATTCGGTTGAATCTATATTTGCTTCTTTTTCATTTTCATGTTCCGAATCATTTTCATATTTGGTCGGCAGTTCAATGATATCATTTTCATGCTTGTTTCTTTTTCGGTTGATCATTTGGTGATCACTGGACTACTGGGTTTCGAACCCGTGAGCGAGATTAGGAAACCAGCGTGACCACTGGAGCTCGACCCGTGCGCATTCATAGTCATACCGTTTAAATTTGATTTGTAATTTTTATACATAACCATTATTTTAAAACACTATATATGTGTTTTTCGGATATTTATTTTAGTTTCCCCCAAATTAATTTTATTTTTTGATCCAAAAATTACAAGAAATGGAGAAAAATCCATTTGAAAACCCGTTAACTTGTTTCGCAGACCCGCGACCTGTTTTATGACCCGGCTGGAGGTAGAAGATGATTTCTTCTCCGATTTTGACAACGCCCACTCGCACCTCGGGGCACGTGCGGCGCGTGATCACCCAAAAACAGTGGTTTTCGGTTGTTTCTTTTTCCAGTATTCATTCACTCGCCCTATTTTTTTCTACTATATTTTTTTTAAAATTTTTTTGTACGATCATAAGACACTGTTTTATAATTTAGAGCATTATTTACACGTTTTTCGAGGAGTTATAGTGTACTAAAAATTATGATATATTTTTTGGTGAATGCTCAATGTCTTATAAGATCTATGCATATATGTACTCTCTCTAAGCATGAATGTGGATGGATGTTAATTTTGTAACATTGATAAACATTATTTTGTGAATATATGCTTTTCAAGTTCATATTTAATTTTAGACATATCTACTGTCCTATATTATTGATCTGTTTATATTATTTTTATCTATCAATCATATTTAAATTTTGATTTTGATTATGTCTTGTTAATGCTTATGATTATCATTTTGTGATTGAATTTTTCATGGGCATTATAATTTTAGACATATCTTGCCCAAAGGTTTTATTGTGTTTGATATTTTAGAAATTGTAAAAAGTAGTTAATGAGATTGTATTAGTCTAGAAATTTCCTTCTGCCTAAAGGTGATGGTATTTCGAAAACTGATGTGATTTTATTAATTTGTTTTCATGATATAAGAGTACCTTATAGCATGTTGTTTAGTTAGCCCAAATGTGACTTTACGATGATGCACCGAGGCTCTTATCAATATGTTTTAAGAGTACCTTATAGTATGTTGTTTAGTCAGCCCAAAAGTGACTTTACAATGATACACCAAGGCTCTTATCGTAATAAAGCTCATATGGTTTCGAGCTTATTTTCGAGCTGTCTAATTAATAGCTCATATTAATTAGATGGATTTGTTATCATCCATTGAGTGCATGCTTTTAGGTTTGGATGATATTTAAATAATATGTATTATTTCATATTTCCACAGTTTTGAGTGCCTCCTCTATTTCAGTCAACTATCTGCTATTGAAACTTTGATTAGAAATAATTATGTGAGATGGAAAAAAGATGTAGAAATTGCATTTGGTCTTTTGGGTTTGGATTTTGCCTTAGAAGAGCAGCCTTCAGAACCTACTGATAAAAGCACTGCTAAATATGTGGTTGAGTATCAAAAATGGGAAAGAGCTAATAAGTTTTGTTTAAAAATCATCAAACGGTCTATATCTGATTCCATTATGGGAGCTATTCCGGACAATGACAATGCTAAAAACTTTTTGGGTGCCATAGGACAAAGGTTTGTTGAATCTGATAAAGTTGAAACTGGAGACTTGATGGATAGACTAATGAGTATGAAATATGATGGTTCAAGTGGAGTTAGGGAATACATTATGAAAATGATACATATATCTTCTAAGTTAGAAGCCCTTAAAATTCCCATTGCAGAGCCTTTTCTGGTTTATCATATTCTCAATAGCCTTCCTAGCCAATTTTATCAGTTAAAGGTTGCTTATAATGCTCAATGGGATAAATGGGATTTAAATGATTTAATTGTTGTATGTGCCCAAGAGGAATATAGGATGCGTCGTGAGACTGTTGAAACTGTGCAGTTAGCTTTTCAGCCACAACAAAACAAGGGATCTTCTCATAATCATAAGCATAAGTTTCAAAAAGGTAATAAGTTACATCGAAATGAGCACAATAAGAGGTTTGGAGGTCAAACTTCTGGTGGTTCTAAAGAAATTATAATGAAAAATGATCAGTGCAAGTTTTGTAAAAAGAAAGGACATTGGCAAAAGAATTGTCTTAAGTTTAAGGCATGGCTCGAGAAAAAGAAGAAGAAAAACTCGGTAGGTATCTCCTTGGCCTTAGTTTGTTTTGAGTCTTTTTTGGTTGATGTACCTTTAAACTCTTGGTAGATAGACTCAGGTGCAAGTATTCATATTGCAAATTCGTTGCAGGGGTTCGTAGCAAAAGGAGGCCAAGTAAGAATGAAGTGAGCTTGTGTGTTGGGAATGGAGTTCATGTGAAGGTCGAGTTTATAGGAGTAATAAAGTTAACTTTGGATTCTGGTTTTTCTCTTGTTTTGGAGAACAAAGTTTTTGTACCGACAATGAGACGGAATTTGATTTCTATATCAAAACTTGATGATTCTGGTTTTTCTTTTAAGTTTGGTAATAGAAAAGTTGAATTGTTTTATGATTCTCGTCTGGTTGGAAATGGTCTCTTATGTGATGGTTTATATAGAATGTCTTTGAACTCTTTTGGTGAAGTCTCTTGTGTTACCAATGTAGCAAAGAAAAGACCTTTAATCCGTGAATCATCTTCTATGTTGTGGCACAAGAGATTATGACACATTTCAAAGGATAGAATGGAGAGATTGATAAAAGTTGAAATACTTCACTCTCTAGATTTTTCAAATTTTAACACTTGTGTGGACTGTATAAGAGGAAAGTTGACTAAATCTACAATGAAGGGTTCTACTAGGAGTGACAGTATTTTGGACTTAATACATACTGATATCAGTGGACCTTTACCTTCTACCATATGTGGAAATAAATACTTCATAACTTTTATTGATAATTTCTCTCAATATGAATATGTCTATCTGATTAATGATAAATCTCTTGCTCTTGAGAAATTTAAAATATTCAAACCAGAAGTAAAGAAACAATGTAAGAAAAGCATTAAAGTTGTAAGATCTGATTGTGGTGGTGAATATTATGGGAAATATGATGAATCTGGTCAAAATATGGGTGATTTTGCAAAATTTTTACAAGGATGTGGAATTGTGCCTCAATACACTATGTCTGGGACACCCGAGCAGAATAGTGTTTCTGAAAGACGTAATCGAACTTTGAAAGATATGGTTAGGAGCATGATGAGCAAAACAAGTTTACCAGAATATCTATGGGGTGAAGCCTGGAAAACTGTCATGTACATTTTAATCAGGGTTCCCAGTAAAGCGGTTTAAAAAACTCATTTTGAATTATGGACAGACTGTAAGCCAAGTTTAGCTCATTTCAGAGTTTGGGGATGTCCAGCTGAGATTAGGATTTATAATCCTCTTGAACAGAAATTAGACCCAAAATCAACCCCTGGTTATTTTGTTGGGTATCCTGATAGATCAAAAGAATATAAATTCTATTGTCCTAATCATGGTACCAGAATTGTTGAGTCCATTACTGCTAAATTTTTGGAGAATGATGTTGGTGACAGTGGCAGTTCTATGTTGAAAGAACTTTTTATTGAACCAGATCCAGTTGTTGTTTTAGTTCCTATTATACAGGAAATAATTGTTTCTCAGTCAGTTGAAATTGTTAGTGAAGAATCTGGGCAACAAGAAGAATTTCCAACAGTGATTGAGTCAGTTTCTGAACCACAATTGAGAAGATCGCAAAGGGAAAAAAGATCTGCATTGCCTATTGATTACATTGTATATTTATCAGAGAGTGATTTTAATATTGGGAATATTGTTGATCCTGTTACTTTTAAGTAAGCCTTGACATGTCCTGAGTCAGATAAATGGTTAAGTGTTATGGAAGATGAAATGAATTTTATGGAGAAGAATAAAGTCTGAGAACTTGTTGAACTTCCTCCTGATGCTAAGCCTATAGACAACAAGTGGATTTTCAAAAGTAAACTGGACTCAAAAGGGAATGTTGAACGAAAGAAGGCAAGATTAGTTGCAAAAGGATTTACTCAGCGAGAGGGCATTGACTATATTGAAACATTTTCACCAGTTTCATTAAAAGATTCTTTTAGAATTATCATGGCACTTGTAACACATTATGATTTGGAGTTTCATCAGATGGATGTCAAGACAACATTTTTGAATGGGGGTTTTTATGAAAAGGTTTATATGAGACAACCTGAAGGTTTTATTGAGAAGGGAAAGGAAAACTTGGTATGTAAGTTAAATAAATCCTTATATGGCCTCAAGCAAGCATCTCGACAGTGATATTTGAAGTTTGATGAGATTGTAACTTCTCTTGATTTTGTTGAAAATAAAGTTGACTAGTGCATATATTGAAAGACCAGTGGGAGGAATTTCATTTTTCTCATTCTATATGTTGATGATATTTTGCTTGCTAGCAGTAACTTGGGATTACTTCATGAAACAAAGAAAATGTTATCTGCTAATTTTGAAATGAAAGATCTTGGAGAAGCCTCTTTTGTGCTTGGCATTGAAATTTGTCGTGATAGAGCTCGTGGTTTGTTGGGACTTTCTCAGAAAGCTTATATACGGCGTGTACTACAGAGATTTGAAATGCAAAACTGTGCACCTGGTGATGTACCCATCATAAAAGGAGATAAGTTTAACAAAAATCAATGTCCTATAAATAAGCTTGAAAAGGAATCTATGAAGAATATTCTGGATGCTAGTACTGTAGGGAGTTTGATGTATGCTCAAGTTTGCACTAGACCAGATATTGCCTATGCAATCAGTGTTCTTAGTAGGTTTAAGTCAAATCTAGGGCAAGAGCATTGGAAAGCAACTAAGAAAGTTATGAGATATTTGAAAAAGACTGAATGTTATATATTTAATTTCCAGCGTTCAAATTACCTTGAGGTGGTAGGCTACTCAGATTCTGATTTTGCTGGATGCCAAGATGATTTGAAATCAACCTTTGGTTATGTTTTTATGTTAGCTGGGGGTGCTATTTCTTAGAAAAGTGTTAAGTAAACTCTGGTGGCGTCTTCTACTATGCAAGCTAAATTTGTAGCATGTTATGGAGCTATTATCCAAGCTGTTTGGTTAAGAAATTTTATCTTTGGACTGAATGTTGTTGATTCCATTTTGAGGCCTATTACTATTTATTATGATAATAGTGCAGTAATGTTCTTTTCAAAGAATAATAAAAGCTCTAGTGGGTCCAAACACATTGACATCAAGTATTTGGTGGTCAGAGACAGAGTTAAAGAAGGACAAACAAAGATAGAGAATATAAATACAGAGGTGATGATTGCAGATCCTTTGACTAAGGGACTTGCTCCTAAAGTTTTTAAAACACATGTTGTTAATATGGGTATTGTGGAAACTTTTGATATTTTTGGTTGGTGGGAGTTATTTATGTAATAAAAACTACATTTTGGCTTGATCCCTTTACGGAGTACGTAGGCAACCCATTTGTTATTAGGATATAGCTTCTTTCAATAATAATATATATCTCCCCTATCCATAAACTATTTTTTTTTTTAGCATACATATGGCTTATGTATTTTATTATGATATTATTGAAATCTCGATATACTATGGATAAAGATATAAGATAAATCTTTTTAAAAGACATGTGGCTTCATTTTTTGAAGCATTATGATGACTAATATGAATTAGCACAGCTTTTGATCATATTGGTACTAAGTTCATACTACATACTACCACATTTGGTCGTAGGATGAGGATCCATATCGATAAGGATATTAGCACGTGTAACTGTGGAGTGGTTTTACATCGTTTAAAGGGTGTAACGACTTCCATGTTCAATGTTGATATTCTTGTTGGACCGGATCATGTTTTCTAAGGTGCTATCATTTGAGCTATTTTTGTGGCCACCTATGTAGTCTAACCCAAGAGTCTTTTTCAAAACAAGTTTTTGTAGCAATCAATATTCGCCCAAGTGGAAGAATGTTAGAATAATTTCATTTATGGGCTGTTATTGATTCCGTGTTTTATAAAAACGGGTTAGATGTAAATAGCTCATAATGGTATTTTGGTTAAACTCACTAAGTTAAAGTAATCATTATGAGATTTATTGCACCTTAATAAAATAAGAATTTATTCTATATTATAAATATGATTTATTGTATGTAAGTCTAGAAGTTCAAAGGTCTAATTTTTAAGACCCATTGAGATTTGGAGTTTTTAATGGGAGGACTCTACATAAGACTTCTATATATATATGGCTAGGTCCCCTCTCCTCTTTGTGTATGTCCATTAGCTTACCCCATTGATAGCTAATACTTTTTGTGAGGAGAAGGAGATGAAGATTTGGCCACTAATATATTATTCGTGGGATTTTAATATTATTCTCAATATGACTTCTGCAGGTATGATTTCTATATTATATAATATTTTTGTTGATCAAGATTCTTCTCTTTAGCATGTATTTCTAGTGATTTACAATCAAGATCTAAAATAAAAATAAAATACGTTTAATAGAACCTATATATTAAAAAAAATGATATGTACATTAGAAATCATCAAACTTTATTTTTAATTTTTATTTATAGTAAAATCGTTATATCATCTTATTATTAGGTCATTTTATTTTATGTGAGATATTTTATTTATTTTATTTTTAAATAATTTTGTAGAGAATAGATTAAGATAATTTTTTAAAGAAGATGCCAATATAAGATAAAATTAACGTTATCTTAATAAATGATCAAAAAAGATAATATGTATTTTTTTTTTCAAATTTTTAAAGGGGCCATAACCCTCTTGCACTTGAGATCGAGCATATAAAACACTTTTGAGAAAAGTAATTAGATTCGTATCAATATTAATATAAAATAAATAATGAAATTTGATTCTTTCCATTAATTTAATTTTTTTAAAAAAATAATAATTTTATATAGTTTCTAACTAGAAATTGGGCTATTCATTTAGACTCCGACATCTAGAGAGTCTAACACAGTGGAAATATTAAAATATTAAATAAATAATAAAAACTATCTATTTCTATCCATTAAACTTTTAAAACAAATACCGATTCAGACATATCGACATATCTCCACTCATCTTAACCTAAAAGCGAAATTAAATTAGAGGAAACATGATATTGATCCATTGATCCCGTATCTATGGTGGATCAGCAAACCGGCCGCACGCCCCAGTCTGATTGGTCAGTAATTTATATTTTATATTTTCAATGCATAAATTATCCTCCACCACGTTTTCAGTACCTTTATAACGTTAATTATCCCATTAAATATTAATGGCTCGTGCTCATCACTGTATCAATATCTTTAATTCTTTGTATTTTACTCAATTTATCCACCATGCCCCCATTAAATATTAATGGCTCGTGCTCATCACCTTATCACGTTAATATTCCTGCATTTTCGCAATAAATTTATGAGAATACAAAAATTTATAATGAACAAATCAAGGCTTGGCACGATAAGCATACCTCAAGCTGAAAGGAGTTCCTATCCAGACAACACGTTTTGTTTTACAATTCATGACTTCGTCTCTTTTTAGACAAGCTCAAGTTGCATTGATGGTCGGGCCCATTCATGATCGTCTAAGTTTTTGTCCATGGAATAGTTGAAATTACTCAGGATGAGAAATAGACTTTCTAAATAAATAGACTTTCTAAATAAATGGACAACGCTTGAAACATTATTTAAATGGTGAATGTGTTAACCAGAAGTCTACCATTCTCTTGAATCTAGCTTAGAAGATGAGTAATAGTCAAACCACTGGCTATAAATAAATAAAACGCTTTTAGGAGGCAATTCATTTTTTTTAATATATTTTTGTTTATATATTTTTATTTCTTTATCTTATTGCTTTACTTTCATTTTGTAGGAATAAAGAAATCAAAGAAATATCCAAGTACACGGTTGCACCTCAAAAAAACAAATATTCAAATAAAAATCAGGGGAGCATGTCTTATCATTTCTCATTCTTTTCTTTGATTTTTCTTCATTTTTTTCCATTGAGGATAGTGTGATATTTAGTTTGGGGAAATGAAATTTATTCATTTTATTAAAAAAAAATTGTTGTTTTCCTTTATGTTTGGTTTTGAAAATAAATAAATAAATAAATAAATTTGCTTATGATAAGAATATATATGGTTGAAATTGATTATAATTTTTAAGAAATATTTTGATTGCTTAAGTCCAGTTTTTAATTCTTCACTTGATCTTGTTTAATTCGAAATGATCATTAATCATTGTGCATACCTAAAATTTTTTTATGTGAATTTTATAAATTTGGATGGTCTCTACATACTCTAGAGCTTGTTTGACTACTCTCAATGTGAAATCTTATATAGAATTTTACTTAGAAGTGATTTAGGCATTCTTTGAATCAATTGAGCATTTTCAAACTTGCCTCTCTATTATCTTTATCTCAGCTAGTCACTCATTTGATTTATTCCTAAACAAGGTTGAAGAAAAGAAAGTAATATACAAATTAAAAAATTGTACAAAGTTTCATTTACTCAAATGTTTTGAGTTGCTTAGTAAATATGGATATTTATTATCAATGTTTACTTTTACGACAAATCGCAATTTAAAATATAAGTATGCAAAAGAACTTTAAGTGTGTGCCTTGTTGAGTAATTAGGTGCATCCATCACAAATGTTTGCATTCACGTTAAAAGATGAGTGACAGCTTGAAGTTAAAAAAAAAAAGAACTTTGAAAGAACGATGAAAAAAAGTATTTTGAGATATTCAAAAAACTCTGAAAAGTGTATGTTTTAAGAGTGAGAGTGCTCTATTTGCTTAAATCTTATTTTCTTTTCAGCCTTCATCCTAACCATACATCACAAGTTTAATAAAGATCTATTGATCATTGGTAATATTTTATTCTACATTTGTAGAGTGTGATTTGAAAAGTAAACCTATGGAGTTTAGAAAACCATTACTTATTTACTTGTTTGTATAAAATTATTCGGGAAGCTAGTGATAAAGTGAGAATGGCAGATATACATAAATGCAGGGATAATTAAAGTAGGAGAGTTGAGTTTCGAACTAACTTTTGCACTTGATTGATTTGAAATGATTCATTTGAATTATAAATTTTATACAATCTTTGAAGTAAAAGATTGTATGAGTTATACTAATGTTTGTTTAAGTTTTTTTTTCTTTGTTAGAGGACTAGAAAAATTTAAGTTTGGAGAAATTTGATAAGTGTAATTTTTACATGATTTTTATTATCTTTTTATTTAAAATGTTAGTTTTTCTTGATTTGATTTGATTTGTATTTATATTTTATTATTTGTTTGTATTTGAAGGAATGAGAAAAAAAAAAAAGAAAAAAAAACTATAAAAGAGCTCAATCGAACTCACTCAGCGCACCATATCTACGCACATGCATGGGATTTAGAAGCAAGAGAGACCTACACCTAATAATGGACATGGGCCTATGCAACTTTAGACTATATTCAAGCACCGCAAGATCCAATGGGGCAATTTAATTGAATTTGGAGACAAAAGCAGGTGTAAATGGATATGGGCCCGCAACTTGCTTTTAAAATTTATTGAATTGATGCATGAAGGGAGTTGAGAAAGGGCTGCATGATAACACTCTGTTGCGCACGACAAAGTGAATTGGATTTGGAAACAAGCGGTGGCCACACTTCGATCTCGACATATTAACTCCTTACAGGAGACAGTATTTCAATGGGCTGCAACTAGAGTTAGATTGAGAATTAATTTACATTTTTGATTCAATTGGGGCACGACACTAGTTTTATTTCACAACTGGGAAGCAATATATATATTGAGAGTCATCGAGGAGGGCGGACGACTTGAGAAGAAACAGCGGTGTAGCTTGGCTGATTTTTTTTCAGGTCTTTTTCGATTTTTTTTTTCAATTAGTTTTTTTTAAGTGTTTTGATGTTAAACTTTTCTATTAGATTTTTATTTAATTTTCTCATAAATTAATTTACTTTTTTTAAGATTATGATGTAGCCTAATTTTGATTATATGAATTTTTTGTAGTTTGATTAATCTAATATTTGTTTCGTATTGTTGATTATTTCATTCTAGATTTATTGCTTATGAATATTTGATCACCATTTACATGATTTGGAATTTAATTTGAGACTGTAATTGATAATTGTTTTAACTTATATTTGAGATACCATAGGATGTCGTATAATGGAGATATCTATGAGTTTGTATAATCTTTATAGAATTTTTGTTCTTAATGAATTTTGACAAATTCAGAATTGTCACAAGAATTGTCATAGAGATGTAGGAAATTTGTCTGTTAAGATATTTCGTTAATATTTAAGATAGATTAATGAATAAATTAGAGAAATTTGATTATCAACAATATGAATATTTGATATTTTTAATTCAATTAGGAGAATTGTATAAGATTAGTTATGGTAAATTGAAAATTCTAGATTTTTGCTTTCTTGATAAAAACTTGCTCCTTGAATTTTGTTAATTTACTGTTCTAGTTTAGTAATTAATTTTTTTCATTTGAGTTATCAAATAGATCTAAATTGAATACATTTCGGTACAGAGATGTAGGAAATTTGTCTATTGAGATATTTCGTTAATGTTTAAGATAAATTAATGAATAAATTAGAGAAATTTGATTATCAACAATATGAATATTCGATATTTTTAATTCAATTAGGAGAATTACATAGGATTAATTACGGTAAATTGAAAATTCTAGATTCTTGTTTCCTTGATAATAACTTGTTTATTTAATTTTGTTAATTTACTGTTCTAGTTTAGTAATTAATTTTTTTCATTTGAGTTATCAGATAGATCTAAATTGAATACATTTCAACACTTATTAATAATTTTTCAATACTTGTAAGATGATACTCTTACTTATCCACTTATGACCTGTTATGATTTGTATACTTGCAAAATCAATAAACAATTAACAATGAAAATATGATTGTTTTTAATATATTTGGCCCGAAAAAATTTGTGCAGAGTGAATTTTCCTTTAAAATCTTCGAAGCAAACTTCATATTAAAAATTTTTTGCACATCATTGAGGTTTTTAATACCCAGCCCACCTTCTCGGCAAGGCCTACAAATTTTCTTCCAAGAACACTAATGCTTCTTTGGTTTCCCTTCTTTAGCACCCCAAAGAAACTACTCATACATTTGTGAATAGAATGAAGTATCGATGGAGGAGCATAAACAATAGAAGGAGTATGTATGGGGACACTTGCAAGGACATGCTTAATCAGAAAGAGCTGATCACCAGAAGAAAGAAAATTCTTTTGCCAACCCCCTACACGATGTTGGATATTTTTCACCTAAGATGAATGGCCTTCAGAC
This sequence comes from Platycarya strobilacea, assembly GCA_036898215.1. NCBI lineage: Eukaryota > Viridiplantae > Streptophyta > Magnoliopsida > Fagales > Juglandaceae > Platycarya > Platycarya strobilacea. The sequence goes on from CM072548.1 coordinate 7,359,642, forward strand.
GTCCAGAAATAATAGGAACACCAAGATTATTGAAAGGAGATATCTCTCAACAAATCCTGTGATACTAAGAATCACGTGTCTTTTATGCATAGATTTTCCTTTAGAGAATATAATGAAAGATTTTTCTTTGCAGTCTTTTTGTCTCGACCAATCTTCATAAATAGCTAGGATCTTGGAAATAGACTTCATAGATGATTCAAAGCCATTAGCGCAAATAACATCATATGCATAAAGAAAATGAGAGACGATAAAAGTACCTATGGGATGATTGAAAGGAGTGATCTTGCTTTCCATAAAATATTTCTTAATCAGGCAAGAAAGAATTTCCTCCAACCATTATGAAGATATATGGCTAGATGAGATCTCCTTGTCTCGATCCACGACCAGTTGGGAAGAAACCTTTAGAAATTTCATTCATAACACACTACAACAGAAATGACCTATCCCAGCGAAATATTTCGCTGCAAAAAGCTCTCCTTTCGCGGCAAATTCTTTTTAGCGGCGACTTAACTTCGCTGCAGAATCGCCGGTACAAATTCTTCACTTCTGTATTTCTGCAGTGGAATAAAAAAGTCGCCGCTAAAAGTATCATATTTCACGGCGTTTTTTTTTTCATCGCTATAAGTTTCCAGTCGCCGCAAAACTGCTTCCAGCCTTCAGTTACATATCGTTGCGATAGATCAATAACAGCAGACAGAAGCTTCAATTGCAGCGATATATTATCGCCGCTATATGTTTCTAGTTATTTTACTGATATTTGCGGCGGTTTTAAAACGCTGCTAAATCATTTTAAGCAGCGAGTTTTATGACGCCGCTATTAAATTCTGGTATTTTACAGATATTTGCGGCGGTTTTAAAACGCTGCTAAAGAACATTCAGCAGCGAGTTTTATGACGCCGCGATTAGATTCTGGTATTTTACTGATATTTGCGGCGGTTTTAAAACGCTGCTAAAGAATTTTACGCAGCGTGTTTTTATGACGCCGCGACTTGATTCTGGTTATTGACTGACATTTGCGGCGGTTTTAAAACGCTGCTAAAGTATTTTAAGCAGCGTGTTTTTAAGACGCCGCGAAAAATTTAGGCGAATAATATGATTACCGGCGAGTTTTTTCCGCCGGGAAAATAGTTGTCTGGCCCGATTTATTTTGATTGTGCCACAATTGATTTTCCTGTTACATATTCCTGCTCAGTTGTTTCTTTCTCTCGGATCACTAAATACCATACAATCTTTGTTTCAATTAACAAATGACATTCATAAATATTTTCACAAATGACATCCAACATCATATATTTTATACATTGAGATGGTGCATTATACCAAGGCAAGTACAAGGTGGGCATTTAATAAATAAGTCACATATGACTACTACAATAGATTTAAAGAGTCTGCTACCACTAAAATAATGTAGCAAATCTTGGCTTCACGCTCACGTTGCCGCTACTCATCAACCCAATCTGTATGAATTGCACATTAGACCATATATGGTTCAAAAGCTTTTTCTCCTTCGCACAAGCCACTACATCCATATTTGCTATGCCTGACATTAAGATGAAATGAAAAACCATAATGTGAGCAACACCAGCTGACTTGTGACTTGCTAACTATACTTCACTTATAAGAAAAACCATTGCAAATATACCCATTGCATACACCTCACTATTACTTATTATGTAACAAAAACTAACTCGACTACTAGAAAAAAAGCTATATCTGTGTTTACAAAATACCAAAAGTGCATATTATCCTCTTTTCAATCAATCAATATAAACAATTAATTAATAAGTCCTCTCCTTCATATATTCATCCTATAAAATCCATCTACTAACATTCACCAACATCATCGCTCTTCTCATAACTTTCATTTTAGTTTTAGAATTTCGCGTATGCAAATGTGTCATAAAGATACATAATCTAACTGTACATTTGAGAATATGAAAGTTAGTTTAGTAATTTTACAAATATGGGTCATGTGCATGAATTTTCTGTATATCAAAGGGTTTTTAGTTTTCACAAACATAAATCTATCAGATGATTGCATCCAATGCATCCAAGTCATCACCAGTCACCATTAAACAACAAATAACAAAACCGATGAACTACTAGGAAAAAGGAAGACATATCAAAGAGTCAAATGGAATTAACAAGGTACAAAGTAGATTTATAATAGACAAAACTTATGTAACATATATCTAACACTAAAACTGACTCATATGAGACATACTTGCTTGAAAGTGAAATGCAACATCAACAAAGGAAATAGCTATCCTAGTTGCAGGTACATCTTGTAATTCATTATGTTTCTTCATATGAAGTTGACTATCATTAATATAAAGTAATAGCAAAGTATCTATCTTTAGTATTTTTTCCTCTTCAAGACAATCTTAACAAGTTTATTATATCATTGGTTATTAAAAGAGAGAATTCTAATTTTTCTCGTCACGATTTCTCACCAAGGATTATAACTATCTCTTTCTCCAAAAATTTCCTTTAAAGAAAACAGGAAAAGAATTTCCGAATGTCGCAAACCCAATATATTGGTAGAACAAAATTCAGGAAAAACATGATATCTAGAAAAACAAAATATGGTGTATGTTTAACAAATTGTGCTGGTTTAGAGACAGAAAAATAAATTTTAAGCGTGCAAAGAACTTGCTTTATGTAAACAAGACCTATAGTAAACGCAAAAACTGAGTCATGGACCTAGTTGGGCTACCGAGATCTTCAAATGGATGGTCGTTGAAATTATTTTTAACTTCCGCAACATTCCAATGTAAAAGACATCAAAAACAATACCTGGACTAAATCAACGATCAAATATGCCTTTTGTGCATTGATGTTACAATGGGGATATGCTATTTAAACTACAGAGTGCATCCATATAAGAGCATTTGCATAACTCAAAGGCATTTCATTGATTTCGTTTTGAGAATCAAAACGAAATACACTAAGCCTAAATATCACCCTTAAATGAATGGCCAAAGTCTATCAAAACCAAACTAGTTGGCTACAACAATCATCAAACATATTCTTCTCCCATATATGCACAAATTCTCACTTGTCAGTAGAAAGATGTGTGGTTAATGGTCTAATGACATATGTATAAATATAATAAAATTAATCTTAACAGGTGGTACTAATTTAGCAAGGAAGACATAAGGGAAAATATCCATACCTGAATGAGGTTGATCAAGAAATCCATCCTCGAGCACTAACTGCAATATATAATAAAATATAACCTCGAATGAGATTATGAAGGTTTGGTCACATTCATGCAGAAATAGAAGAATACACGACATGGTCGATACTCACCAAAAAATTCAGCATGTAACATGGTGAACTGGTTGATATACTCCGAAGACTTTTCAAGGTCGAGGAATCATTGCAAGAGCCATTCATGTCAGTATACTCTTCAGGTACCTAGAATAACCATAGTAAGAATGTGTCAACAACTTTTTGTGGATAAGAGAGAGAAAAGTTTGTTTGATATAAGAAACACAACCTATGATGTAACTGTACTCCTTGCCCAAAAGCTTCTCAAAAATCAAAAACCCATTAAGCTGGGTTCAGACCCCTTTGTGATGATATATATATATATTATATATATATATAGCCCAATTGCCATGTTGGCCCACAAAAAGCACCCAAAATTGTCTAAACCGCGAGTCCCCTTAAGTATCGGAGGAATTACTCCAACCCTGATTCTGTTGGAATGACTCAGTGAATCCAGGCAAACCCCTCATTAAAGTCTGGAGCATCCTGTTATTCTGCATCTGCTGCTCCCTAAGATCCCGCACCTCTTCTCTCATTTCTTGGAGTTGACCCTTGTACTGTTCAGCATCTTTCTTATATTGTTCAGCATCCTGCCTTTGTCTCTCAATCTCGGCCAAATACTGTTGCATTTTAAGCTGGTCACGTTGTCTACTTGACTCAGGGATGACCATCTCTCCGAGTCCCCGTGAATATCCAGGTCTATGGCCAAGAATCTCTCTGAAGACAGTTGCTGATGCCTCATCAGTACGCTGCTCTGGTGCTAGGCTATCCATCCTACCTTGCATAGTCCTCTGCACATTGACAATGCTTCAAATTATTAAAAATGTATATACATCCTGTGCTATTTATGCATTTATCACATTTGAAAATAAGCATAGATCCCAGGGAATTTAATTGCACTACTCACATAAGTTTCTTCTGTCGCTGGTGTCACAAACGCATTCTTCTTCTTCGACCAACGCGTCTCCTTGTAATAGTCAATCATATTCTTGGAGTTTTCAGCCCGCTACATAAGTCAGCAATGTGTACAATATAAGAATATGATTTCCCCGGAGAGAACTTTCATGAAAGTGGACATGTGCATTCTAAGCCCAAACGGCTAGAGTAACCATTCACAACAATAATTTACCTCGAACACAAAAATAAAGAATATATTATTCACCCAAAAATAGTATCTAAAACAATACTAAAAAGCATATTCCTAATATAATAACTTGACAATAAAATACCCATCTATCGTTGCATATCGTTGTGTTACTTATTCGGGCTTTTGATTTAATACATTATGAGTCATTATGTGACTTATTGTTTGGGATATGAGTTTATATTTGGTACAAGTGTAACCTCTATGAGAAGAAGTTATTTTAAAGCTATACCTTTTGCGCAAGGATCCGAACAAATGATTTACGTCCTGATGTGTGATTAATCACGAGCTTCTTTCGATTCTCTCGATTTTGAGCTGACATTTTCTGTCACGAAAATTCCCAACGTTATCTATAATAAACAAACTTGCCACAACAATTTTTGGAGCCTAAATGGATAAATAATATGTTCAATATTGTATACAATACATACCTTAAAGGCGTTGCTGCCCCACCTCCCACACAACTTAACCCATACAAGCGGGTCGACCAAACTAGTCCCGTTAGCCAACGCCTCTTCATGGCTTCCATATGATAGATATATCTTGTGCAAGTCATGGTGAAATGCATTGAAGCGCTTACGCAATTGCTTGGTTACTGTCAATCGGTGGTTTTCGCGTTCCCAATCCAACTCAAAGTCACTCTACAAGAAAAGTGTCATCATGTCATTTACGCATCACATTATACTATGACAACACTTTCTAGCAATCAATATTAATTAACAAGGATCATACCTTGACCCGACTAATCAGCTCGTCTTTTTGGGCTTGCGGGACATTAGACCATCGTGCATGACTCATGTCACAATATTGTTTAATAATCCATGATACACGAGATGTGAACATGGCCGCATTCTCACAACACGGGGCAGTCTCATCATCATTTATCTTCAAAATTACTTTCCCGTTCTTCCTCAGTTTCTCAAACAGGGTGCCTTTCGCGGGACCACGCTTACGTTTCCTCTCTTGCTGGTTTGCTACGGCCTCCATGGGGGCATCTGCAACAATAATTTACAATCATCACAACATTAGTGTTTGAAACTGGAGTTAATTTGTAGACTCAATTCACATGTATAAATAGTCTCAAAGTCAGCTCTATATCTAGGAAGAAACATGACAATTTCTGGTTTACCGAGATCTTCATTGCGTGTAGGATCTCTAGGAGGTGATTGTTCTCTAACTGGTGTGGGTTCTCGTATGGGATCCGGTGGGGGAACTGGGTTGGGGCATGGAGGTACCCAGGGCTGGCTCGGGGGCTGCGTGGAATCATCTGAGCTGGGTTGCTCTGCCTCCTCAGAGCTATGGGGTGAAGAGAGACGCGCTCCACGCGGTCGGCCAAATCGACATGAGTACGGTACAGGACCTCTTCCACGAGTACCTCGGAGTCTCCCTATACTTTTTGAACTTCCTTCCAATCGATTACCTGCATGTGTACGAGTTAATTGTTTGAGACATATAACATTCGATTCCACATAATTGTCTCAAAGTCAAAGACAAATATTTATGAAAAGATCATATGTCGCCCATTTTGCAATAAGTTGTTATTAGAATAATTCTTACATTTTATAAGGCTTATATTTTTGCAAATTAGAATTTTCAACTGTAATGTCATTTAATGCACTTAGATAGTAGCCTATGTTATGAGCACAACATATAGGCAAATAATTAAATTGTCGAATTATATACCTTGTTGGTTGATATTGCTCCTATGGCCTCTAGATTGAAGATGGGATTGCGATGACATGTTGACAAGGCGTACCGGCTATAGTTATGTTATGTACCCAATTTCCAGAACCCTGAAGGAAATAAGTATCGCACGTTAGGCTTTGTTTCAACAGGTATTAAGGTAGTAAAGATGAATACTTCTGACACTCGCATGTTTGTCATTTGCATAATTAAATAGGCCGAGACTGAAGCAAGTAAATTGTACCTTGAATGAAAATTTTGGACGCAAAGTCACACGCAACACCGTCTGTTTTCCCCTCACCTGAAAAAGAATAATATCATACATATCTGAAGTCAAACAAGTTTAGAGGAAGATAAATAAACTATCATTCTTTTTTTATCCCCTTATATATACATATATATATATATAAAGATATATATATATATATATATATGAAAACATAAATACCATCTTGTGCATATTAGTCCAGTCCAATGATATTAAATAATAAATATGTTAATTTTAATAAATAAATCAAAGTAAGATTTTTATATGACATAATAATCAACTACCTATGTATACAATTCAATTTCAAAGAGTTAATCTATTGTGTTATCTTGTGCAATCTCGGCGATCTGTTTTTCTTTGTTTTTGATGTAATTATTCATCTGACCCAGACTCTTCCTCTGTGGATAGATCTCCCTCATCTGAATATTCCACATCACCATACGCATCTCCAGACCCAGAAGCCATAATGTCATCATTGATTAATACAGTTCAATCTATGCATTGACCATCCTGATTCGTGATATCTCGTACATCAATATGTCTAGGTAGTATATCCATCCTACTCAGTTGAGTTGGCATTGGATCCGCATCACATTGTACTGGTGCATAATAATATGATGACTCATCTTCTTGATCGGCATCATCGTCACTTGATTCGCCATCAATATCTCCCAAAACCCTCGGAACTGGAGGAATGTTGTATACATTCCTATTTGTATAGTTCTGCACAACACCCCAATTCCCTTTCGCCCTTAAATCTTTGATGTAGAAACATTGAGAAGCCTGACTCGCCAACACGAACGGTTCATCCTTATACCACTTCATGTCCATGTTGAGACTAATCATATGGTCATCCACCTGCACCCCTCTTTTTCGATTACCCACATTAAACCAATCACATTCAAATAGGTACACCCGACGCCACTCCATGTATCGTAACTCTACGATATTATTAATAACACCGTAGAAATCTAAATTGTTTGTAGCCTCATCACCAATTACCAACACCCCAGAATTTTGTGTACGCCTGCAAAGTTCACGCTGCTTTGTATGAAACCTTTTTCCATTTATAATGCAAGCAGTATATGATGCCACCCAACGGTCAGGCCCACAAGCTAACGCATACAAATCAGAGGTCACTGAATGTGGATTGGAGATATGTTGTTCCTGGATCTACACTAAAATTGTTAAACAAGCACAACATAAATTTTAGATATGTTCAAAACATAACAAAATCTTTCCATATTTAAAGTAGATATGACTCAGAGAATAACTTACATGTTGCTTGAACCAAGTGGGGAACTCATTTTGATGCGTTCGATCACTGCAATTTGGGTGTTGCACCTTACATTTCTCGTAGTGCTCCCTGCATTTGGAGCACGGAATCACCAAGCAAAATATTCAAGTTAACTAGTGTGGGTCGATAAGAACTTGTTAAGTTCAAATGGAAGTATATATGTATAAGTAAAGCCATTGATGCTTACTCTATATAGGATCTAATCTCCGCACAGTTGTTAAGCACGTACCAGATGGCTGCTTTAAAGACTTTATCTTCTAATTGCACATTAGAAGCTATACCCAATGCACGAACTTTTTGGTTGAAAATTTTGAATCCATCTATAGTTTCCTCTTCGTCAGCATCAACGTTGCGATCCGCTCGACTAAACTTCGTCTCAACATCATGGAGGTACATGGAGCAAAATGTCAGACATTCGATGTGAATGTAAGCTTCTGCTATTGAACCTTCTGGACGGGCTTTATTCTTAACATACCTCTTGAATTTCCCGAGATATCTCTCAAATGGATACATCCACCTATATTGTACTGGACCCCCAAGAATAGCTTCACGGGGTAAATGAACAGCTAGGTGAACCATAATATCAAAAAAAGAAGGAGGGAATATCATCTCCAGTTTGCATAAAATGGTGATGATATCAGTTTGAAGCTGGATTAAACGATTCACATCCAAAGTTCTCGAACATAACTCTTTGAAAAAAGTGCTAAGTTCAGTCAATGCCAAAACAATGTCACTTCTTAAGTACCCCCAACAGCAATGGGGAGTAGGCGTTGAAGGAAAACATGACAATCGTGACTTTTCAACCCTGGGATTTTGCAATCACGTAGAGAAACACATCTAGCAATATTAGAAGCGAACCCATCAGGGAATTTGATATTGGTCAACCACTCACAAAATTTATTCTTTTCATTTCCGTGTAATGTGTAAAGTGCATGCGGCATTGTTACACGTTCATCTTCACGCCTTAAATGTAATTCTTTTCTGTAGCCCAAAATCTCCAAGTCACGCCAAGAGTTGATGTTATCCTTAGTTTTACCTGGAATGTTCATTAAAGTGGATAAGATGTTATCGGCAATATTCTTCTCAATATGCATAACATCTAGATTATGCCGAAGTCGAAGTGTTGACCAATAAGGTAACTTGAAAAATATGCTACACTTTGTCCAGTTCAGCTCTTCAGCAGTGCGTTTTCTCTTCTTATGAGATTTACCAAACTGAACATCCCCAATCATACGCAATTGCATTTGAATATCGTCTCCTCCTAGATCTCTCGGTGGCATGCGGCGATCTTCTTTACCATTAAATAACCATTTTCTCGTTCTCCATACGTGATCAGGTGGTAAGAAACGTCGATGTCCCATATAACAATGCTTTCGGCCATATTTCAACCAATTGGAGTCTGTGTCGGCATTACAAGATGGACAAGCCAATTTTCCTTTTGTTGACCAGCCAGAAAGATTCCCGTAAGCAGGTTAGTCACTAATTGTCCACAATAAGGTAGCATGTAACATAAATGTTTCCCTACTCGATGCATCATATGTAGGTATCCCATGTTCCCAAAATTCAAGTAGTTCATCGAGCAGCGGCTGTAAGTAAACATCGATGTCATTTCCTGGTGACCTTGGACCAGGAATAATCAAAGATGTCATGAAGAATTGGTCTTTCATGCATAACCATGGCGGCAAGTTATACGGAACAAGGATCACTGGCCAAATGCTATGAGGTTTAGCCAAATTGTTGAAGGGACAGAAGCCGTCACTTGACAGACCGAGCCTTACATTGCGAGGATCTGCAGCGAACCAATTATGTTCCTCATCAAATTTCTTCCAGGACTCAGAATTGGCCGGATGTCTCATACTGGTATCTTCTATTGTCTGTTGTTCTGCATGCCATCTCATATCACCAGCTATCTTTGCAGTCATAAAGAGACGCTGTAATCTCGATTTCAAAGGAAAATGTCGCAACACTTTTTGAGGTATCACTCGTGACCCATGTGTATTTGGCATCCACCTCGAGGCCTTGCATACAGGGCACTCATTAAGAGATTCATTTTCTTTCCAGAATAAGATGCAGTCGTTGACACATGCATGTATTTTGTTGTATTTGAATCCCAAACCGCGCTCCAACGACCTAGACTCCTCATATGATTGTGGCAAGAGCACATCTGGGAAGGCAGACCTCATCAGGTCAAGGAGCAAGTTGAATGACTTAATTGACCATCCACCGATTGATTTGATGTGTAATAACTTGACAATGAATGACAACTTTGAAAATTTTGTACACCCGTCAAAAAGAGGACGTCGAGCATCCTCCAGTATCTGGTCAAAAGATGACGCTTGTGTGGCTTCAGGTATTGGTGGCCTATTTGGCGAATGAGTGTTGTCTTGAGGCACATCAACAAAGGTGCCTACCTGAATGTCATCCAACATTTGCTGCATGTCGTCGATGTAATCATCTTCTGGTATAACCTCGTCCTGAATATCGTCGTCACTGACATTAAATGTCTCATCCTCTCCATGAAATACCCATTGAGTGTAATTTGGATTGATCCCTTTGATATACAAATGAGTTTCCACCTCAAATATAGGCAACCATAGATCGTTAAGACATGTACGACAGGGACACCGAATGCGATCCCTTCCACCTGCATGGTTCCTTGCTTGTGTGAGGAAATTGTTAACCCCATCAGCGTATGCAAGTGATAAAAGTCTATCGGGCTCGTTCATCCAACTTTTATCCATCTAGAGAAAACACATAATTGGAAAATTTTATTAGATAACCTGAGTTATGCGACAATTTTCAACACATTGATCAAGTCACATTTAATGGAAATGAAGGTTGAATATTTTTTGTTGCATGTGATTAAATGAATGGTCTCACCACATTATTTGTTGCGACCACATACGTGTGGGAATGGAAATCATAAAATGGTTTACAAAGAGTTCACCATGAATATATTTTGAAATGTACTTGGGCACTTTAAAATTTTCTAATGTTCATATTTGAAAAAGTTATTCTTCAAAATTTAATGGGTGGTTCATATGGTTGTATCAAATTCAGATAGTGGATATTCCTAATTCTCAGATTCACCAGATGATAGCTTGGAAACCGCCTTTTAGACAGATGATAATCTTGGATATGAACTTTCTACTTATATAGATCCAATAATTTTATAGGCTTAGATATTCATTTAAGGATACTTTATACCTTAACGTTTTAGTAGTGAACTCTAGTGCGAACTATATGCACAAGGCATATCATGATACGCTCAAGGCATATGACATGAATTTTCAAATGACTTCAATGTTGCTTTGAAAAGGTTGGTTCATTTACATCTCATATCACAGTATATCATTCTATAGGTTTAAAAAACATCTGAACATCAGATGGAGATGAAGTTATTCCATTTTTACTGCCTTTAATCATAAGCTGCAAATAGAAATTCACTAGCAAATTTGGTTAATGCCTTTACAAATTATGTGACAAAGTTGTTCTCTGAATGTTTCTTCACCATATATTAAATAAACTCACTTCATCATCTAAGTGATGACAATTTAACAAAAAGAAAAAAAACAGATTATACGATTAATCTATAGCCATCAAAGATCTACAAACAATCTCTAGATTAAACTTTAAATAGTACTGAAACACTCATCAGAAAATAAAAATTACTAAGAAAATTAATAAAAAGTGTGCAGTCATAGTATTTAGCTACAAAGTAGAGCCAATTAAGAATGAGAAGAACAAGCAATCAAAAAATCTGAGTAGACCTTCACTTAAAAAACCCAATCCTATGAAGCCATCACAACATAATAAATTATAAGTATCACATTATGTATTCAAGTCACACGTTGTCAAACAAGTTCGAGAAAATTATGAGAGGAAACTCGCATAATTGTTGTTTTCTCACCAAGAATTTTAGACAAATAGAAAAGGGAAAAACTTGAGATCACACCATGTCTTCCTCATACATAAATATAGCCCAATTACTTTACACCTACCCAAAGGTAACCCATACTCTGGATAAGAAGTCTGAGATCTACAGAGGAAATAGAGGCAAATGAACATCCATGGATTTGGTAATTCAAGGGGCATTTATTAATGTCTTATAGCATGCGACTATTAGTCTATTTCTATCTCACTCCACAGGTAATTATAGATAATCTAAATGATATTGTTATTAACATGTTGCTGGTATTATTATTATTCTGTTCGATTATTGTAGCCTGAACACTAAGTTTCTAGTTTTCGTCGCTGCATTAATTTACTTTTTCATGACGAAGTTTTTTTTATTCATACTTGCTGCTTCTAACTTGGTGTATATAGTTATATACACAGGGCTACGCCTAAAAATATAAACTATAGGTTATGGTGGGAAATTTATTTATATGTAATAAATTTCATTTAAAAGCATATAGAAGGAATGCGAGCAATGGTGGATCTAGCTTTTTGGTTCACACAGGCAAGATTAAAACTATGAGTTGAAAAAACATGATTAGAAATATCACCAAAAAATAACTAATGAAATAAATAAACATTTCAACAGACATTTTGTTAACGGTGTTGACATGAATGTAACTTTATTTATTTATTGCAAGTCCTTAGATGTGAATGCTACTTGTTAGGTTTTTTTTCCAAGCCTAGAAAATATTCCATGAAAGCATGAAAACTATTTGTCAAATGTAGGTGGCACTCTTAGTTTAGGTTTAAAATGTCCTCGACTCATGATATGTTATGTAATAAATCTTTTGAGATGATATTGTAGATAAATAATTTCAGGTGGATAGTTGTCATTGCCTTGGGAAGGTAATGGGTGGTCGGGAAAATGTAATCTTCACATTTGAACCCTCTCCAGGTTGGCTTACATTGATTGTGTTTTATGAATCTGCTCTAAGAAGAGCTTTATAGGAGAGAAAAAAAAAGGGGTTGTTGGAAGGACTCACGACATGGTAGACTTATATTTTTTTTTTGTTGGTAACTCATGACATGGTAATATGAGCCCCCATCATGACTGTTTCTGAATTGAAAATGTGAGCATTCTGATAAAAAATAATATCAGAATTGAAATCTAATGTATTCATCTCCTTATATACAGTGGTTGAATACCCTAAGTTTAATGATAACTAACAATGACAATAACACAAGATTTGCAAACTAACAATGACACAAAACCTGGGATATAGCTAACATGGGTCAATATATCAATTATCCCCCGGATGTTTCTCCCATTTATCCATTTTTGATTAATGCATTTACATTATCCACCTTTAACCCAAAGGATTTCAGTTATTATGAATTCTAATTTGTCTACATTGATTCAAATTCTCTCATCTGTTGGCAAAGACTCTTTGTGTGTGTGTAATTTGATGTATCATCCATGTCTTTCCCAACTCATCATCAATCCTATAAATCTGGAAATGGATAAATTAATACCCATTGGAGGCCTCACATTTTTATTAAGCAGCATACCTGAATGTTTAGAGATAAATCACACGTAATCATTCTAACTATCACCCATATCACAATTTATGTTTCAAAATGGGGATCACTTGACCCCCAATCTAAAACAAAGTGAAAAAAGCAATTTGAAACTTAAGTTGCGATATAGGAAAAAAGATGTATATACATGATCTTAATAGTTGAAGGGAGGGAGTAAATTGCAAAAAGAGTGACAGCTTTGTAGTGCTTGAAACTCTGGTGGTATAAATGTATAATTAATGTGAGGCTTATAACCCACATAAGCTACTCATAACATATCAACATTCCGAATCATTATGTTACATATATAGCAAGATCCTTTCCTTTTCTACTTATAAAAAACAGAAACAAAAAAAAGATCCTCTCGTTTTTTTACTATATTTATTTTCCATTTCCAATACAACACAACTCAATACATTCCTATTGGGAATATTAATCAATTGTTAAACTTGTCAAAGAAAAACATTGCTATAACGAATGTAAACAATTTTAATAGTATCCTATTTTGTGAGAGGATGACTGGAGGAAGTAATAATGCTGACTCGCTTCATTATTTATTAACCTTTTGTGTTATTGAGAGAATATGCATCTCTCTCTTGTGATAGCGCCCCAACTGCATAATATCTTCTTTCACAAATTAAATAAGAAGGGAAACAAAATGCTATGAAACCCAAACAAGGAATAGTAAGGGTTAATGTGATATGAGTCATCCCACATCTTATATATAAATTTTATACTTCACTAAAAAAGGGAAAAAAAAAAGATGCAAGGTAATCATAGGAGGTGAATAATTAGAGTGCAAATGGTTACATTATGCACTCATGAAAACAGGAATTAAGACTGTAAAGATGTATTCACTAGTATATTTTGGCCCACACTGGCCAAAATATAATGACACTAAGCTCTTTTACTCATTGGGGTAAAAAAAAAAGAAAGAGTGGAAATAGGCAGAACTTTTAAAGGTTCCAACATGTTAGAGATTTGTCTTTGAGAAAATGTATGTAAGAGAAGGGATGGGGGTGTGATAAGATGGGTTCTTAGATTACAAACTTCAACTACTAGGAGCTGACAGAGACTTCATAGCAAAGGGAACATTATGGCCTCCATGCTTACATCTCCATGCCTGACCCCTCTCTCACAATTATCAATGGCTTCAAAAAACGTTTCAAATCTCTTGAAACTCTCCCATATGGTTGTCTCTCTCCTCTCTCTCTCTCTCTCATGGATACTTATTCTTTTTCCCATTCCATTTGAAGGGAAGGGAGGGGGTGTTATTTTTTCATTTTTAGTGACAACATGTTCATTTCATGTGCATTGTATTAGAATTGTTGATTTTTTGGTAAACTTCTCACAATTAGTCATTTGAAGAAATATGTAATATATGTGTATATTATATTCCTTTTTTTCCCTCAATAACAGATACATATGGTGCTAATTTGGGTACTAGTTCTAACTGCCTCATTAGAAATATAAGGTGCTAATTTGAATGCTCTTGAATACAAGAGCATTCAAGAGACATTCTAATTCTAGAAGCAAAAAAACATGAAAAATACAACAGACAACTTTGACATAGATCAGCAGAGTAAGAAGGAAAAAAAACCACATATCAGTTTTTGGAGATTGATTTTGCTGTGGCAGGGGAGGTTGCTAAAGATAACATTTTCCCATATTTATTTGAGAATTTTCGTCATCATTAAGAATATCCATCTTACAGATAATAATGCACAAGCTTTATGTACATAAATAAGTGAATCCCAATATATATTCGTTATTTTCACTGTTGGTTTTGGTATTATGTTTATAATTATAGCACCACAACCACAAAAGACAGAGATTGAAGGCCAAATTACACACAAACAACTTGCAAAGGTAACATTGAGAATGAAATTTAGATAACACACGGAATGCCCAATTTCTGGAAAGCGGCGAGGGAACTTTCGGGGGGGAGATAGATGAAGCGCATCACTAACTAGTTAAATGCATGAACAAGATCCACAAACACATCGAGATTAGCATAGATACAAAATCAGAAGCTAAATAATGCAGTCAAATGGAATTCGAGCAAGCTAGTTGGGACAACAGTGGCATACATTTTGAAGGGCGGGCTAAACCCTATCCTCCCGAAACAACCCTTAAGCCAAAAGCCTTCGCCTTTCTCTTTGGTTTCTCAGGTCGCGGGTTATCCAGAATGCGCGCGCAAAGGAGATGGAACCTCGCATCAATAATCTCGCAGCGCAAACGAGCCTTGGGTTTCTACGAATTAGGTATGGAGTTCGGCGATCGATTTTCGTCGCTGTAGGGAGAAATCTTCTTCGGGATGGAAGGATTGATTTCTTGGTGTAGGCTGAAAATGGAGAAGCTCGTTCCGGGAGTTGGGTCGAAGAGTACTCGAAACTGTTTCTAATTAGACAGATGAATTCTGAAAGGGGGGAAAATTTTGGGAAATTGGCGCTCGATCGATTAGCAGCGTATTTTATTCGACGCTAAATGTGGTCTTCTTTTGCATCGCTTTTAGTCGTTGCGAATACCCATATAATCGTCGGCAAATGTAACTTAATGAGCCTTCCGTGGATTACGTCTTAGCAGTAAGCGACGATTATAAATTCGCTGCTACAACATATCTATTGCGATAGTTACTTTAGCGTCAGTTAATAAATCGCCGCTTAAAGCTTATTTTCTTGTAGTGACAATAGAGAACTAGGGAGATCAAACACATTGGCTAATAAGACCACAAGCCATCTCAGAGAAACCCCTTTGATTAAAAATATGAAGTAGAAAATCTCAATTGATGCTATCATATGCCTTCGCAATATTAATTTTCAACACCACACTGTCGTCCCGATTAGACTTATTAATACAATGAATCATCTTCTGGGTTAGTCAAATATTATAAAAAATGCTTCTACCGGAAATGAAGGCCTCTTGTTTCTGAGAAATGAACAAAGTAAGAAAAGGAAAAATTTTACCAACCAGGATCTTGGAGCATACCTTATAAATTATTGTGCATAGACTACTAGGTTTGAATTTATCAAAACTTGTTGAATTTTCCACCTTTGGAATAAGGACCAAAGATGTAGCAGCATAGTACCTTGGAAGAAGGGTACTTGAAAGAAATCCAAAACGGCATTCACACATCTTCTTTGACAATATCCCAATATGATTGGAAAAAATCAGACCCAAATCCATCAAGAATTCGGCCACCATTTACCGAAATAGAGAATAGAGCATATTTCATTTCTTGAATAGAAGGAAGCTTACAAAAATTAGCATTATCAGAATCAGATAAAATCAGATTCACAATGAAAGATAAATCCGGTAATATCCACCTGGCTTGTAAGATAAAAAATCAATACAGAAATTGACAGCCTCAGTATGAGTATCTTTCGGAGAAGGACTACGACCATCCTTGAGAGACATTTTATGAATCACCGAATTTTTATGACTCTTCAAAGCATGCACTGAAAAACTGAGCATTAGCTTCACCATTCTGTAGCCAATCCTGTTTACATTGTTGAGCTAATCGAATAGTTTCCCTTTGTTGCCATGTGTTGAACTCCAATTGAGAAGTCAATAAATCCATCTTGACTCCTTCGGAGAAGCCATTTCGTAATGACTCCTCTAAGACTTCTATACGTGCCTGTAACATAGAAATACTCGACTCAGTTATACCAAAAGTAGGTTTATTCCTGCACTCAAACATCCCTTAGTCTTTTTCAGTTTATGGGCCAACCGAAAAAAGACCGTTGGCATTAATATCATCTTCAATCCAATGAAAAATTTTAGAGATTTCTATTTTGAGATTCTTATTTATCTTAATTATAGAATATACGTTTTTTTTTTAATTTTTTAATTTTACATGATTTTTACTTAAGTGTTTTATAATAATGTTTTTATTTTTTATATTTTTAAAAAATATTTTAAGATGTTAAAAAAATCATGTAAATAAAATATATATTTTAAAACACTTAACTTTTTTTTATTTACATGTTTCTTTAACATCTTAAATATTTTTTTAAAATATAAATAACACAATATTATTTTAAAACACTTACATAAAATTTAAGTAAAATAAAAAACCAAAAAAAAAAAAGTCCCATAATTAAGATAAGTAAGGATCTCAAAATAGGGACCCTGACATTGCTCATTTTTAATATCATCTTCAATCCGAATATATATAATACGAGCAGTCTATAGACCGCGTAATATGCATGCATGCTTTATCTTGTTCTATTCATAATTAAAGAAATAAAAAAATCACAGAGAAATCTTATGTTGAGCTTTCAAACCTGTCCAAAAATCACACAAGACGATTTTAACGTGGTTCAGTAATTTGCCTACATCCACAGGTGCCAAATTTACTATAATTTTTGAGATTTACAAATCACTCAAAAATTTCTCACGTATCTCTCAAATGCACACACTTCCTCTTCTCTCCACTGATATGTTAATTTCGAATATCAGAACTCTCCTTTTATAGGAGAGGTTTTACACAGATTTGGTATGGTAGGTGCAGCCAAACTAGAAAATTATGGATTGAGGTAGGTGGTACAGACTTTGTTGAAGGAGGATGGACGGTGCAGCCAAGGAAGACCAGAAAATGCTGCAGATGTTTTTCACACTTTGGTTGCCTTTTCAACAATCACCCCTTCCACCGAAGTGTGCCATACTAAGCTGCTTCCAAACTGATTCATTCTTCAAATGAATGCACCTCTACTTTGACGTGAGTGTCTTCTACTAACAAATGCGCCATAAGACGCCAAATGCACCCAAAAGTGCCAATGCACCCAAAGGTGCTCAGCAACTTACAATATTGATCAATTCCAAGCAGTGTTGGAACTTGATCCCTGTGACGACTTTTGTCAACATATCTGCTGGATTATCTTCAGTATCAATTTTCTGAAGTAATATGTCCTCTTCTTCTAATATTTCACGTACAAAGTGAAATCGGACATC
The DNA here is from genome assembly GCA_036898215.1 of Platycarya strobilacea. Lineage (NCBI taxonomy): Eukaryota > Viridiplantae > Streptophyta > Magnoliopsida > Fagales > Juglandaceae > Platycarya > Platycarya strobilacea. Next base: position 7,377,738 of record CM072548.1, read on the forward strand.
GATATGTTTTGTTCGAGAGTGATACACTTGATTCTTGGCTAAATGAATTGCACTCTGACTGTCACAGTAGATGGTAACCTCTTGCTGCTCAAAACCCAAATCTGTTACCAGTCCCTGTAACCAAATGGCTTCTTTTACGGCTTCTGTTACAGCCATATACTCAGCCTCTGTGGATGATAGTGCAATCGTAGACTGCAAATTTGATCACCAGCTAACTGGTGCTCCAGACATAGTGAACACGTATCCAGTTGTCGATCGTCGTTTGTCAAGATCACCTGCATAGTCTGAGTCAACGTATCCAGTTACTAGACTATCTTCACTCTTCTCAAACTTCAAACCAAGATCTACGGTCCCTAGAATATACCGTAGAATCCATTTAGCCGCATGCCAGTGTTTCTTTCCAGGATTATGTATATAACGACTGACCAAACTGACGGCCTGGGAGATATCAGGTCGTGTACACACCATGTCATACATTAGGCTACCAACAACACTTGCATACGGGACATTCTTCATGTAGTCCCGCTCTTCATCATCGTTAGAAGACTGTAATGCACTTAGCTTAAAATGTGAGGCCATTGGAGTACTCACAGGCTTCAACTTTGAGTCCATATTGAAGCGTTGTAATACTTTCTTCAGATACTGCTTCTGAGTAAGGTGAACTGTACATTTCACCCTATCTCTGCTGATCTCCATCCCCAATATTCTTCGTGCTTCTCCTAGATCTTTCATTTCAAACTCATGACTCAACTGAGTTTTCAAACGATCTATCTCCACCTTGCTTTTACATGCAATCAACATATCATCTACATATAAAAGCAAATAAATGAAAGATCCATCTGCAAGTTTTCTGAAATACACACAATAATCGTATTGGCAACGAGTGTATTTCAGATCCATCATAAAACGGTCAAACCGCTTATACCATTGTCGAGGTGACTGCTTCAGTCCATAGAGAGATTTCTTTAGTCTGCAAACCAATTTTTCTTTACCAGTCTCTTAAACCCTTCTGGTTGAGACAGATAAATCTCCTCTTCCAGATCATCATGTAAGAAAGCTGTCTTCACATCAAGTTGTGCTAATTCAAGATCATATTGTGCAACCAAAGCTAGCAATATCCGAATGGATGAATGCTTCACAACAGGAGAGAATACTTTACTGTAGTCTATTCCCTCTGTTTGAGCGTAGTCCTTGGCTACCAATCTAGCTTTGTATCGAATTCTATTTTTAGCAACTTGATCATCTTTCTGATTAAAGATCCACTTACAGCCAATTGACTTCTTTCCTTGCGGCAGTGGTACAAGTTCCCAAGTCTGGTTCTTATGAAGAGACTGCATCTCCTCTGTCATCGCCTTTATCCATTCATCCTTTTCACTGGATTGTATGGCTTCTTTGTAAGTGGTGGGGATCTCACCCCCTTCAACTAGTAGTGCATATGTCACATAGTCTGCAAAACGTGTCGGCACACGTTTCTCTCGTCTTGATCTGCTGGTTGCTATTGATTCAATTTGAGTTGGAGGTGCTGTGACTGGACTATCAACCTCCTCATGTCTGTCTTCTCTTGAATCATTTGGAGTAATAAACTCCACCTTCTGCGAATCACCGGGTGTTTCGCCATCATAGCTGCCTTCACTAGAATCTTTATGCTTATGTGACTTAAGCATCTCAGATTCGTTGAAAGTAACATCTCTTCTGATAATTACCTTCTTAGACTCTATGCACCAGAGTCTATACCCTTTTATACCAGAACTAAAGCCCAAAAATTTTGCTTTCTTGGCTCTAGGGTCAAGCTTACTTTCCTTTGCATGATAGTAAGCAGGACATCCAAAAATATGTAAAGAGTCATAATCAGTAGCATGCGTACCTTTCCACATTTCAATAGGTGTCTTCCTGCCATTGGCAGCTGCAGGTAGTCTGTTGACGAGGTGGCATGCATATGTCACAGCTTCAGCCCAAAATTGTTTACTGAATCCAGCATTCAGTAACATACATCGTACTTTCTCTAGCAAAGTACGATTCATCCGTTCTGCCACACCGTTTTGCTGCGGTGTTCCTCGTACCGTGAAGTGTCTAACTATTCCCTCTCTCCGACATACTTCCATGAAAGGGTCTAGAGTATACTCCCCTCCATTATCTGATCTGAGCCGCTTAATTTTTCTGCCGGTCTGAGTCTCATCCATCTTCTTCCAAGCAAGAAAGATGTTCAGCACTTCATCTTTATTCTTCATCGTATACACCCACACACGACGAGAATAATCATCTACAAAAGTTACAAACCAATGCTTACCTCCCAAAAATGCAATTTTGGTAGGTCCCCAAACATCGGAATGTACATAGTTAAGTATTCCCTGTCTATTGTGAACAGCAGTTCCGAACTTGATCCGCGTCTGCTTCCCCAATACACAGTGCTCACAAAAAGACAATTTACCAGTTTTGGCACCTTTGAGTAAGCCTTGTTTTACGAGTGTTTGCAAAGCTTTTTCTCCAGCGTGTCCCATTCGCATATGCCAAAGTCTGGTGGTGTCAGCATCAGTCTCATCTAGCTTCTCACAGCCTGTAGAAGCTCTTCCAACAATCGTACTTCCTTGCAAGAAGTACAAATTTCCTCACTTCAAACCCTTCATAGCCACCTGAACTCCCATTAACACTTTGAGAGTTCCATCTTCAATAGTGATTCTGAATCTTTTTGAATCCAGAGATCCTAATGAGATAAGATTTTTCCGCAGGTCCGGAACGAACCAAACTTCGGTCAAAATCCTGACAGTTCCATCGTGCAGCTTCAACCGAATGCTCCCTATCCCTCGAGTCTTACAGGCACTGTCGTTGCCCATAAGTACTGTTCCACCTTCAATCTCTGTGTAGTCAGTAAACCAGTCCCGATTGGGACACATATGATAGGTGCATCCAGAATCTAGAATCCATTCATCAGGATGACAAATAAATGATGAACCTGTCAAGGCAATGTCTAGATCTTCATCTCTATTCGCGACATTTGCTGTGGTGGATTGATTCTTCTGTTGTCCCTTCAATTTGGGACAATCCTTCTTCCAGTGTCCTTTGTCGTGACAATAGGAACACTCATCTTTGGCGAATTTTCTGCCGACTGATGAACCACGTGATGTGGCCCGAGTTTTTGATTGAAAACCTTTCTTCTTTCTGGGATACCTTGACTGCGATCTCCCTCTTGCTGTCAGTGCTTCACTTGATGTATCTTGCTGTACCTGCTTATCCTTTTTCCGGTACTCATTGCTAATCAGAGAATTAGATACATCGTTAAAACTAATTTTTTCCTTACCATACAATAATGTTGTAACTAAATGATCACATGTATCGGGTAAGGAATTTAATAAAAGTAAAGTTTTATCTTCATCTTGGATTTCAACATCCAAGTTTAGTAGATCAGCAAGAATTTGATTGTAACTATTCAAATGTTCAGACATACTAATACCTTCACGAAATTGGAATCTGAAGAGCTTTTTTTTCAGATGCAAACGGCTCTCAATACTTTTCTTCGTGAACTTATCCTCCAATTTCTGCCAAAGTTCCTTTGCATTTGTCTCTCTCATGACAAAATACTTCTGATCTTTGGTAAGGCATAAACGGATTGTACTACAAGCTTGGGTGTTAAGCTTTCTCCAATCCTTTTCTGACATATCGTTGGGTTTCGCTTCCAATGCCATATCCAACTCTTGTTGGATCAAAACATCCATCACTTCACATTGCCACATTCCAAAGTTAGAAGTTCCATCAAACTTCTCAACTTCAAATTTGGCATTTGAAACTGTGGACCTATGCCCTGAACTGCTGACATTTCCAGAGTTCTTAACTTCTCCAACACCTTCCATATTAATTAAAAAATTTTAGAAGACAAATTTCGAAATTTTAACCGTACGGATGAGTTTGGAATGATCCAAATAGTTGGAAAGCACTGATCGTTGAAATCGGACTCCAAATGGCTAAGATAAAACCCAAAATCAGATCACAAAATCGGGCGGTCAGATCTGGCAGGCGCGTGTGATACACGCGCTGAAGGAGGACAGAGGCACGTGAGGCGCGTGGGGTTCACGCGCCTGAAGGGGCTCGGAGCGCGTGAGGCGCGTGGGTGCGCGTGGGAGTCACGCGCCAGAAGAGGCTCGAAGCGCGTGCGGTGTGTGAGTGCGCGTGGGCTTCACGCGCGGGAGCTGCGTGAGGCGCGTGGCAGCGCGTGAGCGCGTGGCGACCACGCGCAGAACACTCCTGTAGCACGTGGGGGCGCGTGCTGCGCGTGGGAGGCGTGTTGGAGAGTGCATTGCACGCGTCTTCTTCCTCGGAGCGCGCGTGGGGGCGCGTGGAGCGTGTTTTCCAGTCGTCTTCAACCTCCAGCTGCTAGTGGGGCGCGTGGGTACACGCTCGGACCTTCTACCGGCGCGTACGGGCTTCTCCGACGTCCGTTTTCGATTCCATTTGCGCCTACGGATTCGTCTCGAAGCAAGGAACAGCCTGGAGTTGTCAAAAAACAATTTTGATCAACTTGATTTCTGGACAGCACGAACCAAGAGCTCTGATACCAATTGTTGAGCTTTCAAACCTGTCCAAAAATCACACAAGACGATTTTAACGTGGTTCAGCAATTTGCCTACATCCACAGGTGCCAAATTTACTATAATTTTTGAGATTTACAAATCACTCAAAAATTTCTCACGTATCTCTCAAATGCACACACTTCCTATTCTCTCCACTGATCTGTTAATTTCGAATATCAGAACTCTCCTTTTATAGGAGAGGTTTTACACAGATTTGGTATGGTAGGTGCAGCCAAACTAGAAAATTATGGATTGAGGTAGGTGGTGCAGACTTTGTTGAAGGAGGATGGACGGTGCAGCCAAGGAAGACCAGAAAATGCTGCAGATATTTTTCACACTTTGGTTGCCTTTTCAACATCTTATATATAATTAATATAGTCAATTTTGACATGTGTGTAATGATATAAAGAGAAATTCTATTTAGAGACCCCATTCAAGAATATTGTCATAATTTTAAAAAATTTTAAGAAGAAAATTGTCTAAACTTGCATTAGCGTCAGTCCCCAAATAGGAATTGTGTGTAAGATTACTCAACAATAAATAATCCAATTTTTACATGTTCTACAGAGCATGGATTATGTTGAACAGCATGTAGAGAAAACTTAGAACATAAAAACATGGAACAATCCCTTCAAAAATATATTTAAGTCTTTAAATTTAAATTATGTTTTGGCCGCGTAGTAAAAGTTGATCAAGTGTGTGTATATATATAGACACAACATGCTTAATTATAACGTCGTTCGACTCTACCAGCATTAATATGTACTTATAAATAAGTATTAGCTAACTCATCTTGTCTTTCCTTTTTAAGCTCATTTATTCTAATTAAAACATTAATATCACTTCTCCAAATCCCATGTATTCATTGCTTTAGGGCATCAAAGCCAACATGAAATCCAAACTTACACTTATGTTTTGATTGTTTAAAATCTATTAATTCAAACATTTAAATTAACACCTTGTATTCACTTACCTTGAAGATTGTATACTGATTTTAATGAAACATGACTATAGTTTTCAACGGAAAACAAATTAAGAAGAGAGAACAGATCCTTCTTGTTCCTAATTGAATTAGCAAGTGCAGTACAGAAAGATTTAAATTTCAACCCATTTAATGGAGAATGCAATTATGCAAAGCAGGCAATTGCATATGGAATACAAAATGAAAAATATTGGTATTTACAGAGATGTGCAAGCGCCACATGCTGATCTTTTAGAAGAAAAATGTGTAAGTATGAGACTCGTATAAAAATATTAATTTTTTAACGGTGGAGTACTTCACTCTTTTTTTTAAATGAATATACAACGTTTGCACAAAGTATGATTGTATGTAGCTTTGCTCGACTATCTTTGTGCTGCAAGCAAAATATGAAGTTGAAAAGTAGCATGTAGTATAAAAGTAAGGGCAAGTGAATATAGTTGGAATCGTATCTTTTCAAGGCATTTGATTTGATCAACTGATAAGAGACTTACATTGTTTCGTCTTTTCTCTTCTAATTGAAATAGGTTTGCTTTCAGTATGGATCAGTTGGCTGCACTACAAGAACAGGGTGTTATTGCGGTGCTTTTCCTATTGCGATAATAAAAACTGCCAGCAGAGTACTTACAGCGACACTTTTATTTTTGCTGCACACTAATAGAGCGAAAGAAGTCCTCCCGCACGAATATTGGTGTTCCGAACTATTGCATCGCTAGATTGAGTTTATTATGGCGCTATTATCACTGTTACAAATGTTTTTATATTGCGGCATTTTTTTCCATTGCTAATTGAGGTTTATTACAGCAATCGAATTAAACCGACTTAGCTCTCTTTTTTCTTCTCTCTCTCTCTCATTCCCTTTTTTATCTTCCCTAGCCCGATACTCATTCTCTTATCTTGGAGTTTTTTGTCATCTCTTCCCCCGTATGTTGCCACCTTACACTTGTCCGACACACTCTATTTAGCCAATGAATTGTGATATTTTGTGTTTTCATTTTATGAATATTTGCTGTTTACAGAGCTCCTTAAATAGGAGAAGTACAACGGCATTTTAGATATTTCATCAAGCACATGGTGTGTATGACCCTTGACAGAGCTACACGCCTAATGCTATAACAGAAAGGTACTAATTACAACAGGAATACAAAGAACCAATCAGATTGCTACAAGGAGGAAATTTTCGAAGAATCAAGGAGAATCAAGGGTCTTTGTCCTGGGATGATTTGTCAAGTTCGTGCATAGCCGAGGTGGAGCTGATGCTACTCTGAAGTGCTGCGGTGGAGCTTTTTGATGGATCTTTGGCTGAGCTGTTAATACCTTCTCGCGAGTCCATAATGGGAACCATTGTGAGACTCGATCTAAGCTGTAGAAACTGTGAGGAGAGCAGTGGTTTGGTGAAGATATCTACAACTTGGTCTCGAGATGATGTAAAGGCAACTTGTAGTGACTTGGATTGGACTCGATTACGCAGAAAGTGAAAATCAATTTCCATGTGCTTTGTACGTGAGTGTAGAACAGAGTTTGCTGAAAGGTATGTGGCTCTCATATTATCACACCAAAGAGTTGGGGGCTGAGGTAGTAAAATTTCAAGTTCCTTGAGGAGAGATTGAATCCAAAGTAATTCAGCAGTTGTGTTTGCTAAAGCTTTGTATCAGCCTCTGTATTGGACCTTGCAATCGTTGGCTGTTTCTTGGAACTTCTAGAGATTAAATTGGAACCAAGAAAGATACAAAAACTGCCGGTGGAGCAACATTCATCAGGGTATCCTGCCTAATCCACATCAAAGAAGGCATGTAGTTTGTAAGAGAAGGATGGTCTGATAAGAAGACCATACTGAGTTGTATGTTTGAGGTATCGTAAGATTTTCTTCACAGCTTGCCAATGGGGTAACTTAGGACAGTGCATGAATTGAAAAATTTTATTCACAACATAAGTAACGTCGGGCCTAGTAAAGGAGAGATACTGGAGACTCCCTACTGTACTCCGATAGAGAGTGGAGTCAACAAAGTCAGGGTCATTTGTGAGGGAAAGATGGGTGGAAGAGGCCATTGGTGTTTGAACAGGTTTGGCAAGGTCCATTTTGGTGCGTTTGAGAAGGTCACAAATGTATTTGGTTTGTGACAAGTGAAGACCCTCGGCATGGCACTGAATTTCAAGACCAAGAAAAAAATGAAGAGGCCCGAGATCTTTAACAAGGAAGAAAGAATTCAGCGAATTTAAAACAGATGTGATAGCATCCACACTAGAGCTCATGAGGATGATATCATGAACATAGACTAAAAAATAAAGAGTGACAGATGAGTGTTTGTACAAAAATAGAGAGGGATCATAGAGAGATTGTGTGAAGCCGAATTCAAGGAGCTTGATACTCAGCTTTGAGAACCAAGCTCGAGATGCTTGTTTGAGGTCATAAATGACCTTATTCAAGCAACAGACGTGATGTGGATACTCGGGGTGGGCAAAACCAACTGGTTGGGACATGAACACTTATTCTTGGAGGTCCCCATGCAGAAAGGCATTATTGATGTCTAACTGCCTAAGGGACCATTCTTCGGTGACAGAAATGGAAAGAATGGTACGAATAGTAGTGGGGTTAACTACAGGACTGAAAGTTTTAGAGAAATCAATACCTGCCTGTTGATGAAATCCTTTTGCAACGAGACCCGCCTTGTGTCTCTCGATAGTACCATCCGAATGGTGCTTGGTGCGGAAGACCCATTTGCAGCCTACCACATTGGTGATGTTAGAAACTAGGACAAGACACCAAGTATTAGTATTCATCAGAGCTTGGAATTCGTCTGCCATGGCTGATTGCCATGCTGGGTGTTTTGAAGCTTTGGTAAAGGAGGTTGGGTCATCAAGGATAGTGGAGCTGGTGGTTAGGTAGCTACGAGGAAGGGGCCAAAGGATCGTGCCATCGGTGATATGTTTGGGGCGAAGAGAGTTGGTTTTGGATCTTGTGAGGATGTGATGTGATGAGGGAGGCGCAGAGGTTGTTAGGGTTTGAGATGAGAGTTGTGAGTTGGGAATATTATGATAAGGAAAAGGATTGAGAGAGTCATTTTGTTGAGAAGGCAGCTGAGATGGGCTGGGTTTTATGGCTATCTGGGCTAGCAGATAAGGTTAATGGGAGTGCGTCCGTGTCGTTTTGTTGAATGAGTGAGGAAGTGGGCCGTGAGGGAGAGGCATAATTAGTAGGCTACGAGTTGGATATAAGTGATGTGGGCCTGGAGAAATGAGTTGGAGAAGGAGTAGTATGGGCTGGAGTAGAGGATGATAAGGATGGAATGGGGCCTAAGATGGAGGGAAGAGACGTTGGATCAGGATTAATGTTTTGTGGCTGAGATTGAGCAAAGGGGAAGAGTTTTTCATCAAAAACAACATCCTGAGATGTATAGAGATGGTCAGAAGGTAGATGAAGACATCGGTAACCATGGTGATTGTCACTGTAGCCAAGAAACAGATACTGCAAAGAGCGAAAGTTGAGTTTGTGTTGATTGTAGGGTTGGAGGTGAGGATAACATGCAGAGCCAAACACTTTTAAGAAGGTGTAATCTGGAACTTTGGAAAATAATTTTTCAAATGGACTGAGGTGTTGAAATATAGGGGTAGGAAGCAGGTTAATTAAGTAGACGGTAGTATAAAAAGAATCTGCCCAAAAGTGTTGAGGCAGAGAGACATGTGCCATTATAGCGAGTCCTGTTTCGACGATGTGTCGATATTTGCGCTCGACGACGCCATTCTGTTGATGTGTATGGGGGTAGGAAATGCAATGTGAAATTCCATGGTTTTTGAGTATGTTGTTAAGGGAACGGAATTGTCATCCCCAATCACTTTGGATAGATTTAATTTTGGAGTTAAGAAGTAATTCAACAAAACACTTAAATTTGATAAAAACAGAGACAACATCAGATTTTTGTATTAATGGAAACCACCAAGTAAAACAAGTGAAGTCATCTACAAAAGCTACATGGTAATGATGTCCTTCATGTGAGAGAACCGGGGCAAGGCCCCATACATCTGTATACAAAAGTTCTAGAAGAGTGGTGGCATGTTGATGAGAAGTAGGAAAAGATAATTGATGACTCTTTGCTTGGCAGCACGCTGGACAAAGAGGAGTGAAGTCACGGGTTGAGACAAGTAGGGAGTTGTGAGACAGGATGCGTTGCACAACTTGAAGAGAAGGATGTCCCAGTCTAGAATGCCACTAACATGATGAGGTGTGTTTCCCAATGAGAGCTTGAGGAGAAGATGAAGTTGGAAAAGTGTATAATCCATCAAGCATAGGGCCACGAATGAGGGGTGTCCCCATTTTGGAATCCTTCACAATGAAATTAGAAGTATGAAATTCAAAGAAAACTGAAATTGCCTCACAGAAACCAAGTTTTTGGTTATGTGAGGGACATGTAAAATATTTTGGAGATGAAAAGAATGAGATGATGATTTGAAAATAAAGTTACCAATGTTGGAGATGGGTAAATCAGTGTCGTCGCCTACTCGAATCTAGTCAGGACCATTGTAAGGAGTGGAATTGAAATTTAAGTGGAAGAGGTTAGCTGTAAGGTGGTTTGTTACTGCGATGTTAGGGTACCATGTGTTACCAGGGGTAGAGTTGGAGGAGGTGTAGTTGGCGGTGAGGGAGTAAGGTGGGCCATTTTCATAGGAATGCTCATAGCGATAATAACAACGAAAAGCAAGGTGGCCAACCTTGCCACAGACCTGGCAAGTGGGCTTTGAGTGAGTAGGGGAGATGAGTTTGAGTTGGGAGAAAAATTTGGAGGTGAAGAGTTGGATGTGCGACCCCTTCCACGACCTCGATAACCATCTCGATAAGGACTCTGAGTGTTACCACGGCCACGACAAGAGTTAGTAGAAGTATAGTTAGCTGATAAGTCATTGGATGAAGGAAGGTGACTAGCGTGAGAAAGACGACTTTCATGGATAAGGAGGAGGCTATAGATTTCTTTAGAAGACACTGGTTCAAGTCTGGCAGTGACAGAGGTAACTACAGCATCATAGTCATTATTTAAGCCAGCAAGAAGATAGGAAAGGAATTCATTGGAGGATAAGGGGTTGCCAGTGGCAGACATAGTATCGGAGAGATGTTTAACTTTTCAGAAGTAATTGGAGATGGAGGGGGATCCTTTTAAGACTGTGGCAAGTTGGTATCTAAGTTGGATGATACGAGCATGGGAATGGGAAGTGAAGAGTTTTTCAAGGGTATACCAGACTTCATGGACGGTGGAATAACCAACAACTTGAGCTATGAGATGTTCAGAAAGAGAGAAGATGATAGCACTGAGAATAAGTTGATCTGTGTACGACCACTCAAGAAAATCTGGGTTGGGAGTGGTGGAGTGGGGAAGCAGATGAGGGGAAGGAGGATTTGTGCCATCGACAAAGTGAAATAGACGCTACTCTTTCAGATATGCTATCATTTGAGCTCGCCAGAGAAGAAAATTGTCATTGTTTAATATGACAGAAACAAGATGAGAAAGATGAGGAAGGGAGGAAGGAGATGGGCTGGGGGTGGTGGGGAAGGTGGTTTAGGGGGCGGGTTGGGAGGTTTTTCTAAGGAAGCTTCAGCCATAGAGAGTCTATTTTTGGCTTTGATGCCATGATAAACTTTGAATTTTGTGTTTCCATTTTATGAATATTTGCTATTTACAAAGCTCCTTAAATAGGAGAAGTACATTGATATTTCGGGTATTTTGTCAAGCAAACGGTGTGCATGACCCTTGATAGAGGTACACGCTTAATGCTATAACAGAAAGGTCCCGATTACAACAGGAATACAGAGAACCAATCAGATTGTTACAAGGAAGAAATTCTAGAAGAATCAAGGAGAATCAAGGGTCTTTGTCCTGGGATGACTTGTCAAGTTTGTGCACAGCTGAGGTGGAGCTAATGCTGCTCTGAAGTGTTGTGGTGGAGCTTTTTGATAGATCTTTGGCTGAGCTGTTAATAAGTTGCTACCTCACTATCGTGCCGTTGATGTCTAGTTAGCTCTCTCCTTCTTGTCGTCCGTTTCTCTAACTCTTTGCTCTCTTGGTTTCGTTTTTATTGCTTTAAAACTTAAATTTCGTGTGGTGGCCATTGAGATTTCAAGTTTGATTTTACATATGGTTGAGATTTGGTGTTTGAAATCTTCGGTGGTTAAAAATTAGGGTTTATAGGTTCTGTTCCAAGAGAGGATTGGAGGTGATTAGGTGACTCAATTTTTCTTAGAAAGGGTGAGAGAGATAGGGGGATTGAAGATTGTTTCAAAAGGACCAAGCTTTTTGCAAGCTCTTGGATACCTTCTTCGGCAATGCCAAGATGCAGGTACACACACTCCTCTTTCTTCCTTTCCTCTTTTGCATTTTGATTTCAATTTGTTTTTGTGATTTGGACATGAGGATCTTACCAATTGGGGTGTGCATTAATGCTCTTTTTGTCTTCTTTTGTTATTTGGAGGGTTGGTTTTGTTCGATCTTCTTCATTGTTTATTGAGTTTTTTTTTACTGAATTAGAGATTTTATTGTCATGGGATTTCTATGATTGGCTAGTTGTCTAGCGTTTCTTGACCTTCATATTTTTCTGCATGATGCTATTATTCACTTTATATCTATTTTTCTAATTTTGTTCCAGGAGCGAGGTGTGGATCTAGTTGATTTGATTTTATTCATACTGGAGCTTAGTTTTCATGTCACTGGCAAGGTATTAGATATGCCATATTGAAGGGTTGCTTTAACTATTTTTCTTATATTTTTTTACAATAATGTTCTTTTAACCCAATAATGAAGAAATAGTAAAAGGGTAGGCTCTGGATTCAACCTATGCAAGGATACTATGAGTAACATTTACCAGTTAGAAAAATTAATTCTTCTATCATGTGTGGAGATTTGTATGCCTGCTTTTTAGAAAGTTTCTTCCTTAAAATTAGCTTCTTGACTTTAAAATTTTGCAATATGAGTTAGGATTTATTTGAGTTTGGGCATGCTGTAAAGATTCTAATTTTTTAATTTGTTATCTCTATCAAGTTCTGATCACTGAAATTAAGGAAATATTAGGAATTTGGTATAGTCTTAATAGAGGGTATATATATTGAAAAAAATATAGATATGCTTTTATCCTAGATGGAGGTATGTAAAATTTGATATATTGGGATGATGAGTAATGCAACTTTGGCTAAAGTATGAGAGAAAATGCCTTGACTACCTTAGAAAGCTTACTGATTGGGAGTATTATGCATGTGTCTTAAATGTATTCATTAATGTTTATAATTGATATGAGTTATGTTTAATTAACTAAGGATTCATACTTTCAAATCTTGGTAAGTCAAGAAGTTTGAGTCAAAAATCTTAAAATCATGACGTGTGGAGGATTATGTTACTTTCAAATTGTAGTAAACAACATTCTAGTTTGAGTCAAACAACATTTACCATGCGTTTAGCCAAAAAACATTGTGTATTGCCTAAGCACGATAACAATTGCTTATTTCTGAGTTTACATACAGGTATTCCTGGACTCCAAAAGGCAATAAAGTGGCTTTGTATCTAATCATATGGTGTTAGTGGCCTGTGAAAGCGATCGTTTTGCTGCTCATCCCGTGGTTTATTGAATGGGCAGTGATGTTTTTTGCCTAGCACATTATACGCATTGAGGACTTGGTAATTTTTTTCCCCTACCGCTACTAGCACTTGGTGATAACATTACTATCCACAATTCGTCATAGATATTGATGTCGTTGAATTATTTTTAACTTATATGGCTGCTAGTTTGTTTAGAGTTGGCTTGGTAAAATTTTTATTTTAGTATTCTCAGGACACCCATTTCATTATAGCTAAAGTACTATTAGGAGAATTTAGAAACCTATTTCACTAAACTACCCTAATATATAGGTTGATTTTAAGCATAATGATACCCATGCCAAATGTTCTAAACTTAGCCTACCAAGTAAACACAATAGGACTTGGTGATTTTCAATACTAATGTTGAGGGAAAAAGAAATTAAAAAAGTGTATATGATGTCTTTAACATGATCTGTTGGGCTGAAAGTGTCATATGGATGTGGTCCTCAATGGATTAGCTTTAATTCTGTCCATTGCTCATTACTTGACCGTTGGAATTGATTGTTGTTTCTGATTCCTACTCGGGAGTTTTTGTAAATTGTTTGCTTAGATCATTGGAACTTTTATTGCTTATAAAAAAAAAAAATTAAATGCAAGCGTGCGATTGATTAATTCTCTAATATAAGAATCCAACATATAATGGGTATTTTAATAGTTAAGTCTAAACAAAGATCTTAATAGCTTATGTGATCCATTTAGTTTATAGTTAAGTCTAAACAAATTCCTGTACATATGCTTTCTTGTGAAATTGTAACACTACTTTTTTTTTTTTTTTTGTATTTTTGTTATTAATTTTGTTACGACTTCAACTCACTGCAAAAGGAGACTTTTTGTAGGAAAAAACGCTTACTGCGACGAGCAATCAGAATTTTTGCGGTGAGTCCTCAGCGATGCAAAAGGGCTTCTCCTACATAATTTCCAGCAATTTGAACTTGGCATCTTTTAGCTGTTTGCGGCAGTGTTAGCTATCGATCATGGACTTTTGCGTCGAAAGTCCGGCGCCACAAAAACTGCAGTGGGTACTTACTTGTGATAATTTTGAAATTTTTTGAGACAAAATTCAGGTGCCGCAAAAATCTTTATTTCTTGTTGTGTGGTTGTTTCTCACATTAGAGACTTTTCATGCAAATGCAAGCTATAAGACAATTTAAAAGATAAAAGCATCAATTCCCCATTTTCATTTTAGCTACTACAATTTAAAACACATTAACAATTTTAGAAATGAGATAGATCGAACTAAACTTCCATAGCCAATAATTCAAGCAAAATATTTAGAGAATAGCTTAAATTTACCCCTTTTATGTTCCAGGTCGACAAAGGAGACAAGAGTCTTCAAACTCATCGTCCATGCCCGTTCCAGTACTAGAGATGGAATACTGCCAGTTGATTTTGATTGAGAGAAGAAATAAATGCCGTCAGTCCATTGAGATTAAGAACAGAAAGATTGAATGGAAACACCTATTTGTTTTATTAGGTAATAATAGTAGTTCTTTTTAAATTAATATATATATTATTTTAAATTATTTTTTGTTAAATTTTGGGCCAAAAATCCTGGGCCATTTTGGATCCATTTCGGCTATTTCTAAACCATTTTGAACATATAAAAACATACTTATTAGATGGGCTTAAATTCAATATATTTTTAATTATTAAAAATTTAAATAAGTCCACATTAATATATTTAAATGTCAAAAATTTAGATTTATTACTTAAAGTTAAAAAAAAAAATTTAATTTGGAGGCTCCAAGTCAATAGTCAAATTCTTATTTTATTAATTTTTTTCTTTCTCATCAAATAAAATAAGATTACTAATTAATTTTTTAATAGTTTCTCTCTCTTTTGCCAAACTTTTATTAATAATTTAATAAATATTTTTTTAAACTCGTAATTTAATTAAAATATAATTATTAATTAATATATAATAGATAGAGTGATAAAAAATGATAAAATTAAATAAAATAATAATTTATTAATAATTTAATAAATATTTTTTTAAACTCGTAATTTAATTAAAATATGATTATTAATTAATATATAATAGATAGAGTGATAAAAAATGAAAAAATAAAATAAAATAATAATTATAAATAGTAAATATTTTTTAATTATTAATTATTCATTACTATATATCTTCATAAATAGATAATATGATATGAAAATTTAATGTGAATCTCAAATTATTTTTATATTATTTTAATATTATTTTATTATTATATATAAAAAAAAAATAACTACTCCAATATGAGAGATTATGTGAAGTCCAAATCTAGGTTACATGGATGAAAACTATCATTTAGCAATGGACAACCTAATGACTAATGAAAGTACTCTAATATATTCTGAACCGATGACTCATTAAGAGGCGGGAGGGAAACATAAGGGGTGGAATGAAGATTATACCTATGCCCATGGTTCAGAAAACGTTTGTAAATTTATATAAGTTCACGTCAAGTTAGTGGTAAGTTTATCATGTCTCATCTAATTTAATTTAGACAGCACAAAAGGCACAAAATCTTTTTAGTATTTTACAAGATTTGCACTCCTCCAACTTACACAAATAGTTTTTTCTAATCATGATCATACTACCAACTCTTAGGTTATGTTAAAATGTTGAGGAGGATTGAGTTAATTTGAATTTTTTTTTTTAAATAATAGTTGAATAAATTTAGTAAAATTTATTTAAATGAATTTAAAATGTGTTTAAATGAATTTAAAATGTATTTAATGTTAAGATAAATTTAAATATATTTATAAAAAAAATAAAAATATTGGAGCACCCCCTCGTTGATACTGTTCATATGTCACTATTGTTCCTCGTCAAGCCGGCGCAAACCTGAAACATTAAGAGAAAAAAAAAAAAAAAGAGTAAAAATGTTAGGGAACCTCTCTGATCCACAGACCAATAAGTAACAAACAATAATATCAACCTGGAAAATGTTAGGGATCCGTATTTTAAGATATGTATTTTCGGATTCCTATATGGAAATTCTTACCGGAGATTTTTTTATTTATTTTTAATTTTATATAATTTATATAAGTATTTTAAAATAATATTGTGGTTTTTTTATATTTTTAAAAAATGTTTTAAGATGTTAGAAATAAAAAAAAATTTAAAATATTATTTTAAAAATATAAAAAAAATTATAATATTATTTTAAAATATTTATATAAAAATTATGTAAAATTAAAATTAAAAATAATATTCTAATTAAAAATCTCTAAATAAACATCCGATCCGAAAATAAGAATTTCAAAATAGGGATCTTAGCATTGCTCTACCAACCTTGGCCGCGACCCTTTTTATATCCCACCTATTTTTTGTCAAATCATTTTCGAATCTCCCATTTCCTTGGGTTCGAATAGGCCAAAGATCAAGCATTTGGTGCTCGTCCATTACTGATGGTACTCCCACTATTGAAGCTAGGGACGCTGGTCTTGAAGACTCTCAGCAAACCCGTGGCCAGCAGACTTAAGCAACAGGCTGCGTTTCATCCGAAGTTCCGCCAGGTCATCGTCCACATCGCCCAGGTACTAGATTACTCGACATCACTCGCTTATCGTTACAAATGCATAGTACTTTAATCTCCCTCCGTCAAGAATCGATCATTGTACGTAATTGAATTGAATATCATTCTAGACATGAGTAAATTGTGCACTTATCGCCATGATCCGTCTAATTATTTCCAACTGCACTATAAAATATTTTGTTTTCACCTATGATGATTGGAACCAGGCAAACCATCGATTCTCAACTCAAATGCAAAGACGCATATATGGTCATGCAACCAATGTTGAGATTCGCCCTTTGAATGAAGAGAAAGCTGTTCAAGCTGCTGTAGACCTCATTGGGGAGCTCTTTGTCTTCTCGGTACTGTTTATTTTACCTGTTTTCATAAATTTTCAAATCTGCTTTGGCTTTCATTTATTGCTACATCTTGCTAATATAATAAAAAACACTTTTAATGCATGCATTGTATTTATTATATGGGGAGTAGCACTGTTGTATGCACTTAAAGGGGAGGAGGATCTGAATTTTTTTATACATAAATGCATACTTATGTCCAGATATATACAGACATTCATAAACAAACACACCAAAAACTTGCTTACCACACTAATTTCTAAATATCAATTCTTCCTACATATATAGGTTGCAGGAGTTGCTGTGATCTTTGAGGTGCAAAGGAGTGCTAGATCGGAAGCCAGAAAGGAGGAATTACGCAAGCAAGAATTTGAGGTGAAAGGCATTAACCAACCATCTGTGTTAGTCATACTTAGGCCCTTGTGTTTATTTATTTTTACCCATCAAGGTGCGGCCTAGTGGTCAAAGGGTGGACTTGAGCTGAACTGTAGACTTCAATTTCACATTAGGAGTTTTTTCGGATTACCTAATACATGGTTCTTGCAGGTGGTGTTGTGTCGGGTTTACTCCCCAGGGGTTAGTTCTAAGGGTTCTGCGTTGATAAGATTCCACACCATTAAAAGTCTTTGAATATGCTTAAGTTCTGCATATGTTATACAGCATAATTAGGGAGCAAAGACTGGTAAACATTAAGCCTCCTCTTTGCTTCTATTTGCTAATATTTTCATCAAGAAGTTGGTTTCTTCACCGTGAATTATTGGGGCTAAGTAAACAAAAGTTATACAATTTTGCTAAAGTATCAAGTATGTGATTGCTAGAATATCAGGGCTAGGTATGTGATAAGATTGTGCAAATCCAGATGGAGTATGTTTGTCTTTCCCACAGCACGTGGTTTTTTAATAGAGATTGCTGCCATATTTACAGGGGCAAAAGGGGCTTCACTTTAGAAGCCCAATTGAAAGCGGGCTACCTCTTTGGACTGATTTGTGAATCTCATCTTACAAACCAAACCAATGTCACATTTTTTAGAGGAGCTGTATTGAGGTTGTCATAAACCATTATAAATGAAACTCATGATGGGATAAATAAAGGTGTTAGAAATATTGGATTGATTCTTATCAAAAAAAGGGGAGAGAAATATTGGATATGGAATGTTTAGTCTCTAGTCTTTCAGATGGAATCAATTCCTATATTCTCCACTACTTTTAGAATACCAATCATAAATTACACTATTATTGCTTTAAGAATGCACAAAGTTTTGAGATAATGGATCGTATTTTTAAAAAAGTTTGCCATGGGATGCTTAAACAAAAAAGTTCTCTTTGTTATCAAAAATTAAAAAATAAAACATTCTCTTTTTTAATTTTTAATTTTTATGTGTGTCTCTCTCTTTTATCTTGAAAGGACTTAATATATTCAACAATTTGTTGCTAAAGACAACAATCTGAAGGCAGACATGTCAATAATTGTTACCACCAGGGCTTTTTAGAATATCTTCGCTTCATTTTGTTTGAGATTTTGAAGAGAAAAATAGAAAATAATATTAACAGACGCCTCTATGAGTCTGACTGCTATAGTTTTTTGATTCTCAGAAAGACTCAGTATAAATACTTTTTAAGTGCCCCTAACGCACCAGCCCTGTTGATTGCCTTTTACTAGGCAATGAGGCAAAGAGATGACAACTTGGCAAAAGAGGTGGAACTTCTCAGGCAAAAACTTGAGGAACTGGAGCAGCTCGCCAAGGGACGAGGACTTAAAGGTATTTTCAACATCCACAAGAATACAGAAGCTGTAAAGGTAGCCAAGCCAACTTAATCTGAACACACGTTTCTTCAAATAAATCAAGTTTTGCAG
Organism: Platycarya strobilacea; assembly: GCA_036898215.1. Lineage (NCBI taxonomy): Eukaryota > Viridiplantae > Streptophyta > Magnoliopsida > Fagales > Juglandaceae > Platycarya > Platycarya strobilacea. The sequence goes on from CM072548.1 coordinate 7,396,608, forward strand.
CACAAATTCTAATTCATCGAACAGTTTCCCTCATGTAAGAGGTAGCCCTTTTTCCACCATTCTTTAGACCCCCAATCATCTTTAGAGATTGAATCCTGGCTTCACCTATCTTGATTGTAAATAAATACTATCGAAAATTGGAAATGGGGGTCCTGTTTTCATTGCTGGAGATTAAATTGAAGTTGAGTTATCTAGAGGCTGTCAAATTGAGACAAGATTTTCAATAATTCGACCAGCTGCCAGACCTGTCAATTTATAAATGCCGCCACTTTTCCCCTTGAAAACTACACTCCCCATCTCATGTGTGCATGCAGAAGTTGGAGAGGGGTGTTATAATCATATTTTTTGTTATGATGAGTGCCAAGTCTTATGCACTGCTCATTTCCATCATAATTCATATGCATTAATTCCTTTTCCTATTAGCCAATAGACCTTATCCACTTGGTTCTTTGATTTGATCATACCACATTGCTCAAATCCGTATACATACTGACTTGGTGACAGTACACTCCACTTCTTAACCACATTTGTCCCCCAACAATAGATTTCTGCATACTGATTCCAAATAGCAGAGCTAAGACCTGTAATTTTCAAATGATTTGTCTTTTGTATTTTGGATAAAAAATAAAAAAATAGATAAAATTATGGAATAGACATTGGTAATTATCATTAGCAGATATCCCATTTTAGCTGTAATTTATGCTTTGTGTTTTACTATAGAACGAATGTGCTTGAATTTTTCTTTGTGGATAATAATCTGCTTAATTTGCCGTCCTTTAAAATTAGCAACAGGAAGGGCATCAAAACAGGAATCCGATGGACGGTAGTGGAAGTGCTCTTTATGCCTTTCTTGCTCTACTCACCTTTCTCTTTTATCACCTGCAAACTGTTTTATTTTTTGGCAAGAATAAAAGATTTGCCTAGTTGAGTTTTTTGCTTCTCTCAAATCAAGCAGCTGCTTGTTTTTTGTTAAGTGGCCAATTACAATTTGCCAAGTCGACATTTAAGAAGGGGCTTGCCATCTGATTGCAGGTTGCACCCACCTGAAAACGGGCTTGCAATCTCATTGCATTTAACTCCTAAAAAATAAAAATAAAGTCATACACAAGTTGTAAAACTAATAATTATTTTATAATGAGAAATATTTTAGTCCCAAATAAATTATACAAAAGTAATTTCACTTATTAATATGACTTCATGTGATTTGTCAAATTATAAAAAAAAATTTATTATAAAGTAAATTTAATAGCTAATATGAAATTACCTCAATTTATAAAATTATTATTTTATAATTTTTTTGTAATTATAACATTTTTCATTTATCTTGGTACAAATTAATCTTTCACGGAGAGATTTTATGAGATTAATTAAGAAGTTAAAAAGTCAAACTACTGTTTTTCTTTTATCTGTTTTTGGTTTTTGGGTGCCACCTTTTCAATGTAGATTGCATTGCATGGAATTTTAATATTAATTTTAGAAATGAAATAAGATGAGATAAAAATAAAAAAAAGAATAAATATTATTGTAATATATTTTTAAATATTAATTTTATTTTAGAATTTAAAAAATATGTTTTGGAATTTGAAAATGTTAATTTTTTTATTATATTTTATATAGAGATTTGAAAAAATATAATGATGAATTTAAAATATGTTTTAAAATCTTGATTTTTTTTTTCAATAAACAAACCAGGCAAACTAGCAAGCTTGGGACATTTCTCTGAAAATCAAGGACCATATTGATCTGAAACCATCTCCAACCAAGGGTAAAGTAAGGATGGATTGATTCTAATACGTCGAAAACTCGTTTTTTCTGCTCAAATTTGCTTTTTCACCGAGCAAAGGCATCATTGACAGTTGTCACAAAAACGCATATTTCTTAGATCCAATAGGAACGACGATTACGAATGTTCTCTCAAACATCACAATCCTCGCAAATATGAAACACAAAGAACACCTCGTAAATGAATGTCAAAGGCTACAGCCTCATCGACAACCATACAAATTACAAAGAATGCACAAAAGTTTATCCTTTTCAAACAATAAATATTCTATACGATTTTAAAGGTATTTTCTCACGGCGAAAATCTTTAGTTATTCGATTTATCCATTATTAGTTTTTTTTATTTTATTAAAAGACACAAGGTACATGAATATTACAAATGAGTGAAAATAACAAAGAGGGTAGATAGGTCTTTTCCTTTGTGAAAATGGAAAAATCTTATTAGTGTTAAATGCTTAAGGTCATTTTAAATAGAGTAATGCTGGGGAGTAGCCACACTCAGGGCACTCCCCCTCACATGAACAGTGCCATCACTGTTCATGGCACTGTTCATGTGAGGGGGAGTGCACTGAGTGTGGCTTCTCCCCCTCATTTTTCTTTTAAATAATGGCTGCTACATAAAAATATTTGGTATGGGAAAGTAAAAGAATTTAGTGGTTTAGAATGGAGACCACGAAATGAAATCATGACTCATGAGTGTAACTCATACCGTACACCTAACATGAAATTGTCCATGTTTGACATGTACAATTTGTGCTCATACAAATTCAATGCCAACTTGTAACTCATCACAAAGTTAAATGATTTAGTATTAAAAAAAATACTATCGATATTTACAATTTTACATGCCTAATAATATGTGGTGATGTGTAGTTATTAAATTTGTATTATCTAATTTAGCTCAAACTAAATTATCTTGATTAAAAAAAAAATTATTTAACATGTGAATTCAAAATGGACTTATGTAACTTGCATAACAAAAAATAATGATTTTCTCAAATTATGATTATTATTACTTTTTTTTAAATGAATTTTTAGAATATTTGATAATTGAGATAATTTAAAGAGAATGTTATATCTTATATTTAGTCGAGAAGTGTGTAAATATTGTATAATTATTTTAAAAAGAAATAAATTATACTATTAAAAAAGAAATTTTTTTATATATGTTTTATATTTATTCACTTTTTTTAAGATAATTATGTAGTAATTATATATTTATGACTATAAATATTATTTTTCTAATTTAAATAAAGGAAAAAACTTATGTTCATAATTAGAATAAAAGAGAGTTAAAATTGGCCGAATTTGAGTCCGTCTAAAAAGATCTTCGTGAATCGAAATAATTTGGAAGGGCAAGATTTGGAGACCAATCACCAACCACAATCTCTACGTTACAGGAAAGGTTTTTTTTTTTTTTTTTGAAATGATACGTTACAGTAAGGTTGAAACTCATGATTCATGAAAGCATCCTTCTTTATTCTTTCTTTCAAGCTTTTATTTTGCCGCGTCCACGTTACTCCCAGTCGCACAGAGAGGGCGAAGCCCAAACTCTCGCGCAGTTTCTCTCAGATAATTTTTCTTATTTTTTTTTCCTTGATTACGAAAATAGTTATCAGAAAAGAAAGCAAAAAAGTACGGAGGTGAGCATCTCCTTTTCGATCGCTCTAGCCTCCTTTTTGATTTACTTTACGGTCTCTCTCTCTCTCTCTTCACCAGTTCCTGCCACTTTTTTATTTTCTAAGAAAGATCTTTAGTAGGGTATAGATAGAAAGAGCTACACTCTTCTCTGTAGGTTCGATCTCTTCTGAGTTTGGGTTGTGGATTCATAATTTTTCTAATTATCCTGATCTTTGATTGCTATCCCCTGAAGATTTCTATTTCTTCTAAGTTTGGGTTGTGAAATCCTTCCCCCCCACCCCCGCCCCCCCGCGGCGCGCTTGGGCTGTTTGGTTCATATATTGTGAGGTATCATTTTCATAATTCTTGGTTTATTTTCAGTGTATCTCTTTAGATTTTGTAAGTTTTAGTCTCAAAATTCAATTTCATTGGTTCAATTTTGTTTTGGGTTTGCTTTAATCTATCAGCATCATCTATGCTAAAATTACTTACTGTACTAACTCTTCTATTCTTAGTAGCAAAGTTCCGCTAATCTCATAAAGTATCTGATTCTTTTTCTTTGGGCTCAATTACAAAATGGTTGTAATTTGTTACTCGTTTGGTGTAAAATCTCGTTGGTTTCGAACTGAAAGTCGGGTTTGTTTGCTTTTCTGGATTGCAGCGTTTTATAAAGAACTAAGGTTGGGTGGTTCTCTGATGGGGAAGGGTTCGAAGAGCAATTGCAAGTCTGCATCACACAGGCTCTTCAAGGATAAAGCAAAGAACCGGGTCGACGACCTCCAAGGCATCTTCATAGACCTGCAGTTTGCCCGGAAGGAGAGCCGCTCGGTCGACGTTGCACTTCTTGAAGAGCAAGTCCATCAGATGCTTAGGGAGTGGAAAGCCGAGCTCAACGAGCCCTCTCCAGCTTCATCTCTGCAACAAGTTAGCGTCGTATCGTACCCATATCTTTTCAAGAGCATATCTTGGAGCATATGTTTAAATTCTGTATAGATACCTATGTCATATATGTATGTGCACTGCAAAGAAGGCATTGCGCCTGAAATGTTATAGTAGCGGTTGATATTTGGATAGGGTTGATTCTGAATTTTTGTCTTTATGGGTGACTATATAGGGTGGTAGCTTTGGGTCTTTCTCCTCGGATATATGTCGGTTATTGCAGCTTTGTGAGGAGGAAGATGATGCCACTAGTCCATTAGCTGCACCAAAGCCCGAGCCTAATGATCAAAGTGTTAAAGTCAGAGATAGTGTGATGTTTCTAGAGGTGGGGCTTCTAATCTTCTTTTTACTTACTGTTATAATTTGTTTGTCTTATGTATGTAATGATCAAAGTGTGCAAGTCAGAGATGGTGTGATGTTTCTAGAGGTGGGGCTACTAATCTCCTTATCACTTACTGTTATAATTTGTTTGTCTTATGTATGTTTGTTAAATAATATTAGCTTAGATTTTATAGTTGAATGAAACATAAATCCTTGAATTTATCTTACCTGCAATGTTAGCAACGTTTGTAATCTTGTGTCAATGGAAGCTGATCTCACTTTGCCATGTCAAATTTAGATTTTAGATGAGGCACAAGCAGAGAAGTGAAACAAACCAAGTCAACCACACACATAAGATCAAGTTCTTACTGATAAAAAAAATGCACACATACATACACACACACATAAGACAATCACACACATAAAACCACCCATCTTGCTGATAAAAAAAAAACACTCCGCTTCCACGAGTAAAGACAATCACACTGAAATTTCATGAACACAAGATGGAGTACAATGTTGCTGAGCGACACTCAAATACAAGTTATGAGAATTAGCCAAGAAGACTGCATTATGGGAAATACATTAATCATTAAAGATAGGGAAAAATAAATTTGATTCTTACTTAATACCAAGTGCTTGAGTTATTTCTTTTGGAAGCTCTGTTTGCTGTTGTTTTTCATTTAGCCTTTACAAATTATAGATTCAATTGTGCTTTGATAAATGGGATTTCCCAGGGTTTGCTGGGCTTTTTTTTTGGTGGTGGGGGGGAGTTTGGGTGGGGGGAGATATCTGTAGAGTCCCCCCAGGGCATGGGTTCTGGCTTTGTTCACCACATTGGCAAGTTTGACCTTCATATAGTACTATCATGGTGTGACTGAGACGGTTACAATTCTTTTGCAATGTCATGTTAATTAGGTTTGAAAATGGGCATTCACCGCTCACTAGACTTGATATGTTGCAGGGATTTAGTGTGAGTCAGGGGCAACAGGACCATGGTTTTCCACCTGGTGGTCAATGCAAAAACCAGTCACCAGAAGTCCGGGATGTGGCAATTAATAACTTGGAAGGGTCTGCGCATTTGGACTACCATCGGTTTGATTTGCATCAAGACTTTGAGCACAACTTCTACTCCGGTTTTAGTGGTACCAGTTTGTCTGGGGAGGATACCATGCCTCATGTTTCTAGCTATCTCCCAAGTATATGCCCGCCACCTTCTGCTTTCTTAGGCCCAAAATGTGCACTTTGGGATTGCCCAAGGCCTGCTCAAGGCTTGGACTGGTGTCAAGACTATTGCAATAGCTATCACGCAGCTTTAGCATTGAATGAAGGTCCACCTGGCATGGGTCCAGTTCTAAGACCTGGAGGCATTGGCCTGAAGGATGCTCTGCTGTTTGCTGCTCTTGGTGCAAAGGCACAGGGAAAAGATGTTGGCATCCCAGAATGTGAGGGAGCTGCAACTGCAAAGTCTCCATGGAATGCACCTGGTAGGTTTTATTTTGTTTTCCATTTATTATGTGCCAGGTGATTTTTTTTAGTTGGAACTGAATGAATTCTGAATTTTCATGACATCATTTTTATGCTGATCAGTTGATTCTGCTATATGATTGCAGAACTCTTTGACCTTTTAGTTCTGGAAGGTGAAACAATTAGGGAATGGCTCTTTTTTGATAAGCCTCGGAGGGCATTTGAGAGTGGGAACAGAAAGCAGAGGTCTTTGCCAGATTATAGTGGGCGTGGTTGGCATGAGTCAAGGAAGCAGGTGATGAATGAACATGGAGGCCTGAAGAGATCATACTATATGGATCCACAACCACTTAACCATTTTGAGTGGCACCTCTATGAATATGAGATCAATAAGTGTGATGTTTGTGCTTTGTATAGATTGGAACTGAAGCTTGTTGATGGGAAGAAGAATTCCAAGGGGAAAATAACCAATGATTCAGTTGTTGATCTGCAGAAGCAGATGGGAAGGCTCTCTGCTGAATTTCCATCTGATGATAAGCGCTCTGTGAAGGAGAGGGCCAAAGTTAATGCAAAGGTTGGTGTGTACCCTGTTCCAAATCGAGTGACACCAACAAATGGAACATTTGAGTACGGGGTAAATGCACCATATGATTATCCCGTCGAGAATATAGGTGACTATTACCAGCCGTAGTTATAGAAGCTTGAAGGGATGTTGAACATGCTGGATGTTAGTTTAGTACATTAGCGGCTGTGAGTTGTCTGTTTTTTTTTTTTTCTTTTCACCTGTTCAGTTTCTGCAGTTTCGTCTTTAATAACAGGAAGTGAAGCTCATTTTTTGGCCACTTTGGAGATTCTGAATAGCTCATTCTCACATGAAGAATTAGACTGTCCCAATACTGGAGCTTGTTTCTAACTTGGGAAGGATGGTGATGAACAGAGAAAATGGGTGTTTTTTCGTTCAGTCCATTCTTAGAACAACTAATTGTGATGTTTTCAACATTGTATACCAGTTACTTCCACCAAAACTAGAATAGGTGGGTGAATACTGTTGCTATACTTTATCTCTTTTCTGTTTTCAAATTATGCTTATGATGTAGGCCATTGGCAACTTAATGACAGTCTGCAATATGTACTGTAGCTGCTAGTATATAATGTTACCTATTTACTGGATGTTGAAGTATACCTTTTTGGTTATCATACCATGATAAATCAAGAATATGCAGATCAATATTGTTTTTAACTGTTGGCGTTTGCGATGCTTGGTGTGGAGGTGGTTTGCCTCGTAGGATTAAAGTCAAGAACTATCTGGCTCTTGCAATTTCATGGTGCTCTTGGGTAAGAGCTCCACTCTACCATGCAATCCTTTTCAATAGTCTTCGATCAAGTTCGTATAAGCACTCATTGCCTTATTGAGGAGGGAGCATATCACTATGTTTAGAAGGGTGATTAAAGTTCAACTTATCAGTGTCAAATCGTGTTAATAGATCGTATTTGTTATATTATATTAACAGTGTCAAATATGTATATTATATTATATAGGTCAATCATAATCCGACCTGTTAAGTTTATTGTGTCAAAATCTCAAATTTTATCCTGACCCGTTAACTTAACAGGGTTGTATCAATCCACTTTGACCCATTAGTGAATATTACGAAATAAATTAACATGATACAATACGACTTATTCCAACTTGTTTATGTAAATGGATTAGATAAACTCAAAATTAACTTGTTTGACCCGATTAAATTTAACATAATTTTATATAAGTAATAAAACCACAATATTTATAAAATTATAAAACTATAAGTTCAAAATTACAATTCAAACAATAAAAATATGAAAATTAGAATACTAACAATTTTACTTTTAAGTATAAGGGTATATTTATAATTTTAACTTTTTTAACGTGTCATAAATATATTATAATAGATTAAAACGGATTGACTCGTTAAGCAACCTGTTAGGCAGTATCTTAACGGAGTCAACCTATTTTGATTCAAACCCGTTAAAACTAAAACCTAATCCGCTTTTATTGTGTCGTATTTATATTGGATTAACGGATTGTGTAATATATTGAAACTATTTCAACCTAAATTTTTGGATAGAAAGAACAAATTAAAATAGTCTCTCAAGAATTTATTATTATTATGAGAAAAATTATATTATCAAATAGGTGTGTAGAGAAAATATACTTTAGAAAATATTTAAAATAATGTTATTGAGTCATCTGAAACTTATTGTTTAGATGAACCTCTTGCTATGACATTTCATGTTGTGTCATGTGATTTATAAAAAATAATAGAAAATTAAAAAGGCAATATGATGCTTTTTTTTTTGTGAACCAACTTGCTTCTCTCAAGTATCAGAAGGGCACGAAACCATAAATAGAATTTAGATCATATTTATTTTTAGAAGTGAGATGAGATAAAAATATATATTATAAAATATTTTTTTAATATTAGTTTTGTTTAGGAATTTGAAAAAATGGTATGAGAATTTGAAAATATTGAAATTTGTATTATATTTTGTATGGTGATTTGAAAAAATATAATGATGAATTTAAAATACATTTTAAGTTTTTGATCTCATCCCCAAAACAAATTAGACCTAAAGAGTTTTAATCTTTATTCTTTTGTGTTTTGCGTGGTGATACACGTACAACCACTTTTATAACATTTTTACATTTTTGTGTGTATTTGAGTTTTTTTATTTTTTTTATCATTTTCTTTTAAAGTATTTTTTTTAATATTCTTAATCATCAAGAAAAAATTAAATTTTTTATTAATATTTATATTCTTAATCACTAAATAAATTTAAAAATTAAATAAAAATATTATAAATAAATAGTATAAGTATCATTTCCTTTGTGATTTTAGATGACATATGTGAATTTATTTTCTTATTTTTGTTTTTTTTAATAAACCATATGACACAACCAAATTGTGCCACGTCAAGAGGGCAATTTGTGTAGGAACTTTCAAATAATTCAGTAGCAGTACTCAAATATTTATAAAATTTGATTCGGGATATAAATTAAATTTAAATCATATAAATTTAAATTTTATAAATTTTATGTTATGTGAATAATATGCTCTCGATTCCTGCATGAAAATAAGATTTTTCTTGTGCTGTTATCTAATTTTCTTTTACAAAATGTCTTTTTCATATTTTTTTTCACACTTATTAGAGATAAATTCTAAATTACTTGAAAAAAAAACCCAAAATACATGGAATACAGTTCTAACTTCTGATCAAGGACTTATCGCTTTATGTCACTTATCCAAACTACACCTCAGGAACAGAGAGCCAATGTCATCCAACTGAACAGGTGGCACCATTGACACGACTTCGGCTGTAACTTGCCAGTGACCCGACATACTCACCTTCATCAAAGCAGCACCGAGTCCAAGACTCAAGTTCCGAGTTTCGACTGGTCGAAGTAGCAGCCCACCACGAACCAACATGACTGATCAACACCAGGACCCCAAACCGCCCCAAAACTTGCCCTCCTCTTCCTCTTCTTCTAATAGAATTCCCGGCAAAGGCAACGGCACCGACTTCTCGGGTCACAAAGTCCGATACCCGAACCCCCCGGACGCCTCGAATCCGGACCCCACAACGCTCAGAGAGCAATGGAGGTTCGCTATCAAACAGTACAGTAGGTGGTACTCCAGCGCCTGGGGCACTGCCATTCTCGCTGGCATCTCTTTCTTTGCCCTCGGTTGGATCATCAAGGGTTCCAATCCCCTCCCTTCTTTCCAAGACAAGCACCCCGAACCTTCCTCCTCTTCCGCGTCTTCATCTACCGATGATGCAAATGAAGCTCGCCCATGAATTCGGTGTGTAATTTCATAATCAATGTCCCTGGGTGTGTATATAGGATTTTTTGGGAGCTTTTGCTGGGTTTCTTTTGACAGGTTCTGAGGATCTGTTTGCTACGTTTCTTTTGAGATTTGATCAACAATGACTTATTCTGTAAATTAAGATTCCAAATGTCGAACTTTTGCTTTGGGAACGTGTCATCCCCGTTTCTTATATTTTGGATTGAATTGGGGTTTGTCGGATTCTAAAGGTTGTTTTCGTGTTACTCTGAAGTGTTCAAACTTTTAGGCCTTGTGCAACAATAGAGTTCTGATTTACATAGCGCTGGGCTAGTGATTTAATTATCAATACACTGCGCAGATTAGTAGGTTAATTATCATCATCTGCTGATGGGAATCTTTCGGTTATGTGGAATTGTGACGTCTGAGTTTAGGATTAATAGATTTGATTACTTCAGAAGTGTCTACTGAGTTTTCCTGGTGATGGTAATGTGTGGCTTTCTTGAGTGTAGACCTCTGTTGTGTCATGTTGAATACTTCATGGGGGTTCTTTTTAGAGGTCTAGGCAATGTTGCTTTATGGCACTTTGAGCCTAAGAGCCGAAAATAGTTTGAATTGGAAAGGGAGTTTTCTCATTGTTGGTTATCTACTGGTTTGATAGTTTGTGTGAATTTCGTGTGTTTTCCTGAAGAAGTTAGTATTATTTTGGTTGTAGCATAGCTCTTCATGCTACTCTATTCGTATCCCTGTTATTAAGTTATTCATGGTGCAATAATGATTGCAGGTGCCTCAGCAATAAAGAAGATAGCCACTCAATCCATGGGTCTCAGAACTGAACCTTCAACTGATTTTGGTGTTCATTGTCTTGAAAGTATCACAACTTTTTTGTTTTAGATGCCAAAGGTACAATATGATGGGATATGTTTGCGGGTGATTCACCATAGATGTCATGGATAGTCTTAAGGCATGGCGTGCTGTGAAAGATTCATTGTATATTTGCAGCTGAAAGTTTTTTAAAGTTGTTTGGTAAATGATGTTCATCTTTGCCCGAGAAGTTTCTCTCCAGCTTTACTTCCTTGCTTTTTAGTTTAAAATCAAGGAAAAGAGATTGTTCTTGAAGAACTACAAGTATTTGCAAAAAAGAAATACTCTACTTACAAAATGATTACACAAAAATAATCTCTCATATAGATGTGTCTTGATGTGATTTATCAGATTGTAAAATTATTTTCATTATAATGTAGATATAATTGCTCACATAGAAGTACATCAATTTGTAAAATCACTATTTTGTAATCTTTTGTGGGTGTAGCACACTTTGCAAAACATTCATCCCAACCAGTCTTTGAATTTCATAGCCAAAACAATTCATTCAATATAAAATTGAAGTTTAGTAATCTTAGTAATACAATAAGGGAAACGTGGGAACAAAGGTATTCCAAATGGAATCAAATTAAAGAACGAGTTCTGTTACATTTTCTGAGCAAGATGTTCAAACAGTATATATTTCTGTTAGAAACAATTTTTGATGGACAACCATTTAAAATGTGCTACATTAACAAGTATTAACTGTGAATGATCAAATCTAAAGAAAGAACATTATTTCTCATGTTCTGTAGACTAACATTTTCTTCCACTTGACCGACCTTTACAACAATATAAACAGTGCATAGAATCTCAAAGATGATATATGGTTTAGATCGCATCTCCATGCTTAAGCAGAGCAGCATCCGACTTTCTTCACTGCTGAGACATCATCCTTGTTTCCGACATTGATCGTTTGTCCTTTAGGCAAGGCTGCCGGGTCTTCCCCAATATCGAGGGCCTTCCTGCTTACGACACGATAAATTTGGGTCAGCACTTCTGTGAAGGCGTCCTCGACATTGGTGGACTCAAGGGCAGATGTTTCCATGAAAAACGTATTCTCCCGTTCAGCAAAACCCTTGGCATCTTCAGTGGCGACTGCTCGCAGGTGTCGCAGGTCTGCTTTGTTTCCCACAAGCATGATCACAATGTTGGCATCCGTGTGATCCCGAAGCTCCTTCAACCATCTCTCCACATTTTCAAATGTAACATGGCGGGTAACATCGTAGACTAGCAAAGCACCAACAGCTCCACGATAATAGGCACTCGTAATTGCTCGATACCTTCACCAAAAATGTGAAAAAAAAGGATGAATATACTAAAAAACTGTATACAATCAATTAAATATAGCACAATGCATCCAAATTGCTATGGAACTCAGGAAAGAGATGCTGCTGCTAGACTTAGGTTGTATTTTGAATTAAATTGAGTTGAGTTGAATTGAATTTTTTATGAATATTAATAAGTTGAGATGATGGAATGAATTTTGTGGGGTTCAACTAAGATGAATTTAAATGTATTTAGATGTTAAGATGGATTTAGATCTATGAGAAATTGAAAAGATTGTGGTTCTCACATGTAATAAAGTGTTGAATTGAAGAAAATTGTGGGTCCCACATGTAAAGAGGTTTTGAATTAAGATAATTTTAGGCCTTGTTCACTTTCACAAATACTCTTATCTCATCTTACCATTACTACTTTTCCTAATTTTCATTAAAAAAATAAAATAAAAAATTCAACTTTTTCATATCTCAAAATAAAACTAATATTAAAAAGATATATTATAACAATATTTTATTCAATTTATATCTTTTATGTCATTTTATCTTATCTTATCTATGAAAACAAATCAGGCCTAGTAATTTGAAAGTTGGATGTTTGGATGTTAAACTTGACTTAAAATTAGAATGAAAGTTGAACTCATGTGAGTTTAACAACTAAATGGTATTCTTAGTTTTCACTACTGCACTCCCTTATCTTCAGAGATTCTGCAGGCCATGAGTTGTAACCATATGGTCCACTTGATTTTAGGGTTTCATGAAGCCAACAAACATCCTTACCATCAAGAACAGGACACCGTTTGAGATATGGTGAATATTGAGCTAGAATTGGACTAGTGCCAGGTACAAGAATGAGTGGATTGCCCGAAAGAGGTGAGTCTCCCAGAAGATCTATTTACAGGAAGCTTTTCTTTTATTAAGACTAGTCATTTTCGCTTCCTTTTTATCATCTTAACTTTATGTATTTTTATCTCTCCTTTTTCCTTATCATTTATGAGTGTCCTAGTATGTGTAACATCACAGCAATATCACGAGTTGAAGTACCAAACAAGAAAAGAACATGGATTTCATAAAAGCTTAATGACAGGCTTTGAAGCTAACAATAACATCAGCAAAATTGCTTTATTGTTGGTATTAAAGGGAAAAAGATGGGGTTTGTAATTTGAACAATTTTAATTTCCTTAACTGAAACAATGTATATAAAGAGCAAAATCACAATCATATTTCCCATGTTTGACAACAACTATAGAAACGCAGTCACATCATGAATAAAGATGTAGTTTCCTAATCTACTTCTGGCCAATAGAAAGAAACTTGGAGGAAGGAAGGTGGGGGGAAGTGGTTCCAAGAAAGAATGAAAAAAAAAAAAAAAGGAAGAGGAAAAGTCTCCAACTCAAAGGTTCCACCCGTACAACGCTACTTTCTACTCAAGGGGAAGAAGAAAAACAGCAATCCAAGCTCCTAATTTAGAGATCTGCATCACCTTAATAGTTTACTGGCACATTTGGTACAAATACTTTCACAAGATCTCCATGCCAAAGGGTGCGAAAGGGGGCTGATTTTGGCAGTTAGGAGGAAGGGGTCATAGTTTTCCGCCTCTTTGGGTGTAGTTTTCCATTGCCCATGAGAAAATTTTCCTCTGGCTAACACTTTTCAGTTGCATCAAATGCAGAGAAATCTGAAAACAATTCATCAAGTCGAAATATACAGAAACCTTGGTATTTTTCCCCCTTTGTTAAGTAACAAAGTTTTAATTAAACAGTTAACAGGCGCATTCCAGATGCACCCACGTCATTCAGACCAAAAAGAGAGAAAAATCGAAGGAAATGCCAAAAGAACAAGAACAAGCAATTAATGCAACAACAAAGCCATCAGCTAAATGTAATCTCAAACATAGTACCGAAACCAATTTCCATGGCAAGCAAGTATTCAAGTCGTAATAAGAGAAAATGGCATAACACGATCCAGTTTTCGTTTGTTTTGAAAAGGGTCTATATCGATTTCCATATAGAAGTCTCGGACACCAGATTAATGCATGCACGATTATACAGCTGAATTAGGTAAAAATTGTATTTTTCACAGCAAAAATCAATTACCATTTCTGAATTTATTTACCTTAATTTTATCCGCGACCAAACAGTGTCAAGGAAAGAAAATTGCAAGGCATATAACAACCAATATAACCACACGTAACAAAACAAGAGACAATTCCGAGATCGATGAAATACCCAAAATTCAAGACGAATGCAGTTTCAAGATCCAAAATAGACCCAAATTAAAATAAGGGTATTTGAAACACAAAATTGATAAGAAGTAAGAACCTTTCTTGGCCAGCGGTGTCCCAAATCTGGGCCTTGACGACCTTATCATCGACACGAACACTTCTCGTGGCGAACTCGACCCCAATGGTGGACTTGGATTCCAGACTAAACTCATTCCTTGTAAACCTCGACAACAGGTTTGATTTGCCCACACCCGAGTCCCCGATCAGCACCACCTTGAACAAGTAATCGTAATCATCGTCCGCTCGGTACGCCCCCATCTCATATACAACTCTCTTTCAAGCCGTTTGGTAAGAGAGAAAATAAGATATAAAACTGCGGTTTCGGAGTCAAAGAAACATGATGTTTTGTGTTAGCATTACGGATTCGTGGGAAAAGAGGTTGAAACTTGAGAGAACGAGAGAGGAGCGAGCTGGAACTATGGGGTTTCTCAGTTGGCAAATGGAAAATTTCGGCCCTTGGTTGGATTATACTTTTCTGGACAAAACTCCAGGAGTGGGTCGGATTTGTCGATCCAATTAACGATTTCACATGTAATAAGTTGTAACGACCGATAGATACCTTAACGGTTTGGAGTCGTTGGCTCTATAATTAACGTCTCCTTCGAACCATCCGGAAATTCTACACATCATTTTCAAACCATACATTATAAATATTTTTTTATTTCTTTTTTCTTATCAAATATGTAATATATAAATGATGATTAAAATAATTCAATTAATTTATAAAGAATAAAATAAAAAAATAAGTATATTATGTATGAGTAACAAAACTATTGAACCATTACTTATGACAGAATAATCAACAGTCGGCAAACTATACATCAATAAAGATAAATAATTTATACAAAGAAAAATTCTAATCATCGATATTACACCACACATAAATTTTTTTCGTTTATCAAATATGTTATATATATATGATAAATAGAAGAACTTATTTAGTTTAACAAGAATAAAATAAAAAATAAAAATTATGTGTGATGTATAATATGAGGATGTGGTCAAATAAGAGCACTAGCATTAGATTATTAAAATTTTTCTTTAAAACTTGATGAAAAATACAAATTTAATAAAAAAAAATAACACTCAAAATAAAGTTATATTAGACTTATAAAATAACTTATATTTTAATGACTTACTGCACGACATGGGCTTCAGTCTGTAGTTTCTTGGGCTCCAAGGATTTAGTAAACCCCAAAGTGAAAGGGTAACCCAACTTATACAACGAGGTATGTGTAATGCACAATCAATATATATATATATATATCGGAAGTTTATAACTTTATTTATTTGACATATTCACAATATCTCTGACGTCGACGACTTCCATATAAATTATCTTAAAAAAATTATTTGAATTTTCTTTTCTTTTCTATTTTAAACTTTAATGCACTCCATAACATGTGTATACGTGTACTTTGTCTATTTATACATAGGTTTTGAAGGGCGCAAGTCACTGATCTCACGTATTATCCATTTTAGTTTAATGAATTTTACTTGCTTAAGAAAAAGGCCATTGATCTTAGGCACGCCCCATTGTATATCATAAGGTCAAATGATAAAAAGAAATTCATTATCCCATCTTAAGAATCATGTACATCTCCCGGTCTCAAGCACATGTACAATAAGATGGAGGGAAATGATAGTGGTAGAGAATCTCTCTAAGTGGGGTGGCATGGGATGGTATGGCATTTTGGGAAGACTAAAAATGGCTAGATCTATATATAGGATTGAAGAAAAAAAGAAGTAAAAGAAGGTTGACATCCTTTCTTTGGATTTTGGTCGAGTCTCAACAAAATAAGAGATCAACAAATTCTTGTTGTGCACCAAGGAGGAGGAGGACGAGGGATGTCAACAAGCTCCTATTCCCTTCTCTGGCTTCAGCAAATCATGCAACACTGAATGACACCAACGATGAATGCATTTATTTGTAATATTTTTGTATAGTGATGCGATTACTCCTTTGATTATGGTATTCGGTGCTCCTTATCTTTTGTATATATATGTTACACTAAACAACATAATTGTAAGTTGAATACAATATTCTTTTCGTACAATTTTATAGTATCAAAAGCCTTTTAGAAACACCTCATTTCTTTCATGGCTTCCTAATTTTCAAACATAAGCTCCTACCTTTGCTTTTTTGCCCAATGCCTATCATCTCATTTCCATCAAACCAATCTGAGATAATTACATATTATGGAGAGCGTAATTTGTGCCTTATCTGAAAGGCCAACAATTATACGGTTTGTGGATGACCCAATCTTTCTCTACCTCCATTCATTGCATGCACTACCAATGATAGCGTTGCATATGAATTTTTTTGAAATCCCGAGCAGCATCGATGGCAGCAACAAGATCAACTTCTCCTTTTTTCCATCTTCTTCTCTTACAAAAGATGTGCTTTCTGAAATTGTTGTTGTTCAAAGATCAAGAGAAGTGTGGCAAGCTCTTGAAAGCATGTTTGCTCTGCAATCATACACGGATCATCAACCTGCGGGTTAACCTTTCTTCCTTAAAAAAAGGAAGCCAATATAATGTTGAATATTTTAAAAAAATGAAGTCCTATGCAAATACTCTAGCAGTCATCAGACAACCACTCACTGATTGTGAGTTGATAAGCTATATCTTGATTAGACTTCGATCAGATTATGATCCTCTTATCACCTCAATTACTACTCGGCTTAAGCCCATGAATTTACAGGAGACATATGAGCATCTCCTCAATTATGAGTTTCATTTGGAACAACACCATGCTTCCTTGAATCTTTAGAACGCCACTACCAATATATTTTCCAGGCAATCTTCAAATAATGGGCAGACTCGTGACTCCCAACAATTTTGGTAAACATCATCTTTTAATGGTTCCTGACCTCTTTGTCAAGTTTGTAATAAACAATGACATGGCATGGCGTTGAAGTGCCATCATCGTTTTTATTTTTCATATCAAGTTGAAATACCAACTTTCAAGCACATATATCAATTGCATCCCCTCAAGTAAGATCCTAGTTGGTACCCCGATATAGCCATAACTCACCATCTCACCTTGGATCTCAAGAATTTGATGCTGCAAACTGATGAGTATTTGGGAACTAATCAAATTCGGGTTGTAATGGTGCCGGTCTTCCTATCCAACATATTGGTTCCTCTCAAATTCCTTCTCCTTCTAGAAACTTATTATTGAATAAACTATTACATATTCCAACCATTGAAATTTTTTTCCTTAACTTCACTCTTATTATTTTTGTGTGAAGGACCTCAATATCGACATCCTCATTCATAACAGGCCAACTAAAGATGAACTCTACACTTTCTCTTCGTCACCATCCTCTGTACCACTCAAATTTGCATTCATCGAGGAAAAAAGTCTCATTAGATACCAGGTATTGTCGCCTCAGTCATCATTCTCTTCATTTAGTCAAGCACTTTTTATTTTTCACTAAACTCTAAATTTCTAGCCATAAAACTTTTGTTGTACTTTGCAATTCTTGTTGTTGTACTTTACAATTCTTGTCAATAAGTTAAAAATCACAATTTGCGTTTCTATTTGCCCTCTTTTCGTTCTCAACAATCTTTAGATTTAATTTTTTCTGATGTATGGGACCCATCTCTTGTTCCATCTATTGAAGGTTATCGTTACTATGTAATTTTTCAAGATGATTATAGTAAATTTACATGGCTTTATCTTTTAAAAATCTCATATGGAACCCTTTTTTTTTATCAATCTCAAAAGCTCTTGAACATCAATTTAATTGTAAAATAAAGCTTGTTCAAAATCATTAGGGCGGGAATGTAGATAACTAAACACCTTTTTTCAATCTCATGGTATTATTCATCATCTCATTTGTTTTCATACTCATGAATAAATAGGTTCCTTTGAAAGGAAACATTATTATCTTGTAGAAACTAGACTTGCTCTCGTGGCAGATGCAATAGTTCCACGATAATATTGGTCCTATACCTTCAAGAATGTTTGTTTTCTCATCAATCTACTCCCGACTCCAGTGATAAAAAATAAATCACTTCTTGAATCTCCTTTTCAAGTCAGACCTGATCACATGCTTTTGAAAACTTTTGGGTCTACTTATTAGCTAAACTTAAGACCTTATAACTCTCATAGACTTGATTTCATATCTCACATGTGTGTGTTTCTTGGCTATAGCTCATCTTATAAGGGATCATATTCCTTCACATCGTATCTATATCTCCAACCACATTATATATGATGAAAGATACTTCCCTTTCTTAGAGTTAAGTTCTAACTCTACAAAAACTTCTAACTTGGCTCATTCAAAATTAGCCACATTACCTTTTTTCTTTCACATGTTTCACCAAGCCATTTTTCTTCAACTCCACATGCACGAGTCCAACAAGATTTGCATGCACAAATTCCACGTGACTCAATAGTGTTACCTTATTTCCTTTACATGCCCGATAACTCTCCAATGCCTCATCTAGTTTATATCACTAGTTTTGCCATCAAAGTGAATCAATGGCTCCTTATGTTAATCATATGTGCACCAGATAAAAAAAAAATCATATTAGGTGTCCTAAAGTTCCAATTGGCGATGCTATTTTGTATCCACCTCATGGCCAAGAACCCACTTGCTTTACAATTGCAACAAAGCAGCTCGAATGGAAACATGCTATGATTGATAAGTTTGATGATCTCTTACGAAATGGAACTTGGACATTTATACCATCCACACCATAAATGAACGTCATCGATTGTAAGTTGTTATATAGCCTTAAAAGAAATGCAAATGGTAGGATCTAATGTCATAAGGCTCAATTAGTAGTCAAGGGTTTTTACCAACAATCTGCTATTGACTATTGAGAAACTTTTAATCCCATTGTGAAACCACAAACCATCTGACTGATTTGATCTCTTGTAGTTACTCGAAAATGGCCAATGCGCCAACTTGCTGTATAGAATGCATTTTTACATAATGAATGCATGGAATGTATAGTTTTTATGGTTCAACCTTTTGGCTTCTATCATCCACCATACCCCAATCATGGTTGTTATCTCTGCAAGGCCATTTATGATCTCAAGCAAGCACCACGCTTCTTGTTCTCTAAGATAAGCTCCAGACTTAGGCTAGGTACTTTGGAAGCCCATAAGTTCTAAGAAATACTTGGATATCTTAATACAGATGGAAATTTTTACCATCTAAACACACAAAAACACTTCACACACTCCTTAATATAGTGTGTATGCACGTTAAAAAAAATGGTGTGAACGCATTAAATGTACATGCTAAACATTGTGAAAGTATTAAATGCACCTCAAATTTTTTTCCTCTCTCACGTAGCCTCGCAGGTCCTTTGTACCAAAGCTCATTCCTAATTTTTAATTTTTAATTTTTATTATAATTATAAATAAATTAAATTAAATTAATTTTGAATTGTAAAAAAAAACACTTGCGAATTTAAAAAAAAAACTATAGATTAATTTTTATCAATTTTAATTTAAATAATTTTTCTATCACTACAAAATATAAATAAAATCATCATTTGATCATCATTAATAATCAAATCAATCAAAAGTCAACACTCAACATACTTCATATATCCAAACAACTAAACTACTCTCAATGAGATCCACAAATATACTTCAATCTCTACTTAAACTATTCACAACTATTCTCAACATTTCTCAATACTTCTCAGCATTCAAACGCAACCTTATTGAACTTTACTTTTTCTCCTACAAGAATGATAATTCACTATTTATTTTTCTTTAGAATAACTTGGAGTTCTTTGATCTTGTCTATGTGAAGATATTCTCATAACTAGTTCATCTTCATATGCTATTGATGATCTAGTAACCAGTCTTGGGTCCAACTGGCCTATCAAAGACTTATAATTAAGCCATTTGAGCAATTTCTTGGGCATTGAGGCTCATCTTGATTCAAATAGACTGTTTCTCTATCAACAAACATATATTCAAGACAATCTTCATTGCACCAACATGGTCAATGCCAAGTTGCCTGTTGCAACTTAATGGCTTCCACTTATAGTCTCACTTTGCTTGATAATAATGCTTTTCACGATCCCATGTTGTATGGTAGCACGATTGGGGCTTTACAGTATGTCCTTGCTCAGCCTGTATTGTCATTTGTTGTTAACTATTAATGTCAATACATGCACCGTCCTATAATAAATCATTGGACTGCAATCAAATGGATCATTCGCTATCTTTAAAATGGCCACATTCATGCATGGACTACATATCACTTATAATCATTCTTCTTTATTATAAGCATACTATGATGTTGATTAGGCTAGATACAGCCCGAGTGATCATCGCCCGACCATTGACTTCTATATATATATATATACTGCCATAATTTAATCTCTTGGAGTTCTTGTACGTAGCAAATTATTGCCCACTTTAGCATCGGTGCTAAATAGTACAAAACCTGGGAGAATTGCACTGTTAAGTTAATTTTGCTTTAAGAAATTCTTCAGGAAATTGGTATTTTCTTACATAAACCTTCTACATTATGTTGTGATAATATTGAAACAACCTATATTTCGATTAAACCATTTCTCATACCCGTACTAAATATGTTGCTATTGATTTTTATTTTGTTCGTGAGAGAGTTGGTCTTGAACAATTACAAGTTTGTTTCATCTTTAGAAAAGATCAACTTGTGGTTATTCTGACAAAACTACTGATTGTATCTAGATTCACTTCACTTTGCTCCAAACTCACCATTCCAAACTCCTATTGACTTTGTCGAGGCTTGACATCGCAACTCCAGCAATCACAAATTCTGCCATAAAATCAGCTAACGTTAACCATTCATGTGTCCAAGAATCAAGGCAAAATCAATGAGGAGACAACTCCAACAAATCATGCAATCTTGAATGACATCATTAACTAATACATTTATTTGTCACAATTTTGTATAGTGATATGATCACTATTGTGATTATGGCATTCAGTACTCTGTTTTTTAAATAAATAGTTATACTGTACATAATAATTATAAGTTGAATACAATATTCTTTCTATACATTTTAATTTTAAGGTTGCACGGAAGAGCTAGCCTTGATGTGTGTGTGGCTTTGGCTATAATATAACCAATGTCATGTGTGATGTGCTATTACAAGCACTTTTTTCCTATACGTAGGCATACCTGATCAATATTATAACTTTATAATTGTATCAACCTGCTTCTAATACCATTTGCACCTAATGCATTACTCCTAGTTAAAGGCTTCTCACATGCATCAAGCTTGAGTTTTTTATTTTAATATATAAATTTATATAATTTACCAATAATTATTGTTTCAAAAAGGGTAGTAAAGTGGCTAATATCCTTGCACGAGGAGGAGCTTTGGAAGAGAATAAAGTGTTTAGGAATGTGAGTCAGTTGCCTCGAGAAATTAAATGTTTATTTAGATTAGATTATTGGATGGGTTTGGCAAATGTTAGGATTTCTTAATTGTTTTGTTAGGTTTGTTTTCCCCAGTTTTGATATTGTTTCTGTTGGGTTATATTGTTTTTCGGAATTTGGTTGTTTTCTTATTACAGTCTTTCTTTGCCATAAATAAGGGATTTTAAATAAATTTGGGAAGATATCACTAATAGACATGTGACCCTATCTCTCTATCTGTCTACCAAACAATATATATATATATATATTTATATATATAACAGAACACTGAGAAAGAACAAGAATAATCCCATCAAGATCGTGACTGTTCCAATACCTAATCCCTTGGTCGGAAAACACAGATGGAAATACACCCAAAGAACGTATACCACGTAACTATTTCTAGTACTCCAAACAGATATCCCCACGTCTCTGGTTGAAACTCTATTATCAGGCTGAGAATTCCAAACACCTATGCTAAAAGTTGTTAAGAGAACATAAACTGATTATCATGAGTGATTTTTAGTTTTGGTAATTGGGTCATGATTATGATCATATATACATGATGATGCATGCATGCATGCATGGTTTATGCAGCAAAACACCACAATGTACTATGCATTGGTACTGTGATATTAGAAGTGAGGGATTCTTGATATTCAGTTATCCCTCTTATATATCCAAATTGCTCAGCCTCAATCAAATCTGAGTCATGTAATAGAGAACGATACAAATAATACTATTGGTTCCAGTTTGCATGTAAATATATTATATTATAAATTTATAATACATGATCATGATCTGCAGTTTGAGTATTCAACCATAGATGACCATTTGTGACCAATTAAAATTTACAACCACTCCTTTCGAATTGTACATTTTTTTCAAATCAGTAGTAAAGAGTGGTTAATTTAATTTGACGTATGTACTCGATTGGTTTCAGATCAAAACTATTCATTATAATCTTGACGATAATTAATGTATTTCTATAGTACTACTTATAGTGATGACTAGCTAACTACATCTAATTATTATAAGACAAAAGCCTATCTGATGTATTTTCATGTGGATGTACAACAGTATGTGTGTGTATATATATATATATATATATATATATATATATATTCGAGGTGAAATTTTATGAAGGCATAAAGTATGCGAGACAAAATCAAGAAAAAGTATTACCATATATGCACTAATAACAAGATAGAAATTCTACATGGAGTAATTTTAGGGAGAGTCGACTTGGAGTCGGCTAACGTGGCAACAAGCCATGTCAACGTTAATTAAAAAAAAAGTAAAATCGAGTTTAACGCGGGATGAAGGAGAGAGAAACAAAACTCAAATCTCATTTGCGTTTGCCTCAACCTTCGATGAGAGTGAAACCCAGCCGATGCCATTGTCTTCAACTTTGCTTAAAGAAAGAAACCAGACTCATTATTCATGCAAAATCGAAGGAGAGAGAAATGATCCTCAATGTAATCCCCACTTTAGAGAGAAAAACCGATATGAACAATTTTTAAATCAACTTCAACCTTTGTATGAAATTGCACCCCTCATTCTCGTCTACAGGTTGTTCCCGTCACCAGCTCATTCTTGTCGCCAGTTCCTCCTCAAGCTCCTCCTTGGCACTACTAACACCGAGACCATTCTCACAGAGTCGGTTTTTACTCTCTCTCATAAAACTTGAGTCAATCTCTAGTGATTATCTCTTATAAAGTAAACATAAGATGTGCAAGAATTGTCGTTAAACCCTCAGACAGGCTTTCACATCCTATTTGTTCTTATCCTTTGTTAAATTAGTTAAGAGTTGAGAATGAGATGTTGCTCACCCAAATTAAGACTAAAATGATTAAAGTTCTAATTATTCAAAGGGAAAACAAATCTCGAGCAATAGAAATGGGTTTGAGCTATGGTGTGCTTTATGTTCTCTTTTGCTTCTCAATCTTCCACATGATTTTCATTTGCATATCTATATTGTGCGTATTGTCAGGTTGCATTTTGCATGGCTTGAATAAATAATTCAAAGGGGTCGGCTTCATTTGCTTATTTGCTTTGTGATTCTGTTTATGTTCTCTTCTCATTCTCAAAATTTTCACTTTCTTTTCATTTGTTTATTTCATTTGTTTAATTACAAGGGATCAATACCATGCCATGAAATGGATTTGAGCCAATGAAATGGAGTTAAAAGAAATGCAAGAGCCCCTATATAATTGGGCCAAACATATACTAGAATAATCAATTTTACCTTTAAGATAAGGTAACGATAGACTTTTCATTAGTCTAGATAATGTGCCTAAAAGTTTTTATCTTTTATAGACTTTTCAAAGTGCAAAGTGGCTTTGTTATTGTGGAATTCATACTCTTAAGAAACCACAAGCTATTGACACATATTTTGTCCTTTTGGCTTTGTTGGGACACGTGGGTTTCCAGAACATATCTTATAGTATACCAATGTGTATGCATATATGGTATTGATACTATTTTTTTCTCAAAAGCCAACAAAAACATTCATACTAATTTTTTTCTCTCCTTAAGGCTAGCAAAGGCATCTATTCTGTTGATTTCAACCTATACCTACTGGCCTTTGAATGAGATCTCAATGCAGCATGCTTACAGCTAATGCCATTGTGATTTTTCAGTGACATTCTCTCATCTAAAGGAGTGTAACCAATTCCTTGCTATCTACAACTTCCCACAAACTCTTGTTTGAAATTTATCCTTTCATTTGTATGTTCTACTGTCTGGCCTCTTGCTATTTTATTTATAACAATACATAAAAGATAATCCAGAAGACTATTTTCCTTAGAGAAATGCTATTGATAAGCCGGTTCTATTCCCTACTCTACACACCGTGACATGGCAAACCCAGTCCCGTCGCCATGTCACGATTCTCACTTATACGGCTCTCCCACGTCCTCACCCAACCTTGTATATGCTGAAATTCAATCTGAAAACCCTAGCAAACTCCCACCCCACACCAAAAACTCGTGTTTCATATCTCTCTAAAACACCCAAATTCGAAATCTTTTTTATTTTCTCCTTCATCTCCTTCATCACTTTCACAAGTTTTCTTTGAAGCGTAGAAATCTATATTTTCCCACGTCGAATCCTCTCCTTCGTCTATCTTTAAAAATCATCGCAGAGAGATCCTAAACGAAAAATCGTAATCACAGTTCCCCTCGCTATTTCTCTCTCCCATCTTTGAGTGCTGTGTTTTTGTGCTGTTAGTTCGCGTCTTCCACTCCAGGACGGTAAGATAATCCCTCCCTCATTCTATAGTTTTGGAGTAGAGTGGCATTATTTTGTTTTTATTCTTCCTTCCATGGAATTTTTGTTGGTGTTGTTGGGTTTTTCTGCATGGGTATTCTCATATTAGCAAGAGATGTGGGTTGATTAATTAGTCTGGTCATGGCCATCCATGGATGGGTGTTGTACCTTATGTGCCCAATTAAAGGGACAATTTCACTTTCAGGGTGGTTATGTCTATTTATGGTCAAGCTGGACTTGTTGACAAGGTTGCCAGATATTTAATTTAATGTAGCATAAGAATTACATTAAGGCATCGGAAGAAAGGTATTGATAATCATTGAACTTCATGAACATGATGATAATTTGATTAGAATTATATAATGAATTTTGTGTTAGTAAACTATAGAAGAACCGAAGAGGATTAAAGTCCAACATCAAATGTTAAAGACCCGAATTCGCTTGAACCTGAGGATAATTTCTGTGTTTTTCTATGTTATATTAGATTTGAAAGTTCTTAATTTGTTGATATATATTATCTTGAGAATCAGATTATGAGTGGCCTCAATTTTTTTAGCTACATTATGAGAGTATAAATCTTGCCAATGATGCATGCAAACCTCTAGATAAGCTTATGCACAAAGACAAGTAGAGGTTTCCAACCTCACATTTCCACTGCCTAATTGTGAATTAAAGATATTTTAACCTAAATTATGTTGTATTACTTATGATTTTAGTTTTTGGTTATTGAAGTCCTGATACATTTGAATATGCTTATTGTTTCATTTGGAATATTTGTTGAATTGATTTTGTGTGTAATTTCCTTGTTTGGAGGTTGTTATCTGTGATTTTGATTCTTTGATCTTTGTTCATGCCCACCATTTGTGTTTGACAGACTGAACCAAACAGCTTGAGATTATTTGTTCTTGCCCATCATCAAGCTTTGATTTGTCAAAACTAACTTTCGTTCATGCAATATATGTAAATAATTTAACCACGACAAAAGCATACAATCATTTTCTAATTGAGTTAGACGAATATAAACCCAATAGAAGATCAAGCTATTTAAGCAATGCTCACCATCCCTTATTTTGTTTTATGGTGCAGGAAATGAAGATATAATGTGAAGAAAGAGATCCTTCAATAGAGAATCTGAGGTCATTTCAGAATTTGTGTTGTTTTCATCAAATTGTTATTGTGGTCTAGTTGGTAGTAATGTAATTTGCAATTTGTGTTGTAATACTCTTTCTTGGCATGAGTTTTATGTTCTAGCCCCGTGTTTGCCACTATATGCTAAAACGTGATATTTGTATGATTAGTAAGTAAATGTAATGGTTGAAGACTCCAGATTAGAGTTTGATGCTTGCTAGTTGTTGGTTGTTGCATTTTATTTTGTCTGGCCATGATTTGTTGGCTGTTTTCAGTCACATTTGCTTTTGCAATGATTAATCAGGTTTAACTTGTGCTCAAATGTTTGGGCTATATTAAAAAATTCATGAGAAATCCATGGGACCTCCTTTAGGACATAACAAATTACAATCATAATCTCTGTCAGATCTTGAGCTTTGCACTCTTATGAAGCAATAGAGAGGAAAAAAAGGTACCAAATTCATTTTCAGCAATTTCCAGATTATTCTAAAAGCTCTTGGTGGAACAAATCCAATTTAAGTAAAGGAAGGGAATAAAGAATTATGTATCCTATATAAAACCTCAATCAGCGCCGATCTAAAAAATGTTTTCCCCTCAAACATATATACTCAAATCTGGTTAAGCACAAATCCATAATGATATTCATAGACGATATAGCATTAGAATTATGGTCCAAACCATTCATTTAAAACTAATAATAATACCATACATCTATAGAACCAACCATAAACTATTACAATAGATATAACTCAGTACAAACACTATACGTGATCATCCTAACTCACACAACAATACATGATCATCATCCCTCTTCCGAATTGCACTCTCTTGAATTGAGTTGTATGCAGGGAGAAGCAAGATGTTGATTCTTCATATGGACAAATATATCTCATGAAGTATATTTGTCCATATGAAGAATCAACATCTTGTTTCTCCCTGCATACAACTCAATTCAAGAATTTCAACGTTAAATATGACAAATTCAAATTCAAAAGCAAAATATCCATAATAGTCATCTCTGTAAACCTTGAAGTGCTATAACATGCTGAAAAATAAAGCATTATACACTCAAAACATACATCTCTCAAATCCTTAAATTGCATTACATTGTAATTACGGTCAGATTTGCAGCTGAAGTTTTAGATTTGAGTGTACATTGTCGAAACCGATAGCATCACATTTGCATGCAAATGACATTAATACAGCAAAATTTTCTAATGATAAGAGAATTTTTAAAGATGGTAGTAATAGATGCCTCAGAAAAGTTTATAAATGCCCAATCATGATGCAACCTCTCTAGGGATCGATTAGTATTTAGTAATATATTACCATCAATTAATATTTTTTGGCTATTTTATTCAAGCTCTGGGGCCTGAGCTAGATTGCTATTCTTTGAGATTTTGCAGGAAGAAATAGGGGAGCATTTGGAAAAAGTATAAACATTTCATAAGTACAAGTCAATTACACATCTTCAAAACAGCAGAAACACAAAAACACACAACCAACAAAAATAGAAAAATATCTAGAACCAGCAAAAGGAAAATATAGAGTAGGTATGAGAAAAACTACTCAAAATTTTGAGATTCTTACCTTGGAATCAAAATGAAACAGTGTAAAAAATATGGTATTTATAAATATGCATCTAGATTCCAAACATTGTGAATGAATCAAAGTGCATGTTAAAAAGTATCAGGATCAATCTTTGCATTTAAACTTACAATATCAAACAGTTTTAGGTAACCCACAGAAGAAATCTACATTCTAAGCTAAACCCATAGAAGAAATCCACATTCTAAACTCAATTGTGTAGAAGAAATAATGGGTATACCCTTGCGTCTTCTTCGCATCTTCGAGTTCGCAATAGAGTCCCCTTGCGTCTTCTAAAATTGTGTTAACAAAATTCCCTAAAACCATTTAAAATGGAAATAAATTTCACAACATTCTCTACTTGATTTCCATAGAAAATAAAAATTAAAATAATGTTAACAAAATTAGCAAAATCATTAATTCCATTCACAAGAAAATAAATCCCACAAAATTCTCTACTTGATTTCCATAGAAAATAAAAACTCAAATAATGTTAACAAAATTCCATAAAATCATTCGCAAGGAAATAATAGGTAAATCGAACGTGAGGAAACAATAAAACCAAACGTGAGGGAACAAAGGACAACGTGAACGGCGCTGCCGAACAATGGAGATGGTGAGTTTACGAGTCTTTGATATCAACGTTTGTTTGGACGACGGTAGGAGGAAGATCGGCGGCAATTGAAGGGAACAAACGGTTGAGCCGAAAATGATTACTATAGCAAATCGAGCATGGGCGAGCTTCCTTCTCGTAGGTATTGTAGCAAATCGTATATTCAAATTTGGGGCTGAAATGATGAAGCGAGGGGGTCTGGGTGATAATAAGTTTTTTACTGTAGCAAATTAAAAAAAATAAAGCTACGTGGGCAGGTGTGTGGAGTGGAATAATGTAGCTACTACAATAAGGCTAAAGTATAGCAAAACTCTTTTCCTTAATATTGGTAAGTGCTTGGATTAATTTCCTAACCTTCTTAACTAGTTTAGATGGTATCTTGAAACTAATGAATTTTGACCTAGAGTTGTTATTTGGGGTTTGGCACCTATAGAATCTTTTCAATAAGAGAGATTGTCCTCCTAATTTTCTTCTCTGCTAAGAATTCAATCAATAGCAATGTCATTATCGACATGTCTTGCTTTTCCATACTCTCTCACATTCAGTATCATGAAACTTAACTAGTTTAGAGAAATGATATTCCCTTACTAGCATGAAAACTGCTGTTTTTTTTCTAACATGCATGAAATGATATTTTTTTGCTTTCAATTGGCAGGTATCATGTGTCTAGTTTCTTCAGTGTTTCAATGGATGGCTAATTTTTTGCATTTCGAAAATTTAAATTTTTTGCATTTTCTTTTTCACCTTGATTGGCTTTTAATTTATTTGTTGGAAGATTATAGGAGAAAAATCCTATTGGGCGACTTTGTTTCCACACGGTATGATGCAATATAATTTCTTCTTCTCCTTATCAAATTATTGTTGATTTGCCATTTTTTTAATAAAATAAGATGCAAATATATATCCCAATAAATGAAAGCCCTCCTCTTAAAACAGTGTTTTATCTGTCAGTTTTATATAGAAACAATGTTACTAAAGCTATACGATACTTCAATTTTCACATTCAATGGTAGCAAAAACTTTCTTATTCGTTGCCTGAATTCGTTTGCCATGCATTCAAATTGTAGGACACGTTTTGCAAATGCTTAATTGGTTTTGCAAATCTAATTTTTATTGGCTGAATTATCTAGTATTTGGCTGAAAATTTATTGGCTGAATGATCTAGTGTTTGGGTTTCCATTTGTTATATAAAGTGTTGATGCTATCTATAGATCTAGTGTTTGGTCGATGAGTGGTTTTGAACTCTAATTTGGTCTCCATGTAACACTTTTTCACTTGTTAATTTGCAGATATATGGACATGATCAATGTGGGCTGGTGTAAGATGACATTGATCCTTTGCCTTGTCGTGAAAGTAGATGACCAGAGGTGCAATATATTTTTTTCCTGGTTAAACCAGACTCAGTAAAGTGTCCCCATCACACGGTAAGTATAAGAATTGGTTTTGAAGAAGTAGAATAGTAGAGTAATGGGTTTTGCAACTATGTTGTGCTTTACAAACTTTCAAAGCACTTTGAAAGATGACCAGGTCATTCACTAGAATGAATTATAATCTCTGGCATTACAATGTAAGTTATGAATGTAAAGTTCCACACAATGCAACTCAACTCACTCGTCAGGCATGAATGTAAGATAACTTACATTATGAATGTAAAGTACCATTTTGGGTTGATTTAAGTTCTAGTATGCATTACATTTTATTTGTAAGCTTGAGTCCAATTTTATTTGTAAAGTTCTTGATCTTAAGCACTAGCATGCACATTTAAACGAGCATACATATTTAAACTTTCATATATTAAATGAGGCTAAGGGAAGAATTAAAGCTGGTTTTATTTGTAAGCTTCAGTCCCAACATGCACATGTTGGATCTCAAGTACTATGATTCCCAGAATTGCCAAATAAACTGGTTAAATGGCAACAAGACTGTGAGATCTCAGATTTACGTATTTTTTTACATATTGTTTTGTTTTCGTTATTTATTTTAATTTATTTTAATAATATTATTGATTGTATTTTATTTGTTTAAATTTATTATTTGAACTATTAAATAGTTAATATAAGTTTTACATTGAGTTACGTTACTTTTTTTATTAATTTTAATGTGAGATAATTATTTTAATGATTGGAATTTAATTCCTTTATTTTATTATGTAAGTTTATTTGATGTGCTTTCATTATATTAATTATCGTTTTATAATTAAATTGCGCTTGGGTTTAATTTATTTCTAAGTTTTAAATATTTTATTTTATTTATATTAAATTGTAGTATTATCAGTCGGCTTTTATTTAATTTATTGTATTTTTCTAGTTGGACTTCTTTTTCTTTCTTTTTCCTTTTTTCTCTTTCTCTTTCTTTTTCTTTTTCTTTTTTTTTTCTTTTCTTCCTCCTTGTTTCGGCCCAGACCCGCGCGACAAGGCCCCCCCCCCCCCCCGTCTCCTCTGTTTTCCATTCGGCCACTAACTAGCCACCATCTCTACGCCAACCGCCTGCTCTCACCACCCCCACCACTAGGACCGCCACCTGCCGGCCAGCCTACCCCAGCAATTCCAGCCCTGGACAACCTTCCACCTCCCCTCCATGAGCCGAAATCCGAATGGACATTATAATACCCATTCTTGCATTTCCAGCCACCGTCGGCCACCCCTGGCGTCGGCAATCACCGGTAGCCTCAGAGCACCCTCCAATATCACCCCCACCCGTCGGCACCATCCACAACAGCCCAAATGCCCCAACCCAAAGTGGGTATTTCAAATACCCATACACGGTTTTGTCACCCTAGCGCCACCACCTGGTCTCACCGCCTCCACCAACGAGTTCCCCTTGCTCCGGCAACCACCTCCTAACTCAGCTTCCCCATCCATGGCCTCACATTCCATGTACAACCTCAAACCTGAAAATGAGTTTCCACCCATTTTGAGCCCGATCCGCCACCTTCCGGTTGCACTGCCACACCACCACCTTCATAAGATTCCCCACCCTTCATTGAGTATTTTCCTAAATTTTGGTGTTAAATCGAACATTCTAGCCTAACGTACAAAGTGACTTGATGTGACTCGCTGTGAACACTGTGAATCGGTGTTTGCTCAATGATCCGATTTTTACCCGCTGTAAGCATTTTTTAAATAAATTTTAAAATTTAAATACATTTTTGCATCGACAAATATTGTATTTAGTTATTGTTGGGATTTATTGGTTATTGAATATTTTGTGCATGGTCATCTGCATTGTGTATTTATGCACATATTCATGGTTATATTTGGAAATTAGATTTTAGCATGATATTGGATGTTCATGTGTTAGAAATGGAAACTGGGTTTTCATGTGTTAGAAATGGAAACTGGGTTTTCATGTGTTTATGGTTTTCGGGTACGTGTATATCACGACCCCGAGCCAAGATGGGACATTATCCCGGTAGAGCTCATCTGGTCACTCGGGAGTGGAATATACTGAGCGATGTCCCCTAGGTTATCGCCGGGTGACAACGAGATTGGACAGAATGGTAACGCTCTCGTGCCGACTCCGTGACTCCTCTGCTAGCGGGAGCTAGGGGATGCCTGGTCATGATACATGCTGGGCGCGGTTAGTTAGGCATCGTCCGTTCTGAAATCACATACGTGATCGTTACTTTCGCTGTGATGATGAGAGTCAGGGTGTGCGAATGATCCTTAAGAGAGATCATGATGCATACGATTAATAAAATGAATGTTTAGGCCATTTTTTGGGAAAGTGAAGGGTTTTGATTGTTGGTGTTATGTGGATCATTTTCTGGAAAAATGGTCATCGTTTTAATGGTTTTATGGACATCATTTTTTGGAAAAATGATAGATGTTTTTATTGGAATTTCATCATGGATCAAAATGAGATTTTGGTGTGTGGTTATTTTATTTATTTTGAAAAATATGATTTGAAACTTCATGCATATAATGTCATGTTCATACGCATTGTTGTTGCATAAATATATTTTATATCTTGTGATTTGTTTGGGTTGTACTTACCTGCGATGCCATTTATGACGTCTTAGTTTTTGGATGCAAAGTTTTGTGGAGGCTGAATCTGAGGAGGCGACTCTGCTGTTGAAGTATTCTTATTATAAATTATTATCTTGGAAAATTGTTTTCCCTTTTTTATAAATATGTATTTGTATCATTTGTAATTTAGAAGACTGTATTACATCTCCTGTTGGAGAATGTGTATTAAATTAGTTTGTAAATAATTCTAAAAATTCGGGTACTTAGATATTGATTTCAATTATCCGCTATTTTTATTTATGCATGTCACGTGTTCACACACTTAGCACTTGACGTTGGGGGTGCGTGACCCATGTTGTCAGCATCCCGATATCTCAATTCCCGTATTTATTTTAAGAAGAATTTGGGGCGTCATAAAGATAACTGATTTTTGTTTTTTGTATTTTTTAAACAACCTAACAACACCATGTATATATCCAAAACAACCAGTCATTTCCCTTAAATCTGATTAGTAAGATTTCACTTTGACTACTTTCACGCAATTTTCTCACTTGATTACATATAAAAGAAAAAGGGCATCATGCCGTCATCTCCTACTTTTGATAGGCAAAGATTCTATGCAATTGCATTAATAACATCAAAGTTTGAAATTAAAAAAAAAAATCAGACCACAATCAAAAGCAACCATTTTGCATCCCATTATCCTATACATGCAAAATCAAGTTTTCATTCACAATAAGAAAGTCACTAAATAACAAGCTATATAAACTACAAAAGTCGAATACACACAGAATAGCATGCGTGAACGTCTCATTGTGACCTCTTGGTCAATCAACATATATTATCTATTCATAATTGCCTAATCTCTATGGGATTGCACCATTTCTCTATTCAGATTTGCCTCATCTTTACTGGATTGCATCATTTCTCTCTTTAAAATTTGCTTATCTCTACTAGATTGCAACATCTCTCTCTTATCAAGCTTAGCTGCCCCCTTACAAAGTAATTCTTATGTCTCCTCGATATCACTGAGTCTCTTTTCAACCAAATTGATATAACTAAATACATATGAAATTGATATATTCCAAGTTGATGAGTAAAAAGACTTAAACATTCTAGATTTTCAACTACAATGATAGTCTTATCAATTTCATACGAAATGGATCAAAATGGTTTATTTGTGATGAAAAGAAAGTTACCTTGAGAAGTTGTAGTAGTCCAAAAAGGGTAACCAAAAAATACTCAATCATTTTTCCTCAAATGATCTTTGATAAGAATCATTCGATCTTTTCTCTATTAAAATGAGAGAAAGGGCCACTTTGAGAATTTTGAAATGGCCACTATATTTGCAGAAATCCAAATAAGAAATTATAATCAACCAAAAGTCATATGAAATGTTAAACAAGAGTGAGAGACCAACCAAAGTTTATTCCATCCCATGTGCAATATAAATGGACAGCATATCCAACAAACAAGACCAACAACATTTTTTTGTGAACCACAAACAGAAAATAGTTTCTTAGTCTTCATTCATGCTAACACAGTTCTAAGTTATTTGTATAGATCCAAAAAGGGCTACAAACTATAATCTAATCTCTATATATGATAGATTGGATAACTACTAACACCAGCTTTACAAAGGAAAAGGCAGTTGGGCATCCAAAGAAACGCAAACAAGTGTCAGGCCACCAATATTTAACTCAATTGTGTCTAATTATGTCTAATTGTCTAACACAATTATCTAGGAAAAAAGAGCATTAGTCTAATTGTCTTAAGAAGTTTTGGTGCCATATGGGTTATGATTAAAGA
The DNA here is from genome assembly GCA_036898215.1 of Platycarya strobilacea. Lineage (NCBI taxonomy): Eukaryota > Viridiplantae > Streptophyta > Magnoliopsida > Fagales > Juglandaceae > Platycarya > Platycarya strobilacea. The sequence goes on from CM072548.1 coordinate 7,430,749, forward strand.
TCTTTTCCCTTATGGAAGAGGAAAAATCTCTAAAGTCTAACATGTGAATAGTTTAATGACTCATTACAACAATTTAATAGAACGAAACCTAAACACAAGTTTTTTTTCTTTTAAAACAAGTAGGCGAAAAATAATCAAGGAATTCTAAATGCCCAATTGATTTTTAAATTTCAACCATAAGTAAAACTATTTTCTTAAGTAGTATCTCTCATAAATGATCCTATATTCAACACATGTAGAGCTTGTGAGTTCCCGGACTTACGTGTATTTTTATACGTTATTTTATTCTCGGTATTAATTATTTTAATTTATTTTAATAATATTATTAGTTGTATTTTATTTGTTTAAGATATTTATTTGAACTATTAATTAGATAATATTGAATTACGTTACTTTTCTTATTTATTTTAATGTGAGTTAATTATTTTAATGATTGAAATTTAATTCCTTTATTTTATTATGTGAGTTTATTTGATCTGCTTTCGTTATATTAATTATTGTTTTATTTTAATATTGCGCTTGGATTTAATTTATTTCTATTGTTGGGTTTTAAATATTTTATTTTATTGATATTAGATTGTAGTATTTTGACTGACTTTTATTTTATTTATTGTGTTTTTCTAGTTTGATCATTTTTTTCGTCTTTTTCCTTTTTCTCTTTTATCTTTTCTTTTTCCCTTTCTTCCCCTGCTTTTCCTCCCCCCAGCCCGTGTGTTTTCCTCTCCCCTGTTCTCCTCTCCCCCTTGTCGTTCCTTCTCCCTCAACCCAGGGCCGCCGTCGGCAACCCACCAGTGACACTGCCCAACCCAACCTCACCCCCACATGCCAGCGAGTTCAACGACACCGGTGGTGTCACCTCCGGCAACCCACCACCCCTACACGGCCCCCTACCCGAAATGACTATTTTTACTTCCCTTGCATTTTCCAGTCACCGCCAGCCACCCCTTGGCCTCCGACCACCACCACTAGACTCATCCCTTCCGGAGAGTATAACTCACCGTCAGTAGCCACCCATCGCCGCCGGTTACCCCTCCACTCAAAATGGGTCCTAAAACGAGTTGTTCTTCGCCGTGCTGCCGTCCGACCACTGTAGGCCTCACTACCACCACCAAAAGACTCCCCTTACCCAGTTGATTATCCCTCTAGCTCAATTTCCCCAACCGCAGCCTCACCTTCCCTGTACAACCTCAAATCTGAAAATGGGTTTTCACCCATTTTGACCCCAATCCGCCACCTTTCGGTAGTTGTGCCGCCACACCACCACTTCTATGAGATTCCCCACCCTTCAAAGAGTATCTCCCTAAATTTTGGTGTCAAACCGAGCATTTTATCCTAACGTACATGTGACCACTACGAACATTGCAGATTGGCGTTGTTCAAGGATTTACGTTTTTACCACTGTAAGTACTTTTCAAACGAGTTTTAAAATTTAAATATATTTTTGGCATCAACAGTTATTGTGTTTGATTATTATTGCTATGTGTTGGTTGATGTTGGTAATTGTTGGTTGATTGGATTAATTAAATGTTAGATAATTGCTGCATAGTTGTCTGCATTGTGTATTTACGAACATGCTCATGAAAATATTTAGAAATTAGATTTTTGCATGATTTTGGATATTCATATGTTGGAAATGAAAACTGGGTTTTAAATTGAGTTTAATGGATTTTAATGGTTTTTGACTGAGTCATAACGGGGACGGCGATATGTAACGCCCGTTGTGATCAGCGTGTGTGTGTGTGGATGACATAATGGGGACGGCGATACGTAACGCCCATTATGGTCATTGGGTGTGCATTTCATATCGGGATGGCGATACGTAACGCTCGGTATGAAATGAGTATGTGTGAATCGTAATGGGAACGGCGATACGTAACGTCCATTATGATTTTGGGTGTGTGTGTATATCATATCGGGGACGGCGATACGTAACGCCCGATATGATTGGTTTTGAGGATTTTAGTTTATGAAAAATGATGGGTGATTTTATTGGGATTTTATTGTGGATTAAAATGGGATTTTGGCGTGTGTAGTTATTTCATTGATTTTGAGAAAGGTAATTTTAAGTCTCATGCATATTGTAATTGTTCATAGTTGTTGTTGTGCCATTAATGTATTTCTATCTTTTGGTTTGGTTGGGTTGTACTTACCTGCAATGTCATCTTGGCGTCGTAGTTTTTTGATGCAAATTATGAAGAGGCTGAGCCTGAGGAGACGGCTCCACCGTTGATGTGATATTAATATTAATTGTTATCTCGGAAAATTTATTTTCCCCTTTTTATAAATATGTATTTGTTTAATTTGTATTTCGGATGACTGTATTAAATCTCCTGTTGGAGAGTTTTTATTAAATTGGTTTGTAAAATATTTCTAAAAATTCTGGTACCTAATTATTGATTTTATTACCCGCTGCGACCTATATGTTATGTATGTCACGTGTGCACACACGTTTGATACTTGTCGTTGAGATGTGTGATCCGTGTTGTCATCATCCTGACGCCTCAATTCCCGTGTTATTTTAAGGGGAATTTGGAGGTATCACAGAACTCACAATAGCGTACAAATCTCTAGAAAACTGGGCATACAATCATTTTGCCAAAAAAGAAATATATTTGGGGATATGAAAAATAAATTAAAAAAAGAAATAAAAGAATAATAGAGATTAGAGTGTGCTATTAGAATTTAACCAGAAGTATAGGCCAAAATTTTCTCAACATAACTACTAAATTTGCATCCATAACTGGCATTAACAGCATCATATGATCCCAAAACAAGACTCGGGACTAGGAGTTTAAGAAGTTAAAATCTCCTAGAATTAAAAAAAAATGGCAGCAATGTATAAATTTTTATATGACGTAGAACCTCACCAAAACAATGCATTTTACACCACTCGTAGACTGTAAACCTGTCTACAAGAACAAATCCAACTGCAAAAAAAAAAACAAAGCTAGTTAAAATGACAACAATCTATCTTGTTCATGAGAGAGACGGAGAGAGAGCCCAAAATATCGTAAAGCTAAAAAATGTGTTCGAGTTAGAGTTATGGTCTGGGTGAGGGTAAGGATTCGGGTTAGGGTTAGGTTAGGGTTCAGCATGAAGGAGGATTTTGATGGCTAGGGTTAGGATTCAGGATGAATAACGATTTCGAGAGTTAGGATTAGGCTTAGGTTTCATGGGAAGAAGAGGAAGAAGAAGGATTCGATTTTTAGGTCCAGTTAGAGGTTGTAGATGAAGAGAATGAATGGTGCAATTTCACACAAAGGTTGAAGTTGATTTGAAAATACTTTATATCAGTTTCTATTCCTAAAATGGGGATCACATTGATGATTGTTGCCCAGATGACTAACACAAGAGGGGGGGTGAATTGAGTTGTATTTAAAAAAATAACAATTATAAATCAAATATATAATATAATATATAAAAAAATATGAAACAATAATAAATATAAAGAGTAAGGGTAAGAGAGAAGTAAACTCAGTATGTTAACGAGGTTCGGCCCCACTGCCTACGTCCTCGCCTCAAGCTACCCCTTGAGGATCCCCAAATTCACTATTCAATCTCCTTTAGGTGGAGATAGAAACCTATTACACCTTTGAGCAGCACCGCTCCAAAAAATCCGTGTAGAACACCCTCTACACTTCCAATCACCTCACACTTGGTGATTTAACTATTCACCGTGTAGAACACCTTCTACACACACAAGGCTTATACACACCCTTTTACTGATACAAGAATTGATAGTGGGTAGACTATCAGAAAACACTCCTCAATGAGTGAAATAAAAACAATACAGCGCAAACTATATCTCTCAAAATGAACAAGGGTTAAGGCTCAATGCTTAGAGAAGAAAGAATGAAAACTTTGAATGAATGTTGTATGCTCTTGGTGTTGTAAATGTGAAACTCTCAAATGATCTATTTATAGGCATATGAGACTTCATATTTAAATTTAAAAAGATTCACATGTCAAAAATATCATCATTCACTTTTCAAAAATTTCAAACATAATCTTTTTACTTTTTACATGTGACAAAAGGAGCACACTTTACTTTTCAAAATTTTCAAACAAAGATATCTACCTTTTGCATAAGTCAAGAAAAGTATCCATCACTTTTGAAAATATTCACATAAAACATGCACATGTGAAAGATGACAATAAATCATCTTAATATTTTCAAAGTTCAAACATTTAATCATGTCATGCACATGTGAAAGATGACAATCAAGCATCTTAATATTTTCAAAATTCAAACCTTTAATCATGTCATGCACATGTGAAAGATGACAATCAATCATCTTTCAAAATTTTTAAAGTTCAAACATTTAATCATGTCATGCACATGTGAAAGATGACAATCAATCATCTTTCAAAATTTTCAAATTTAATTTTCAAAATATTCATGCACATGTGGAAAATATATTTTAATACTTTATGATAAAATATTAATTTTGAACCTTAATCCTAATTTCAAATTTTTAAGAGATTTACAATATTATTTTATGATTTTAATATGAATTTGTTCCCTTATTGCTCATACTTGCTTCCTTAATGTGCTTGATTGTATTGTGTGGACAACTTGAGTTTGAGACTCCTTTATTCTTTGAATTCATTTGTTATTATCAAAATCCATGTGTAGATTTACACAAAACTTGAAATCTTGAGTTCAACAATCTCCCCCTTTTTGATGATGACAAATGCTTGATAGAACCTGAAACCTGTATTAATACTTAAGCTCCCCCTGAGAATGTGCGTTAGTTTTTCAAGTAAAAATATAAATATAATTCCAAACATATATAACAAGTTTAGCAATTTAAATAATGTTAATGTGAATTTGTTCCTTTCTTGCTCATGCTTGCTTCCTTAATGTGCTTGATTGTATTGTGTGGACAATTTGAGCTTGAGACTTCTTTATTATTTGAATTCATTTGTTATCATCAAAATCCACGTGTAGATTTACACGAAACTTGAAACTTTGAGTTCAACAATCTCCCCATTTTTTATGATGACAAATGCTTGATAGAACCTGAAACCTGTATTAATACTTAAGCTCCCCCTGAGAATGTGCGTTAGTTTTTCAAGTAAAAATATAAATATAATTCCAAGCATATATAACAAGTTTAGCAATTTAAACAATGTTAATGTTCTAGTCTAAAACTTCTCCCCCTTTTGGCATCATTAAAAAGGAATCATAATTAGATCAATAAGATATATTCCTGCAATAACCAATAGATAAATAAAACGCTGTGTTAGTAGAGACTGTAGAGAATTTAGTGCGTAGCCACACCGGTTCGACAAAACCTGCAAAGGCTGGAGGCCTAGTTTCGGTAATTCGGTGCGGAAGGAGATTTTGTAAAGAGCCGAATAATTGAAACCACTCGTGCCTGACAAAACCTGCAAAGGCTGGAGGCGTAGCTCTGACAATTCGGTGCAGAGATTTGATCCGCTTGATGTTGCTGAAAAATGAGATATTATCATGATTTGTAAGCTTGTCTTGTTCTTATTTTCGTTTCTATAAGAGCAATCCTTAGTTTTATCTATTTCGCATCAAGCTTTCTTCTCATCTTTGCAATTTGCTTGCATTCTCATTTTACAATTTTTCAATGGCTCGTAGATTTCCCTTCAGTACTTCTCTTGATCGAGATTTGAGGTATCCTTCACCTCAGTCTCAATCTATTTCTACATCTGTCGTGGGTGCCATGAAGCAACAAGAGACTGATTTAGCTAATAAATCAGATCATGACGCCATTTACGAGCTTGTGGGTCTCGGAACTCGATACTCATCATCTATCGTCGCGTTTTCTGCTCGGTTGCAGTCCAAAACTCGCGAAATTGAGAAGCTTAGCGAGACTGTTTCTATACTTCAACGACTTGTTTATGAGTCAAACAAAAAAATAGTATAGTTAAACCAACATAATAAGGATTTGAAATCCTTGCTTACCTCTTCATTTCGATTGCCTAATCCTTTAGACAAGGATGGCATGATGATTTATGAGGAGCAAATGCATTTGAATGATGAGGCTAAACGTCTCAAGTTTCTGTAAGTCATTTAAGATAATGAAATAAAAGTATCTAGCAGATATCCATGGCATGCATCATTCCTATTTCTCTTCTAATCATGCATAGTCTATCTTCTGGTAGGGGTTTTGTGAAAATTTCTGTCAATTGATCATGTGTACTAGTGAATTCTAATACAATATCGCCCTTCTGCACATGATCTCTAAGAAAATGATATCTAATTTCAATATTTTTGGTTCGAAAATGTTGTATTGGATTCTTTGAAAGATTTATAGCACTTGTATTATCACATTTGATTGGAATGTGATTGTACATAAGTTTAAAATCCTCAAGTTGTTGCTTCATGTGAAGAACTTGAACACAACAATTACCCGCAGCAACATATTCTGTTTCAGCAGTAAATAGTGCAACAGAATTTTGTTTTTTACTAAATCAGGAAACTAGTGCATGACCTAAGAAATGATATGCTCCACTAGTACTTTTTTGATCTATTTTACAGCCAGCATAATCTGCATCTGTGTAGCTGATTAGATCGAAAGATGTGTGCTTAGGGTACTTTAACCCTAAGTTAATTGTACCACTAAGATATCTAAAAATGCGCTTAACTGCAATTAAATGTGATTCTTTTGGAGATGATTGAAAGCGTGTACATAAGCACACACTAAACATAATATCTGGTCTACTGGCTGTCAAATATAATAAACTACCAATCATACCTCGATATACCTTCGAGTCAACTAGTTTACCGGATTCATCTTTATCAAGTTTAGTGGATGGGCTCATTGGTGTTCCAATTTCCTTAGCATCTTCCATCCCAAACTTCTTCAACAATTCCTTAATATATTTCGATTGATTGATGAATATCCTACTTTTTGCTTGCTTAATTTGCAATCTGAGAAAAAATGTAAGCTCTCCCATCATGCTCATTTCAAATTCTTCCTGCATAGTCTTAGCAAAAACTTGGCACATATTTTTATTAGTAGCACCGAATATTATATCATCAACATAAATCTAAATCAAAAGAATATCATCATTTTCGTATTTAATGAAAAGAGTTGTATCAATTTTTCCTCTTGAAAAGCCTTTTTCAATCAAGAAACCATTAATTCTCTCGTACCACACTCTAGGAGCTTGTTTAAGTCCATATAGTGCTTTTGTGAGTTTGAAAACATGATTTGGAGAAATATGATTTTCAAAACCTGGAGGTTGCTCAACATATACATCTTCATTTATAAAACCGTTTAAGAAAGCACTTTTAATATCCATTTGAAAAAGTTTGAAATCTTTATAACAAGCATATGCAAGTAGCATTCGAATAGCTTCTAATCTTGCGACTGGTGCATATGTCTCATCATAATCGATTCCTTCTTCTTGATTGAAATCTTGGGCTACAAGTCGAACCTTATTTCTAGTAATGACTCCGGACTCATCTTTCTTGTTTCTAAAAACCCATTTTGTTCCAATAATAGTATGATTTTTGGATCTAGGAACAAGTGTCCAAACTTCATTTCTTTCAAATTGATTAAACTCTTCTTGCATAGTTAGAATCCAAGATTCATCAAGAAGTGCTTCATCCATATTTTTAGGTTCAATCTGAGATAGAAAAGCAGTATGATTGTAAATATTTCTAAGAGATGATCGAGTGCTTACATCTCGTGAAGGTTCTCCCAGAATTTGTTCCACTGGATGATCTTTCACAAATTTCCACTGTTTGGTTGCATCTTGTATTAAATTTTGATGATCTTTCCTGATGTCTCCATGTTGGACTTCCTCTATTGTGTTCTCTTTGTTGAGATTGAGACTTTCCTTATTATTCATACCTCCTGTTTCTTCATCAATATATTTCTTGGAGAGTAGAGAATTAGATTCATCAAATACTACATGCATAGATTCTTGTACAGTCAAAGTCTTTTTATTGAATACTCTATAAGCTTTACTATTAGTAGAATACCCGAGAAAGATACCTTCATCAGATTTTGCATCAAACTTGCCTAAATTATCTCTGTCATTTAAAATAAAACATTTGCATCCAAATATATAAAAGTAACCAATGTTAGGCTTTTTCTCATTTCAAAGCTCATAGGAGGTTTTATCTAATTTGGACCTTAGCATAACTCTATTTATAACATAACATGCAGTACTTACTGCTTCGGCCCAAAAATAACTAGGCAAGTTGTTCTCATTGAGCATTGTTCTTGCCATCTTTTGAAGAGATCTATTTTTCCTCTCTACTATCCTATTTTGTTGAGGAGTTCGAGGAGCAGAAAAATTATGTACAAAACCATTTTCATCACAAAATGTTTCAATATTTTTATTAACAAACTCTTTTCCCCTATCACTTCGGATACTTGAAATAGTATAACCATTTTCATTTTGAATTCTCTTGCATAATTTGGTAAAGGCATTATGTGCCTCATCTTTATGAGCAAGAAAGATGACCCAAGTATATCTAGAGAAATTATCAACAATAACAAATGCATAATATTTTCCTCCTAAACTTGCAACTCTATTTGGTCCAAAAAGATCCATGTGTATCAGTTGCAGTGGTCTAGTAGTGGAAATATGTTTCTTGGTTTTAAAAGAAGTTTTTGTTTGTTTACCAAATTGGCATGCATCACAAATTTTGTCTTTAAGAAAATTTGCCTTTGGTAAACCTCTCACAAGATTATTTTTTGAAAGTTTGGAAATAAGTTCCATGTTGGCATGACCTAGTCTTCTATGCCATAACCAATTAGTTTCATTTTGAGCTGAAAAACAAATGGCATCTTGTGAGGTAATTTCTTCAAAATCAATTGTATAAACATTATTACTTCTAAAAGTAATAAAAGAAATATTACAATTATAATCATTCAAAATAATGCACTTATCCATTTTGAAAGTAACTGTAAATTCTTTATCATATAATTGATTTATGTTTAAAAGATTATGTTTTAAACCTTCAACAAGTAGAACATCTTCAATTATGAGAGAAGACTCATTACCAATTTTACCTATTCCCACGATCTTCACTTTCGAGTTGTCTCCAAATGTCACGTGTCTTTCTTCTTTAGATCTAAGATCAAAGAATTTAGTCTTGTCTCCCGTCATGTGTCGTGAACATCCACTATCTAAAAACCATTTATTTTTGTTCGTGGAAGACTTCATGCACACCTATAAAAACAATTAAAATGATTTTTCTTGGTACCCAAGTTTTTTGGGTCCTTTATTTATTAGTATTAGAAGAAATAAGATTTTTAGGTACCCATATGGCCCTAATAGTCATTGTATGTTTTCTTCTAATAGAACAAGCAAAATAATTATAACCATTTCTATTACAAAAATTGCAAATAGCATGTGACATATATGAAGAACTTGAGTGATTATAATAGTATCCTTTTTTAACAAAATTATTTTTATGAAAAAAATTTTGAATATTGGACTTTGATGTAGAAGAATTATCAAAGAAGTTTTTATAAAGTTTGTATTTTTGTTTTGGCATATATCCCAAGCCTGCCTTGTCAAAAACATATCTTTGACTACCAAGAAATTTTTCAAAATTTCTTTTTCCATTCGTAAAGTTTTCAATAATATTTTTTAAATCAGTTTTCTTTTTCTTCAACTCAAAATTTTCATCTTTCAAAACAATACTTTCTTTTCTTAAAATATCAATTTCGTTTGTTAAAGAAAAATTTTTCTTTTTCAAAACAGTATATTTGATACCCAATTTTTCAAATTCCTCATATACCTCTTCTAAAACATTTTGCAATTCTTCATATGAAGGATCTTCAATATTATCGAGATTTGTTACCTCAATGTCATCTTTAGCCATAAGACAAAAATTTGCTGATTCTTCAATACTTGCTTCACTATCTGAGCTACTTGAATCATCATCCCATGTAACTTTCATTGATTTTTTGCCTTTGTTTCGATCTTTTTTAGCAGAGGACAATCTGACTTGATATGACCAGGTGTATTGCATTTATAACAAATTAAAGTGTCATCTTTACTTGAATCTTTCTTGGAAAACTTTTTGTAGGATTTCCTTGGAGGAGTTTTATTTTTCTTTAAGAACCTCTGAATTCTTCTTGTTATCATCGCAACTTCTTCATCTTTGTCGTCATTTTCCTCATCTTCATCACTTTCACTTTTATGTGGAACAGTTTTAAGTACCAAGCTCTTCTTTGACTTTCCTTATTCTTCTCCTCTTTTCAATGTGTACTCATGGGTGATAAGTAACCCGATGAGTTCATTCACTTCGAGCTTCTTGAGGTCTCTAGTTTCAAGAATCACTGTTACTTTTGATTCCCAACGTTTTGGTAGAGAGTTGAGAATTTTTCTTACTATCTCCACTTTGGAATAAATTTTGTCAAGAACTGTCAAGCTGTTTATGATGTTAGTAAAACGAGTGTACATACTAGAAATAGATTCATCATCATTCATCTTAAACATTTCATATTCATAAGTAAGAATATAAATTTTTGATTCCTTGACTTGAGAAGTTCCTTCATAAGTAACTTCCAAGTTATCCCAAATTTCCTTTGCTGTAGCACAAGTCATTACTCTATTACATTCATTACCATTGAGAGTATTATATAATAAATTCATAGCAGTTAAATTCAAAGTATAAAGTCTATCGTCTTCACGATCAAACTCTTCTTCTTCCTTTTTGACCTTTTACTCCATCAACTACTTTTGTTGGAATATAAGGTCCATTTACAATGCATTTCCAGATTTCTCGACCTTGAGCTTGAATGAATATTCTCATTCTTACTTTCCAGAATGAGTAATTGTCTCCGCAAAAGAGTGGAGGCCGACTGCTAGATTGACCTTCACTAAATGAAGCTGCAATGTTAGCCATAAGATCTTAACTCAAAAGATAGTTAATCTTATAACAGAGCTCTAGCTCTGATACCAATTGTTACTGATCATAGGCCGCACCTATGTCACCTAACAACTGTACCTACCAGACTAGCCGGCCACCGTCTCTACCGGTGCATCGTCACCCATGGTCGGAAAGTCTTACTTCGGTGACATAGTCACAAGCGAGAGTTCCCATGAGTAATCTGCCTGTATGAACAGTATAGGTCAACTAGCTCTGATACCAATTGTTGCCCAGATGACTAACACAAGAGGGGGGTGAATTGAGTTGTATTTAAAAAAATAACAATTATAAATCAAATATATAATATAATATATAAACAAAATATGAAATAACAATAAATATAAAGAGTAAGGATAAGAGAGAAGTAAACTTAGTATGTTAACGAGGTTCGGCCCCACTGCCTACGTCCTCGCCTCAAGCTACCCCTTGAGGATCCCCAAATCCACTATTCAATCTCCTTTAGGTGGAGATAGAAACCTATTACACCTTTGAGCAGCACCGCTCCAAAGAATCCGTATAGAACACCCTCTACACTTCCAATCACCTCACACTTGGTGATTTAACTATTTTCCGTGTAGAACACCTTTTACACTTCCAATCACCTCACACTTGGTGATTTAACTATTCCCCGTGTAGAACACCTTCTACACACACAAGACTTATACACACCCTTTTACTGATACAAGAATTGATAGTGGGTAGGCTATCAGAAAACACTCCTTAATGAGTGAAATAAAAACAATACAGCGCAAACTATATCTCTCAAAATGAATAAGGGTTAAGGCTCAATGCTTAAAGAAGAGAGAATGAAAACTTTGAATGAATGTTGTATGCTCTTGGTGTTGTAAATGTGAAACTCTCAAATGATCTATTTATAGGCATATGAGACTTCATATTCAAATTTAAAAAGATTCACATGTCAAAAACATCATCATTCACTTTTCAAAAATTTCAAACCTAATCTTTTTACTTTTTGCATGTGACGAAAGGAGCACACTTTACTTTTCAAAATTTTCAAACAAAGATATCTACCTTTTGCATAAGTCAAGAAAAGCATCCATCACTTTTGAAAATATTCAAATAAAACATGCACATATGAAAGATGACAATTAATCATCTTAATATTTTCAAAATTCAAACCTTTAATCATATCATGCACATGTGAAAGATGACAATCAAGCATCTTAATATTTTCAAAATTCAAACCTTTAATCATGTCATGCACATGTGAAAGATGACAATCAATCATCTTTCAAAATTTTTAAAGTTCAAACATTTAATCATGTCATGCACATGTGAAAAATGACAATCAATCATCTTTCAAAATTTTCAAATTTAATTTTCAAAATATTCATGCACATGTGGAAAATATATTTTAATGCTTTATGATAAAATATTAATTTTGAACCTTAATCCTAATTTCAAATTTTTAAGAGATTTACAATATTATTTTATGATTTTAATATGAATTTGTTCCCTTCTTACTCATGCTTGCTTCCTTAATGTGCTTGATTGTATTGTGTGGACAATTTGAGTTTGAGACTCTTTTATTTTTTGAATTCATTTGTTATCATCAAAATCCATGTGTAGATTTACACGAAACTTGAAACCTTAGTTCAACAATGATGGTTTCTCTTTCCTTCGATTTTGCACAAAGAACGAGTCTAGTTTCTCTCTTTAAATAAGGTTGAAGACGATGGCATCAGCTGAGTTTCTCTCTCTCATAGAAAGTTGAGGCAAACGCAAATATGATTTTAGTTTCATTTCTCTCTCTAGATCATCCCGCGTTAAACCTGATTTTCCTCTTCTTTTTTTTAAATTAACGGCTGACGTGGCAGTGATGGAGTTTATAATCTCATTTCAATTGCTATATCGATATATAATTGATTTAAACTCCATTTGAATATTGAGATAAGTTGAGTTCTTAATAAATACTAGTGAGTTGAAATGGTTAAGTGAATTTTATGAAACCTATTTAAGATGAGTTACATGTATTTGGATATTAATAGATGAGTTTAACTATATTTAAGATTAAACTAATATAATTTGATGTCATTTTGGTCCAAAATTAAAAATGAAATTTTAGAATAGGTTTGGATGATGAGAAGTATTGAGAATAGTTGTGAATAGAAATAAAAAGTAAGTGAAAAATAATAATAAAATAATAAATAATAGTAAAAAAATAATAAATAATAATAAAATATTTGATAAAATTTGAAATAATTTTCAATTGTCAAAGGTAAGCTTAGGTCTCGTTTAAATTCGAAAATAAGATGAGTTAAGAACTTAAGATGGATTTAATTTATTTTTTAATATAATTATTATTTTAAAATTTGAAAAAAAAAATATGTTAGGATTTGAAAAATATATATTAAAATTTAAAGAAGATGTATGAAAAAGATGTATTTTATATAATATATATATATAATAAAAAAATAAAAATAAATTGAATTAAGTTGAAGGGAGTGTATAATCTTTCTATCCTCCTCCGAATTAGACACGATGCATGCAGATTGACGTCGAGGTTAGCTAGCTTAGCTATGACCTGTAATGTCTTTGGTCACTTCATTTCTTGCTTTTACAGGTTGTCTTACTATCTATCAATCGCTTCCTACAAATCATGCACTTTGACAGATAGAAATGTAGAGTTGTACTATTTGAGTCTCCAAAGAATTCTATCAGGCAATTTAGATTATTTTTCGGTTATGGGCAAACTTACTTTTTTGAGAGATAAAAATGTTATTTTTGCAATTGAGATTAATTTTTTTTTTCTGTTACTATTATTATTTTACGGTGGAGTTTCCATTCACACCATGTATATTATTTCAATACTATTCTTTTTTACTATTGTGTAGAGTCAATATAAAAAACTGACTCTATATAAAAATACTAACTTAAAGAGTCATGAGTAGTACTGCATGCATATACATATATATATATATGCATATATATATATATATATAGCCGTCAAATCATACATTTCTGAGCTTAATTAAAACTATATATGCTTTTATATAATTTCTTACCGAGAGCATCTCTATTCGATCGGAACTCATTGAAGACTTGAACTCTTAAGATTATAGGTTGGATTAATTTGGAACAAAATCATACCAACTTGCTTGGAAGTGGAGAGCTTTTTGTTTGGTTACTAACAATTTTAACATGACTTTTTTTTTTCTTCATTTTCATTTTAAATGCATTAAAAAGAATAAATATTTATAACGAGTTACTTAAATAAAAATAATAATTATTTATAATGATAATAAGCTTATTTTAATAAAAAGTAGTTTTTATTTTAAATAACTGACAACAAGTTAATAAATAATCTTGAATGACTAAGAACACGGTACAAGCTTAAAAAAAAAAAAAAGGTACAAGCCAAGAACAGTACTACGAATAGTCACATCACATGTTAGCTTTTTACCTGCATGGTAACTAGTCTATTCACAGCTCACTTGGCCTCTACCAACCGAAATAATTGATTCTACCTAATTTGGAGCAGAATTCACGGGGATGATAAAATTTTGATTCAATAATATAGTACTAATATTATTTAATTTTTTATTTATGTTAATTTTTTCTTTAATTTAATAATTCAGGAAATAAATAATAATAAAATTCTATATTTTTAATTATTTTTTAATAATTAAAAATGTTACAAAAATAATAAAAAAATCAAATACATTAATAAATAGTAAAAGGATAGTATAGTATCCTATCACTACCCATTTTGATTTACAAGAATTCGCAATCGTATTTTGGATCATGAATTTCATGTCTTATTCGGTCATGTGGAAAATTTATAGATATTGCTTAATTAATTAGTAGCTAGAGATCTTACATTCTGGCAAGAAAATTAAGAATGCCTGATCACGTTAGCTAGGTTAATTTTCTATATATAATAAGAACTTGTGTGGTGGGTAATTCGTAAACTACGATGTCTTTCAATTCAATTAACTATATGGAATTTATGATCAATTGCTTCCAAATTATATGCATAGCAGATCATCAGGAACATACCAACCAAAAAAAGTACTTGTTTTTATAAACTACGAATAAAAAATAATTAGAATCATTATAAAAAAATTATTTATTTGTGACCAATTATTTTTTGTTAAAATATTAATTTTTGATAAAATGAGACTATTTTTACAACAAATAATCATTTTCTTTACAAATAATTTATACAAATACTCATTTTTCTTATAGTAAATCAGTCTAGCTACTAATATATATTTTGAAACATTCATCCTTATTTACATGATTTCATAATATCACTCCCAAATAAGTTCCAATCCTATTAAGTATTTTTCCTCATTGTTGCATAGTACAATTAGATTAAGACACTTTTAATATTTTGGGTTAAATTTGTAGTTATGCTTAATTAACGTGTGTGTGTTTGTATAACGTTCTCCTTATTAATGAAATGCAACTTTTTTTACACTTTAAAAGTTAAAACTAAATAATAATCTTCATCTAAAAAATAAAATATTTTCTCTTGAAAAGATAGTTTCACAAACCCCCTACTTCAAAATTCGTAATAAAATATCATTACCATGATCTTTAGCGTTGTTGGTGGTACTGTAAGATCAAAAACTTAAAAAACCAATTTGAAGTCTTCAAGAATAAACAAATAAGTTCAAGTTAAATTCGTTCATGCACCCATGCATGTCCATATTATGTGTACCGCGTGTGGATACATATAAAAGGTACTTGTACGTGTATCATTTTTATATGCCTACGCCGGCCTTATATGAATCAATATTGAGTTTATATAATTATATCCCAGTAATATTTTTAATTTCAATGATCGCAACATTAAATGTTGATCATTAACACTTTCCAAAAGTAGTCTCAAATAACTAGAGCATGATCAAATTACAGGAACATATAAGTTTCACGTACCTGTTTATTGTTATAAATTTTGCAATCTCGTTACATTACTTGTGTTAAAAAAGAACATATATATATATATATATATATATTCCATTCATATTGTTTTGAAAGAGAAGCATATAAAACTGGTCCACAAATTTCATGTTATTAAAACAGTACACCCCTAATGGTCAGACTTCTGATCACAAATGCCTAACTTCAAAACTAATAAAGAAAGAAAAGTGAAGCAATTAACAGTACAGACACGAAACATATATATTAGACAACACAGGCTGAACCATACTTCTAATTAATCTGCAACCCAATAAAAGAAATTTTGATACCATGCACGTTATTTATTCTGCAACCCAATAAAGAAAAGCTTTTACAGTTCATGACATGCTGCATGCACAAGAAGGTGCCATGCACGTCGTAAAACACAAGCTTCATGATCAACATGGCGTTGTCAGGCAGCTATATTCTTTTAATTGTCGAACCTCAACAAACAACATTCTGATCAAGTACAAATCAAACAAGTTTCACACACGCACTTAACTGCAAGCTAGCATGCAGCTTATTAATTAATTGAAATCGAAGGCGCGCACCAGATAGTAAAATGCGCCGTCCAGAAGTGGCTGGAGGGTGACACCCCACTCGTTAGTGATGATGGGCTGACCCGAGGAGTGAATCAGCACCGCATCATCGCCAAAAGCCTCGCGCACGTTGAAGGGCCCCGTGGTTATCTCGATGGCAACCTCGTTAATGAACACCGTTGATTTCGCCGGACCACCCGTGTCAACTGCACCCGATTCTGCAACACCTGCCAACACCGAGTCCTCTTGTCAAATTCGTATGTAGGAAACTGACGCGGTAGGTCAAAACCAAGAGAGACTGCTGCCAAGCCATGCGTACGCCATCTAGACACAGATCGTAAATCCCGGATCCGAAACAAGAAATTTAAAGTCCTAACTAATATGACAAACATGTCCTTCACCGTCTGTGTACGTCAATCATGTCCAATATCTAATGTCAGAGAGGAACTAGTGGGATATTTTTTTATATTATGTATAACTAATTAACAAGGTTTACAAGCTAAGGGCATGAAAAATATTTTACAACGCGCCTGGTTTTCTTTGAACTTATCTCTTAATCAAGAAAAATAGGTCATGGAAATGGTAATTCAGTCATGAGGAGGGAAACTTGTTTATATATAATCATGCAAAATCCAGCTGATTGATCAAGTTTTTAACTCTTTTACCTTGAAGAATTTGATCGATGGGGGATGAAACAGTACCAGTAGTATAAGTAGTCGTAGTAGAGGGAGAGACAGCAGTTGTATGAGTAATTTGATGAGTGGTCACAGCGTAATTCTGCTGATGGTGGAAACACTTGAAGGCTTTATCATCTTCTAGACTTTTCTTTGAATCCCCATGGTTCATTATCTCACTGATCAAGAGACTCGTGCAAGGCCCAACAGTGTCATGTTCAGGTACCTGAACAACATTTGATAGTTCAGAAAAGGAAAACCCTTGAGTAAAACTAGCTGTTCCTCCGTTATGTTGCACCTGATGATCTCCTGTAATGATCTGTTGCACCGGAAAGAAGAAAGGTTCCGGTAAAGTATTTTCTCGGCGGTACTGAAAATTAAAGGTATGATTCACCGAGTCTGTTGGAGAATTCGAAGCGTCCGTAACATTTGGAAAGGCGCCATTGGAGTTGGACATCAATTGGGGTGCTTTAGGAGATGATTTTTCTGAAGACGATGATGAGGATGAAGGCCGTGCGTTAATGGCGGCAGCAAGAGAATTAATTGGCAGATCATTGTTTTGGGTATGTTGGGACTGGTTTTTTGAGTTTTGGAGATGGCGGAGCTTGTGCTTACTTCTTGATTTACGGTTCTGGAACCAGTAGAAAACGTTGGCATCACCTACTTGACCATACTCTTGCAATTGAGCTCTGATCTTTCGTATCTCGTCCCTCGGAGGGTTCACCATGCCAGAGTTAAAAATTGCTTCTAGTATGCGAATTTGCTCCGGTTTTGGATTCCATCTAGGCTTTGGCTCCGGACTCCGCTCTTGATCACACCCAGGAACTATTCAAATAATATAAAAAAGATTAACGCCCGAAGACATCAACGTCTGAGCTCGTAAATCCATGAGAGAGCTTCCTCTACTATTAAATTGGGGTTATTGTAATTGTAATAAATCATCCCCAGGTGAAAAGGTCATATTATATCCATCGGTATATAGATCACACGATGCGTCCTTCCATCCCAAGATAAACAAATCATTTTTTGTTATAGTCATCAATTAGATGAAAATCTTAAAATTTAAAGGTATAGGCCAATATTTAACTTCTGATCATATATTTACCCCCAAATTATTATAAAAAATAAGAACATGTTTTGTGAACTTTCATTAATTAAAATTATTAGCTTCCGAGATCTACACTGGAAAAACGTAAATGAGCAAGAAAACAGATGGAAAGTCATGTAGAACTTTGAACGAATGATGGTAATTTAGCCAAGTTCCATTTTTTTAATACCTGAAGTACTGTAGGGACCTCGATTACATGATGAGTTGATGTCATGCTGCCATTGGTGGCCGTGGGTGTTGCAGGGCTTGGACTTGAACATGCTAGGCCAGTGTCTGTTCGATGAAGCCATTACAACGACGGTGATGATAATGATTATGATGATCGGCAAAATGAAAGCCAGTTAGCTAATTAAGCAGCCAACCAAAAGAGAAACAACAAGAAGTAGCCCTTTGTAGCTCTTGTTTTTGGCAGTGATGAGTCCTCAAAGCAAACATGACTTCTTTTATAGACTCCGCACCTACCCCATGAGTAGAGATCACTAATATAAGTAATTTAGAATATATTTTTTTATTTTTTAACAAAGTAAATTATTTCGTACGGTATTGTAAACTAATAAACAGTCGTTGCGTCTCCCAAAGAAAATACATTGAGGACATACAGAGAAGATAGATGAATATAAAATAGGCAAAACCCGAACAGGAATCGCCTGCGCATGCAGAGAAATACAAGACAGGAAGCCCAATAAATAAAAAGGAGATCAAGGAAGAAAAGAAGAATACCATGCACTTCCCCATCACTTCCTCATGTCACACTTTTTCATTAAAACAGAAAATACTTGTGCAATACTCAAAAGGACAAGCCAAAATATATTCCCCCCTCCCCGAGTAGAAGCAAAAGGAACATGGAAAGGCCGGATACGTACGTGCTGGCCGGTGCTTATTTAGAATCTCTCTCAGAGATGACAGAGAAGCTCTTATTAATGCAAAGGTTTTTTAAAGCTTTAGAGAAGTGGGGAAGATAGTTGTGAGTCTCTGATCGATTCCAGATTTCTATGCAGAGGATTCTCTGGGTCATTTGGGTTGCTCGCATGCAGGCTGTATTAAATGGATGTTGAAGGCCGGGTAGAAATAAGTGTGGGATTATTCTAATGGAAGAGGTTGTTGCAGGAATAAATAGGGGTGAAGTGTTTGAAAATATTTAAGAAGGGTTTTGTAGAGTTCTTCGATTGGATTAATGTGGTGGTGGGAGAGTAATTGCAAGTCTAGGTTACTTTGTTCAAAGAAGCTGGGCTTTGGATTGACTCGAGGGCCATTATTTATTGTGGATATATCGAGTGTTTGTTTTTCAATATAATCTCCTCATTTCAGATCTTCAAAAGAGGTCGGATTGAATGGTCTACACGATCTAACTTGTTGCATGCATGATCATGAAGAACTTTACTGCAGCCGGAGTACCATTATTAATAGTCGTGATCAGGACATGAGCAGTCGCAAAACTTGCACCAAATCTTACATTATTGGTGACAGTCCAAAAAATATAGTGAAACAATGGGAGGTTAGTATATACTGCCAATGGCATGTAACAAATCAGACTATGGGTTCGGTCCAAAAATACTTTATTGTTATAAAACTTAAGAAAGTAATATTGCAAGAGAATTTAGAATAAAAAATATTTAAAATTCTTTTATTATTCAGGAAAATCTTGTACATATATTTGATTCGAGCAAAGCTCATATATATATATATAGGCAATTGAGCTCGGAATTCAGTTTGACGTAATTGCTGAAAATTATGGCGGGTAATTGGGAGGTAGACTTGTGTTGTGTGCCAAAATTAACTTCGGCTAAATTGTCGAAGCCATAAAAGGGTGGTCATTCATTGCCTCATTTTTTACTATTACAACACTTATATAATTTCTTCCCCTAATTAACAACAATGCAGGCCCTAGGACTAGGGGTTAGAGGTTTATATGAATTCTTTTTGGGTTGTAATCATACAACATATATATGCTATCCGTTGAAATACTTGCTTTTAGGCGTGCACGCGACACGAGCAAACTCAAGATTAATCTACTTAACCACGGAAGATATATGATCAAACTATAGGGTATAAGAAAAAAGGGTTTTTGTAACTTTTTAATTGCGATCAAATGAATTTTTGTAATTAATTTTAACTGTAAATAATCATTTGACTAAAATTAATTGACTACAAATAAATAATTTTTTTATAATGACAATCTGACTCTAAATACACTAAAAAAATTAAGTTCAAAAGGATGGATTTAAAACTGATTGTTAGGACTAATTCAATATATTGGGGAGTCTAAAGTTAAAATTTTGATTGAGATATTTTTTTTAAGTAAAATTAAATAGATTTATTTTTATCTTTATTTTTACATTTGATCATTTTTGTTTAAAATTAATTCCTATAATTTGTCAAGTAAATTACCATTTAAAATTTTATACTGCATTTTCAACTAATATTTCTAATTAATAATGACATATATAATATCTATTTGATACTTTTAAATCATTGATTTAATTAATATTTTTTAATAATGCTACATACAACCGTGAGGTGCGTAAACATCGCATAACCATTTTGAAAACGAGTGGAGTCTACTTTTAAAAATTTTTTCATGTGGGTCTCATGTTTTCTTCACTTTTTTTAAAACGGTTACGCGATGGTTACTCAATTTATGGTTGCATGATTCTTTTATCCTACCTAAGTGGCCTAATGAAAGAGTCGGCCCTACTGATTGAGATAGTAAAATGAGTTGATATGTGAATAGTAGTAAAATAATTTATGAATAGTAGTGAAATGGTTGGAGTTAATATGTTTTATGGAGAAAAATTCTATACAAGCACTCCATTACCATTCCACTTTCATCTCATCATGCAAGATGCAAGTGACATATTTATCACCATTAGTTGACCTTTTATTGGATAATTTTTTATTATCTAGTGATGATAAATGTACCACATATTACATAATAAGATGAAAGTGAGATGAGAATGTACATGTGGTGTATAATATTACTATTTGTATATTATTTTTGTTTTGGGATTCGAAAATATTGAGTTGTTTTTCTTGTATTTTATTTCAAAGTTTGAAAATTTGTAATTATTAGATAATTACTAGATAATAATATTGAAGATCTATAACCGAAAAGTGTGTGTTTAATTGTAGAGTCTGGATATTGATATGAGACGGGATAAAATGAGATAAAATGAATTTGGAGTATTTTGCTATCCAAACTTGGCCTAAATATGATGTTCTCTAATTTCAAATATGAAAATTAGAATCCACAATCATCATAAACACCAAAAACTGAAAGTAAGATAAACAACTTTAGCTAGCTAGGTGGGGAAGAAATATGCAATAGAATTCTAGTACTTGACGTGGCTAGCGGGTGTCAGTCTAATTTTGACATGCAACGCCTAGCTAGCTTACGAAATTGACATTGGACTCACCAAATTCTAGCCAAGTGTAGATTTTGAATAAATTCCTCAAGATTAGCTACATTGGACTAGTCAAACCACTTCAATTCAAGCTTTGAGCCATAGTAAATGAAAAATCAAAGTCAAATTTGTTGAGTCACTATTCTTCAACCAATATATATATACATATATATATATATATATTTATATATATTTTGTGAGAATAACTTTTGGTAGGTGTCTCCTATGATTACATTCTATCAAAAGTCGGAAATAGATGATAGCCACGTAGGAGAAGCACTTCGATCTAGCCCCCTTCCCATCCTCTCTCTCTCTCTCTCTCTCTCTCTCTCTCTCTCTCTCTCTCTCTCTCTCTCTCATATCCTTCACTAATCCTAACAAGTTCACCATGCTCTGAGAATCCTGAACCCTAGCATCTCTCTACTTGGTGAACTTGCCAAGACGCCAATTTTGAGGGGACCAAAGCAGTCACGAAGTTTGTGAGCTCCTAAACATAGGTGGTGTCGGTTGATGATGGAGTTGCTAGTTTTGCATTTAGGGTTAGGGATCGTACACTAATTTATTTAATTAATGTATCTTTTGTCTTGTTTTGTTTTTGTGCAGAAGTTGGATCTACTCAATCCCATTTATCTATAAGGTAGAAATGCATTCAATAGCTTTTTCACTTTTTGTGTCCCTTTATAAGTTTTTCTTTCCATTTTATAAGAAAGGAAAGATTTGGATATGTTTCCCTCAATCGAAAAATTCTAAGTTTTTATCGATTATGTTATTTGAAATTAGTGCTTTGGTCTTGACGCTGAACAGAATAGCGATTGTTCTGCAAGCTAGTTTCAACAGATGATTCACAGGAAATAACACAAGAAATTTATCCAAAACTCAGTGAAAATGCCTCTGAAGTTCAACTGAATTTTATCAAATTAAGCAATGATCGAAAATCAGTCCATAAGCCAAACTATATAGCCAAGAACGTTTGCTTTAGAATTTTCCAAAATTAGCAAAATCTCAATAATCATGAAAAAATAAAATATGAAACAAAATAAGTATTCTGCTAGAAATCTAGTCTAAATCAAGTTTAAAATCACTTCCTAATTGACAAATAAAATATTATAATAAATGAAAATATATATATATAAATAGGGATTCAGAAGGAAAAATAGCAGAATTTGAGGTCGAAATTGACCCACACCAAGCGTAGCTAGGTGGCCAAGACATTCGCGCTGAAAAACGTTTTGCAAATTGGGGTTTTATGCGCGATTCCGATACCTATAGCCGAGTAATACTACATACAGTCATAGAGTTGCAAACGGCATGCAGTCGATTTAAAAAAAAAAGTGAAGTCCATTGTTAAAAGAGTTAACTTTTTCATGTGGATCCCATATATATTCACTTTTCTTCAAAGCGATTGCATGCCGCTTGCAAGTCAACGATTGCATCTATCATTCCCCATAGCCAAAATAATTAAGCACATCCAAAATTGTCCCAATTAAGAAAATATCACGATCACTTGCTGTCTTTACATTGATCTATCAACTCATGGTATTTCAACACCATCAACGTACAATCTAACAGCTCAGCATAATCTGTCTTGGATACTTCTACATCAGGTTTTAAGTATTGAAGTATAATTATGTTAACAATATATACCCCAATCTTTGCAATTCGTAGACCATCATTCTGTTATATTCATGTAAAGAAGAATTGATTGGGTTGTCTCCATCCATGAAATTATATGTTTTCTCTTAAAATGAAAACTTGGTGGATTTTTATGGGTAATCTACTATGAAGAATAAAGATTGGGAGTTCTCAGCACATAAATTTTTAGAGCATAATAGAATCGGTAGCTCATGTGGCTCTTTCAGATAACTAAGTAATTATTCAAAACTGTTTTTGGATTTATTTTGAGTTTCTGAATTTTATTTGTTTGTTAAGAAAACCGAGTTTGAAGATGCCGGGCTTGAGATTCTCATAACATGGTGAAAGTGTTAGGGTTCGTGAAGGAGATGAGAGGGAGCAAGGATGGGTGAGAAAGGGGGTGGGAAGGGGGGGCTCAACCGAAGCATTCTCTGCAGTGCAACACATCATTAATTGACTTTAAGATGTCAAAACTTAAAATTCAAGCCAAATTTTGAACTTGACAATGGCTAAGCCACTGCCAATGCTTTAAACACAGAGCTTGAACTGCATGGATGCCATCTAATCACTTACTGATGGTACTCTACACCCTTTTTGTCTCTCACACTCACAAACAGATAAAGGTTTGGGTTCTTGCTAATAAAGATATGAATTAATTGAAAGTTAATGAAGGTACGTCGTAGTTAGTAATTTTGTGGTCTATTCTTGAAACAGCTACCTGATCAATCGTTTTTCAAGGAATAGATCATGGGAGCAAATTAACATAAGCTGATGCTTCAACTTTGGCTTATGACGACCACTTAACAAGGACTAAATTATAACTCAAGCTGCGCGCTAGCAATATATATAGTCTTCTGCACATGTCAACGCATGGTTCATTCTATTGATCCAGTTTAATTTTTTTTTTTATATCTAGCTAAAAAGGGATTATTGTCCTAAACAAGAAATAATAAAACCAAGCTATCCACGTTGTTTATGGTTTGACTGGAGACAAAGATACGTCTTTGGATCATCAGTCGTCACTTTCCATTATTTATACATGATAATAATCATGATCTACTAAACTAAGAAGGCAACTTGGGAATTAATTACCAAAGAATATCTTTTCTTTAAATGTTTGAATCCAAGTAATTTCTTATTTGGAGAATTGGGTCACATATACCATCAAATAATTCCCATCAAGCACTTGACCATTTTCTTTAAATGTTGAACCCGCACATGATGACAATAAATGATGATATTAATCTAATGCAAACGGGAAATGGGTATGTGTGTCTTAGCAAAAATTGCGGCAACAGCAATATTGACTAAATGAGAACGTGCAAGCAGTAAATACACAACATGCTGGAATTAAATGCTGGAATTTGGTGCACATGCAAACTAAATAAGGTCCAAATATAGTATTACCGTATATCGTTGAGTTTTGAAGACCATACATACATTCTTAAAATACAACTTTGGCACAGAAACTTGGGGGCCGGGGGGGAGGAAGAGAGATCTACAGAGAGTACTGGAGAGATCATGTGTTTGAATTCGAATATTAACTTGTTAGAATTCATGCATGGCGCGCACTCATTGTTGGGTTTATTTTCTCCTAACTTAAAAACCTGGCTATATATATATATATATATATCTCATGATCAGTGGGTGGAGTTCAGTTGTCCTCCCATGCATTATAAGCGCGCAATTCCAATCCAAAAACTGGAAATTCTAGTACGAATTATTGGAAGACTAGTATTGTTGGAAATCATGATGTAAGCAGGCCGAGGTGCGTCTTTCTCTCCTCATTTCCAATGGTAATTTTCTTATTCTTTTTATAACTCTTTTTCATAGCTAGACATGCTTTGTCTAGTTTACCTTTTTTAAAAACAAAACTTCACCTTTATTGAAAGCACCCTCAAAAGCGAGCAAGAAATACCATAAATAAAACCAAACATATCGGAGGAACAATTTGTTGAGAAATAGCTTGAATAAAGCGCCTCTCCTATTTCTCGTTCAACTCTCACTCGATGTTCAGCTCGAGCGAAAGTCATCCAGAGATTTCGCTCGACCCTCGCTCGATTTTCAGCTCGAGCGAGATACCATACAAAAACTTCATGAGACCCTCGCTCAACATCCAGTTCGAATAAGGTCCAGACATAGATTTCGCGTGACTCTCGCTCGACATCCAGCTTGAGCAAAATTGCAACCCGAGATTTCGCTTGACACTCGCTTGAATCCCTCTCGAGCGAGATGGCAACATGTCTGTTCGCTGAACAGTTTACTTGAGCTTTGCTTCGAGCTAATGTTCTTTCCATAGAGTTTGTGCCGTTTACAACAGTATCTCGCTCGAGCGAGTGTCACTTATATAAGGCAAACACGTTCATTTAAACGCGCCTAAATCTTTCATTTATTTCCTCTGTATTTTTGTGAGCCAGTTGAGTGATTTTTAGTATTCTCGAGAGTAAACACTTGTGAGGTTGAGAGTATACACGTGAGACTGAGTGATTACTTTGTATAATCATTTAATTCAATCTCTGTACTCCAACTTTGATTTATAGTGAAGTTTGTCGACTGACCCTACAATGCACATGGGCTTATTCTGAGCCGAACCACTTATATCTGTGTGTTCTATCTATCATTTTATATTCTCCTATGTTGCATCTGCTGCGTTACTTCGATTATTGCTGTTTGTTGAACTGCTTATTCCCAACAAACTGGTATCAGAGCAATCTGCTCTGTGAAGATTTGAAGGAATGGCTACAGTAAGATTTGAAATGGAGAAGTTTGATGGTCAGAATAGCTTCAGTTTATGACGTATAAAGATGAAGGTTTTGTTGCATCAGTAGGGTTTGTACAAGTTTCTTGAAGAGAAGGTGGCTACTGATTCTCTTATACCGTCTAAAGACAATGAAGATAAGGTACACAACACTATTCTTTTATCACTATCTAATGGTGTTTTGAGGGGGGTTGCTAAAGAAGAGACCATTGTTGGTCTCTGGGAAAAGCTAGAAAGCTTATATATGAAGAAATCTCTCACTAACCGTCTGTATTTGAAACAACGCTTGTATACTCTTAAAATGCATAGGAACTTTCATTACTGAACATCTAGATGAGTTTAATATGATTATCATGGATCTTAGAAATATAGACATTAAGCTTGAAGAGGAAGATCAAGTTTTAATTATTTTGTGTTCATTACCTATGTCATTTGAAAATTTTGTAAATTTCATGCTGTATGGAAGAGATGCAATTTCCTTAGCAGATGTGAAATTAGCTTTGAATTCCAAGGAATTGAGAAGCAAGTTCAGTGACAAGGATAGTGAAAATCAAGTTAGTGGCTTGTTTGTAAAAGGTTCCTCTAGTCGAGGAAGATCCAGTGAAAAGAGTTTAGAGAAAAGCAGAGGCAAGTCCAGGCATTTGAAGGGTAACAAGAAAAATGTGAAATGTTACTACTGTCACAAGTTCGATCATTACAAGAACAAGTGCATCAAACTAAAGAAGAAGGAAGAATCTACCATTTCTTCCAATGCCATCAGTGTTGCAGATGATAGTTCTGATGGCTCAGATCTTGTCCTTGCAATCAGTGACTCGAGCAGCCGCTTCAGTGACAAGTAGATCATGGATTCAGCTTGTACATTTCATATGTGTCCCAAGAAGGATTGGTTCACGTCGTATGAATCATTCAACGGGGGTTCCGTTTTATTGGAAAACGATATGGCGTGCAAGATTGCAATAATAGGCTCAGTTCAAATAAGGATGTATAATGAGATTGTTAGAATATTGTCTAATGTCCGACACATTCTAGATTTGAAGAAGAATCTTATATCGATGAGAGTAATTGACTCTTTAGGCTTCAAGTACACAAGTGAAAGTGAAGCTATGAAAGTTAGCAAGAGCTCCATGATTGTAATGAGAGGAAATAAGTCTAATGGACTTTATTTCCTTCAAGGCAGTACTGTAACAGGTGCGGCTTCAGTGTCTGTATTAATTGATCCAAATTTAGATCTCACTTGTTTATGGCATATGCGTTTGGGCCATATGAGTGAAAAGGAGATGTTTATCCTCAGTAAGCAGGGGTTGTTAGGGAATCAAAAAATTGACAAACTTGATTTGTGCGAGCATTACATCTTTGGGAAACAGTGTAGAGTGCAGTTTGCTACAGGAGTTCACAGAACCAAGAGTACTGTGGACTACATTCATTTAGACCTTTGGGGTTTGTCTTCTGTTCCATTGAAATGTGGAGCTAACTACCTACTTACGTTGATTGATGATTATTCACGGAAGATTTAGGTATATTTTTTCAAGCAAAAAAGTCAAGTTTTCACCAATTTCAAGTAGTGGAAAGTTTTGATTGAGAATCAGACAGGCAAGAAAGTAAAACGGCTTCAGACTGGCAATGGTATGGAGTTCTGCGGAGGAGAGTTCGATGAATTATGTAAGAACTAAGGCATTGCCAGACACCGTACAGTTATACACACTTCACAGCAAAATAGGGTAGCTAAACGAATGAACCAGACACTGTTGAAGAGAGCACGTAGTATGCTCTCTAATGTGGGCCTGTCTAAAGACTTTTGAGCAAAAGCAGTCAACACAGCTTACTTTCTGGTTAACCGCTCACCAGCAACGGCTATTGGTTTGAAAACACCAAATCAGGTATGGTCTGATACTCTTGTCGATTATTCGGATTTAAAGATTTTCGGTTGTCCTGCTTATTTTCATGTCATTAAGGGTAAGCTTGAACCAAGGGCAAAGAAATGCATATTCATGGAATATGTTAGTGGGGTGAAGAGATATAGGTTATGGTATACTGATCCTAAATCACCCAAATTTGTAGTAAGTAGAGATGTTGTTTTTGATAAACAGTCTATACTTAATTCGAGAAAGAAGTTTAATGTGATGACAAATACAGATTAGGAAAAAGGCAAATCGGTAGAGCTACCGACTCCATAGAGGATGCCAGTTGACACCCAAGATCATGCAGTTACTGATGAGCATGATTCATATTTAGAGCCTGAGACACGTGATGAGCAAGAATACAACATTACTACTAGTAGACAGCGGAGAAAGATTAGACCGCCTTAGAGATATGCTCATGTAAACATGGTGATGTACGCCCTTACTACAGCATAAGCTATAGTTGGTCAGGAGCCTTCCAGTTATTCAAAGGCTGTGAGGAATACAGAGTCTGCTCATTGGTGCTCAGCTATGACTGAAGAGATTAAGTCTCTTCGTAAAAACCAAACATGTGATTTGGTTAAGTTGTCAAAAGACTATTGGCTGCAAATTAGTCTTCAAGAGAAAAGAGGGAATCCAAAATGATACAGGTACAAGATATAAGGCACGCCTGGTTGCTAAGGGCTACAATCAGAGAGAAGGGATCGACTTCAATAAAGTCTTCTCCCTAGTTGTAAAACACAGTTCATCAGAGTTTTACTTACCATCACGGTATCATATGACTTGGAGCTACAGCAGCTTGATGTTAAAACAACGTTTTTACATGGCGAGCTTAAATAAACGATTTATATGTATCTGCCAGAGGGATTCATTATTTCAGGCAATGAGGACCGTGTATGCAGATTGAAGAAATCATTATATGGTTTGAAGCAGTCTCCGAGACAATAGTATAAATGCTTTGATTCATTTATGATTGATCATGATTATTTGAGAAGTAGCTATGATAGTTGCGTTTATCACAGGCAATTACTTGATAGATCTTTCATTCACTTATTGCTTTATGTTGATGACATGCTTATAGCTGCTAAAAGCATATATGATGTTAATTTGATGAAAATTCAACTTAGGAATGAGTTTGAGATGAAAGATTTAGATATTGCTATGAAGATTTTGGGTATGAAAATCTACAGTGATAGGAAAGCTGGTAAGTTGTACTTGTCTCAAAGAAAATATATTGAGAAGGTTCTCAACAGATTTGGAATGTCTACTTCCAAACCTGTCAGCACACCATTTATATTGCATTTCAAGCTTTCAACTTTTTTATTTCCTCAGATCGATGAAGAGGAACGGACTATGGCGAGTGTTCCCTATTCCAGCGCAGTTGGTAGTATGATGTATGCGATAGTTTGTACCCGTCTACATATTTCACAGACAGTGAGTGTTGTTAGCAGATACATGGCTAATCCAAGTAAAACTCACTAGCAGGCAGTGAAATAGATTTTGAGGTATTTAAAAGAAATTTTGAGTGTTGGCTTAATTTTTTATAGAGATGTAGATTTCAGTTCTAATGTTGTTGGATATGCTGATTTTGATTATGTTAGAGATTTAGATAGAATAAGATCATTGACAGTTTATGTGTTTACACTTTGTGGTTCTGCTATTAGTTGGAAAACAACACTTCAATCAATTGTTGTTATATCAACTACAGAGACAGAATACATGGTAGCAGTT
Organism: Platycarya strobilacea; assembly: GCA_036898215.1. Taxonomy (NCBI): domain Eukaryota; kingdom Viridiplantae; phylum Streptophyta; class Magnoliopsida; order Fagales; family Juglandaceae; genus Platycarya; species Platycarya strobilacea. The sequence continues at coordinate 7,460,295 of CM072548.1, forward strand.
GAGGTTGTTAAGGAAGCCATTTGGTTAAAGGGCCTAATCAATGATTTGGGTCTACAGCAGGAGGGGATGTCAGTTCACTGTGACAGTCAGAGTACAATACATTTGACCAAAAATCAAATGTATCATGAGATAACAAAGCACATTGATGTCAGGTATCATTTCCTCAGAGATATCGTTGCAGACGGTATTGTAGCAATTCAAAAGATTGCTACTACAGAGAATCCAGTAGACATGATGACTAAGCCAGTTCTAGTACACAAATTCAAACTCTGTTTGGACTTGATTGGTGTTCGGGGTTTCCAGATCCCTTAGGAGATTTTGATGGGGTTGGTCCTTTGATGATTTCAGTGAGGCTAGTGAGTATTCAAGCCAAGGTGGAGATTTGTTGAGAGGTGGCTTGAATAAAGCGCCTCTCCTGTTTCTTGCTCGACTCTTGCTCGACGTTCAGCTCGAGCGAAAATCATCCAAAAATTTCGCTCGATCCTCGCTCGACTTCTAGTTCAAGTAAAATACCATACAGAGACTTCGCGAGACCCTCGCTCGACATCCAGCTCAAGCGAGGTCCAGGCAGAGACTTCGCGTGACTCTCGCTCGACATCCAGCTCAAGCAAGATTACAACCGAGACTTCGCTCGACACTTGCTCGAGTCCCGCTCAAGCGAGATGGCAACGTGTCCGTTCGCTCAACAGTTCGCTTGAGCCTTGTTTCGAGCTAATGTTCTTTCCATAGGGTTTGCGCCGTTTACAATAGTGTTTCGCTCGAGTGAGAGCATTCTCGCTAGAGCGAGTGTCACTTATATAAAGCAAACACGTTCATTTGAATGCACGACGCCTGAAGCTCTCATTTATTTCCTTTGTATTTTTGTGAGCATGTTGAGTGTTTTTGAGTTATTCTTGAGTGTAAACACTTGTGAGACTGAGAGTATACACGTGAGGCTGAGTGATTACTTTTTAGAATCATTTGATTCAATCTCTATATTCCATGTTTGATTTATAGTGAAGTTTTGAGACCGATCTCACAGTAGACATAGGCTTATTCTGAGCCGAACCACTTATATCTGTATATTCTATTTATCATTTTATGTTCTCCTGTGTTGCATCTGCTGCGTTATTTCGATTATTGCTATTTGTTGAATTGCTTATTCCCAACACAATTAACATATGCCCCAAAACCAAATACAAAAAGAGAAATGCTATTACAAATATCGATCAATAGAAAATTTCCATTTAGATCCTTTGTTAAAAAAAAGTGGACCAAATTATAAAAAAGTTCAGTAAGAATTAACTTTTTTTTTTAAAGTGAGGTTCACATTTTTATAAAAGGTCTACACGGGACCTGTCTATTTGGGACTAGAGAATTACCGATCATCCAATATTGTACGTAGGTCCCCACTTAATGGAAACAGTTTAATGGACATATATATATATACACACACATACATATGAATGAATGTATGTATGTATGTATGTATGCATCATGTCCTTGATGATGAAACAGTACTTAATTCTGCATCGATTCACTCTTATTAAGAGCTTAATTTACAATATCCTTACCCCCCCATTAAACAAATCCAAGTTCGAAAGACTACATATTGTGTCGGTATCATACCAAAGCAAACCCATTTCAAAGTTTAATGGTAGGAATGTTAGCGCTTAGGAAAAGATCAAATAAAATGGAAAGAATGTCAACCGTACGTTCGCACTGGATAATGTATTGGGAGTGGCCGCGGCTTGAGATCCAATGCCGGTAGGGAATTATATATGTGTGTGTTAGAAGAAATAATTGGTCATGTTAAGAGTAGAAGACATCACATGTGGTTGAGAAGTCTTAGTACATGTGTCTATGTATGTATAAAAGGACAGATATCTACTTAAACAGATATGAATTAATCATACAACCAAAAATGTCTATTCAAACTTTATGCTTCGGACAGAGGCAGATCACTAGGTATCCTAATTGATATTATTAAAATTTGAGAATGATTTATTTATTTGATTGACCTTTTGGTTAGGGGATAGGTAAACCCTACATTACCTATATAATATTGTAATATGTCGTCGTCTCGTGGCTCCATTAATTGATGATAAGGATGAAGCTAAAAGAAATGGCGATCCAAATTTTTTTTCTGAATCAAGTATTACAAGAAAAATAAATATATATAACTAATTAATTTTTATTAAAATAATTATTTATAATTAAAACAGTCTATTTTTATTATAAACAATTATTTTAATTATAATTAATTTATTATATATACTCATTTTTGTTATAATGACGAGTCATCGAGAATTACCCAATCAATATTCAATAGAAACTAGTATTTGTCTCGTGCATATATATATATACATACATACATACAAGCACCTAAAAATGGTGATGTGGGCGCTCTTGCGTGTTCTGTTATTAACAAAAAGAATCAACTTAATACTGCTTATACTATAATGACTAGTTATAACTTATGCAACATATATACAATTACTTTTATATATGTAATATTTTTTTTTTGTGTATTTTATTGATGTGATTTATTAAATTAATTATTTTATATTAAAAAAAAAAGTGAGCAGCAGCCAATCACATCAATAAAATATAGTATATAAATAATATGTAAAAATGACTATACATAAAAAAAAAAAAAATTTATGAGATGTAAGGCTATAAAAAGATCGAACCAGACCGATGGACTGAATCGAGATTAGTTGGACCGGACCAAGACTATACATAAATTTTAAGAAAGTAGTACTAGTATATATTTAATAATTTATAAACTTAGACAAAAAAAAATTAATTATTGTAAGATTTTGAATCAAATTTAGCTCATTAAATCATATGGGGTACTTCTGGACAGGACTGGACGACTCCTAAATCGAATTGGACCAGACTGGTATGGATCGAATCCTATTCGGTCTCATCCAATGTGAGAAAATTTTTTAATCGAATAAAATTGATCCATATTTTTTTTGAACTGGACCAAACTATTTATACTCCTAATGAGATGGCAGCTAGCACATAAAACAATGTGGATATATATATTGATCGGAAACGTCCTCCCAAAAAATGTCCCATTAATTGCTCCAGACCGAGCTTATACGTATTAGAAAAGTATAATATAACAATTAAGAAAAAAAATAATATAGATTACAAGTGACAATATTAATATTGATCGATTTAGTATTGGCTGCTAGAGGAAAGCACACGTTCTTTGCTTGTGTGGCTTCTTCTTTGTTTTCGGTGGCCTCAAAGCAACCTTTATGGCGCCATCAAACACGGCCTTCACATTCTGAAAATCCAGAAACAAGAGAGACTTTAAAACTTGTCATTCAAGCAATATTTTTACCAGAAACAAACAGAGGTCTTATATAACTGATTTGCAGTGGGATTCTTGAAGTTCTGATTAATACTTTTGTGATAAATATTCATTACAAGATAATTATTTATTTATAATTAGTTAATTTTAATAAAATAATTATTTATCATAACAATTGATCGTAAATGATCTTTTCATTATAATTAATTGACCACAAAATTTTTATTTTTTTTTTAATTTTTTTGTAGTGATTTTAGCCATGTTATCATACTTATTTGGGTTGATTATTCTGGATATAGGTACAGACCTGCTGAGTTTTGGAACTGCACTCTATATAGAAGACTGCGCCAATCATTTTCTTCAAGTCCTCACCCTAATCATGATCAAATATTCCAGGTTAAACCAACAGATATCTGACTAAAATAACTAAAAAAAAAATTGCTTAATTTAATGATATGATTTGTGCATACCTGAGCAGTTGTTATCGGTGTTGCTCCAGGATGATCAGACAAGAACTGCTTGTCTTCTCGTAAATCTGCAGATAAACGTCGTTGTCTAATAAGCACTTGATATTTAGAGTTGAATAAATTACAATAAAGAAAAGTTTGATGATCAGGATCAAATGAAAAGTAAAAATTACAACGAAATGGGAAGTTTTTAACGATTTTAATTACTGGGTTTTTAATGATCAAATGAATGGATGTGCATTATATTGATATACTATAAGAATAAAAAGGCAAAAATCATCATTTTAAAAAGAAAATTATTATAATAAAATTATTATAATTTTTTTAAATATAACTATATAAACTTATACGAGCCGTCCCCATTTGAGGACGGTATCTAGAATAACTGTGTAAAAAGTAGCAAAGGTATGATTTGCATTCCAAATGCACTACTTGGAGTATAGTGAAAGAACCGACGGAGAATCGATGACTAGAAGCTTCTAAGGCAGAGGAAGCAAGAGATTTTAATAACAAATTTCAGATCAAATTATAAGAATTTCGAATGATCATAAGAGAAGACATGGAAATAAGTTAATAACTTATAAATGCTTATAATTAAAATTACATTGTCTTACCAAGTTTGGTGCCCACGAGTACAATTGGCACGTTGGGGGCATAATGCTTGAGCTCAGGGATCCACTACAAGACACGAATCCAATAATTATTCCAATGTCTCACAGATTGGAGAGGGATCATAATAATCTTGGGTAGAAGAAAACATGAAAAAAACAGACCAAAAACCAAAACCTTTTTAGAGATGTTCTCATAGCTGGCCTTGCTGATGAGAGAGAAGGCCAACAGAAACACATCAGCTCCTCTATAACTTAGAGGCCTTAGCCTATTGTAATCTTCCTGTCCTGTTAATGCACAAAATTATGTATACTAACTCAGATCAGAACCCATATATTCAATTCCTAAAGTAGCATATTTGAGAGAGGTGGAATCATAACCTGCAGTATCCCATAGGCCAATGTTCACAATACTACCATCTACGACAACATTGGCACTGAAGTTGTCGAATACCGTTGGAACATAATCCTGCAAGAAAAGAAAGAAAGAAAGAACATGATAATTAAGCACGTGCAGGTTTCTACGGTGAGATCAGGCACCAGAAATGATTGATTAAGATAAATCATACCGTTGGAAAGGTGTTGCTGGTATAGGAAATAAGCATGCATGTCTTTCCCACTGCGCCATCCCCCACAGTCACACACTTGATAAATCTGGCTGTGGTCATAATTTCTTTAGGCCCTTACTGTTTTTTTTCTTGCTTATAGCCAAGAAGCATGCAAGACTCCTTCACTTATAACCGAGTGGATCAGATCAACATGAAGAGAAAATGAAGAGTTTTTCTTGTATTCAAGGGAATGAAAGGGGGAGGCAGGAACTTAACTACCTAGAAGCATAGCTTCACCCACCTTAGTTGAAACTTTCATCCAGTTTAAAATGATTGCTCTTCGGCTTTTCTTTCCTTTAGGTGCAAGGCCAGAGCCGGAGAGGTTAGCAAAGTTAGGTTTGGTGGGAGTGTTAGTTGGTTAAGTGTTGGAAAAGGGATAGGGGAAAGCATAATGATCAAGAGGGATGAAATGCTTAATTGGTTAGCAAATGCACTATGATGAGATTTTGAATGACCTAACCTAGTGGTGCTAAAAGTGGTTATGACCTAAAAGTTTTCTGTTGGGTCTCACCATTATAATTACTCGGCTTTGTGCTTATCTCAACGAGCTAATTAAGATTAAAGAATTGTTATTGACAAAAAAAAATTATATAAAAATAAATTTATAAACTGATGTATTTTAATAAAATTTATTAGATTTATTTTATAATAAAAATAATTTTAAATCCGATGTGCCTCGCCTATTGGTATTAAAAAAAATGTTAGTTTTTCTATTATAGAAGTCAACAAGTTAAAAATGATAATTACTTAAAATCTTGTCATCCTCTGTCATACTTGCTATGTGACAAATTTTAAGGCCCTCTCGTTTGCGTGGCTAATTAATAGAATAGGCTACTTCAAATGTTACTTCGACAAGTGTGACTAAGAATATTATTCATAAGTGGTTGTTATGATAAATATTTTGGTTAGAAAGAAATCTTATAAAAGTAAACTTACAATTAAATTGATGTGGGTTTATGTAATATATTAGATTGAAGTTTTTAATTTTATTATAAAATATATTTAACCTATAACATGAAATTATGTTAATTTTTTAATTTATTTTTCTGAAATATCTGTGATTGTATCACTTCTCGATTGATATTGAAAGGAATGAAATGGAAAGTCAACAACTCAGACAAAACATTTATGGCTTTAGAGGATAAAAAGAGAGGTGATGAGACTACACAGTAGGCTAATAGACACATGTGCAGCGCAGCTATTGGGCAAAAAGAAATATCAGCAAAAGCAAACAACGAAATAAAATAAATGATGGCAATTGACGCACGCAAGTAAGCAAAATATCAATGGTAACCAAAAACTCTTATACAATGAGGACTCGACCAAAATGGCTTCAGCCTCTTTTTTTTTTTTTTTTTTTTGGATTCTCTCTCCTCCAGCGGGCATGTTTCCACAATCAAAATATTATACAGTAAGATGTGAGTGATTGTCAAATATTTATTATAATGAATTTTCTCTTAAAAAGGTCGATGGAAGTAGGCTCTAAGTCGAACCACGTAAAGTCTGTGTCATCCTTATTTATTTCATCTATAGTTAACGTACGCGTCGACTGTGTTGGAATCTCGTCGGGAGCCCCAAACGAACGAAGTCCAACTCATACCAGTAGACTGTGAATGACTCTTTTTCTCGTTCTAGCCTGTTGACTGATTTCTATGGCATCAACAGATATATAAAACAATACTCATCTTTACAAAGCTAAATACAATTATCCATTAAACTAAACTTCCAATGAATAAGGATATTACTAAGCATTCGATAAACAAGACCGAATATCAAACGACTGTTTTTACGGTTACGAGATGAACGTATAGAATTCGGCCATGTTCGTCTTTGGTTTACTGAAAGTCTTAGGGGTGTAATCGGTCCGGTTTTAGACAAAATTTAGAACCGAACCGGTACCACCGGTTTTATATTTTTTAAAATCGATTACACACCGATTACTCCCTAAAACCGACAGTACTGGTTTTGTCAGTCCGGTCCGATTTTTCGATTTTAAATTAATATATTTTAGTCTATTAAATATTAGTATTAGTTATAGTGATTCGAATAATTATATATTAGAATTTCTTTTAGTAAGTTCAGTTTTTTATAATTATATCATTGATAGTGATAGTATTAGTATGTTAATACTAATAATATTAGTATTACTTCTTATAAAAAAAAAAGTATTAGTATTATTATATCATTATTTTATAGGTAATTATTTAGTATAATAATTTATATATGGACTTATATTATATTACTAATAGTAATATAGTATTAGATTATTAATATTAGATTATAAAATATAAATTATAATTAATTTACATTATATACTAATGTATAAAATATTATATATAATATAAAAAATATTATTTTATATCACATATAATATTAAAAAGTTTGATATAAAAGATGTATTATATTGAACCGGTCCGATTTGGTCCGGTCCAATTCTAATCTAAAAAGTTTAGAAGCGAAACCGAATCGGTATCCACCGATTTTGACATTATAGGAACCGATTCTGGACTGGTACTAAATAAAACTAGACCGATTCCACCAGTTTAGATGATCCAATTTAATTTTTCAATTTTTTTTTTACATCCCTAACTGAGACATTATTCAGTTGTTTGAAATTATACGCTGGGTAGATGGCCTTCTCACCTCGTTCATGGTCCGCACGGGATCCACCTGCATGGGACAGTTGGGCCCAGCACCTATCCTATAATCCTATTAGTGGGCTATCGAATTCGGCCACAAAGAGGCAAGTTGCATGGCCCAATTATGGGAATCAAAAGAAAGGGAAACTTGTTGAGCTAGGTGAATATGAAATAGAAAAATATTTGGCGTGTAATATAGTTTTACAAAAGTAATTTTTTTAAAAAAATTATAAATTTATTCTTATTATAAAATAGATCTGATATTTATACCTAAAATATTTAAATTTATTTTTGAAAAATCTTATAGATGAAGCACTTCTCTACTAAATATTTTTTTAAATATTTTTATTCATATTGAATAATGCACTACTTTATTCCTATGCATAGTTATATGTGGTGATAAAGTCCTTATTTCATTAATGATTTGAGTCCCGATTAATCTAGCATGATCTTAAATAACCCAACGCTAGCTACCACTTCAAACCAAACCATAGCGGATGGGTTTTTCTTTTTTCTTTCTTTTTTGTTTCCTGCAAGAAAAATATTTCTTTCAACTTATTTTAGAAAGAGTCATTATATTCATCATTCTTACACGCCACTTGAATTTTTATTTTATTTTATTCTTGCTAAATTAAAAATAATTATTCTACTCATTATCCATAAACCACATATTTAATAAAGAAAAAATTTTAAAAATTTAAAAATCATGTATAATATATGATGTATAGATGATTAATAGAATTTTTCTTTAAAAAGTATTATATATCCATCAAACATGTAAGATGTGCATATTTTTTAGAGGATTACTATTCATCATCCCACACCACACACTTTACATATTTTAAGATTATTTTTATTTTTAATTTATTTTTATTCTTTTTAAATTTATTGAGTTGTTCTATTTATTACCCATACACTACATATTTATTATAAAAAATACAATAAAATAAATGATATGTGGTCATGTGTAGAATTATAGGGGCGGACCACGTTGAAGGGTGGGGGGCTACTGCCCCCCCTCCCCAATTTTCCAAAATTTCATCTATAATATAGATATATGTAACTGTTATATATATATATATATAATTAATTAATTAATTAAAATTATCTCTCAGATTATGAAAAAAAAATAAAAATTGCCCCTTCCAAAAAGATTTTACTAAAATTATTCCCTCAAATTTCAATATATTTAGTTTTATCCTAATTTTTAATTTCATTAAAATTTAATTTCAACTCACATAATCTTACAGTTATTCTAACACCCTAATTCTAACAAAAAAAAAATAATTATGAATTTATATGAAATTTTCAAAATTAATTGATTATATTTATTTATATAGCTTCACTCTACCTTATATGATTGTGAAATATAGTTCTTTAAAAATCTAACATGAATATTTATTAGAAAGTTATCATGTTTATTCTTAATATATAATTTTTTCTTAAATCATAAAAAATTATAAACAAGTTAAGAACATTTGATTAAAAAAAAGATATAAATAATTCAAAAAATAATATATATTTAGAAAGATCGATATTAATGGAACGTGATACTTTATTTTATTATCACGACATGCATATAAAATTTACACATATCACTTATTTTGTCAGCAGCCTACAAACGCAAAATCTTGGTTCCTGTGTAGAAATATTAAGTAGAATTAATTATTTTTTAATGAAATGGCATGACCGTTTTCTAATTTAACGTTTTAAAAAAGCACGAGCTTTCCACGTGCAGAAGGAATATTACGTTTTTAAAAAGATGTGTCGGAGATAACTTGCTCCAAACCAATTTGAAAACTCGTTCCATCCAAAAATCATGGGTTGAACGGGGCATTGACTGCAACATCGGACCATTTACATATACATGAATGTGACCAACCTATTATCAAAACCAGACTAATTTTTCCAATACCAAACTTCTGCCCAAATGAAAAGTTAATAACTTCAGTATCAGAATATACCATTATGCACATATATATATATATATATATATTATCGTCACTTGAAAAAACATGCCACTCAAAATACATCTTAATTAAATATAAGTTTTTTTTCTTTTTTTTTGGGGGGGGGGGGGGGGGGGGGGAGGGGGGTGGTTACGGGATCCTGTTTTGTGCCTCATTAGTGTATTTTTTTTTAACTTTATTTTTTAATATTCTTAAATATTTTTTTAAAAAAGAAATTGATAATATTATTAAATAATATATTTTAATAATAAAGTAAACAAAAAGTAAATTTGGAGTCAAAAATAAAATCTTGATTAGATTCACTAACATTTTCCTTTTTTTTATTTTTTATTGGATTTTGAAATACATCTCAATTACTAGGATTGAATACGTACGTTTGATTGTGACCTGATTTCTGGTCTCGTGGATCGTAGTATTTTTATTCCATTCAAAACACGTGAATTCCCAGTCTTTAATTAGGACCCTCTCGCTTTCACACACCAAACAACAATTAGGAGTTGGGATTTACCCCCCCCCCCCCCAAAAAAAAAAAAACAATAGGAGTTGAGAGTTGGGGAGTCGGGGACTCATTATTTGGGCCTCTCTCTCTGATAATTGAAGGCATTTTAATTTGAGTAATGTTAGGAATTTTATTTTGGAATTTTTACTTTTAGATTTGATTTTTATTTGGGATATTTTTTGTTTAATTTTTAATTTTACATAATTTTTATATAAATATTTTTAAACAATGTTTTGATTTTTTGTATTTTTAAAAAATGATTAAAGATGTTAAAAAAATCATGAACATACATATTAAAATACTTAAATTTTTAGTTTTTTTACATGATTTTTTTTTAACATCTTAAAATATTTGTTAAAAATATAAAAAAGTTACAATATTATTTTAAAACACTTATATAAAAATCATGTAAAATAAAAATTAAAAAAAATCATAAATAAAAATTCTCAAATAAGAATCTAAAAGTAGAAATCCATAATATTTTTCTTTTAATTTTAAAATAAGAGCGGTGCTACTCAAATTGCTCTTAGTTATATTTAGATAAAAGTTATTTTCTTTATTTTTTCGTTATTTTATATATTTTTTACATTTAAAAAAATATTAATACGTTAATAATCTTAACTATTAAATAAAAAAATTAAAATACATAAAATATTAAAACAACGTATCAAAGTGAGTAGGCAAAATAGAATCTCTCTTAGAATAATGTTAACTAAATATTTCAAATCAATAAATTTAATTAAAAAAAAGTAGATCTTATTAAAGAAAAATATCTTTTTTTACACTTATTTTAAGTGAGATTTACATTTTTTTATATAAAGACTTATATTAGTTTAGAATAAATAAGTTTTATAGAAGAATTTGATAAAAAAAAGTAGGTCATATTAATAAAGTAATTTTTTAACACTATTTTAGGTGAGTTCTAATTTTTTTTTTTTATAAAGATTTATAATTTTATATGAAATTTATTTATTTGAGTCATATACATTATTTCTTATAGCTTTTGTTTTTGTATATGAGACAAAATGAAATAAAATAATTTGAAATCAAAATTAAAGATTAAATAAAATATTATTAGAATATATTATATTTTAGTATCTGAAAATTATTTATTTTATTTATATAAAAATTAAAAATATATATAATAATTAATTGAGATAAGATGTAATAAAATTTTTAAAAAAAAGTTGTGAAAGTAGACGAGTTAATTTTAACGGTGGCCGAAGAGAGGTTACGAGCGTGATGAGGTCAGACTGGGCCGGGGAAGAAATTTAATGGTAGTGGGTCCATGGTACAAAGAAACATCGCAACTTCCTATGCATGTGACTGGCCTATTGTCGACCATGCCCACGACACCCATCACACGACGCCCCTAGGACCCCGTACGTAATACGTTAGCTAAATTTCCAACTTTTGTCCTGCTCCACGAGAAGTCACGTCAATAAAATTAATTTCATCAATAAAATTAATAAAATTATATTAAATTATAAAATTTATTAAATAAAATATCTTTATAAATAAAACATTTCTCCTTTTGAAATTCTGATCCATAAAATAAGACATTTGACAATTCCCTTTCTGACCTCAAGTTCCAATATTTCTATGGTGCTTAAGTTTCTACATTACTCACATCATGGAAATTATAACGTTATTGGTTGTCATGACTCATGATGGTATGCGCAAGATTGAGACAGAAATGTTTGTGTTACCCGAGGTGGTTAGATTTTCTTTGTAATGTGTATTCATATTACGAATTTATTTCCATAATTAATTAGTACTCATTTGTAATTTGTATTCATATTACAATTTTTTTTTTTAATTATTTGGTGAAAGCACCAACTTACTAATCTTGAAAGTCTAAAAGTCTAAACTCAATAATTTATAACCACTTCAACCAATAATTTTTAAAAGCTTTAAAGTTATAGATAGGTGTTTTGTATTTAAATCATTTCTCTTTCATAATTCAATTTAATTCTTATCTTAATTACATTACAAAAAAAAAAAAAAAAAGTATTTGTTATATATTATTTATGATAAAGATAACTATTTATAACAAAAATAAATTCATTTTAACAAAAAAATAATTATTTTAATAGAGAATAACTGATTACAGATAAATAATTTTTTTTTATAGTATCCGCCACTCATATATAAAGATTTATATTGTACATTTCGACATCAAAATATTCAAAATTATATAAGCCATTTTTTTTAAGAAAAAATATTTATAGTCTTAGAACATGCAAGCTGTCATACATATGTCCATTTAAAAATTAAATCATAAGTTGTCTACATGCAAAATTTGCGCGGGTATATATATATATATATATATATATATATATATATATATATAATGTGGCATAACTAAAGAAATTGTTTGTTTTCTTAAAACATTTCTTATCATCTTATCTTATTTCATCAGTACATTTTTTTAATTTTCACATGAAATAAAATAAACAATTTAAATTTTAAAATAATTTTTTCAAATCTCAAAATAAAACTAATACTATAAAAATATATTATAACAATAAGTTTTTTTTTAAATTTTATCTTATCTCATTTTTGAAAATAAAGTTTAAGGTATAGTTTAAGATATACCTTAGATATAGTTTAAGTCATGCAAATTTTCTGCACATTCCATTTGAAACAAGTAGAGATTATCATTCTTTATCTTTCTCTCTCACAAAAAAATTTTCTCTAAAGAACCCTCACCTGCATTTCACTAGCTCCCTGCGGCTCCCCCGCCCCCGTGGGAGGGGGGGGCTGGGGAGAGAGCTCTGGCTTTATACCTCTTTTCGTTTGAAATTTCTTTCATTTCTCTCTTTTTGTCGACTGCTGTCGTTGTAAAAAGTTGATGGTGAGTTTCAGATTTTAGAGTTTTGGTTGATTTGTTTGCAGGTTGGAGCCAGTCTGGAGGATCTAAATCAGTCAGCACGCACCTTGTCATCATTCCCTTAGTTTGCAGATCTTACAGTCGTCGAGAGATTTTGTCGAACAAACCTGTGCGTACTTCGTACGCGCGAGGTACTCTTTTGACGCGCCTTGTTATTTTGGGGATTCCTCTCCATCGAGCTTCTCAGCCATGCGGGATTTCATGTCTAGAGTGGCGTGAGTAGTTTACACGCGCCACCACCACAACCGCTAATTTTTTAATATGTTTTATTTTGTGTTGTTTAGTTGTTATTGTTGTTTAGTTTGTTTTGTATAGAAAAAACTTTATAATAATAAATATACTTCAAGACTTTTGATATGTGAAGTTGTAGTTTCTCTCTTTTATGAGAAGAGACTCTAATAAATGTCTACTTTTAGAGGTATTGATTAGTCTTTTAGATTTTTGTTAAAAGATTTAGAAATTAGTGTCCCAACTATCTTTTAAATGGCTTGTATGTTGAATGTCTCCGTGAATGATCACATTTGTATAACTTCATTTTTTTGGATTAATAAAAGTGAACTTATTTCTCAAAAAAAACAAAAAAAATTACGCCTTCTTCCACTACCAAGTAAAATTATTCGCGTGTGCCATCATTGCTGGATTATTGTGCGCATCAATGCCCCCTTCAACTGTGAAAAAAATTCTAGACATCTTTTAATGCTGAGTCGGCTTATAACAGGAACTCAGCCTGTCATTATATAGCCTCTGGGGCTTCACGTCATTTAAATACACTGTATTTGTATACGTTTCTGTTGCCATCCAGATGCTTCCAATTTTTATATGGTCACAGTTGGCTAAAAAGAAAGTATTCCATTAAATGATGTAACATTAACTTTAATATATAACATGGGCAGCTCCAAAAAAAAAAATATATATATATATTAATATATAACATGGGCAAGCTCATTCACATGATTTGATATATGCACGCGCAATTTGCCACCAAGGTTCAACAGATGATGCAACGTGCGGGAACTTTTTTTTGTTTTTTAAGATGTAACGTGAACTTTAATCACATCCGTAAGGTACCTTTCCATGGCTCGTTTTCATCGTGAATATATATATATATATATATATATATATTGGCACAGTAATAGCTAGATAAGTTTCACGGGATTGATTTCCGATTACTTCGGATTGGAGTCCAAACCAAAATTGGGCATTTGGTTTTGAGCTGGATTAATCCGATTTTTGATTCAAAATTCGCGTAAACATCCCAAGTTTCACATTTTCTTTTTAAAAATTTATAGAAAAAGTCGCACATAAAAGACTCTACTACGGCGAAACAAATTGCCGTAAGAAAGTACTGAATTTATTACAGTGATTTTAAGTCGCTGCAATAATTCGTGCAATCAAGAAAGCTTATTTGTAACGCTAATGTTCGCTATAACAAGTGTAACAATTTTTACGATGCACATATTCGTTGCGACGTTCAATAAAATCACTGCTAAAAAGCACATTTGAAAATTTAATTGAAAGTTCAGCAACGAAAACTAAATCGATGGAAATATCTTCTAATAGTTGGTGGTTTTCTTCCGGCCATCACAAATTCGTCCGGAAAAGTCTTTTTTTTTTAATTTTTTTGTAATGACGTACATAAAAAAAAATTATTATTATTATTTTATAATAGATCTTTTTTTTTTTGATGTACAGAATTTAAACATCCAAAATGGTATTATTAGTCTTAAAAAATATACCAAATGAAATGCTCACTTTTAGCATAATGAAGCATCAAAAGTTCACAACTATACCTTCACCCATGGGATGATCTTTGGGTCATCTTTAACTAGAAGATCAATAGCAAAATAGCAAGATTTGTTTGTTTGCCATGATTCTTTTCACACCTGCACAACGTTACCTATGGGAAGATTTCATGTGTTTAATATTTAAGGAAATAAAGGTAATGTTTACAACTTTACACTAGTCTACCTACCCACCAACAAGTCGAAGGAAAAATAGAAATTGTTCATTCTTCTGATCTGTAAATGGTTCCTGGAACCTTCGTATCTTGCCAAATTAAAGAAAATTCCTTGACCCTAAATTTCCCTCATCCTCATTTTCCAAAGATAAATATATATTAATCCACAGCCGCCTAGAACAATCTTTAGTCTTCAAAACCCCCACCCCTGCAGAAGAAAATAAAAGAGAGAACCAATATGGTTTTAGCCTCCCAAAGTACTGAGCTACCATTGAATGAGAATGACTCGCAAGACATGGTTATATTCGATGTTCTAAACGAAGCCATGTCGCTCAATAGCTCATATTTGCCCGGCCAAAGACACCAAATCATGAATACGTCGAACAGCCACGGCCTCGAGCCTGCGCGGAACATTGCCAAGAAACACTACAGGGGCGTGAGGCGTCGGCCGTGGGGGAAGTACGCGGCCGAGATTCGTGACTCGTCTCGACATGGTGCGCGCATATGGCTAGGCACGTTCACGACCGCTGAAGAGGCTGCCTTGGCTTATGATCGGGCTGCTTTTAGGATGCGTGGCGCCAAGGCCCTTCTTAATTTTCCGGCTGAAGTGGTGGCTGCATCTGCCACTATGCAAAGATTTCAGCCGAATCCCGGCCGGGGAATCAGCTTAAATAGGCAAGATTCAGAGTTAAGTGTCAGCAGTACTAGCTCGCATTCGATCGGAACTTCACGTATTGAATCTGAAAGTAGCTGCAGCACCGGCGGGGAGGCACAAGATCGTATCCGGGTAGAGTACAACCCAGAAATATAATTATAGGTTTTTCTAAAGAAAAGGTAGGATTTGATTTTGGTCATTTATGTTACAATGATAGAGTCGTACGTTTGTAGGTTAGTTCTTGGTTTTCATGTCAGTACTCTCGTTTTTCTGTTGTCTTTTGATGAATCCTTGCTTGTGTATATGTCCAGTTACAGAGTTTGTCTTCCCCTGTTGCTTTGCAGAGGTAACAAATGCTCGAAATGTATTTTAAAAGTCCTGTCTTGTTGTTTAGCGTACTCTATTAGGATGGCCGCAAGGCCACAGAAATGCAGATTGATCGTTAAAAACAAAGATGGGGGAGGAATTGAGAGAAATATTCTACTCATAAAATAATTACTTATAGAAATAATTTTATAAATTAATGTGATTTTTTATGATTTATTAAATTTATTTTATATAATTCTTTCATAAATGTATCACTCTTTAAAAAAAAAAAGGGGGGGTTTGTGCACCACAAATAGAACACTCTCTCTTAGGGGGGCTACAGACAATGTTTTGAATACTGTACTGGTGAACGTACTGGTCAAGATACTGGAACAAAATATTTCGGTACCGATACTATTTCGTATACCATTTCGGAATAGTCTATATATAAAAAAAATTAAATATATATATAAATACATATATATATCCGAAATACCGGCCGATACGGCCAAAATTTAGACCGGTACGAAATAGACCCAATTTTTATACCGGTCACTACTCCGATATGATATGAAAATTAAAACTGTGGTTGTAGGTCTGTAGCACACATTTACAAGTCAATTGGCGTAAACAACATTCTGCATTTATAGGCTCAAACATATACATTTTTGTAAAAATTTTATTATGCAAGTTAATAATATTAAACTAGATAAATGATACAAGAGGTGGAGATGGAGGTCTCAACAATCACTCTAAAATAAAAAACAACAATGCAAAGAGATGGTAAAAGAGAAAAATAAAACGAGTTTATTGGAAACTAATTTATTGATCTTTACCCATGCCTTAAAAGTACGCCACCCTAAAAAATGTGGAAATAAGATATTCGTCAAAAGACGAATATAAGGACTATTGCAAGAGGTGGTGAAAACACCGCAAGGAACAGTGAAGAAGACAAAAGCACTCTCAAATGTTGTCTTGAGACAATTTTTGGGGTAGCTATGTCGAAAGTGAGACCGAATCGCCGATAGTCAACTAACACAGGCGGTGACGACGCGTATTGCACGCGCACCACCTGGAGTGAGGCATGATCTGCCAAATCGAACAGATTTAATGCCTCTAGGCCAAAGAAGCTGCGCATGGCCTCCATAGCTATCCTAAAATACGATTGCGCATAAATCATGTACACGACAAAGGCAGCTTGTGTGACATACACGCCACTAAAAAATGTAAGCTTTTCCACTAAGCTTGAAGATCGACATCTAAGGAAGTTGGGAAA
This sequence comes from Platycarya strobilacea, assembly GCA_036898215.1. Taxonomy (NCBI): domain Eukaryota; kingdom Viridiplantae; phylum Streptophyta; class Magnoliopsida; order Fagales; family Juglandaceae; genus Platycarya; species Platycarya strobilacea. The sequence goes on from CM072548.1 coordinate 7,477,480, forward strand.
GTGGCATGTGTCGGTTGGTGAATGCCAAAAGGCAGTAAATCGGCGACGTCCAAAGCAACGGAAGAAAACACACAAAAATAAATTGGGAGCTAGATAGAACAAAAAAACTAGAAAAGGAAATGGTTATTTTAGAGGTGGGAGGAGGAGAAGGTTGGTGTCGGAGCACCAAGCCCCTCCACGTGAGGAATGAAACTGGATGGTTTTTCTAGTTACAGAAAAAAACGAGAGGGAGCTATAAATGAAGCCCGGACCATTCAAAATGTGGCTCAAACATATACATCAATCAAGGCTGCTTATATAAAATTATGCCCCATCAGCTTACACAGAAGTAACAAGTGTTTTTATATCAATATATTATATAATATATATATATATATATTTATATATAGGAGCAACTCGTGAAAGTCGCACATCTAGAAAACTCTTCTCTGCCACGTGAAGAATCATAGACCTGTGGTTGTCAAATGGTACTATAATTACCTTGTATTACGTACGGCCTCCATGTCCTTGTACTAGGTTAATTATCTCGCTGGTTCTTACATTGTTTTTAAGATAAGGTTTCTAGAAGTAAATTTTTATATCTAACTTGAACAACTTGAACTCATCTTTTGTTACGAAAGAATACATACAATTCCTTATTCCCTCATCCTAATATGGGAATGAAAGAATAAATACATGCACATTGCAGTATACACGTCAAGTGGTCAAACGATTTGGTTGGTGGGTAAACCAAAAACCTATCCATCGAGGAATCATTCTCTAGATTCTAGAAAGATCCCTATAGAAGGTGAGTAAATTCAATCATTTATTTTTCTTTCCACTAATTTATAATATTTTTACTAATTAAAGTCAATTTTTACATAGAGGCACAAGACCCTTTGAAGATTTCCTTGTGTCTACATTTGAAGAGTTGGTAATATAGTGTGTGTTTATTTTCTTCCCGGCATCATAGATAATTAGCGTAATATCCCGAGTGATTATGAAAGTGAAAGCGGGTCCGTTCATGTTCCTTTCCTTCTGGTCAAAGTTCTTTCATTTTGTCTTGGTATTGGGTTCACACGACAATTTATAAATATGGCCCGGTTTTAAAGATTTTCATTCCAGACTTCCAGTAATTGGTAATGGAATGATTTGGGCTGCTTGACTTATCTTTTTTGGAGCTAAAATATCATTAGGACTTTCAATGAATGAACAAAAATCAAAATTTAAAATTAGAATTTTGGTCACTAAGCAAAATACAAATAAACAGTATATATTAAGTTATGCTACATACAATCATTTTTACCTATTCTTTAATCACAATTGATTCAATGGTTAAATAAGTTCTTTTTTATTAAAAAAGTAATGCAGTCAATCATAATAATAAAATATACAAAGAGTAAAAAAGAGAGAGATCACCGAGATAGACAAAGTACTTGTATTGAATCCTCCCAAAAATAATGAATCTTTCTTATACTTCATTAATTGATTAGGTTACGATTGGGTAACGAAAGCTTTTTAAATATTCTTAGAATCCTTTACTACTATTTATTATTTAATTATTAATTTTTATCTATTTTATTATTATTAATTACTTTTTCATTATTATTTAATATTTTATTATTACTTTTTTACTATTTTTTATTACTATTCATAACATTTTTCAACATCCAAATCTAACCTAAAGATGAAGTAAAACACAACTAATGTCATTTGTTGCATTTCGTCATTGCCTTCATCTTCTTATTTCTTAAGATAGAATAACCAACCAAGAGTCACTTGTTGGCTCCGAACCCACCATACAAAATGAAAATCAGAGATGTTGAGTTACTTGACAATTGTCCATTCAAATGGAAGCATGACATAAGGTATTTTTGAGATTTTAAATGGAAGGTAGAATGGAATCAAAGTTCGAACTTCATCTCCCTTGTTATTATATATACGATGTTAAATTAACATTTATCCCAAAGTTTAACCAAATCAAAACAATAAATTAAATCACTCATTTTAAAAATAATCATACTATGTTCTTCCACATATATCTCTACTGCAGAAAATTATGCATCTAGAGCACATGAACAATAAGAATTTAGTGGATGGATCTCCAAGTACAGATAATCCAGACCATCTAATTCCCTATTTGTAAATTCTATACTGCAAACAAATGTCATCTAGATGCATATACAAGTGTTCTACAAACATATCAATAACTCATATTAATCTTTTGTATCTCATCCAGAATTTTGTCAAAAAGAAGACAGCAAACTGTCCAAGTAATCACTCCCAAGGTCCTGAAACTCAATAACACCAAATTCATTCCCAGCTATCTTTTCAATGCTCGTTGTTTTCTTCAGCGAGGGTTCTTCAATCATCATGTCAATATCTTCTTCTTCTTCCCACCCTCTCAATGCCCTCTTTCGAGGATTGCAGACTACTTCCTGATCAGCATTCAAAGCCTTAGCAACCGTGTCAAGTGGGAAGTTAAGAAATGCCTTGCGCCCTCTAATTCTCCAAGCCGCCTTGTCATAAGCCAAAGCTGCTTCTTCTGCAGTGTCAAAAGTCCCAAGCCAAAGTCGAGCTCCTTTTCTCGATGAGTCTCTAATCTCCGCCGCATACTTCCCCCATGGCCGCCGTCTCACTCCCCGATAGTGGCGCGCAACCACTTTTTCTGCTCCGGCATTAGTCTTCTGTAAGCACGAAATCGCCGCACCATTAATGCTCTGTAAATTCTTGTTACAAGCTGACAGTTCCATTGACCCATCTTTCCCCCCAAGACAAGGTAGGTCTTCCCATGATCCACCAATAAAGCTCGCCCACACGTTCTCTAGAATTCCTGCGGATGATGGAGAATCTTCACCATTCTTAGACATATTTCTAACTACAAGCTTTGTCTCCAAAACCCACATAGAAGTGGAGATCAAGAATCGGGACAGAGAAATTTAAAGTGTTAAGAACACTAGAACGCGTTATCTGAACAGCTCATATTTCATCAACCGGAACCAAGTTGGAAACTTGAGGTTTCATTCATTGACAGCGGAAATCAAGGAGGATAATAGGATTTGGAAGCTAAGAAAATAGTCAGGTCGAATATTATATGTTGACATGTGTGGTTGTTGTAATCATTGAATGGGCTTAAACTATGTAGATTCTATGCACTTTGTATTATTGAGTGGAAAACCTTCCTACAATTCATGATCATTTTCATAAGCAACAGAGAAGCAGAAGAATATAAAGCTGGCTAGAGTTTTCTTTGCATTTTTTTTTAATATTTGCCTTTGCCTTCTCATCCATATATTTTGGCATCTTTGTATCAATCCTCAATTTTTATTGGCCTTCCCTAAATTGCAGGTCCATCTGTATACAGCTTAGAGGGAAGAAAAGTAGGTCTAACTGTATACAATTTCAACAATCAATTATAAAATATTAATTTCAGGGTCAGATTGTATGGTTCAGGTTCTTCAAGGGATTTATAAATTATAAGTATAGATAATAGTATAAAAGAATCCGTGCAAACCACATTGACCAGTTATTGATAATGCTTGAGTATGCATTACAAGAAAATGGATTTTTATGATTAATTATTTATGATAAAAAATATTATTTGTGATTTATTTTAATTGTAAATAGTCATTTTATTGAAATTAATTGACTGTAAATAAATAATTTATTTTATAAAATGATTCTGAAAAAAAAAAATTTGAAAGAAGAGACTAGGCAGTAAACACTCGTTTCTTTGGAAACACATTTCCTATCATTAGTGGCCTTTTGACCTTTAAAATCCTTGTTTCAATGGAGAAACCCAATTTTCAATCCACCCTTTTTCAGACATCCATTAAAATCCTGATCTCCTGTCTGAAACCACATGCACTACTCAAAGATAATTTTCTCATTTCTCGGGTTTAATTGCTCAACTTTTTATATTACATGTTACTCATCTTTTGAAAATAAATATTATTTCCAAATTCTTAGAACACTTTCAATAAACACTCTAAAATTCTTTTAAATTTTATTATCAAAAATTTAATTTTTTTTATTTTAGCTATTCACTTTTACATTTTACCATCCATCAATATCTTTATTTTTTTTTCTACATTTTTAAAATATTCATATTTTATTTTAATTAAATTTATTTTATAAATTAAAAAATTATTTGTAGAAGGAAAATAATTTAATACATTGCCATTTTACTAAAATAACGTCGTTGAAGCTCGAAGAGCGGCGTGGGAGACGATGGCTCAACTACTAGAGATGGAATCTTCAGGGGAGGGTCGTCGGAGTGAGGTGATGCTTGTGATGCCGGCGGTATAGCACATAGTAGCCGGCAGTAGGTCAAATAATGCCAGTGATGCCGAAACCCATTTTCTTATTTCGATCGACTCGTGTGCGATAAATAGTGAGTTATCGGAGCTGCAATTGCTGTGTAATGGTCACCGGCATGAGGCGATGCAGGTAACACCGGAGGTGTCGCACATGATGACCAACGGTGAGTCAAACGTTGAAGACAAGCTCGGTTGACTCCTTTGAACGACTATAGTGAAGAATAAAAATGAATAAAATAATTTTACATTCATGAACAGCGTTGTGTTACATGTAGCGTAATCCCTATAGATGAATGCAAAATTTTTTTATTTTATTTTAAAAGGCTCCATTTGGAGCAGAAATTTGATGATTTGAGTTATATTTTAGTTATATTTTACAAAAAGTACTATTTTAGAGAGTCGATTGAGACTGCTCTAAGCATGTTGGATTAAAAGAAAAATAAAAGAGTTCTATTATATGGAAGTCAACGTATAAAAACATTACTTATAAAACTCATTGTAGACATTAAAAACAAAAACCAAATACATGTATTTTTAATATTAATTGACATGAGAAGCTTTCAAGAATTAGATTTGTAAATAGTTATAAGAAAACTGCTTATTTATAGTCAGTTAATTTTTACAAAATAATTATTTATAATCAAAATTAATCACAAATAATTTTTTTATCGTAATTAATTAATCACAAATTTATTTTTTCTTGTAATATAAATCTTTTCAAAATAATAAAACTAGTCAAGACAGTTTTAAAGTTTAATGTGCTTAACATCAAAGAAAGGGATCATACAATAGACCTGACATATATATATATATATTTATATATATGAGGTCATTGTGGTATGAATTCAATGGACAAGAGAGGACAAATTAAACGCACTTGAGAGTTTCGTGTGAGCGTAACACGGAATGTCTTTGCTGGTATAACGGTGGGAGGGTCCGAGACTCTGAATTCGATCCTTTGTGTGTTTTGTCTTTTTCTTTATTTTATTTTATATTTTGGCGTTCCCATCGCATAAAAGCTAGCTCAGTATACGTGCGGTGCAGACTGGAGAAGTTGGCGAGGATTCGTTTTAGCTGATCTTTAACTTCTATAGGTTTTGGGCCTTTTCGAGCCCAGAACAAAGATTGTCCAAGGACCTAATGAATGGTCTTAACCTTGTGCCCTAATTGGTACTCGAACTTGGCCTGATTAGGGATTGAAAAAGATGCGTTTTCAAATGGCAGCAATTGTGAAATATAAATATTAGTTAAATATTACAGATCTCATGATAATATTAGTTAAATTATTAAATATTATATATATAATATTATAGATTTCATGGCCCGGAACAATGAGAACGTGATCGAATCCAACGCAGTAAGTAGAATTAAGTATGTTCATCCAGATCAACAAATCAAGTCAAACCGAATTTGACTCAATCCAGTTTTAAAATTGTATTTATTTTTAATGATTTTTATATTTTTATTTAGATTCTAAAACACAGATTAACAGACCTACGTAGAATCCTTAACTCATGTTGATGATGAGATCGATTATCGGACGAAAAGTACCCTTGAAGACGTTGTAGTATGTCTTTTCAGTAGGATGTATTGAGTCCCAAAATATATACTTGGAAGCATCACTGCAAACGTAAGACGTCGGATTACATAAAAATGATGCTTCCAGATATCCTGTTCCACAGCATCCCACATTAATCTCTTCAAAACCTACAAAACAATTTAAAAGCTAGCGTAAATGATCATTACAATTAATGCCGTCTTATTGGATAGTGAAATAAGATGGGAAAGTTGAAAATTAAACAAAATATTATTAAAATATTATTTTTTAATATTATTATTATTTTTAAAACTTTAAAAAGTTGAATTGTCTATTATATTTTATATAAAAAATTATATATAATAATAAGATGATATAAAATGATATGAAATAAAATTAAATAAAACAATTTCGATATCCGAAAGCTTAAATTCATGCTGGGACATATAGAACTATGACTTACCAAAACTCATATGCGCTTCAATCATGTGGATCAAAGGTCCATATATGTCAAGGTAAAAGATCCTAGCGCCATGACTTGCTAAACTCAGTTGCATAAAATCCAAATCATTTTGAAGTAATCGATTGTAATCTCTTGCCACTGAGGAATACTGATCTAGACAACCTCGACGTTGGAGATGATCACTAACAGTACTACTGTTGGAAAAAAGAGTGATGACTATGGGCAAACAGCCCATTGGAGGTAGCCCAGCCACCAATATCTTTCGGGCCCCTTCGTCCCATAAACCCTACAAATAGTAAAGCCGACGAAAGAGTCCACAAAAATGTGTTTTAACTATTTGTTTAATTTAGAGCATATTACTATAAATTCATGCTTAATTATATTAAAAATAATTGATTACAAATAAATAATTTTTTTATAACAAATACGCCACCTGTATCAACTCTTTACACTGTTGAAGCAAGAATTGCTGGTAACTGGAGACGGAATAGCTCTTTCTTCTTGTTGGTAGAGCAAAATAGTTGATTACGAAGTCGTTTGTGCCGGCACTGACGATGAACAATGCATTCTTGATGTGGTTTTTGGTTCTTTGCTTTCCTGTAGCGGACTCCAGCCTTTTCTTGTAGTCCCTCAAATATTCCACTTGCTTTGATATTGGAATTACATTCTGAAACACCAAAGTATACCCACTCAAATGAGTTAATTATTCAATTTCCACATAATTGGCATACATGTATATATATACATGAATATCGTTACAAAAGAACAAAATTAATGCTGCGGAAAGAGTTAAAACACCAATTCTGTAATCATAATTGATTTATATAGTCTTAATTAAATACAGATATAAGATGAGATGAGATCATGAGTTGGAAAAACAAATAAAACCTAAGTAAATCATTTTCACAATCATCATTCTATATGGAATCATGGAAGATATATATATATATATATATAAGTCATAGAAAAATGTTTTTCCTTATAAATTTTGACAAATGTAAAAGGGATTTAAACCTTGACAAATAACTTTCTTTTACACATGCCAGCTTTAAATTGCTCATCTTGGATTCTCCAGTAGCAGCAGAAATTAAATTATGAAAGCTACAGCTAGACAATAATCAAGCAACTTCAAAGTACAGACGAGAGATAGGGTAAAAGATATGCCATGGCGCCATGCCATGCATTAATATCGATCAGTACTAAAAAAATAAAAAATAAACAGAAGACGGTGATGGCATTCAATGCTGGCCATAAAAGTATTATCAAATTCACATTATATTTTACGCTCCGATGTGTACTGTACGACAACATAATATATATTTTCCATCGTTTTCTATCTATCTATCTAGAGAGAGAGAGAGAGAGAGAGAGAGAGAGAGAGAGAGAGAGAGAGAGAGAGAGAGTTGCATAATTACACTCAGCGTTGGTGTAAGAGGATCATATCCAGTGCCGGCTGAGGCAAAACTGACTCCTGTCATCAGCTCCCTCATGCTAAGAGTTGGGTCTAGGTATGGTGGCACATCCTTCTTTATACCAACATAGGAAGCTGTACCATATCCATACATTAACCCACAGTAATTCAGTCACATTAAATTCATTTCATGTTCATAAACAACACTTTTGATCCAACTTATAAGGCAAATAAAAATGAAAAAAGTAAAAATAAATAAATAAAGCAGCAAGAAGATCAAACACTGAAGAAAAGAAAAAAAGTTTATAAATATATATCTTTCAAATTGCAAGCTGGCTGGCGGCCTATCACTATAAAAAAAAAAATCATTTCTGATTAATTATTTTTAAAATAGAATTATTACGATAAAACAGACTCGTTTTGACTGCAAATAATTATTATAATAAATTAGCAGTTTTCTTATGGTGTAGAATTCAAACTTACCAATGAAGTCAGTGCAGAGGCGGCCATCAGTGAACCTTCCAGTGGGCATTTGGTTCGGAAAGTCTCTCCCATATGGCGGAAAATTGCTTTTGAAAGCTGTGCTTACAAAGTTATTGTTTCCTGAATCCACAGTAGAGTCGCCAAACACTAACAAGGCTGAAATATTATTCTTGTTCAAAGTCCCATCATGCTTTGATAGACCTTGAGCATTAATATTTGAAATGATGCCTGAAATTATATGGAGAAAGGAAAGAAGAACAAGAGGTAAACCTGCAAGTTTACGTTTAATAGGATTAACTGAGAAAAAAATAGCTGCCATATTGCTAGCTGCTGCTGAATGAAACTGAAACTGGATATATGGCAAAGAACTCTTCAAATATTTGATGTAGCTGAGCAGTGAGTCCTGTATATATGGTTGGAATTTTCATGACCAAAATGCCCTCCATCGGCCTGGAGATGTAACTTTGAAGTTACATTGGAGTATTGATATTGAAATAGCTAATTGTCAGTATATAAAAGCTAAAAATATGGCTATATTTTTATATATCAGTTTGTGTTTAATTAATAGAATGTACTGTACAAACATATATATATATTTACACGTCAATATGTGTGTTTAAATAGAATGATAAAAATGATAAATCATATATTGATTTGTTGTGTAGAAAATGATAAGTAGAATATAATTTCTTTCTATTTTACAAAGTCAAAACTCATTCAATTTAACTAATGATTTTTACAATATATCACTTGCTCGCTTATCTATTTTTTTTTATATCATTTAAATAATTATTTTTATTTTTATTTTTCAAATATTTCCTCTAACTATATATCATTGAAGTTGTAATATTTTTAAATTTTTGGATATTAATTTGCAATATCTTGTTATATACAATGTGATATAATCCCGGCCGATACGTACACAGAAAATAAAAGTATATAAACCAACCAGAAATTAGAAATCAAATCAATTAAAAAAAAAAAGATTGGTATTGAAGTAATTCAGTTGCTCTTAGCACATGCCTTATGCCATAACACTTGCCTCATCACCATGCTGACAGGTAATTTCCGAAATAAAGTCTAGTATATAATTAAATTATAAATAAGTTAGATATTAATATAATAACATATAATACTAATGGGTAATAACATGTAATCTAGACATTATTGATTATAGTATAATTCTTGTATAAAAATAAATTAGACACAAGTATGGAAATAACTTATAAGTCTAGTATATATAATAAATTAATAACACATAATACCGATTTACTAAAATATTATAACATGTAATTAAACATTATAGTATAAAAATAAGTTAGATATTAGTATAGAGGTAAGTTAGCAGTGATGACTTAGTTTTAATCTTTAATTTTTTTTTTTCTAAAAATCAATATTTAAAAGTCCACAAAACACTTTTTTTTTAAATGGGTTAAATATGAAGATAAAAAGAGCCCAAGGATAAAAACCAAAATCCCATTTTTGCTCTGATAAGTCGGAATCGAATAAAAAACTTATACAAATCGAAATCAGAGTAAGATATTTTAGAAAAATCTAGTTCTAATTTCGTACTTTTAACTCATGTCATAGGGTCAATTTGTTTAGTAAACTTAATTTTACTATTCATAACTCATTTCGTACTTTTAATTCATCTCAACCACTCATTAACTTATTTAACTATTCCAATCACTCATTTTATTAATATTCATAATCCATCTCATCTCATCTCATCTCATCTTTAAATTTAAATTAGGCCAACTCGATACTCACCTCTAGAAATAATGATAAGTATAAATCTCAAATACATAAGCTTACAAGCTTTTTATAAAAAGAATGGAGTCATTTGGAGATATTTTTGGTATTATAACTTTTTATTTTTAAAAATTATTCTAATTATAAAAAAAAATTATAATTTTTTTTATTTTATAAATTGATATGATTTAATATAATTTGTTAAATTATAAAATTAATTTTAATATAAAATGAATCTAACAGATTAAACAAAGTCAAGTGTGAGATTGATTTGTATAATTTTTTTTAGATGTAGTAAAATCCGGTTCTCGAATTTGGCGGGAAAATAAAACAATTATTTATTTATTTAATATTCCGCCATTTTCATCTGTATTAGCTATGCTACTTCGGAGTTCGGATAACTAATTTTAGGGCTTGGTTTTAATTTTCTTCATCGGACAGATAACTGGGAGATGGAGAATTCTATCGGCAGAGGTGGAATCGAAGAGAACATATTGGCTATTCTCGACGCCTCTGAGACTAAAGAGACTCGCGACGCCAACGATGATAGTACGTTATTTATTTGATTTGTTCTTTGCTTATTTATTCTCTGTTTGGTTTCCGGAATAACCGCAGGAAAATAAAAGGAAAGTGAAAGTTTTAGATTTTACTTTTTTTCTTTCTGGTTGCCGGAAAATGGTAGGTCGAGCTCAACTGGAACTGCTGATTAACAGTGTGGGGTTCTTATAGGAGATTCTTAACTTGGAATTTGAATTTCTGAACTTTTCCTACATTTCATACATTTTATGTCTCTTCATTATGTTGATTGATGCGTAGGGATTGCTTTTCTGGAAGCTGTTCGCGCTGCATCGATTGTTCCAGAAAGAGGAATACCCCCAACTAAGTAATTGTCTCTGTCTGCCCAAGCGTGTTAGTTATCATCTTTATTTGTTTTTTCAAATGACTATTGTTATGAGTTTAATAATCTAAGAAGCATGATAGCACTAACCATCATCTCCTCTTTTTTATGGCAAGGATATTGTATATTTACTTGCACATATTCCAATCAATGTAAATGGAAATTTGTAACTTATTTTTGAGAAAAAGAAAACCACAGATTTATGTGTTATGTTCGCCTTTATCTAAATGACCACTTTCTTTTGTACAAATTTGGTTGTGAAGCAAATTGTGTGCAGCGGTGTTCCGGATCTTAAGGGTTGGCAAATCTTTAGAACTGATTATGCCAAGTTTCCAGCTTTTGAATGAATTAGATAAGGTGTTTAATCGACCCCTTTAATTTAATTCAGTTTAAATTTACATTTGCAGGTGCCCAATTATTCTGATAATTTCCATTCTGATATAATTTTCTTTTTCAATGCAGCGTTACCCTCGGCTGTATTTATCAAGTACAGATAGACCCAAATCATCCTCAAGTACTCCACTTGAACTTGTCGTGGTTAAAGAGGTAGGATATAGATATGACTACTTATTGTGTTTCCTCATCCTTTTGGTATAACACATGCTGCTTCCATTTAAACATCTTGCTCGATAATCGATCTCCTTTTCCATTTGCTTTTAGGCTTGGTCGCCATTTGTTGCTGACTTAGGTACCAGTAGTAGTGAGAAGGAAGTGGCTGACAACAACTCGGGTGGACCTTTTGACTCTTCTGTGAGTACTATCTGTTGTTCTTGGCTCTGTCTAAATGCATCCTTTAATTTGTTTTTCTTTTATATTTTATGTAATTTTAACTTAAGGGGTCAAATCACCTGCCAAAGGAAGTTCTATACCACACCTTAGGCTTCATTTGGATATTGAGATCAGATTAATTGAGATGAAAAATTTGTGAATAGTAGTAAAATGGTTTGTTAATAGTAGTAAAATGATTTCAGTTAACATGTTTTATGGTTTTGGGAAAGGAGAGAGAAAAAGGTGAATAAAAATATTATAAAGTTTAAATATTGTTATAATATAATTTTTGTTTTGTGATTTGAAAAAATTAAATTATTTTTTGTGTCTTCTTTAGAAGTTTGTGAAAATTCTAAAGATTAGGTGACAATTAGATGAAAAGTTAAGATTTAAAATTGAAAAATATTTGAGTTTTAGTGGTGTTTGGATGTTAAGTTGAGATGAGATGAAATAAGATGGGATGAGAGGAGACCATCTCAACATCCAAACAGGGCCTTAGTGTCTAACAGTTGAATATCAAATGTATGCTTCCATTTAATTGTATAGCAAGTTTTTGGTTATATTGGTGCATTGACTTTTTCCATGCGAGGAGGAAGCTAGAGGGCTTCGTAGAACATAGGTGATTTGATTTGTTGAACTTGATTGCAATTTGCATTTCATTTCATTGTCTCTGCCATCCTCAGGGTTTTCATCTTCTGATCCAACACCTTGCTGAAGTGGCACGTGACGCAAGTTTTAAAACATTAGACCCCAAGGTTGGTATATTTCTTTTCTTTTCTGAGAAGCCGATCAAGTTTAGCACCCCATATCGCTTTTAGATTTCTCGACCTGATATTATCTTTTGATTTAGATTTCTTGACCCGTATTCTTTGACTGCTTACAATGTACTTATAGCAGCTCCATCCCCAAATACCAAACCTGAAAAATTATTTTTTTACAAGTAAAAGAAAAAAAATTGTTTTTTTTTTATATCTGCTATAAGTGTTTTATGCTGTTCTACTTACCAAAAAAGAAAAAGAAAAAGAAAAATGCTATTCTTTCATTGATGTCTGCTTGGTTATTGCAACTCAATGCCATTAGTTTATCATTTTTCTTTTGCACAACTTTCCTGCATTCTTAGTTCATTCTTATTCTTTAGCAGTCCTTGGGGAGCATGTTGGTGTTCCAGTATCTTTTGAATGTTTTAGAAGGAGATATGCTACCTCGTAAAACTGGAGGTAAGCTGGTGTCATTGTTTTTATGCCTTGCATCTTTGGACAGTTTATGCAGCTAATTTTTGTGATGCAGAAACTATAAACTGGACCCTTCTGAGGGAATCTTTGCTGAACATGCTTCTGGTATACTCTTGTCCTTCAAGCCATGAACATTAGGGGATTCTGTCTTCCATTATGAATACATAGTCATCAAGTGATGTAGATATCATGGGTCTTGCGTTGTCCTGCTTGCTCTCGGATTTAACTTCCTAATGCCAGTTCCTTTGGGGCACTGTGTCTTGTTTAATTGAAATAATGTGAGGATGTTCAAACTAGATTTCTTTGCAGGGGTCAAGAAAATTAAACTACAAAGTCTTAGTGAGGGATTGCTTGACTGTTATGTGTGGACTTTATCAAATCCAATCTACATTCAGTTATGATCCAACGTATCTAGAGACATCTGTGGCAAAGCCATCTGATAATTGTGATCCTGCTGTGGCAGTTGCTTTGCCTGAAATTGGAAATAATACTTGCATTGCAATGCAGAAACTTCTGACACTGGTAATTTCCTCATCATCATTTCATTTAGAGCAGTTTGAACCAGTTTCATCATGAGCTCTAATATTGTCCTTTTAGATTATGGAGCTTGATATGTCGAAGAAGGAAGCTGATATGCAAGGTTGTACTACCAGAGCCGATGGTGTGAGGTTAAGTTTCTTATACGGTGAAAGTTTTAGCATGAGTTTGTGTCTGCAGGTGTCATGCAGTGCCCTGTGCACATGTTTGTTTTATATGTTTGTTGATAGATGAATGTGTTACTGCAATCTGGTGCAGAACCCCACTGGTAGAGGTAATTCTAGATGAACTGACTTACAATGATGAGATTCTTTCCCCATTTCTCCAGGTATTCATTTACTGCATGTTTAGCATTTGCTTTGAGTATGTAAAAGGCCCATGCTTCCTTAGTTTCTGGTGATTAAGAAGACCTAGATCTTTTTCCATGATTGTGCCAACAATGAGGATGGTTTGCAGGTCTTCAATGACCCTAAATGGAAGCTGGAAATAATCCTGCAGTATATCTGGAAATACACGCCTAAGGTAAGTAGTCAGATTATTGTTCCATGATTTCAATTGTCCCAAAGATTTATGTAAAAGGTGTTCAACCTTATCGTCCTCAAGTCTTTGATGTAGTTATGGCTGCAATACAGCAAATATCTCCCACTATAAAATATCTTCATAGGTTAATTATTTCATTTTTGCCAGCCTCCTGTTCGCACTCGGAGATCAAATGGTTCTATGGATGATGCAACATTAAGTGGAGCCTTGAAGTGCTTTTCAAGTACTACAAGTACAAAAAGCATCATAAAAAAGATTGGTATTGAAGTAATTCAGTTGCTCTTAGCACATGCTTTTAAGGTATCTTTTTTGTTTTTCAAACAATTTCTGGTAACGTAGTTAAGTAGATAATGATTAATCTTGAGTGATGTTGTTCGTTTCTTTTCTATTTCTTTCCACTCCTTAGATTCTCAAAGCTGTGGGCTATTAGCACTGATGTAGTACACTGTTTACTGCATGAGTCATCATTTGTCATATATGTCATTACAGCATATGTTTATATGATTTATTTTTCCGTATCTTGACATAAAACCACGACATATATATATATATATGTATATATAAAGGGGTTTATGCCTTGTGCCATAACACTTGCCTCACCATGCTGACAGGTAATTTCCCTTGCAATTTCCCTATTTTGAAATATTAATCAATTGTATATTCATTCAGTAGTAACCTCTACCGTATTTATCTTTCTATTTATGTTTCACTCTCTTTCAGGCTCATTTGTTTCTCTCGTCCGGAAAATGTCCTGGTCTAGGTGACTTAGATTCCAAGGAAGATGTGAGAGACAAGCCTCTTGTGGAGATATGCGAGAATATGATCTCTGCTTTCAATAGTTTGAGAAGAGTAGACGAGTAAGCTCATCACTCATCAGCTTTCAGCAGTTTAAGTTACTTTTGATTGTTCTCTTTTGGATGAGTTTCTCCTTATGTCCTATAGTAATGTGGTCATCTGATAAGCAAGCATTGAGTAATTAAACCTCGGCCTTTAAGACAGGCATGTTACATGATGTCGGGCATTCACATTCAAACATATTGCGATTTGACCGTAGTTATTGAATATTACTAGAATCCTAATTTTTATATCCTTTTCAATTATTACAAAAAAATGGTTTGGTCATACACTTCCTGTTTTATGACATTTGGGTAGTGGGATCATCAAACAAATATGGGAGCCGAACACCTTCTTAAACATGATGAACATCAGGAAACCGAGGATATCACGAGGATTACATATCCCTTCAATCAAATCATTTTTGTTCATAGATATCAAAAGGGTCTGCCGTCCATGCATTACAGTATCTTGTGTAATACGTCGACAAATGTGGACTTTTTTTCAGTACCATGCTTCGTGTTAATTAATTGGCATTGGTGTAGGAACATGGAGGTTTTGTCATTTGGGAAAGAAGCACTGTTTACAGCGGCAACAATCCTCTCCACAAAATCATAGGAGCATATGGAACATTCGATTCCTGAAGGATGCGGTTCTCCGGACAACCTGAATTATCAGCAAGCATATTTTCATGGGGCTTGCCGCCTTCATTACATTGCCCATTTTGTAACAACACAAGTTCAAGTTCTCTTTTTACTGTTTTCCCCACTGTACATATTTTTGGTCCGCCATGCTTACATGCTAACTTTTGTAATGTACCAACTGTGTTATTTTATCCCCGTGTATCTAGAGTTAACCTAGGGAGCGGTCCCTCTATTTAAGTTAGAAAATCAGCTCTCTATTCACACGACACGTAAGAAGTTCATTAAGCTTCATCCACATTTGCATACCACATGATCATGGACTTCGTACACCCCTCCCTCCCTACGTTTTCTAGCCTCCCACTTCTTCCATATTAGAAGGGGAATGTTGGGATGTAGCTTAGCAGCACATATCCATTTTTTTTTTTTATTTTTTATCTTTTAAAAAAAATAGGGGCTGCAGCCCCTGTGTGCCGCCGGGCTGTAGCACACAGGGGCTGCAGCCAATATTTTTTGATATCAGAATCATGGGGAAGTATATTCGCAAGGTGAAAACTATAGGCGAGGTTGCCGTCATAGAGGTCTCCTAGTCCTCCCTTGGGGTCTACACGCGCTAGAACTCTAGCACTCCAAAAGTCCCCTTCCACTCCTTCCCCGACCACCAGCACCGACTCCATCTTCATCTCCTACCTCCAGCTTCGGAGCTGCCACCTCTGAAAGCATCCAATCGTTCTTTCTTGCCACGGCTCAGTACCCAAATCAAATTCCAGATATAGAAAGTTGCTCGCAGTGGCAAAATCAAATTCCAGATATGAATAATTCTATCCCCAAATCAAACTCTAGGTCAGGGTTGAGGCTTTGATTGGGCTCTATCTCTCGACGCTCAATCACTTCTTAATCTCGTTTCAAAGAGTTTGATTTATCAATTTTCATTATTGATGGAAGTCCTAATTAATTATAAATTATTGCTGCCTAATGGCACCTGAAACTCCTAAAATGCATAAATATGGCAACAATGGCTTTGTCAAGTTCTTGTTAAAGCTTTTAAATAATCTGCATTTTTATGCTTTCTGTGTGGCCGACAGTGGTGTGAAAAAAGGATGGGTGAGATGGTGCTCAATATGTGTGGTGTGGTCTGAAAAATCAAGCTCGGCAACGGATGGTTGGTGTCGGATTGAGATGGTGGCAGTGGAATTGAGCTCAATCTTGGGTGGCAGGCTTGGTGGTGGTACAAGGAGATGGGCTTGGAGATGAAGACGATTTGGCTTGACAAAGCTTGGAGAACACGATTTCTGAAACTTGCTTGGGGGTGATTATGTGAGATGAGGTCTAATGTATATATCACGTTTTTATCTGTGTTATTATGTAAATATAGGGCTGCTTCTATCACTTAAACAGCCGGACTGCTCTGCAGCGGCTCTCGTGTATCTATTCCATAACATATCCTCCTTTTTTTGGCATCAATTTCATCAATCATCACCCAAATAAAATGGTTTGACTAAGATTTAAAGAGAAAAAAAGTACAGAGAGAGAGAGAGAGAGAGAGAGAGAGAGAGAGATCACAGCAACAGATTAAGAGCTTATAATTAAGAAATCATGTCTTACATCCTGCTAAACTACTTGCCAAGTACTGACTGCAGCATATAAGAAAACTATGAAACACAATTTAAGAATGATCTGTGATTATGATTCTTCTACTGCATCATTTGAATTCCTGAAATGGTTCCAACTCTTCAAGTTAAGCAAGTGTAATTAAAAAAGTAATCAGTACAATGAGGAGAAGTGAATCAAATACAGCTGCTAAGCTCATTGAGGTAAGGCAGTACTCACTTTGGGGATTGCGACTCCAGCTGCATAGTGACTGGTCCATCATTAATCAAACTGACCTGTATGAGCCATTGGAAAGATCGAAAGCTAAGTGGTGCTCTAAAGAAAAAACTTCTTGAAACATTAGTTGGAATAAACAAGAAAGAAAGGAACTGAGATTGTATTACCTTCATCATTGCTCCAAATACGCCATCTACAATCACAAAATTGAAAAGAACTATAAGAAAAATCAAACATGACCTCATCCACTTTTTAGCACATCAAAGTGTTAATTACAGTCGTGTAGTTAGAGCATAGCTACATTGGAGGGCCTAATAATGTAGTAGAAATATTGAAACTAGTGCATGCTTGCTTTGAGGAACAATCATGGGAGACACAGGAACAACAAAAATTATCATCTACGGGTTTCTGAGCAAGTCCCTAAGAAGTTTCTCAGAAGATTTCAGAAATAGGTCAGCCCTTAAACAAACTTTCCAGCTAACATAAGTAACTATATCTATCATGCAAATATTAACCCATGCTAATGAGTAATGCTATATACAACTGTAGAGTACATAAATGTCGCTTAATCACTTAGAAAAAGAGTGAGGTCCATTATTAAAAAAATAATTTTTTTTTCATGTAAGTTCCATGTTTTACTCACTTTTTCCAAAGCAATTACATGGCACTTGCACAATTCACGATTGCAAATATCACTTTTCTGTTTTCTAGTAATGAGGAATATAATCAACCCACATAGAAACAATTATATCCAGAAGCTTTTATCATTTTATCCTCAATAGAACTGCATAAAATAGAGGTGCCAACAAAAAATGTGGGATATTGATTATACACTTTGTTGGCACCATGATGAACCATCATAGACTTCATCAACTAGATCAACAGATGCACAGGATCAAAACGATCAGAACAAAACTTTGATTTCATTTTTGATTAGATTTACCTAGCTTGTGTTTCATAGCAAGTTTAACCAGCTTGAGACGTATACTAACGTCATGGCATATTGCAAATATGTATTGCAGCCAAACTTGCGATTCTTACACACCCAGAAGCATTTTTTGACTTGTAAAGAAGCAAAGTTTCAACACTAACACAAATTGGACAAAAGAACACTACCATATACGCTAATGTGATTCTAAGGATCTACTCAGTGCTACATACACGAGGATAACGTTAACATCAAGAACACAAAAGTAAAGAAAAGAAGCAACATCAACCTTTTATGGCGTCTGGATTATAGGATTTCTGAAACCTCTCTACTAGAGATGCATAGAAGGGCTTTGCGGTCTGGGGCGCCATTGCGACATGAAAGTCCGGCTTGTTACCCTTCAAGAATCCATACAATGTAAACTGACTCACTGTCAAACACCATAACATTATTCTCCCCCTACATTTTAGCAATACACTAACTAGAAGTAAAGAAAACAATTGAAATTTCCCAGATTACCTAGAAGAACTTCATAATTTCTCTGCATTACCTGCAGTTTAAATTATTATAAAAGAAGGCCCTTTAATTTTGAATTAAATAAATGAACGTTTCAGTAGCAATTAACTTATATACGGAAGAAAAAGAAAGAAAGGAAAAGAGAGCTGAAACTACATTTTGGTCCCATCCTCGGCCGGTATTCTCATTAGGAAATAACCTCATATTCAGGACCTTTCTACAGCTGCACAAATCAGTTCATGAACTCGCACCGGACTTGAAATTAGATTTAAAGAACAAATTGATTAAATATATGTAGAGATAGAGATAAAAAGAGAAATGGCGGGGGGGGGGGGTGTTTACACACATACATGTAGTCGGCATCGGCATCGGAATCTGACTCGTGGATTCCGACGAGGACGAGCAAACCGGGACCAATTTCTGATACGATGCGCCCCTCGACCTGAAGAAATGCTATTATGAGTCAGTGTAGCAGGGTAAGAGAGACAGAGACAGAGACAGAGACAGAGACAGAGACAGGGACAGAGCAACAACCTCAACGCTTGCGGAGGCAACACGCTGAACGACGGCTCTCATTGCTCTGATCGGATGGGCTTTCCTACTGCAAGTAGCCAACCTTGTACTTGTGGCGTTGGTGGGTCTGATTGAAAAGGAAGACAAGGCGGAGACGGCATGCATCCTCTTTAGTCTTTTCTTTAATTTATTTTTCTTTCTTAGACTTTTTAAACGCGAAATTCGAAGGAATTGCAAATAAAAATAAAATCTTGAATATATTTATTTTTTTATTGAGAAAATATATTTATAATTATAAATTGTATAATTATCATTTAATTATTATTTAAAAAAGTGAACAAAAGATAAGACTTAAATAAAAAAAGTTATTATTTTTTAATTATGAACTTTATTCTTTTTTTAAACGATTACGTAGTAATTACATTCCTTACAATTACATAAAAAATTACCTTTTTTTACGATTGTATCTAAAATGAATGACAGAAATAGGATACAAAAAATGTTCTGAACTAATGTGGTCACCAAATTGAACAGACAATGGAACAAAAGCCAATCATTTCCACCAAAAACATAAAATTAGAAAGAAAAAGAAAAACACAGCCATCAAGAGATATGCATACTACAGTCTTTTCTTTTCTCTCCATGTTTTCCTCCCCTCTTTACACCAATTGAACCCATTTTCTCCATAGCTTGTGCAAATGCCTGGAAAAAACTATGCTTATCTTTTGCCAAAGTCTGAACAAGTGGTTTGGTCCTTGGGTCTAAAAATAAAGCTTGGTCCGAGGCTAGCAAGCCTAGTTTAGATGCCAAATTGCCATAGTAAGCATGGTCGAACAAGAATGGGGTGGTAACATCAAAGGGTGCTACAATGTCTGAGTTGCCACCAGAATGGGGGCATGACATTCTCAGTGCCTTGAGGAGCCTCGGATCGATGGCCGGGTCGGGCTGCTTTGTGCCATGATAGTCATACAGCCTGCTCACAAAGTTGTTACAGTGTGCAAATCCCATTGTATGTGCACCTGAGAGGACCACAAGATCCTCTAGAGTTAACCCTTTTGAGCTGAAGAGCTTGAGCAGCTGATCCACTGTGGAATTTGCTCTTGGGATGTTGGAGGCTACACTTGATGCCATTGATCTTCTTCCATCCCACCTTCCTTTTTTCACTTGGTAATATGGACCTCCAGCCTGCAACGTAGTATATAAATCCTACAATCTTTAATGTATAGCAAATTGCAGTGTTATAATGATTATATGAGATAAGATGAGATAAATTAAGATAAACTGTGAAAACAAACGAGGCTTTAAGTTTTAAGTCCCTTTTCAATAACAGGAGACTTCAACAACTCACCCAATCAAGCACCCACATTTTTAAACCAAAATTTGAAATGTAGCTTGGGACATAAACCAGACCAAACAAAACATTAGCTCCCAAATCAGAGCAAACTGAATAGTTTAGAAATTCCCCAGATTGGACAGAGATTTAACATATTTATATAATACAACTTTGTCCCTAATTACTGACTAACAGATGGTTTCAAAGCCAATAAAGATGGCCTGGACTGTTTCCTAAGGACAAATAAACATAACGACAAGTTAGGCACATGGAACTCTGTTGATCCAGTGGCAGATTTGCTTGTTCTGCAGATACAGGACTAAATAATCCTGCTCTCAATCTTTCTATTTCGGCAGCATCAATAGCGAAAAACATGAAGTGACAACTACTCTGAATAAGAAAAGTCAAAAATAAAAATGGAAAAAAGACGCAAGAGGTATTGTTGCCTTATGTGCTACCATTAGGGGCATTTATAGATAATTGATCATTTCTTTTATCAAGCAAATTTTAGTTATAGACCATTTTCTCTAATGGATGACGAGAAGTTTTGATTATTTGACAGAGTAGCTCATTAGCGTTTTAACTATTCAACTCCCCATAATTTGAGATTGTAAAAAATTAATTAAAGAACAAAGAAGGTGGAAAAAAAGCAGGCACTGACCAAATGCACATAGTCTCTGGCTGCAATTGCTAGAATATCTGCACAAGAAACAACACCAGGGCACCTGCTCTCCACTAAGGCTTTGGCCTTCTTAATGGTCTCAAATCCCTCCCCTCTTAGGTCCCTATTATCCTCTGCATCCTTCTCCGCCAACATTTTGCTTCCCGGCTTGGATGATATCAGTATTGATGCATCACAGCCCTTCAAACAAAAATTGAGACAATAAAGAGTAACAGAGAAAATTAACCATGATATGTCTGATAAAAAAATTTGAAATGCATTTAATTAACATGAATTAATGTTATCTAAAAAATGCATTAGAGCACTGGTGCGTGCTAGATCATGATATGATATGCTAAACGAATGCATTCCTTGGAATGATGCTTACTTCTACGAAGCAGTCATGGAAGAAGAGGCGAATGGTAGCAGGCCCAGAAACTGGTTCTTCTTTGAACTGTTGGCTGGTGATGGACCCAACTAGCTGCTCAAGTTGAGGGCACGCTTTGGCGTAATAGTCAATGGAGAGTTGGCGGGGACTGCGAGTGGTATTTTTGGGTTTGGCTACACACATTGCGATGTGGAGGGTAATCAAGCACATGATGAGCAAACAACTGAAAACAAAGACAGAAGAAGAAGAAGAAGAGACAGACATGGTTTGGACTTTGGGGCAGCTTAGGACAAAGGATGAATAGTGAGAGAATATAATACCTTTAATACCAGGTGTGAAAGTTTGTTGGGGACAAATTGCCGCCTATAAAAATAGAGAATCAACACCCGTGAGCCCCTATAGTTTGAGTCATGGGGTTAAATATAATATATACATGTGTATATATATATATATTTATCTGGTGTGAGTGCGTGAGAGAGAGAGAGAGAGAGAGAGAGAGGGAGAGAGAGAGAGTTGTAGAAGAAGAAGCACGGAGAGGAAGAAAACATGATGATGAAAACGGAGAAAGAGCCAAAAGACAAACAAATTTAAGCTCGAACCCAGCTAAGACGACTTGGCAACAGATGTCTAGATGCTTATTCTTTGATTATCAGAGTATGCGAAGCTACGTATATTTAGTATGCAAGATCACTCACAGTCACGGGTATGGACAATTGACAGTCATCTTCAATCACTCTTGATTGAACACCCAATTATGATCCAGAGAGTGGCAAAGCATCTTATTACATGGCCCACAAAAAAAAGTTTTAAAGAATGTATTATGTGATATACATTAATGATAGTTTTAACGCCTAGTGCACAATGGGAGTTTTGACAAACAGATTAATGATAGCATTGAAGAAATGCTACTGATTTTGATTGCAGAAATAGAATGCAGTGCAGAAGTACTCGTGGGGATAGGGGGATTATGGATAGAGTGAGCTCCCACTACAACCAGGCAATAAAGAAAGAGTCCTGCTATATCTATAAAAGAATTATACAAAATATTATAAAATAATATAATTTTATCTAGTATATATTTAAGATTATAATAGAAAATATAATTTATAATTTTAAAATTTATAACTTATAATTTAGATAATAAATTTTATATTTTAAAAATAATTTACTAATTAGTAAATATGTACTTAAAGTACTTTTAAATTTAATTATAGTAATTTTTTTAAAATATACAATTATTCATAAGAGTTTTTGATAAAAATTTTAATTAAGCATTTTTAAAAAAAGCTGACTAATTTTTTTAACTAATTAAAGTATTTTTTTATAAAGTTATTAAATATTTTATTTTAAAAAAAAAGTATTTTTAATTATTTAAAAATATTTTTAAAATTTTAAAATACAATTCCAGATATACTTCTCATCTATTATATCTATTTTAAAATAAAAATAATTTTATAATCTAAAAAATTATATCAAACTACGTTAAAAAATAACTAAGCGGACAGAAGATGAATTGTTTATTTACTTTTACATCATAAAGTCAGCATTAATAGTAAGCGGATGAGTAAGCTTTTTGTGAGGAGGAGTAAAAGCTGGTGGACCATGTTACTCTGTCTGTCCTCCCCTCATTCCTTGCATTAAAACAGATGGGAGAAAAGGTATGAAAATACAAAAAGCTCTTGCAATGGCAATCTACACTCTTCAGAATGCGTTATTGCCATTCTAATTTTTATGATACTTCAATATTCCCACCTTATTAACATTTGAAAATTTTATTTATTTATTTATTCATTGAAAAAGCCTTAAATTTTATCATTTCAGATTTAAAGTAAGTTATTAGTTTTCAGAAGGTGTTTTCTTTTTATTTGAATCTTAAAGTACTCTTATTAGATTGATTAAAGTTATTATTTAAAAAATATAAATTTGTACATTTATTAAAAAAAATTGATCATATTTAATCAAAAATAGAAAGATAAAAGTAGGAAAAGATAATAAAAATACTTTTTATGAATAATAAAATTAAAATTTTATCCAATATTAATCAAATTTTACAAAATTTTTAGTTTTATTATTCACTTTTAAAGATAAAAATATTTTTATTCCCTTTTTTCACAAATTTCTTTTTCTTTTATTATCAAATATAATAATTTTTTTTTTAATATATGTATAAAATTGTACTTTTTAAAATTTAATTTTAAACAATAAAAATGTTATTACACTCTTAGTTTGAGAAAAACATTCATCCATTTAATTTTTTCTTAAAAAGAAGTGTTTTGAAAATTGCTGGGTGGTTTAGACTGCCCATCAACTGGGTCTGGATCAGAACAAAAAAATAAATGAAAAGCTGTGGATGAGAAAGCCTGTGGGTGTATAATACTTGTCTGCTGACTCTGCTCACGAGAAAATGCTGAATTTATTTAAGAAAAAATTATAAAAAATTTAAAAGTAAAAATTATTCCAACCCAGTTGCCTTTTCGGCGCTTCCGGCCCACGAAGCCCAGAGCCCCAGTCTTTGACTGCTGGGCCTTTGGCCCATTCGCTATCTCCCTCCTCCTCTTTCGGTGACTCCCGAGTCTCATCATCCGTAGCTACATGTATCGACTATTGCACTCCATCCGCTTGATAAAATTCTTCGACTTGGCTGCCCTAGGCATGAGCAGATAGGACATGAGATCTAACTCAACGGCTGAGCCCGACTCGCATCCAGTCACCCTTTGAAAGCATCGTCTGCTAGTTTCAAACTCTAGGCTTTGAAGGTTCAAAAAACAGTTCATACCTATCGAATTTTACATTTGGAGTCTGAATATGCAACGTTTAACATCAGGGATTTTGAGAATCATAACTTCTTCTTCTTCATCATCAACAACACTACTCAGCCATGCTTCAACAGCCTGTGTTTTCCCGAAACATTTTTTCAGTGCCTTGTCTCTGCAAGAAAATCTCCAAAACCTGCAAGGGAGAACGCTCCCGGGCGGTTTTGTGAAATGGGGCTGCCTTGGTTTCTGTAGGACGTCAAGGTTTGCCACCGGGTTCACGCCATTGCAGCCGAAGTCGTTGGACTCGATTATGGATGTCGAGAGGGTCAAGGATAGCTCGCCCGAGGACATCACTTCAATTTGGGATGATGTAATGTCTGAAGATCTCCATTGAATTTTCTTTTCCTAGGATTTGAGTTTTCAGAAGTTCTAAATTATTTTTTTAATGGGGTTTGGTCTAATAAAATGTTTTCTCTGATCAGTTTGGGTGCTTGACAAGTTACATGAAATCGGTGCATTTGTCTGTGTGTACATTTGAGGGGCATAAACAAATAGAATCAAGCTTATTGTCAAGATGACTTCTAAATGTATCTAATACGATTATCATTGACTTGCTCTTATTGGTGGAGGGGCATGCCAGTATTTGCTTAAAAGATTCAGACACACTTTTAGTTTGTTAAAATGTGAACTTTCAGTATTTGCTTATGCTATATGGCGTTTCCAATTAGCTCTTATTGGTGGAGGGGCATGCCAGATTTAGACAATTAACCCTCTGGCTAACTTACTGCTTCAATATCAAGGAGTTCTTATTGCAAATTGGTCAACCTGTTGTTTTAAGACACTTCGATTGTAGAATTGGGGTCTTTTAGAAAATATGATATGATGATTATTTCTTTAGGCATTACTCCCTGCTCTTTTCTGCCATTACCTTGTTTTTTTGTGTCACCGGAATACAACGTTTAGTAAAATCCACAGATGTTCCTCTTTCGCTTCTTGGGAGAGGAAATGTCTCTGCGAATAAGCTTATTGTTATCGAACTCCTATATTACTCAATGAAGTTGCATCCAAGGAATTCCTTTTCTTCGTAAAAATCTATGAATGGTCATTATGAGTATCTTTTGCATGGACTACACCTTCATATTAAACCTTATGTTGTATTTACGGAAAGATAATAGTTCTTTTGGCAACTTGCATATCATGAGTCAATTGAATATCGATCAATATTTTGCAGCATGCAACAAGATTGAACTTTTTTTGTGTCCATAATTAGTTTTTGTTGGAGATGTTATGTTTTTCAGTATCACTTGGGAAGAAGCCGTATTGGGGCATCTATGAGAGCAAATCTTTATTATTTGTTGGAGCAAAGAGCTGCAGATTGGTAGTCCCTTTAGATTACGTTTTTGTCCCCTTTGACACATTTTATTAAATTCTAAGTTACTGAAGAAAACGGAAGAAAACATCTTTTCCATATGTTGCAGATCATACTTTTATCTATCATTCAGCCGGTATTTTGTCATTCCATTATGGAGAGGAAGTGGTTATAGGACAATGTTCGCACAAGGTACAGTTTTCTAATCACAGGCTTTATATCATATTGTCTTCATAATTATTAGAAGTTGCCTTCTTTATTAACATTTATTTTTTATGTTCTGTCGACTCTGTTTGAGGAGTGATATGCTCTGTGAAATGAGTTGAGATTATTAAACACATCACTAGATTCACCTACACCCAAAAGATAGATTCAATTTAGGAGTCTTAAAATATCTGCGAATAGTAGTAAAATAATTGTGTTTGGATGCTAAGCATATCTCAGAATATCTGAGTATAGTAGTAAACTAATTTGTGAATAGTAGTAAAGAAGTACGAAAATATCTGAGAACAGTTGTGTTCCCAAATAGGCCTGTCCATAGAGTTTTTCTTCGGCTTTGGGTTTCTCTACTTGGAGAACTTAATAGATAGAATTGACATTTTCTTTTCGTTATATTTACCACGTGGTCCTTAGCAGACTCAATAACAAGAAAACATAGTTTTTTTGGGTTATTTAAATGAGAATTATAATGTGTCCACCACCCTTCTCACGGTGCTGTATGTGGATGTTACCTCTCATACAGCTCCTGCTGAAAGTAGTTAGCCTTCCCCTTGTCTGCTGCCATCACTGCACAGATGCCCAATGCAACTCATGAGAACAGTTATCAATAAGCAAAGAGCTTAGAATGAAAATCATCTCACCCTGCACTTGCATATTTCTCGGGCTTAGATTATAGAAGGGGACCGAATTACTAACAATCTCAATATCAAACCTCATATGTGAAGCATAATACATTTAGTATTCTTAAAACATCTTTGAAAGCACTAGGCATCTTGCAGTGCAGATGCCACACATCATTTTCACTGGTCTTGAAGATTATAAGGCAAGAGGAACTCAAGCAGCCCCCTACTTCACCGTGTCCTATTACAAAGAATTTGCTGAAAGCAAGGCCTTGGTGCTTATCCGTGGTGATGTAGTGTTCCCCAGCAAGCTTAGTGACACGGAGGCAAAATCACTTTTGGAGACTGCCCAATCTTTCTATCTGAATGATTTGAGGTACAAGCTGGTCGACCAGTTCAACAGAAAAACATATGATTTTTAGTTCAAGGATGTTTTACAAGCATTAGACATGCCCATTCTGTGATCTGCCAAAAGACAGGAGCTTCTGTTAATATTGAGCATGAGAGAAGGATATAGACAGGAACTTTTTTGAGGCATTACGTTTTGATATATTAAGAAGCAACTGGGTGGGTGATGTGGAAGTTAATTTCATTTTAAAGCACATTGAAGGTTCTGGTTTTTGCTGCGGTACCTTTTTCTTTAAAAATAAGGTTATGATATTCTCTTTTTCCCCCAATTTAAGAATATGAAAACTTTTGCTCGCTTCTTTAGGCACTATAAGGTACGATTGATATGATTTTGTTTTCCTTTTTAGTTTTTACATTTTGGAGTAGGATATTGGACATCATAGGTTTTGGAACTTAAAATATTTCCAGGTTATGAAACCTTTATGCATGTTATAAAAAGATCACAAAATTGAACGAAAAGAGCAGTTGTCTATATATTCTATCTCTTTCTTGTAGATCGGGTAGTGTTTATCATACTCCTGTCTGCCTAATTTGTTTTCATAAATAATTTCATTTCATTATTATTATTTTATTAAATTTTTATATAAAATAAAATAAATAATTTAACCTTTTCAAAATTCAAAGCAATACTAATATTAAAAAAAAATTTAATTTAATTTTTAACTTTTATCTCATTTTATTTTATCTTATTTATGAAAATGAACCAGGCTGATCTTGCTAAGTCATATCATGCCACTGCAATAATGATACACTTACAACCAAATTTACAACTATTTTATAACTTTTTTTATTTAATTTTTTATTTTACTTAGTGATTAAGAATGTGAATATTAATAAAATTACATATGTTTATTTTTATTTTTATTTTTATTTTTATTTTTTCTTAATGATTAAGAATATTTAAAAAAATATTGAAAATAAAATGATAAAAAATAAAAAAATTTGATAAGAATACAAATTGTAAAAAAATTGTAAAATTATTGTACGGATATCATCACCCCATGCCACTGGAGCTAAAGATTCAACACATCACATTTCACATGAACGAGAAGTACCAAAGGTATAAAGGTATAAAGAGATTCACAAAAATAGATCATTAAATTGAGGTAATTTCATATGATATATTAAATCTACTTTATTATAAAATCTAATGCATCACATTATGTCAAGTTAGTTTGTGACTTTATTTTTTAAGACATCTCACTATGTTGAAAGTATATTTTAAAGAAGATAAAATGGAATGTAATTAGCTCGATGAAGGAGAAACTAAGGAAAATTGGAAAAAAGTTCTCCTTCTATGAACTGAATTCAGATTTATTTATAATTTTCTTTTAAGATAGAGTTGATAGAGATAAAGTACTCAGAGATAAGTCATGACTATTTGATAACGGTCTATTTTTACTCAAACCTTATGATGGTTTGATACCACCAAACAAGATGCACTTTCACAACGAATGTTTTTGGATACCACTTCTTGAGCTTCCTGTGACATGTATGAAAAAAAAAAGTGGACAATAAATTGCTTCTTAGTTCTTTCATTTGTGTAATCAAAGAAATAGATGTCAAACCATATGGCACAACTTGGGATAGTTATTTGCGTGTAAAAGTCGAATTGGATATATGAAAGCCCCTCGTAGAGGTAAATTTATTACTCTGATGGGAAACAAATTTTGGGTCCCTATTAAATATGAAAAATTACCTAGACTATATTTGTATTGTGGAATTCTTGTGCATGTCACTTCAAGTTGTAAGAAGCAAAGGAATGAAAAAATGAAACTAAGTTAGACAATAAATAGTTTGGGGTCTCGCTTCGAGCAATAACAAAACCACAAGGTAATTGTTTTAAGCAGCAAGAGGAGAACATAGATGAGGAGGTACATGGAGAAGATTTAGTTTGAACTTTACATGGAATTGACAAGGAAGACCTTAGTACCTCAAAACAACATCACAGTTAGAATATAAGTATTGAGAATTTGGGGGAGATAGCAGTTAGTAAGCCTGTTAATGAACCATTTAAAAGTATTGTAAAAGAAGAACTTCAGAGTAGGTAGTATGAGGGAAATCCTCTATTACATGTCAAGGGTACCACTACAGATGACTTGCCAAAGGCTGATCAACCAGAAATTGTAGAAGTTGAAAATTTCTTAACACAAGGTAGCAACCTCCATTCTTCAGTAGTGCTGGAGGAGTATCAACCTGGCAAGAATTTAAACATGAAAGAGATCTAGATATCGACACAAGGAATATCGAAGAGGAGAGTTAGACATATGGGGGCTCTCCAAGCTGTGTCCCTACGATCAGGAAATAAAAGGGGTTATTCTGAATAAGGGGTGGACAATGGGGAGAATGAGTGTATTAAAAAAGGAAAACTTCATAAAAAAGAGGAGGATCATTCTTTTTCTCAATCCTTGGCAGAGGTTGCTAAGCAACCCATCCAATCACAATGAAATACTTATGTTGGAACTGTCGGGAGTTTGAGAATCTCCAATCAGTTCATGATCTCTGTTTGTTAGTAAGAGAAAAGATATCGAACTTAGTTTTTCTCATGGAGATAAAACTAAATAGTTCCAAATTTGATTTCATTAAAAGAAAACTAGGATATGATTATTGTTTTACAATGGACTCTATGAGAAAGAAAGGTGACCTAGCTATGTTTTGGAATAGTGACCATGCTATGGAATTAATCAACTACTCTTTTCATCATATCCATGTCTTAATTACTGAACAGGAAGACAAGACACAGTATTTTTGCACCAGTTTATATGGCCATCTTGAAACCAATAAAAGGATTTCAACTTAGGAACGTCTATCTATAACTAGACCAGACTCTAACTTTGCTTGGTGTATATTGGGAGATTTTAACGAAATTTTACACTCAAGTAAAAAATTTGGGGGGAAATCCAGACTAGAGAAGCAGATGGCTGATTTCAGAAGTGTTTTGACTATTAATAGTTTACATGATTTAGAATGGAAGGGTTGTGGTTATACTTGGAGCAACAGACAAGCTAGTTATTGTTTGACTAAGGAGAGGCTTGATCGAGGGTGGCAAATTATAAATGGAAATATATATTCCCAAATCATCATGTGGAGACTCTTCCAACAAGGAGATCTGACCACATATCTATTCTATTTTGTGCTCATAGAAAATGCTTTTATCGTCCTCTAAGACTTAAAAGTTTTAAATTTGAGGTCAGATGACTAAAGTCGTGGAATGAGAAGAGATAATCAGAAAGGGCTGGAATATGCACATTACAGGCTAGAGTGAGTGTGATAGGCTCAAGCAAAGGATCTCTAACTGCTCTCAAGAGCTAACAAATTGGAGCAAAAGCAAAGAAGTAGACTGTGATAAATAGATTGCAGTAAAAATTGAGCAACTAAAAATGCTGCAAGATGTAGAAGGACCACATCAAGAGATAAAAACTTTATAAAAAGAACTAAAAGATTTACTTGTTCAAGAGGATTTCAAATGGTGACAGAGAGCTAAAGCGAATTGGTATCAAATTGGTGACAGGAGTACCAGATCTTTTCACCTTTGTGCAACCTAGAGATAAAGAAAAACTTGGATTAGTTTCATTCATGAGCTGCAAGGCAACAAATGGAAAAGCCATCCTGACATTACTGAGGCTTTTACCAACTATTTCAAAGATCTATTTACATCTATTAGGTCCTCTTCTAAAGACTTGGCAACCTCTTTAAATAATGTGGAAACAAAAGTGACAGATGAGATGAACTCAAAGTTGTAGCAATCTTTTACTCGAGAAAAAAAAAATTGAAATAGCTCTTTATCAAATGGCCTCTCTAAAAGCACCTGGAGCTGATGGTTTGAATTCTCAATTTTTCCAAACTTACTGGCACATAGTAGGTCATGAGGTATGTGATACTATACTGCACTTTTTGAATGGTGGCAAAATGGATATGGGTATTAACTCAACTGCTATAGCTTTAATTCCAAAAATAAAGGATCCTACAGTTGTGAACCAATTTAGACCAATCAGCCTGTGTAATGTGTTATATAAGTTGGCTTCCAAGGTCTTAGCGAATAGGTTGAAGCATATTCTCCATCTTATTGTCTCAAAGACTCAAAGTGGTTTCAACCCCAATAGGTATATCACCGCTAATGTAATTATTGCCTATGAGCTCGTACATACCATGAAGACCAAACAAAAGGTCAAAATAGGTTTCATGGCCATTAAGTTAGACATGTCAAAGGCTTATGACCGTGTGTAATAGAGTTTTGTAGAGGCACTAATAAAAAAACTTAGTTTTGGGGATAAATGGATCAGACTTGTTATAGATTGTATAACTTCTGTCACTTATACAGTTCTGGTTAATGAACAAAGTGGTGCAAGTTTTCAACCCAAAGAAGAATTAGGTGAGGAGATTCCCTTTCTCCATATTTTTTATTCTTTGTGCTAAAGGTTTTTAGTGCATTACTCAAGCAACATAAGATTTAAGGGCACATACAAGGAGTGGCAGCAGCTCAAGGAGGATTGAGGGTTAGTCATCTATTTTTTGACGACGATAGTATCCTTTTTTGCAAAGCTACAATGAATGAATGGGAAAAAAAATCAAAAGTTTGCTTACTATTTAGAGAAGGCCTCGGGTCAATGTCTAAATAGGGATATACTTGCTATCTTTTTAAGTAGTAATACAAGTGAAGATAGGCAACAAGAATTGATGAGGGCATTGGGTACTTTACATCACAACAACTATGATAGGTATCTTGGTCTCCCATCTATGATTGGGAGATCTAAATATCAATCATGTCAATCTATCAAGGAAATGATATAGAGCAAAATGCAAACTGGAAGAATTTATTTTTATCTCAAGCGAGCAAGGAAATAATGCTTAAAGCTATGATACAAACAACCCCTCTTTATACTATAAGTGTAACAATGACAAGCATGAAATTCATTGAAAAACCTGAAAATGTTTGGGGGAGTCAAAAAGGGAAGGGGGCTTGGGCTTTAGAGATTTGGAATCATTTAACAAAGCAATGCTAGTAAAGAAAGTGCGGAGAGTACATAATGATCCTACTTCATTGGTAGCACAAATTTTGCAACAAAAATACTTCTAGAGGGAGTTAGTTTTGAATTTCAAAAAAGGGACAAATTCATCTTTCATTTGGCAAAATCTATGGTCCTCTATTGAATTTAGCAAGAATGAAAGTTTGTGAAGAGTAAGAACTGGATGCGCAACTAATATTTGGCAATATTAAGTGGAAAATAGCATACCTTCACCAAGTATTTGATATGATGACATTGTGGACTCAATTTGTAAGATTCCCTTGAGTACTAGGAATGTTCAAGACAAATTAATCTGGAGTTTCACAGCAAATGGAGAGTATACTGTCAAAAGTGCCTATTATTTATAACAAATTATTAACAAACAGTCGAAAGAAGCCTGTTCTCAAGGTATGGTTGGGATGATTGATTGGAAACTATTATGGTTTTAAAATGTCCCAGTAAAAGTCAAATTATTTTTGTGGAAAGCTGTCCATGATGTGTTACCAACCAGGTTTAATTTATCTAAAAGAAATGTGCTCGGTTGTGATTTGTGTCTGGTTTGCAACAAGGAAATTGAATTTGTTGCTCATATTTTGTGGAACTGCCCTGCTGCTAGTGATGTGTGGGTTGAGTCTCCTTGCCCAGTTCATAAATGGCCCTGCTATTTATGAACTCTGAAAAACCATTAAGACTCTTAGATATTGAACCATTAAGGCCAATTGGGATGTATCTGTGTCAACCTCTCAAAACATAAATAGGATAGGCATCATATTAAGAGATGAAATTGGTGAGATAATGGCTTGTGCATGTTTAGAGAATAAACCTGCTATGAAAGCAATGATGGCAGAGGACCTAGCATTGAGAAGATCGATGCAACTATGTGTTGATTTAGATTTTACACGGGTCCTCTTTGAAGGTGAGTGTCAAACTATTATCAAAACAATCAACAACAATGCAGAATCATGTGCAGATTATGACACTATTGCCTTAAAAATCCAAAGCATACTTAAGGAAAGACTCGAATGACAAGTTAGCTTTGCGCCTAGAGAAGCAAATTGTGTAGCCCATCAACTTGCCAGTTTAGCCATAAGTTTTGATACTAAGCAAATATGGATAGAGGAATGATTAATGCAGATTATGTCGACTGTTTCTTTAAAACAGTCTGTGTAATGTTTTTTTTAAAAGGGGAAGGGAGAAGCTGTGAACTCCTCCTAGGGGTGATCCCCGCCCTAGTGGGGGCAGGGTCCCCCGACAACCGCCCCCGCCCCCGCCTGGGCGGGGGGTCATCAATTTCAACCGCACCGCCCCCGGTTGCATGGGGCGGGGTACCCTGCCTACCAGCGGGGGGAGCGGGGTAAGCCCCATCCGCCCGCCCCCCGCCACCGCCCCTGTTGGGCCTGTCTGGGTCTGTTTCGGGTCTTCGGCCCAGATCAAAATTTGTAGCAATTTTCCACTTGGAAAATCATCAAACCTGATATAATTTCACAATAATATATATCAATATATTAAATACTAAATAATTATCATTACTAAATTCTAAAATGACAAAATAATTTAAAAAAAACATAATTAAAAATCTAAAAGTCTAAATCAGTTAAAAGTTAAAATTTAAAAATAGAAACTACTAGAAGTCTAGACTAGTTACTAAACTATTACAATTTACAAATTTACAATAATATAAATGAATCCTACAAAATATAAAATTACAAATTGTACTATTAACTATTAACATTACAAATTTACAAATTTACAATTTACAAAATTATAAAAAATAAGATTGATAATAATGGTCCTTGGACACTGGTGATTGAATTTTGTCATGATAAAAGAGTCATAATGCAAACTTGGATGGGTGGGGACTGTGGGGTTGTTGGACCTTAAGGCTTAAGCTTGACCTGCAAGGCTGCAACAATAAGTTAAAAAAACAATTAGAGTACAAATATAATAATAAAGTTATAAACATGAAAAAAATAATAATTTATTAAAAATATTAAGTTACTTACCAAAATTAAATTGGGTTATTAACTTAAAAGATGGGCTTGACAATTTGAATTGACATACAAAATAATACTGTCATAGAAATTAAAAAATGTCAAAAATCATAAACAAGAATTACAAAATAAGTTAAAAACTAACATTACAAATATTATAAAATTATAAATGTAAACAACAATTAAAAAACAATTGTGTAAAGTACAAACCATGGTGATGGGTTGGTAGGTGACGTAGGTCATACTGCAGCAGAGGTAGCTGTTGACGGTGTCCCAGGTGTTGGCGTTACGGTCGCTACAAATTACAACAATTAAATGTAAAATCTGTGTAACATTAAATGTAATTAAATAAATACAAAATAATGTAAATATTTATTGCGTAACAATTTACCAGATCCAGACTGATCAATAGCCTCGTCCTCGGCCTCAACCGGATCATAATCAATAACTTCCGGAATATGAATTTCAGCACCCGTGATCCAATTCTGTGTGCAAATCAGGGACTCAACAGTGATAGGATCTAATGAGCTCCGAAAAGGATCTAATATGCGCCCTCCAGTGCTGAAGGCCGACTCTGAGGCAACTGTACTGATCGGGATGGCCAAGATACTACGAGCAACCTTTGAAAGTACGGGATATTTGAAGACATTCATCTTCCACCAAGCTAATATATCAAAATCTCGTACAAATGGATGAAGATCCAATGCCAAATATCTGTCTACCTCTGACTGGGCATCTGTGGTGGAACCCATAAAATCCAAGGGGGTCGACTCCATCTTGTCACCCCAGTCCATTTTGCATTTTTTTCCACGCCTAGCATCTGCACCTGGTGGGGGGATACTTGTGGCTGTAGGGGCTGCAACACTACCACCTCCCACGATAGTGAACTCATCAAATAATCTAACAAGTGTTTTCTGAGCTCGAGATGCAACAGCTGACGCACAATCCTTGCCAATTGCATCAGTCAACCCAAATACCATGCCTTTAACCTTAAATCGTGGGTCAAGGACACATGCAACATATAACAAGATATTGGCTTTATCAAACTCTTTGCCCCAATATTTGTCGAATTTCTCCATCATGGTCCTAGACATCTCCCGCAATGTAGTGTTACTGCCTGCTGCAATATCATCTAATTCTTCTTTCACCTTGGCTATTTGTTGACAAAATTGATGTGCCGTGGGATATAGAGAACCAGATAAAACATTGGTAACATCGTAAAAAACTCTCAGAAACTCTATAAAAATAGATACAACCTCCCAATCATTAGACAAAGGATGCCCCAACTTTTCATCAAAATACTTGACATATTGTATGTCTTCATTACCCAATGTATCAAATGCCAACTTATACTCCTGAGCTGCCTCCAACATCAAAAAAGTTGAGTTCCACCTTGTAGACAAATCAGTGCAAAGACCTTTTTTATATGTTATACCCACAGAAGTTGCAGCAACTTTGAACCTAGCCAATCTAGCAGGAGAAGATCTGACCCATCTTACAGCAGTCCTGACCCGAGCAACCGAGTCACCAAGCTTATCTAAGCCATCACCCACAATCAAATTAAGAATATGTGCTGCACATCGCACATGCAAATAATCCCCACCCAAAATCGTTCTACTCACATTATTCATGAGACTCTTAAGATGTCTCATTGCAACATCGTTAGCCCCGGCATTATCAACCGTGCAAGTGCAAACCCGAGTTAACCCCCACTCTTTCACAGCGGCCTCTAAGGCCTTCCCTATCGTCTCACCTTTGTGATCAGTTGTTTGACAAAATTTGAGGATTTTCTTATGCAATGTCCAACCCCCATCAACCCAATGAACAGTCATACACATAAAATTAAGATTATTACAAGAAGTCCAACAATCAGTGGTGAGGCAAACATTTTCTCCCGCCAATAAACCCCTCAACTTCTCTTTTTCTGATCGATAAAGTTTTTTAACATCTCTTGCCACCGTGTGGCGAGAAGGAATATTGAATCTTGGTTCCAAGTACCTAGAATAGGCTTGGAACCCTTTCCCATCAACCACTTGGAAAGGCATCTCATCTATCACAATCATGCGAGCTAGGTGTGTCCTAGCCTCGTTAGGATCATATTTTGTATACCCCTTTAATGCCAACTCCCCACTACTCCCCTCACCCATTTTTTTAAATCCAACTTCAAGCCTAGATTGGGCCTTCTCTACCAAAGACTTCAAAATTGGGGATTTTTTGCACTGTTCCTCCAAGTGCAATTTTATCTGGGAAGTGCCATGTCTCTTGTAGTGGCACCCATAAATTTTGCCACAATAGTTGCATTTGGCTTTTGGATCATTGGGGTCACCACCTTCTATCTTGGTGACATGAGTCCAAATTATGGATGGGGCTTTCTTGCTAGACTGCTTGGGGGCGGGGCAAGTAGTAGTGGTAGGAGTAGGGTCAGGGGTCTCAACCGGAATGGGAGTACTGGTAGGATTAGGGGTAGTGGTAGTAGTAGTGGTAGTGGTCGGGATAGGGTTAGGGTTAGGGTTAGGGCCGGATGTACCCAAAGCGGCCTCCGGGGAGCTCGCACTAGAATCCTCTGAACTTTCCATTTACAACAAATCTGAAATTATAATAAATGCAACACAAATGGTCATACCAAAATATAATAGGCTCAAATCTCAATTCAAAATTAGACTCAATTGTCTAACTTTCAAATAATACCTAATGCATCAAACTATAATAATTTATATGATTATATCACTCATTTTGCCTATTAATTTAATATGACATCACAAATATATATGTGTGTATATATATTCTCATTTATTTTATTTTGAGATGTATAGACTTATAGTTACTGAATAATGATTTTATTTTTCAAATAATAATTTTATTTTTTTATTTTTTTATTTTTAGTTTATTTCAATATCTAAATATCATAAATTCAATTTTTTTTTTAATGTGTCAATACTTACAGTATGTCAGTCGATTTTTTATGGTTTCAATATATATTTTTATTTAAGTGATTAATCTATAAATTGGTTTAAAATGTGACACATTTAATCAATGATTCAATGGAAATAAAAATAATTTTTAATAGAATATATTGTGCATAACTGGAAATTTAGGATCCTTACAATTTACATAACAAAAATATATATAATATATATACATTATATATGTTACGGGCTGCAAATTTACTATTTAGAATCCTTACAATTTACATAACAAAAATATATATATACATTATATATGTTACGGGACATGGGTTACCAAAACAAGCAAATTCCAGAATCCAATTCCAGAAAATCGGACCTTAAGCAATCGGCATCCATAATCCAAACCCTCAAGTCTCAACACAATCCACTCCATAAACTCATAATCAAATATTCAATAAATTCAAGTTTCCAACACAATCATGTAATTTCAAATTTTGAAGAATCAAAACGAAAAAAATGGGAGATTAGTGATTACCTAGATTCGGAAAAATATCGAGAGACCGAGGGGGAGAACGGAACCGGAGAACTATCGGAACGAGAGAGAGAGAGGGATGCTTCGCACTTGGCAGCGCCGGTGGCCAGCGGCGGTGACGACGGTGGCCTGAGGAGCTTATTAGGGCTAGGGTTTGCGCCGGTTTTAGAGAGAGAGTGAGAGGGAGAAGAGAGAGAGGGACAATTCGAACACGGAGACCGAAAGGGGGAGGGGGGGCTTAATTCTTAAAGTCCTTACATAAAACGACGCCGTTTTATATAAACGGCGTCGTTTTATGTAAGTAAAGTTAAAAAAAAATTCAGATGACTCAAAACGACGCCGTTTTGAGTCTTCTGGATTTTTATATATGCGGGGGCGGGGGCGGGGTAACACGGGGCGGGGGTATCCCGCAAACCGTCCCCGTCCCCGCCCCAAACCCAAAATGCGGGCGGGTTTACCCCGTTAGGTGTCCATTGTGCGGGTTAACCCGCCCCGCAAGCGGGGGCGGGGCGGTTTGCGGGCGGGTCAGCGGGTACGGGTACCCGCTGACCACCCCTAACTCCTCCCTCAATTACATTAAAATCAAACACGGCATTCAGCCATTACAATTGTTTGGATACAATCACCCACACAATCTACATTAATCAATGCATGTTCTAAAGAAACAACATGTTGTGCCAGCTGATGGGCAGCTCTATTTAGATCTCTTTTCATATGATTAATCTTCCAATTGCTGCTTAGCAAGAGCTGCTGCATATCAATTACAAGGTGTTGAAGCTTTATTGGAGGTGATCCCTTCAAGCTAGTTAAAGCTTGGACCACATGAGCCGAGTCCCCTTCAAACACCATGTGATCAAGATCCAATTGGCCACAGAATTGAACAACAATAATCAGTCCTCAAACAATCTATGTAATATTGGTAGATGCTTAGCTCAGTTTGGATTTAAAATTTTTTTCAATTCATTTCAACTCATTTTCATTTCATCATTATACTTTTTCAAATATCTATACAAAACATAAATCCCTATTCACATTTTTCAAATCCTAATACATATTTTTTAAATCTCAATTCAACTTTTTCAAATTTCAAAATAATAATAATATTAAAAAATAAAGTAAACTCATTTTAATTTATTCAATTTTTGAATCCAAACGAGTCTACCTTTGCATTTCCAATATCAATGAAATTTCTCTTTTATAAAAAAATAAAGTTTTACAAAAATAATTTATTAAATTTGTAAACCTATTTATTAATGTACATATATCATTAACGAGGAATTCTGCTATATCAAGATGTAATTTTTTGTTTTTAATAATTGTAATGAATCTTTAATGGCAAACCTGGAAAACGACATCGGTGGAGAAAGAGCTGATAATAGTAACAGTCTACTCTCGCCTCGTCGGGGGCCACATTAACGCCACGAATACGCAAATCCAAACCCTCTTGTGGAGCTCTCTGTCTAGAAGACTTGATTTTTGCCTTCCTATTTAGTAGAGAGTAGTACTCCTCGCCGAGAGATTCAGAACCCATAAACCGTTTAGCGAGTCAAAACCTCAAAACCTCGATCTTGATTTGTCTCTCGTTCCCCCCGTAATGACTGACTCCTCGGCCGCCGATGACTCCAAGCATATCGAGGAGCTCTACCAGTACGTCGAGCGTCTCAATGAGTCCACGGACAAGTCCCAGGTCCTCTTCCCCTTATGGGATCATTTTTCCTTTTTGCTGCGTTTCCTGCTAGTGTTTTCTACAACCCTAGCCCGCCACGCGTTCCTCTATGAGATCGTTCTCCTCTTTTCGGTTGTTTGCAGAATGTGAAGGAGTACCAGGGTATCATCGATACGGCCAAGTCCAGCATCAAGGCCAAGCAATTGGCCGCCCAATTCATCCCCAGATTCTTCAAGTTCTTCCCTACTCTTTCCGGCCCCGCAATCGACACCCATCTCGATTTGATTGAAGAAGAAGAGCTCGGGGTCAGTAATTCTATCTCCTAACGCATTAGTTCGTGTTGTAGCTAATAAATTGTGGGGAAGGAACGAAGAAAAAGAAAAAGGAAAGGGAAAGAACTTGATTTCACGTCAGTTATCGGATATCTACGTCTTTCTCTATTGGCTGAGTGTCCCTCAGTATGCATTGCGTTTGGAGTTCTGTTACTTATGCTAAAAAAAATCTCAGTTTTGCATAGACTTGCTTGTGCAGCAAAAAAAATTATATTCTTTTTTCTGATGCTCAAATTTTCATTTGCAATGCTAATTTATCGTGTAGGTCCGGGTTCAAGCAATTAGGGGACTACCGCTTTTCTGCAAGGATACACCAGAACATATTGCAAAGATTGTAGACATTCTCGTGCAACTCCTTGCATCCGGTAAATTATGGATTTGCATTGTCCGTTCTCTGGGTATACGCTCTTTAGAGCACTTATAATATCCTGCTCTTATAATGGATTTCTTTTATGCTTGTAGAGGAATTTGTGGAGCGTGATGCCGTGCATAAAGCCCTCATGTCCCTGTTGACGCAGGATGTGAAAGGTACTGTGCTTTATCTTCTGGTTGGTGATGTTACCTAAGTTCATGTTGTGTTATGCAGGAGGTAGGACATAAGCTTTTGACCTTTGGATTCTGCAAGAGTTCTATGCATTTCTGTATCTATCCACGCATTCTAACTATTATAATAGGTGTTGCAGAGCATGAGTAGACTTTTTTTTCTTATTGGAGTCTGTCCAAGAAAGTGTTATTTCCCACAATTTTGTTTGAAGATAATATCTTTTGTATGTAAGTAGGAATGACCTTTTAATCTGTGGCCTGTTTTGGTTATGTATTATTCAACCTTATTAGTCATGTCAGATGTCCCTTGCCATCTTTATAGTATGCTATTTTTGAGTGTTAACTTCTCCGTGGACTTGTATTTTCTTGATGTAGCTTCTTTGACGGCTTTATTTAAGCACATTGGGAGCGTTGATGAGCCTAGTACAGATGAAATTATTCGTGAGAAAGTTCTAAGCTTTATAAGAGACAAGGTAAGAATAGTTGCTTGTATTATGTTGGTTTACCCTGCATTTCTTTTTCATTGGTAATTGGGTCTGCAGGTTTTTCCAATTAAAGCTGAATTGTTGAAGCCTCGGGAAGAAATGGAAAGACATATAACCGATTTGATAAAAAAGGTGTTTTCTTGGTTTTAATACTTTGATCAATGTATTTTATCCTTTCCCCTTTTGAAGGCATTTTAAATTAGTAAATCTTAGTTTTGGTTTGTTATTCTACTGGAAAATGTCTGACTAGTATAATTTGAGCTCCATTACAGAGTTTAGAAGATGTAACTGGAGCAGAATTCAGGATGTTCATGGACTTCTTGAAGAGTTTAAGTATTTTTGGAGAACAAGCTCCCTTGGAACGCATGAAAGAACTTATTGGAATTGTTGAAGGACAGGCTGATTTGGATGCACAGTTCAATGTGAGTTCTTGCTTCTGTGTTGACCATGGGGCATTGTAAGAGAAGTAAATTTTGAACAGCCATTATAATGCATCTAATTTATAAGGGATTTAGGTGCATATTATAATAGCACAGATTCTTTAGAAAGAGCGTGCCATTCTTTTTATTGCCCATTTATACGATTCCTTTGCCCATGGATTTTTATTTAGGCTTTAAGGGATGCGGATATATATTATTTGCTGCCCCATTAAATTCTCTTAGTTTTCATTACTTTAGATTCTGCATATACTGAGATCTCTGTTGAATCTGTGCTCCTGGTCCCGAGGTAGATCTTAGAAGTGGTAATCAGGATACTCAGAGATACGTTAATGCTTTAAGAATGCAATGTTTGGGGAGTTTTGGAGTATGAAGGCATGCATTGTTCACTAGTGTTGTATAATTAATGTTTGAGATTTGTGGAGGTTGGAAATTTTACTCTTGAAAATGGAACTTGGTAATCTATATTGCGAATTGCAATTAGGGCTATACTCTTGTAATGAATTTGTGGTAACCATTCTGGAAGTACTGTCACATGTGGTTGTATTTGTGACCAATTTTTCTTTCTTCCTCCTTTTTGTCTTATTGAGTAGCCGTGATGAAAAATATCTTTTTGTTTTATTAATCTGTTGTTACAATTTTGCTTGAATGACTTACAAAACCAGGTTTCAGATGCAGACCATATTGACAGGTTGATATCATGCCTGTTCATGGCACTCCCATTTGTTGTGGTATGGAGCAGGTGATATTACTTTTCAGTTTAAAGGTGGTCATTGTACGTATTTCTGATGGCATGATGCCTTTAATTTGCACACAGAGGGGTGCTTCAAGCAGCAAGTTTCTTAACTATTTGAACAAACATATTATACCTGTATTTGATAAGGTAAGCTTCACTTTCCTTTTCTTCTATAGAAAGCAGATGACTCGAGTCCATTAGTCTTTTGATTATCTGACAGTGAAAATTCATTTCACAAGAAATTAATTCTACTGATATTTATTTGTTCCAGCTTCCCGAGGAGCGAAAGTTAGATATGCTCAAAGCTCTTGCAGAAATATCTCCTTACACAACACCACAGGATTCCCGGCAGATTCTTGTCAATGTTGTTCAGCTATTAAAGGTATGCATGTTTAAAATGACAGACAAATACGTCCCTTGTACTTGTACTTGGCCTATGCCTATTCCTCATCAATAAGATCTGTATTTACTGATCAAAAAAAAAAAAAAAAAACAAGACAGACAAATACATGTTTTTGTATTGCTATATGTACATTCATGTCAGAATATTGGTTGTTTTCACTTCTTTTGATCATTGTTATTAGATGTATTGAATGTTGAAGACGTCATTGAGTACAAGAACTGATTTCTTGGTCGTGTAAAAAGGTTACTTTTCTCAATCTCATAACATGTTTGTTTGTGTTCCTTTTCAGAATTACATGCCCCGGAGGAAGACTGGAGAAGAGATGAACTTTACTTATGTGGAGTGCTTGTTATACACATTTCACCATCTAGCTCACAAGGTTGTTGGTTTGCAATGGTTTATCATTGTCTGAACTCTTCTGTTTGTCACTATTGCGCAATACTTATTCTATTTTTTATGTTCTTTAGGTTCCCAATGCAACTAACAGTCTATGTGGTTACAAGATAGTGACTGGCCAACCGTCAGATAGGCTCGGGGAGGACTTTTCAGAGTTTTACAAGGAGTTCACTGAAAGGTAATTGACTACTATTTGTTGTTATTTTTTTCTTTTATATATGTTATGAAGAAATTGGTGGTTGACTGTTTCATGTACTATTTTTTGGGCAAGTACTGATTTTCATCCTTGTAAAGGACATAATTTCTAATTTGGTCCTTAAATTTTAAAAATTTTGCAACCATGTTAAATAATTGAAAAGTTGTAATCAGTAGTTCTTTTGTCAATGACTAGTAGTATTGATAATGTGCTATATTAATTTCTTATGCATCAGTTGTTAGGGCTAGCAAAAATACGCTTAAACATTTGCATGCTTTCCTCATCTATGGATAAGCCATATAAACAGCAAAAAGATCCTCTCAGCAGAAAGACCTATTTGTGAAATTTTAAATGAAGTCTTGATTACCACCATGAGTGATGGCTCAATGGTGCTTGGGTTACTCTCATGTGGTTTGGCACCTACTAGATCCTTGGTTTGAATCTGAATGTTGATTCACTTGATTTATTGATGGGTCTTCATCTGTCTGCAATCTAGGTGCCTTATGCCCAACTAGGGAGGCCACCTTTGGTTGCCCCCTCCGACCGTTTCTGCCTAGGAAAATAAATAAATGTAGTCTTGATTGCTAGCTTTTGAACTTGGACCAAAATTTCCTTTCATGCGTCCTGTGTGGTTGGGCTAAGCCTTCCGCTTGCATTGTTTCTTTGTACGTTGAGTTATGGAAGTTAGCTTGTATGTTTTGCTTTAGTAATTGTTTATTTTGGAGTTCGATCTGAACAGGAAATAATTCTTCTACATCTAATATCAAGGTTAAACAAAAAAGGGTTTGGTATCATCCTGCCTTAAGAGAGCATTGAATGTTGTCTCTCTATTCGTGCTATTCTTTTTTTTTTTTTGATAAGTAAAAGTGTATTAATAATAAATGAATGGGCC
This sequence comes from Platycarya strobilacea, assembly GCA_036898215.1. Classification (NCBI taxonomy): domain Eukaryota; kingdom Viridiplantae; phylum Streptophyta; class Magnoliopsida; order Fagales; family Juglandaceae; genus Platycarya; species Platycarya strobilacea. The sequence goes on from CM072548.1 coordinate 7,520,933, forward strand.
AAGGCCTGTTACAAAGGATTTAGTGCCTATCAAGAAGGTATGTTAGAAACAAGGAAGACGTGAAGATCCATGCCATTAAAATCCACAGCAATGGACCATGTACATAAAGTTTTATAAAAGAAAATAATGAGCTGCTCCCTAGATCTCTCCTTATCTTCGAAGGTCCTCTCGTTACACTCTTGCCATAGACACCACATGATACAAATGGGGATCATCTTTCAAACAGCTTTGATCTGTCTTGTACTTCGAAGAGATGTCCAACACGCCATGGCGGCCACTACGGTTTCCGGCATGATTTAATCTTCTAAAGACATCGTTCCATAGAACCCTAGCTGTTTCACAGTGTAAGAGAATATGATTCACCGATTCCCCCCGCTTCGGCACATGCAACACTAGTTCGCTATGATGATCCTCCTTTTTCTCAGATTACCCGTTGTGAGAATCATGCCTAATGCCGCTGTCCACATAAAAAAAGCTGCTTTCAAGGGGGCCTGATGGCGCCAAAGTTTTCTTAAAGGGAACAATGTTTAAGAAGTTTGTGTAAGAACCTTATAAAAGGATCTGATGGTGAAAATACCTCGTCCCACAGGAGTCCACCACAAGCTGTCGTCATTCTGGAAGTTTAGTCTTTGAGCATAAATGAGATTGTAGAAATCCACAAAACTATCCAACTCCCAATCTTGCGCCGCTCTAATAAAGGTAATATTCCAATGAATCCGCCCTCCTTCTAACTCCACTACTTCTGCCACAGTAAGATTATGATCGCTCGCAATCTGATAAAGTGCGTGGAACAAATCCCTTAGAGCCCTGCCTCCACACCAGGCGTCCCTCCAAAATCTTGTTCTAGTACCGTCGCCCAAAATGATCCTTGTATATTGTTGAAAGGCTCCCCACCCACTTCTAATGTTCTTCGATAACCCCACCCCACCAGGTCCCCTTACTTCATGAGTGCTCCAACCCCCCCAAACACCCCCATATTTGTGATCAATTATCGTTTTCCACATAGCCTCTGGTTCTTGTTGATATCGCCACAACCACTTGCCAAGTAACGCGCGGTTGAATATCCTCAAATTTCGAATACCCAAGCCGCCACTTGAGGTAGGATGGCAAACTGTCTCCTACTTGACTAGATGGTACTTGAATTCCTCTCCCAAACCGCCCCACAGAAAGTCTCTTTGCAACTTCTCAAGTTGACCTGCTACACTTGCTGGTATAGGGAAAAGTGATAGAAAGTACGTGGGTGAATTGGAAAGGGTGCTCTTAATCAAAGTGACACGGCCCCCTTTTGATAGGTACATCCTCTTCCACCCTGCTAGTTTTCTCTCCACTTTTTCTATAACAGAGTCCCATATCGTGACTGTCCTTGATGCTGATCTCAAAGGAAGCCCCAGATAGGTCATAGGAAGTGAGGCAATCTTGCACCTGAGAGTTCCGGCCAACTATTGCATATTTCGAATATTTTCGATTGGCACCATCTCAAATTTGTCGTAGTTCACTTTCAAATCTGACACTGCTTCAAAACAGAGAAGGCCTTCAAAACTCGCACCTAGTCTCGATCAGCTTCACATAAGATAAGCGTGTCATCTGCAAACAACAAATGAGATATGTTAGTGAATCCCCTTACTAGGGTTCCAATAGGAAACCCTTTTATGAATCCATTATCCACTAAGGCCGATAGCACTTAGAGCTTCCATAACTATAACAAACAATAACTGCGATAATGGATCGCCTTGTCTCAAACCACGAGAGCTCGGAAAGAATCCTTCAGGGCTACCATTAATTAACACCGAAAATCTTGCAGTAGATATACACCACCTAACTCAAGACCTCTACCTTTTTCCAAAACCACACCTATCAAGAAGATACATGAGGAAATCCCAATTAACATGATCATATGCCTTTTCCATATCAAGTTTGCACAAAATTCCTGTATTTCCTTGTTTTATCTTGCTATCAATACATTCATTGGCTATCAGAACCACATCAAGGATTTGCCTACCCTTCACAAAGGCATTATGAGGCTTAGTGATAATTTTTCCAATAACCCCACCAAGGCGATTAGAAAGCACTTTCGAAATAATCTTATAGACCCCACAAACTAGGCTAATAGGTAGATAGTCTTTGATTTCTATAGCCCCCACCTTTTTGGGAATAAGAGCAAGAAAGGTGGTATTGAGACTTTTTTCGAACTCCCCAAACATAAACAGTTCCTGGAACACCCTCATGAGGTCTTCTTTAATCACCTCCCAACATTCTTGGAAAAAGCTCATAGAAAATCCATCCGGCCCTGGCGCTTTATCTTTAACCATAACACATATCACATTGACCACTTCTTCCACGAAATCCCTCTCAAGATGTGCAACATCATTTGGGTCTAAGGTATCAAAGGGCAAACCATCAAGGTTAGGTCTCCGATCCTCCTGCTCCAAGAGTAGATTTTCATAGAAGTTGACAATATGATTTTGAATAACCCTCTCGTCTGTGCATACATTTCCCTCAATCTTTAACACCTCAATGTTGTTATTCCTTCGATGAGAGTTTGTCACTCGGTGAAAAAATTTTGTACTACGGTCTCCTTCTTTTAACCATAAAGCTCTTGATTTTTGCCGCCAAGATATTTCCTCCTATAAAAGAACCCGCTCAAGATCTACTTCTAGTGAAGATTTCTGCACTAGTTCCTCCTGATTGAGTGGCCTTCCCTCTTGCACCCTTTCTAGCACTTGGAGATCCCTTAATATGGCATTCTTGTTCTCCCCTAGATTGCCGAAGGTCTGAAAGTTCCATAATTTTAGATCACTCTTTAAAACTCTCAACTTGTTTGCAAAAATGAAACTAGGGGAACCATCGAACTGGTAAGAAGTCCACCACTGTTTAACTCTGTCCACGAAACCGTCTGACTTCAACTATATATTCTCAAATTTAAAGTATCTGTGCCCACTACGGAGTCCTTCACAATCAAGCAAGATAGGCCAATGATCTGAAGAGATTCTATCTAAACGTTTTTGCCACACATCTGGGAAATGACTTTCCAGCTCTAGGGAAATAAGAAAACGATCCAGCCTAGACCACATCTGATTATTCGACCAAGTAGCTGGGCCTCCTGCAAGTGGTAGGTCCACCAGATTAAGATCAAAGATGCACTTAGAGAATTCCAGGCTACCTCGTCTCACTCTTATATTTCCAAAAGTTTCACTTGAGAATCTAACAATGTTGAAATCGCAGCCAATACACCAAGGAACTTCCCACCAGCTGTGTAATCCAGCTAATTCTTCCCACAGAAATCTCCTGTCAACATCGAGATTTGAACCATAGACACCTGCAAAAGCCCACAAAAAATTATCAGACACCTCTTTAAATGAAACTGCTACCGTATATCTTTCAATGTACTCTTCCACTTTTTTCACCACCCGTCGATCCCATAATAATATAATACCACCGGATGCCCCTGAAGATGCCATATAAACCGAATCAACATGAGTACCGCTCCACAAGCTTCGAACCACCCTTCTATCAATAAACTTCAATTTCGTCTCCTGAAGACACAATATATCTGCTTTCCACTCTCGAAGCAAATTTCTTATCCGAAGACGTTTATTAGTATTGTTAAGTCCATGGACGTTCCATGACACGATTTTAGGCCTCATTGGAGAACGACTAGCCCCTTTCCTTTCGCTCTTCCCTTACTAGAAGAGCCCTCCGGATTCACAGACCACTCCAACCGTCTAAGCTCCTTAGCTTGCTTTGATCCCCCCTGACATTTATTCTTATAACCCGAATCAATAGCGGTTAATAAAGCCATGAATTGTTCTTCATATCCCACATCTAATTCCCACAATTTCTTGAATTCCTTTGACTGTATTCAAGACCCAATTTGAACTTTGATCTAGAAAAGAATAATTCAGAGGATTGGGGTTTAGAAACTCCCCAATATCTTCCAAACCCTGAACAGAATCAGAGAAAAGGGTCTCTTCCTCTACCGATTGCATCATATCTTCAGTATCTTCGTCGTCGGTCAATTCCAGGTGGTCCGGATGTTTCGCCGACGATAGGACTTCACCCCTGTCCCACATCGGCGTTTTCTGGCCCTTGACTAAAGTAGGAAGCTGACTATCAAATGCAAAAATTTCGTTCTAAGCACAGAGTATCGTCGGCGTATACTCTAAAGTTGCCGTCGGTGCCATCGGCACCATCAGCCCTGTCTGAGTGCCACCGCTTGGTGCCTCCCCCGTCGGCAGGATGTCCGGCACAAAGCCGAGAGTCAGATGGTGAGTTTCGGCACTTCCAGCGATTGGGTAGGGCTCGAGATTGGTTTGGACAGGGTCCAACCCGAGACCCAATCCAAACTGAGTTTTGGGCTTTGAGGGTCCGGCCCCATCCACCGGTAGGCTTTGCTTAACTCTATAGTTTTGAGTTTGGGCTTGAGCATGGGTCTTAGCCTTAAACTGAGCCCGTCCATATTTTTGAGTTCGATTGGGCCCAAGCCCAAAACCCGGCCTCTGGGTTTGTAACGGCAACATGTCCTCTTTTAATTTTAATCCCTCTGCATACATGTACCATTTTCCTGAAATAGGCCACCCTCTTGCCTGCTCTTAGGCTGGGCTTGTACACCCTGTCCGTCACACCATGAGAGCTGGCCATGCTTGAGTCGTTACTTTAACCACAAGGGGGATGCTGTGGACACAAAAATATTTCTGTGATTTGAACTATCTCAGGACAAAATATTTCAGAATCATTTTTTGATAAGTAATAAAAATTCATCAAGAAGCTCAGAATTCATACTCCCACAGTACACAAGTTGTATCTATACAAGAGAAAAACCTATCTACAAAGAGGAAAAGATACAAGAAAATCATGTAAATTGAACTTTTGTTTTGTTTTGTTTTGTTTTTATCGGTAATCAAAGTATTTTATTCAATAAAAGTAGCCAAATCCCAAGTATACAGGAAGTATACATGTGAAGTACCTAGCTAGAGTTTAGAACTGATAATAAAAAGTCATGAACACTAAGTCCATTACAAACTATGGCCCCCACCCATGAGAACAATGTTTTAAAGAAAAAAACTTTCAGCCCCATGTAAATTCAACTTACGGTAGGTTTGGAAACAAGCAACTCTCAAATATTTTCAAATACTTTTTATTACTATTCATTATTTTATTGTTACTTTTTACCTACTTTTATTACTATTCATTACTTTTTCATTACTATTTAATATTTTATTATTACTTTTCACCTACTTTTATTACTATTCACAAACACTCTTAAACATTCTCAACATCTAAACATAACCTTAATTAAAGTCAATAGAAGTAGTCCAAAGGAGTAGAGCATTGAAAAAGTAAGTCCTGAGTTCGTCCATGGTCTGTCAGTCCTAAAATGTTTTATCAGTTCTTTCCTTCCAAATACACCATATGAAGCAAGTAGGATCTGTTTTCCACACTAGCAATTTATGGACTTTTACCTATCCCTCTCCAAGATTCAAATAGATCCATTATTTTGCTTGGCATTAAACAAGACAAACAAACCCAACAGAGAAAAGGTCACCCCACAAAGCAGTAGTTATCTCTCTCTCTCTATCTCTCTCTTTAATTTTTTGAACTTTTGTGAAAGGCTTTCTAGTTGATAATTTGTAATTGATTTTGCAGGTTGAGTAATGTCGAGGAGTTAACCAGGGCTACCATGAAGAAATTAACTCAGGGAATGGCTGGGCACAACAAAGCTATGGCTGCTGCCAAAACTGATGAAGCAAAAGAAAACATTGTGAGTAGTTCCCAAGAGCTCTTGGTCTGTTGTGGCTTTTCTCTTATCATTATCTTATGACTTTTTTTCCATAATGGGCAGAAAACTCAAAAGCAGAATACTACCACTGGGTTGCGAACGTGTAATAACATCTTGGCCATGACAAAGGTGAAAATAAACAAAGCTTTTTGCATTTAATGTATTATCCTCTATTTATGTATGTAAAAAATGACCTTTAATTTGTTATTTCCAGCCATTGCATTCAAAAACACCTTCATTTATCGGAGATAAAAGTATCAACTTATCTTGGAAAGAAGCAACCAAACCTCCTGTTCCCGCTGCCACAGCTGCAACTGGGTAGGAGAAATATTCCTGGCTCTCTTCTTCTCTCTCTCTCACGCGCATGTGAGCCCTCGCCCACACACTATATATAATTGTACTTTAATGATTATTTTAATCTTCGTCTGTCTTTACTGAAAGATCTATCAAATTTCATACAACCAACATTAGCATGCAGGATAGTAGTACAATTGTTACTTGAATGTAGGTTGGTCATAGTTTCCTATGGCTGTGCCAAGGTAAATGGTGGCTTAAAGTATAAGGGTTCCTTTCACTTCCCCAGATTCTTGCACAACTTCCCTGCACTAGCATGGAACATTGATGGACTCATTTTTATTTTTCCATTAACTTTGTTTGCAGAGGAAAACGACCTGCTAATGGAGCTAGCAATGTGACATCTAAAAAGGGCCGTGGAGCTGGGGGTTTGCAAAATCTGCTGGTTAATAGGGCATTGGAAGGTTTATCTCATGGTGGAAGAAGCGGGGGTCCTAGGGGCAGAGGCAGGGGATGGGGGTCGGCTGGACGTGGAAGAGGAAGAGGAAGAGGAAGAGGCAACTGGTAGGCTTGGTATGTGCCAGGCATGAATGGACAAATTCAATGCCCACCAGAAGTATATGACTACAAGCAATTTTTTATTCAAGTTCTTCTCTGTTGGAGCTAGAGTTGATTCATGGTGGATAGAAGCTGATGAGTTTCTAGATTCGATTATGGTCTAACGGTAGGAATCATATTCCTATGGAGCTTGTCCAGTAGGTATTGATTCAGGAATCTCTCATCTGTGCATGCCCGTCACTTTGTGTATGCGCAAGTTTGTATTTTAATGTCAGTTAACTTGCACTCAGAGGAATGATTTTATAATTTAGACAAGTTGTAGAAATGTAATTATGTTTGGTTGAATGAGAACTCAACGATTATGCACTCGAAATAAGGTTTGTGTTTGTCTTTGTGCAAAAATGTGTTTTTGTTCTTTCCAAATTTTATTTTGTTGGAAGCATGGTAGTAGTGATTATATTTACGACTTTTTCTCTTTTATTTTTTCCTTCAGACAGAAGAATCTACGGCGTTGTACTTTATTTTCTTATTACAAAAGGATGATAAAAAGAGTTGAATTACCTGAAGTGCATATGTTGGAAACTTCTTGTCGTGAGTTTCTGCTCTCTCGAGATTTCGAGACGTTCTTGAGCACTCAGTACCACTAAAAATAAATAAAGTAGTTGAACTGTGAATGCAAGAAGTTCTTTTCATAATTAAATGATTTTAGATATGGATAATGATAATTTTCAGTGCAAAACAAATTAAGAAGCTCTTTCTCAGAATCATGTTCAGATGTTAGCCAAAGAATAGAAAGTGATCACCAGTTTACAAAAGAATATGTTAACACAAAACATTTACAAACAGAGTGACAGAAATATATATCGACATTTTGTCATCATAGTTCAATTTATATGTCAAATCAAAGTATATGGCCTGAGACGATAAAGGTTTACGGACGAAGAATGGTTCAATCTCTGTGCTTAAACGATCAGGAGTTCATGGCCTTCAGCGGAGGTTTGACGGTGCACTAGATTATCAGGATTGCACATGAATTCCTGCCTCGAAGAGCATTCATTCACCTCCGATGTGCCTTCTTCTGTACTCGATGTGGCTGCAGCCAGAGTAGGAGCTCTTCCTACATTCTTGGTATGAAATATTATTATAAGTTCTACAGTCTTTTTCCAAACGACGCTCGCATAACTTGGAGTAACATTTCCCTCGGAATTAGTATCTTGACGTCGCCGATGACTTACAGATAAACGAATTAGGGATAGCAGAAGACAAATGGTAGATGTGGTAAACGATATTAGATAAAGAACCAAAAAGCTCTGTAGTCTTAAGCTATTAGGTTTGCTGGAAGTTAAGTCTGTTGAACACTCATGTGATGGAGTCAGCCATTTATCTTCTAGTGACTTCAACTCTCCACTCTCCGACATCTTTAGAATGGCTTCAGAAAAATCCTTGGCAATCGGCGACCCTTTCTGGAATGCCTGAGTTAATGTGGAGCAAGAGGAGAAGAAGAAGAAGAAGAATTAGGTTTTCTCAGAGAGGATGAAACAGATGTCAACTTTCTAAGACAACCAACATTGAAGTTTACTCACAAAGGCCAATCCACCGTATCTGTTGATAGGCATGGTGCCAGTGTATCCCTTGCAGTACTTATTGAGGAAAATTTTCTCATACGGGAGTTCGAGGAAAGCCGCAGCTATATTGTTTTCTTGGAATTCCTGAAGGTACATGTATTCATTGCTGACATTCACAATATTCTCTGAATTGAAGGTAAGCTCATTCTCCACGTATTTCCTTACAAAAGAATTGCCACTGCAACCAATTTTCATGTTGTTTTTCTTCAACCACTCAATGTCTGTAACAGTTGGTTGTAGCTGTTGCACGGTGAGCATTGAAGATAGGCTAGCAGTGTAGCTCGAGGTTAGGATCAACACGACAAAGAGCCAAACTACAATGATCATGCGTGTGAAGTGGTTGTGGATTTTCTCCCCTGCAACATGAAACCATCTAGTTTTGAGTCTTCAGCGCTTAAGTTAAGCAATAATATAATAGAAATACTTTAGCCATAAATAGATTATACAAAAGTAATTTAACAAATTGATGTTACGTGATTCGTCAGATTGTAAAATTACTTTTATTATAAATTAAATCTAACAAATTATAAGAAATCTTGTCAGTTTGTAAAATTGTTTTTGTGTAATGAGTAATCTTTTTTGTGGCTATAATAGTCTCGTAATAAAATATCTGAAATCGATACTTACTATGAGCAAAGAACAGAGTGGAGACTGTAAACCAAAGAGCAGTGCTAATCTGGCTCGTCCAAGGGCCACTAAATTCTGGGTTGGATTGGCGCTCCAGGAACCAAACAACGAGCATTGTGTAGATCAACATGGAACCAGTGACAACCCACAATTCCCAGGTGAAAGGCACTGTAAACATAAACGCTGACCATTCAGGTTTTGCTGGAACCAACATTACCAAACTCGACTCAGCATATGGAAGAGTAAAATCCACGTACTGCAGTCGCGAGGCTAGTATGGTGAAGTCGCCAACTACACCATCGTAAGTCTTTTTATTGTATTTAGATACCCACATACAAAAAAATAACAAAATAATAATCAGAAAACAAATCATTTCACCCTAGTAAAAGAAAATAACAAAAAAACCACCAAAAGTTGTTACCTTATTATGGACACTATAAATGAGATCATTGTAGCTCCCATTGTGTGCTTCAAACTCAAAAGGAAGATGATAACCTAGAAGGTCTCGCACCCTAAGGAAAACTTGGATGCAGAAACCATCATATTTGTTGGGATTTGGTTTCTCCCCATACTTGACCTCCACAAATTTATCAAACGTTGCTCTGCCAGGGACTGCAATTTTCAGAGGCTTTGCGTCAGTAGGCATTTCCCAACCTGTTGGAGTTCGTTTCAAGTTTCCTGGCCAAAATACTGGACCGGACAAAGTGTTGGCTGGATTAGAAACATTACCACCTCGTCCATTTTTCTCTTCACCTTTTTCTATACTCATTAAGAAGCCAAACTCTGGTGTCCAGAAGTCTATTTCTTTGTATCTCTTTCCAACGACATTTACAATCCTAAGTGTAGAACTGTCTAAGAGCTGGCCTCCTTCAAAATGTATTTTTCCACTTAAACCAGAGAAATTGCTTAATAACATATTGTCTAACAATATCTTTGGACTTTTGCTATTGGTATTGGTCATTCTCTCTATCGCTTGTGTAACAACTCTAATGCTATCATATGCTTGCAGAGCATAAATTCCAGGGTCGGAGTTATCTTCCTCTGGATATCTAGCTCTGAATCTTTTTCGAAAATGGGCGTGAAAATCTCTATACTCAGAATTGCCGATCTCAGAATAGTAAGTCTTGATTCCTATCGCGCCTTCCATAGATGAAATAACAGAGTTGTTGACAGAATCCAGCAGATTTGCAATGCTGTCTGAGATTATCCAAGCTGAGTCTCTCCCGACGAGTCCCATTTGCTTAGCTTCTCTGAACAAATAAGTTGCCATCTCTAATGAAGAATCAAGGACAATAAAAACCCGAGATTGCGTTTTATATAGCTTAATTATCTCTTCTTGGACAACCCTTTCTAGATCAGGCACAGAAGAAAATGGTGGGAGAACCAAACGGTACTCAATCTCCGAGCCAACATTTTGTAGAGCCTCAGAAAGAAGTGCTAACATGCCGGCGTTACTGCCATATCCGTCATCTTCGTAAATCGCTATGACCCTTTGCCAGTTGTAAGCATGAACAATATCTGCGATGCATTGTATATGTTTAGAACCATTTTTGGCCATTTGTATCAAGAAAGGCCAAAGAAGTGGCATTAGAGGCGGGTTAATGGCTGGTGCTGCGAACGAAATGACTGGAACACGAGCTTGCCTTCCAACATCGGCTACTAGAGCCGCTTCTGGCCATGCATGCATGCCTATAATCACTTTTACCTTTTGGTCTCTAATCATCTCTTCTGCTGCAACCCAAATGTTGATATTTTTAAATATAATTTTTTTGGTGCATTTTCATATGAAAGAAATTAATATATCTCTTAGTCTAAATTCGTCTCATTAATGTGTTGATGTGAGAAAATAAATTAATATATTTTACAAGAATGCAAATTATATAACTGTTTATTTATGATCAATTATTTTTAGTGAAAAGATTATTTTTAGTTAAAACTTAAAAAGAATTTTTATTTATTGCAAATGATCTTCTTTCATCATAAATAATTAGTCACAAATACTTATTTTTCTTATAATTATATACCCCATGAAACGAGAGTGAGATAAAAGCTGTATCCCATGTAATATAACTTTTATGTTAAAAAAAGCACTGAAGTCGTAGATATAACATACCAGCAGAAGTGACTCTAAGAGCATGGCGGAAATGAAGAGAAACTTGGTGAGACTTTGAATTGTTGTTGTAGTTTTGAACTGCAATTTCCATGGCTGTTTTCTCTTCTTTTCCAATACGGGTATTAACGTCAATGATTATACCCATACTCATCACTGTTTTGTTGTTGGCTTCAGCTCCATTAATGGATGCACAGAGAAGACAACATATCACGAGTACTACCTGGAAGAAGAAGAAGAAGAAGAAAGGCTTGGGTCTGGCCGGAACCCCGCTAACTGTTACGAGTGGGAAAGGCATTTGCGATTCTTGCTGTTGGGCGTTGACAGTCGCAATTGTTTGCGTTTTAATTATTGGTACATGATGAGTTATAATTCTCTTTATATATAGCAGATCATGATCATTATTGCAGCTTCAGAAAACGCGCTGTTTCAAGGAATTTTCAGCGCGTGCTGCGGAATCATGCAATTTATATATTATATCTCAGATTATCGTAGACTTTTTTGAAGTCTGACTTACTTATATATATGTTAATTAAAACTCATTACAATATTTAAATATCCTTAATTTGGGTGTTTTCATAATTAATTTCTAAATCAATTTTAAAAACTTCATTGCAATATATAATTGTACATCATGACAATGACACTGATCATCAGGCCGATCGAGAACTAATATCATGTGGTCTCCAGAACTGCTTCATCTTTGAATGCTAAAGTTTGGCGAAAATCACGCAGAAGTCAAAATGTAGCCTGGCTTAATTCGTTGCCTTCAAACTGTGGAGAAATATTATCACTTTCAGCTTATTATAAATATCTATATATATATACATACAATATTCTTCCAAAAATGCATATTATTGTTGAGTCGTTGACTATGTAATTAAATTTTCTAGATAGATTCCAATCTAGAAATATAATAATATTAGTGGACCGTACTAGTCGGTCGATGTATTTTCGATTGATCAAGATCAAAATAAAATTACTAAATCTTAATTAATCTCCAAGTACTAGTGTTACAGATTTTAAAATTAATCAAGCATACCGCGTTTATTGACTTATATTATATGTAGTACATGAGGCGCTAGCTAGCTGCTCAACATTCTCAGAATCTACGGACTTGCTGGGATAAACATACGAGTAATGCTAGATTATACGTACACGTTTAGACATCTCAAATACGTACACGTTTAAGTTGGATACCATTTTTTTACGAAAGCTTGTATGAATATACTTGTTTATTTAGAATATTTACAAATTATTTCTTTAAATACATACTTAAATTTTACATTTTACATCTTAAATTATTAGAATCGACACCTTCATATTCAAACTACTAAGATTCGTGTGTAATATCACTTGTTTTTAACCAGAATTGACATATATATATATATATATGTATATTGGGATGCAAAGTTTAAATTTTTAAAAGCTAGCTAGAAAGCGTATACAACTTTTGCATTACTTTGAAAAACTGCAAAGGGCCAAAAGTACGGACGGAGTTTTTAGGAACAAGTTGCTAATTTTCCAAACTTGTTGAAATGTTTCAATCCATTATAAATATAACTATAAGATAAGTATTTCTTTACAATTTTTTTTTATAAAAATAAATTTATAAACTCATATAACTTAAAATTTCTTTATACTATTAACATGTATTAAAAAAAGAATAATAATCGAGATTTTAGGCCCGGTTTGGATTTAAAGAGATGAGATGAGTTTTGAAAGTTAAATAAAATATTATTTTTTTAATATTATTATTATTTTAAAATTTAAAAAACTGATTTAGAATTTGAAAATATAATAAATGAGTTTAAGTTAAGTGAAGCAGAGATCATCTCAACTCCGAATTCAAACCATGCCTTAGACGAGTTTAAAGCTGGAACCCTTTCGGTACTTGACAATACGATACGTACGTGGCTAGTATGAATGCAAACATTAGGGTCGATATCTTGGTAACGAAGCAAGCATGTTTGGTGGGTAGCGAGAGTTTTTTAAGTATTTTCAAAATATTTTATTATTCTAGTATTATTTTTTACTTCCTTTTATTATTATTATTTAATATTTTATTATTATTATTTATAATTCTTCTCGATACTTAAAAATATCTAAATCTAACCTATTCAAGTCTTATTAGAAGCTTGTTCAGTAGCGTACTTTGTCCTTAATGCGGCTTCACACGCAAACGGTCGGAACATAAATTTTGTACAGAATCGAGATCGATGTAAAAGCAGTCAAATCCTTATATTCAACAAAGTTTGCATGGCTCTTGTGGTCCGTTCGTTAAAATATCTAAAGACTTGAACCGGTCTTGGTAAACCATTCAAAATTCAAAACACGATGTTGTCTTGAATCTCCAGACCTGCAAAAATTTGAAACACCATCAACATAATTATTATTGTCTGAAGATAGCTATTATATACCAAAAAAAGAAAAAAAAGTTTTACAAAAATAAATTTATAAATATATGTCATTTCATAAGATTCATTAAATTTATTTTAAAACACTGCTATGTGTAAGTACTTTCATACAGGAATTTGTGTAAGAATTTAATGTATAGACTTTTTCGAGATATTTCTCCACCTGATTTTTCGAACTATTTCTTCATATGCATATTAAATTATTTTGATATTAATTTGTTAATGGATCCCACCTTCTATATATACCTATTAAAATAAACACCTCTCAGCTCATATGAGGGTGTGCGCAAGAGTGATGCAAATTCACCTGCTTCTAGCTTTTTCCAGTCAAATAGTCCTACGCAAACCAAGACATCTAATTAAGTTCTTAAGAGAATGATCATATATAGTATTTATGTACTTTCAATTATGGTAATTGAGCAATGTTAGGGATCCTTATTTTGTTTTCGATTCTTATTTTTTTTACATGATTTTTATATAAGTGTTTTTAAATAATATTGTATTTATTATATTTTAAGATGTTAAAAAAATAATGTAAATAAAATATTTTTTATTTAAATGATTTTTTTAACATTTTAAAACATTTTTAAAGAAATCACAACATTAATTAAAAATACTAATTATATAAAAATCATGTAAAAAAAACCCAAAATAAGGAACAAAGTAGGGATTCCTAACATTTTTCATAATAATTATGAGATACAAATCTACAAACAATAACATAACAAAGTAATTAAATCCATTTAAAAAAGATCAAAAGTCAAATACTTGACTTTGGACTTTAAAATTGATGCAACACCAAGTTTTCTTGTAACACAAACAACTGCTAGGTTTTGTAGGGAACGTGTGCGAGAAAATTAATGCACAATTATATGATATTTGTGCATGGAAATAAATTATAATAGCTGACTAATTAATATAATTCCTTTGCTACGAATTGAAGTTGGTAATTATAGTTAGGAATCCAAGTTAATGGCGCTGATACTTTGAATCTGACATGATCATTGAGGGGAGAATTCTCATTGAAAGCTAAATTATAAAAATGAAAGAAAAAGGGGGAAGGAATGTAGTTACTAGTTAATAACTTAATAAATCAAGCGACTTTCGGGAAAATACTCGCTAATCATGTTGGTGGTGATCGATCATTTTAATTTAAATCCAATGGGCTTGAGGTGATGAGCAAAGACAACGTTGTCATGTTGGGAGTCATCCGATCATCAACTTTTTTAGTAACAATGAAATGATGTATTTGATAACGTTGGAAGTTATGTATAGAGCAGTTCCAATGGAATATATAGCTCAAGCTATTATTTAAAATATAGATGAAATACACCAAAATCATGCTCTAAATTCTAATGGAGCCTTTAAAATAAATAATTTTTTAAGGGAGCTACAGTAATCCCGCTAGCGGGATACTGTTCACCTTCTAAATCTTTGTTTATTAATTTTTATTTGTTCCCAATTAAATCTTCTACGGGCCTTCACTTTCTCTATTTGCATTTCAAACTCACGTTCCAACGCATGACTTGGACGTTGCGATACCGCCATTGAAGCAGCAAAAGCTTACGATCATGGAGCTGGATGAGAGCATCGGCGCCGATTTGTGGAAAAAAATTTATTTTATTGTGAAAAAAATAAGAGTAGAAACTATTGAATAAGAAGAAGAAATAATCAGAGAGAACGATTTAGAATGATCCCGAAACTAAAAAGATTTTGTTTTAATGTGGAAGAAATTTTATTTTACTGTAGAAAAAATCAGAGTACAGACTTTTGAAGAAGAAGAAATAATTAGAGAGAACGATGTAGAACGATCCCGAGTACAAACTACGAAGATTTTATTTTATTGTGGAAAAAATCAGAGAACGAAGATTGGCCGGGTTTTCTTTTCGGTGATGAAAATTTTTGGAGACGTGGAATTATTGTAAATATTAAAAGATATGTGAAGATTGAAAAAATATTGAAAATGAATAAAGTAAGAATATTTAGATGATATATATAAAAAAATTAGTTAATAGATAACATACCGTAAAAATGAATAAATAAAATAGATAACATGAATTTTGGTAATCATGTATTTAAAAAAATATATAACTACTCCATTGAGAATGCTTAAGATCAGGAGGCCGATGCTGAGAGCATTTATAAATTGCAACCCTGGCTAAGATAAGACATGTGAATTAATGCAATCCCAATTGATTTGTATTGATAGAATTAAGTAAGAGAAAGATATGACACGTACTGAAGTGTATCCTTACATAGTTCACTGCTAGCTATCTCATTAAATATTTTGGGCATTTATAACTTTATGTGTTCATCTCTCTTTTCTTTTGTTCATCTCTTTTATTTTAGATCTTAGATAAGTTGCTAGAGTTATATTTTTATTTATTCAGACTCTAAAGAATTGTAGGGGCGGATAAAACCGCTGCCGACTTCAACTAATTTAATAAAGTTCCAAAATTTAGAGGAATAACTCCTAAAAAATTGATTGGAATTGGAGTCAAAATTTGAAGTCGGAGTAGGAGGAGTTTATATCTATATCTGGTAAGCTCTGATTTCGATATTTATCTTAATATATTTGATATTGTAATGTAAACAATATGCTGTGGACTGATCAAATGGTTTATTTTCCATTTTGCAATCCTTTAACACGTATTCAAGCTACTGTATCAAATATCGTATTGTACTAGTTGGTATGCTGGAAATGTGCCGTAACACCTGCTTGGCCGGTATAGAAAATCTCATGTTTCGTTTTGCTCAAAATTTCGGCCGTTTCAATCAGTATCAAGTTTTGAAAGTCAGTTTTTTTAAGGGATTTTTATATAGATTTGTATTTTCTTTTCTTTTTTATATATATAAAAGATATATTTTGTTTGCCTAAATTACAAAATAATTAGTAATAATTTTATCCTTTTATAGTTTATGTGTGTATATATATATATAATTTATTCTTATATAGATTATTTCGAAATAGTATACGAAACGATATAATTTCAAAATATTTCATTCCAGTATTTTGACCGGTACGCCTACCAATATGATATTCAAAATATTGGTTGGAGCCCTAGAGCCCTTGCAGACATAGGAGACAATCATGTTTTTCAAAATTGTGTTTTAAGAAAAGGGGAAAACTACGTTATTTTCTCTCCTAGTTTGAGTTCCATTGCAGAATTTAGAAGATGTAATCGGAGCAGAATTCAGGATGTTCATGGACTTGAAGAGTTTAAGCATTTTTGGAGAACAAGCTTCCCTGGAACGCATGAAAAAACTGATTGGAATTGTTGAAGGACAGCCTGATTTAGATGCACAATTTAATGTGAGTACTTGCTTCTGTGTTGACCACGGGGCATTGTAAGAGAAGTAACTTTTGAACAACCATTATGATGCATCTAATTTATAAAGTGTTTAGGTGTGCATATTATAATCGCGCAGATTCTTTTGAAAGAGTTTGCCTTTCTTTTTCTTGCCCATTTATACGATTCCTTTGCCCATGGATTTTTATTTAGGCTTTATGGGATGCGGATATATATTATTTGCTATCCCATTAAATTCTCTAAGGTTTCCTTACTTTGGATTGTGTATTTACTGAGATCTCTATTGAATCTGTGCTCCGGGTCCTGAGGTAGATCTTAGAAGTGGTAATCAGGATACTTAGAGATATGTAATAATATAAATTTTATTTTATTACATTTAATTTCAATCACATGTATGCACGTGCACCTTGCTTAGTATGCACCTTAGTGTTAGTCAGCTTAGTATAAAAGCCCCAGTCTTCCTTTCTGTATGTGACTTTTATCATTTTAGTGAAATTCATATTTTCCATAGCCTTCATCTTATCATGGTATCAGACGAAACTCTTTCGAAAGCCTAGCTCTGTGTTTTATCAAACCTTAGCTTCTTGTTTCAGAAATCTTTGCTTGTGCGAAATGATCGGCGAAGCTTCCTCATCTGCTTCCCCTCCACCACGCCAAACTCCTGAAGGATATTCTGATCCCTATTTCCTTCACAGTGGCGATCATTCTGGTGCGATTCTTATTTCTCAACCATTGACTAGCGATAACTACCACACATGGAGTCTTTCCACCTCCATGCTTCTCGTTTCCAAGAACAAACTATGTTTTGTCGATGGTTCCTAGCCAAAACCCTCTTAAACCGATCCGCTCTATTTCGCTTGGATCCGCTGCAACACTGTTGTTTTCTCGTGACTTCTTAATGCTTTGTCCAAGGAAATTGCCTCATTTGTTCTATACATCGATTTTGCCGAGGAGATGTGGACAAATCTAAGGAGCGTTTTGGATAGAGCAACCGACCACGAATCTTTCAGATTCGGAAAGATATTGCGTTTCTTTCTCAAGAAACTTCCGCTTTAAGTTCGTATTTTACCCGATTGAAAAGTCTTTGGGAAGAAATGCTTCATTTCCATCCCATGCCTTCTTGTTCATGTGGTGGTATGAAGAAAATTGTTGAATATCAACAAGAAGATTATGTTCTGTAGTTCTTAATGGGACTCAATGAGTCATTTGGTTCCTTGAGAAGTAAGATCTTGCTCTCTCATCCTCTTCCGCCAATTAATAGAGTTTTTTGTCTATTTTTCAAGAGGAAAAACAACGTGAAATTGTCACTGATTCATTACCTTCAAGTGAAGCTATTGTTATGTTTACTAATCGTTCTTCTGGCAGTAATGAAGCTATGAAAGGTTTTACTGGTTCTAAGAATAGTAAACAATCCACTCCTCGCAAGGAACGACCTCTTTGTACACATTATGGTCTTCTAGGTCATACAGTTGACAAATGCTACAAGATTCACGGCTATCCACCTGGATATAAGGCTAAACCTAGAAACTCTAATGTCAACCATGCAGTTGCTAGCCAATCTATAAATAATTCGGTTTTAGCTCTAGAATTTCCATTTTCTTAAGAGTAATGCCAACAACTCCTTACATTTCTTCAATCTCATACTAACAATTCTTTTGTGAATCAGGTAGGAACAATTTCGTCATCTGCACCGGCATCTAGTGATTCTTTTTCAGGTTTATCCTTTGTTGCCTCTTCTCAGTCATTACGTTTACCTATTGTTCACACACAAAAATCTGGTCACCAGTCTTGGATTCTTGATTTTGGTGCAACTGATCATATAATTAGTTCTCTTTCTCTGTTTTTCTTTGTTAAATCTACTGATACTATTTCTATCAAGTTACATAATGGTACTTGTACTTGAGTCACACATATTGGAACAGTTAGAATTTCTAATTCAATTCTTCTAACTGATGTCCTTTATGTTCCAGAATTTACCTTCAATCTCATTTCTGGTAGCAAGTTAACTTCTCAGTTATCTTGTTTTCTATTTTCTCACTTGACTTTTGTTATATTCAGGACCTTCGCAATTGGAGGACAATTGGAGTAGCAAACTTCAACAAGGACTTCTACTTCTACTTCTTGTAATACCACTTCTAATTTTTCTTGTTGTAATTATGTACAAAACAATTCGTATCTTTGGCATTGTCGTCTTGGACATTTGTCTGATTCTAGATTACATGATTTAGCATTTGAAATTTCTTGTTTACATCATATCAATAATCATACTTGTCCTGTTTGTTCATTAGCCAAACAGAAAAGTTTGTCATTTCCATTAAGTACTTCTGTTACATAGTCTCTATTTGAATTAATTCACTGTGATGTTTGAGGTCCATTCTCCACTAGTTCTTATAATGGATTCAAATATTTTCTGACAATTGTGGATGATTATAGTAGATGTACTTGAGTTTATTTACTTAAATCTAAGGCTGATACTAGATTATACATCCAGTCCTTCTTTACTTTTGTTGAAACTCAATTCAATAGAAAAATAAAATCCATTCGTACTAATAATGCATTGGAGTTTGATATGAAACTTTTTTTTTTCTTAAAAAGGAGTCATACATCAACTCAATTGTGTCTATACACCTCAACAAAATGTAATTGTTGAGCAAAAACATTAACATATATTAAATGTGGCTCGAACTCTTAGATTTCAATCTCATATTCCTTTGCATTTCTGGAGTGATTGTAGATTGACTGCTGTCTATCTTATTAATAGAGTTCCAACTCCAGTCTTGTCAAATAAATCTCCTTATGAGATTTTATTTTTTGTTAAACCAAAATACAATCATCTCAAGGTATTTGGTTGCCTCTATTATGCTTCTGTTCTCGGTAATACTTCACATCATAAATTCTCTCATAGAGCTCAATCTTGTGTTTTTCTAAGATATCCTATAGGCATCAAATGTTATAAACTCTATAATCTTCATACTCACAAAATTTTCATCTCAAGAGATGTTATATTTCATGAATATGTTTATCCTTTTAAAACAGACTCATCACTTCGTAATCAGATGCCTATTTCTCAAAGTCCTGTTCTTCCTTTACCTCTTCTAGATTTTCAGAACATTCCACTGCCTTCATCTGTTGATAATCCACCAATTTCAGTGGAAAATTATCAGTCTGGCAGATCTGAACCTGTCCGAAGGTCTACTAGAATTAGAAGAACTCCTGATTATTTGCAACATTATCATTGTTCCTTGATTTCTAAAAGTAATGCTACTGCTTCTCCTGTGGTTGCTAGTTCTTCTAATTCAGGTATTTCTTATCCTTTTTCTTCATATCTTTCATATTCAAAATTTTCTCCATCATATCAACATTTTTGTTCTTCTGTTGATTCCATATATGAGCCTACATTTTATCATCAAGCTATTAAGCACCTTCATTGGAGAGATGCTATGGCAGCTGAAATCACTGCTCTTGAAGCAAATAATACCTGGACTTTAACCGATTTACCTCCTGGCAAGCAGCCTATAGCTTTTAAATGGGTTTATAAGTGCAAGTTGATTTATTATGGCACTTTAGAGAGATATAAAACTTGTTTGGTTGCAAAGGGATATACTCAAAAGGAAGTAATTGATTACTTTGATACATTTTCTCCTGTAGCAAAGTTGACTACTGTTAGAGTTCTTC
The DNA here is from genome assembly GCA_036898215.1 of Platycarya strobilacea. NCBI lineage: Eukaryota > Viridiplantae > Streptophyta > Magnoliopsida > Fagales > Juglandaceae > Platycarya > Platycarya strobilacea. The sequence continues at coordinate 7,541,326 of CM072548.1, forward strand.
TTTCTTTGGCTGCCATAAATAATTGGACTTTGCATCAATTGGATGTGAATGATGCTTTTCTCAATGGGCATTTGGATGAGGAGGTTTATATGTCTCTTCCACCTGGTTTTTCTAAACCGGGTGACTCAAGGGTTTGTAAACTTCTTAAGTCTTTATATAGACTTAAGTAGGCTTCTCGACAGTGGTTTTCCAAATTTTCATCAACTTTGATTTTCTATGGTTTTATCCAATCAAAGTGTGATTATTCTTCGTTCACAAAAAGCTCGGGTACTTCTTTCATGGCACTGTTGATTTATGTAGATGACATTGTCATTGTTTCTAATGATTTTAATGTTGTTGGTGATCTTAAAGCTTTCTTGCAATTGCATTTCAAGTTGAAGGACGTTGGTAATTTGAGATATTTTTTAGGCCTTGAAGTTGTAAGCTTTACTAAGGGTATTTTTTTGTCTCAAAATAATACGCCCTTGATATTGTCAATGATATTGGTTTGTTGGCTGCCAAACTTGCTACATGCCCCATGGATCAAAATATTAGATTGTCTAAAACAGAATCTTTGGGACCATTGCTGGAAAATTTTTCTTCTTATAGAAGATTAATTAGTAGACTTTTATATTTGACTATTACCAGTACTGATCTATCTTTTTCAATAAATACCTTAAGTCAGTTTTTGGACCAGCCTCGACAGTTACATTATGATGCAACTATTAAGGTGGTCAGATACATAAAGGCTACTGCAAGTCAGGGTTTATTTTTGCCATTTACCAATTCAGTGGTTCTCAAAGGGTTTTGTGATTCGGATTGGGCTACTTGTCCTGATTCCAGGAGGTCTATTACTTGTTTGTATTTTTATTAGTGATTCTTTAATTTTCTGGAAATCCAAGAAACATGTTACTATTTCTAGATCTTCTGCTGAAGCCGAATATAGATCAATGACTTCTACATGTTGTGAGATTAAGTCGCTTGTTTCCTTGCTTCTTGATTTTGGTGTTTCACTTACTACTACCTTTGTTTTGTATTGTGACAGCTAGGCAATACTTCACATTGCTGCAAATCCAGTATTTCACGAAATGATCAAACACATTGAGATCGATTGTCATCTAGTTCGAGATATGATCCAAGCTAAGGCTATAGTTACTCTTCATGTTGCTTCATTACATCCATTAGCTAATTTTTTAACTAAACTTTTGTCATCTGAGAGGTTTCAGTTATTTCTTAGCAAGCTGGCATTGTAAATTTGTATATTACAGCTTGAGGGGGGCTAATAATATAAATTTTATTTCATTAGATTTAATTTTAATCACATGTATGCACATGCACGTTGCTTAGTATGAACCTTAGTGTTAGTCAACTTAGTATAAAAGCCCTAGTCTTACTTTCTGTATGTGACTTTTATCATTTTAGTGAAATTCATATTTTCTAGAGCCTTCATCTTATCAATATGTTAATGCTTTAAGAATGCAACGTTTGGGGAGTTTTGGAGTATGAAGGCATGCATTGTTCACAAGTGTTGTATAATTAATGTTTGAGATTTGTGGAGGTTGGAGTTTTTACTCTTGAAAATGGAACTTAGTAATCTATATTGTGAATTGCAATTAGGGCTATACTCTTGTAATGAATATGTGGTAACCATTCTGGAAGTACTATCACTTGTGGTTGTATTTGTGACCAATTTTCTTTCTCCCTCCTTTTCGTCTTATTGAGTAGCCACGATGAAAAATATCTTTTTGTTCTATTAATCTGGTGTTACAAATTTTGCTTGAATGACTTAAAAAACTAGAATTTAGATGCCAGACCATATTGACAGGTTGATATCATGCCTGCCCATAGCACTCTCATTTGTTGTGGTATGGACTAGGTGATATTACTTTTCAATTTAAAGGTACGGTGGTCATTGTATGTATTTCTGACGACATGATGCCTTTAATTTGCACATAGGGGTGCTTCAAGCAGCAAGTTTCTTAACTATTTGAACAAACATATTATACCTGTATTTGATAAGGTAAGCTTCACGATGACTCGAGTCCATTAGTCTTTTGATTATGTGACAATGAAAAAAATTCATTTCACAATAAATTAATTCTACTGATATTTATTTGTTACAACTTCTTGAGGAGCGAAAGCTAGATATGCTCAAAGCTTTTGCAGGAATATCTCCTTACACAACACCACAGGATTCCTGATAGATTCTTGTCAATGTTGTTCAGCTATTAAAGGTATGCATGTTTAAAATGACAGATAAATACGTCTCTTGTACTTGGCCTATGCCTATTCCTCATAAATAAGATCTTTATTTACTGATCAAACAAAAAAACAAAAGATAGACAAATACATGTTTTTGTATTGCTATATGTACATTCATGTCAGAATATTGGTTGTTTTCACTTCTTTTGATCATTGTTATTAGATGTATTGAATGTTGAAGACGTCATTGAGTACAAGAACTGATTTCTTGGTCATGTAAAAAGGTTACTTTTCTCAATCTCATAACACGTTTATTTGTGTTCCTTTTCAGAATTACATGCCCCGGAGGAAGATTGGAGAAGAGATGAACTTTACTTATGTGGAGTGCTTGTTATACACATTTCACCATCTAGCTCACAAGGTTGTTGGTTTGAAATGGTTTATCTTTGTCTAAACTCTTCTGTTTGTCACTATTGCACAATACTTAATTTTTTTTTTATGTTCTTTAGGTTCCCAATGCAACTAACAGTCTATGTGGTTACAAGATAGTGACTGGCCAACTGTTAGATAGGCTCGAGGAGGACTTTTCAGAGTTTTATGAGGAGTTCACTGAAAGGTAATTGACCACTTTTTGTTGTTCTTTTTTTCTTTTATATATGTTGTGAAGAAATTGGTGGTTCACTGGTTCATATAATATTTTTTGGGCAAGTACTAATTTTCATCCTTGTAAAGGACATTATTTCTAATTTGGTCCTTAAATTTTAAAAATTTTGCAACTACGTTAAATAATCAAAAAGTTGTAATCAGTAGTTCTTTTATCAATGACTAGTAGCATTGATAATGTGCTACACTAATTTCATATGCATCAGTTGTTAGGGCTAGCAAAAATACACTTAAGCATTTGCATGCTTTCCTCATCTAGGCCATATAAACAGCAAAAAGACCATTCTTAGCAGAAAGACCTATTTGTGACATTTTAAATGAAGTCTTGATTACCACCATGGGTGATGGCTCAATTGTCCTTGGGTTACATCCATGTGGTTTGGCACCTACTAGATTCTTGGGTTGAATCTGAATATTGATTGACTATATTTATTGATGGGTCTTTATCTTTCTGCAATCTAGGTGCCTCCTGTCTAGATTTCAGTGGATAGCGTTTTTCTAGGGTTATGCCCAACTAGGGAGGCCACCTTTGGTTGCCCCCTCTAAAATTATCCAAATACCTGCTAAACCAACACTATTAGTATGGATTAGTAACCAATATAACATATTTAAATAAAATGAATACAATATTTGGTTACAAAGGAAAACTCTTTGAAGAACTCATCAAAGGTAAAATCCTACGAGACAACCAAATATAAAAAAGTTAATTTTATTGATTGAGAGTTTTACAAGTAAACTGTTTACAAAACTTTTGTAACCCGACATATTTACCCAAGACATGCGACCTTCACTCAATTCCAAGACAAAGACTTTTCCTACTGGAACCTCCAATAGTTGAAAACGATCACATACTCTCCCTTGGTGTATGCTCTCACTCAATTCCACAAATTGAGCCTTATGGAAAATCCTTCACTCAAGTATTTTCCACTCACACGCTCACTTGAAATTCTATCCAGATCTTCAATTCTTTCACTCTTGTTATTTGTGCTCTTGGAGTGTTCAGTGAACCCCTTAGCCAACTCCTCTATTTATAGGCAATGCAGTAGTGTAGTGCTTGTGTTGGAGAAGAAGTCTGCTGTTGAGTTTATCTAGAGTCCTAGTCTATTACGTTACTAATAATTTGCTAACAACCCGGACTGGATCACTTCAACTAGATAATTTTGAGTACTGATCATCTTCGGTTTCTTTATTTGAAACTTGAATCATTATCCCTTCAGCTGACTCTTTGACTCGTAATATACATAGATTGGATAAGAGTTGAAAATGCAAATTGGCTTGGATTAGTAAAGTGGAATTCAAATAGAATAAGATTTCATCTTATCTCTAAAACTGTAAATTTTGAGTCATTGTATTTGAATTCAAATAAGATGAATATTTCATCTTATGTTTAGAGTTATAATTTTTAAATGAATGTCATTTGAACTATAAAATTTATCCATAGAAATTTGAATCCATTTAGAAGTTTATAGAGTCTGTTATAGAGGCTGGAAAATCAGTAGATAAATTCGAATTCAAATTGCAGCAGAAAATACGGAAGCTTGTTAGCAACCTGTTAATAGACGGATTCTGATGAAGGACGACCTGTCAGCAGAAGCGTTTCAGCAGGTCACATTTAGATGGACTATTTAAATCAAATCAAACAGCAACCCTAGATAGGGTTTTCGGCTACAACATATTTTCAGAGATATTTTGAGTGCCGTCTGAGGAAAATTGTGTGAATAATTTTTTTTGGTAATTCTAAACACTTGAGAGTGTGATCTTACTTAAGGTTTGAGAAGATTTCAATTGGAGTTCAGCTACTGGAGGTTCCAGAAGAAAAGACATAGATTGAAGATCGCTAGAGGTTCTGGCTGCTACCGTAGTAGAGATAAACGGGTTGTTTGTCCAATCGAGTAAGGGAGTCAATTGACAAAGGTTTTGTAATTGAATAGCTTACTTGTAAACTGATTGTCAATCCATAAAATTGTCTTTTTTGAGTAGGCTGCCCTATAGGGTTTTTCCTGTTGAGGAGTTCCTCAAATGGTTTTCCTGCATTACAAATTGTGGTGTTATGATTGATAATTTATTTGTTGCTTGTTTATGATTATTCTCACAATTGAATTCTAACAAGTCTAGATTGCCAAAATTGTTATAGTAAATTTTCCATACAGGGGTAAAAAGAGAATTTCAATTAGCATCAGAGCGGGTTTACTCATTCAAGTATGATTCGTTCCCCTGGTGGATATGACATCATTGAATGTTCCTCCGCAATTTGATGGTGAGATTTATGCGTATTGGAAAGTATGCATGAGAGTATTCCTCAAATCATTGGATGACCGGGTATGACACATTGTTGAAATCAGCTGGAAAAGACTCGAGACTAGTGTAGAAGCTTGGTCGAAAGAAGAATTGAGCAGCAGTAATTTTAATAGCAAAGGATTGAACAATATTTTCATGGTGGTATCTCAAGAAAAGTTTAAAAGGATCTCTATGTGTGAGATAGCTAAAGAGGCATGGAATATATTAGAAGTCACACATGTGGGAACGAAGATTGTGAATAATTCTAAATTATAATTGCTAACATCTAGATTTGAAGAAATTAAAATACTCGAAGATGAATGCTTTAATGATTTTTATGTTAAATTGAACGATCTTGTAAATTCCAGGTTTGATCTTAGATCGAAGGTTAAAGACTCAAGAGTCGTAAGGAAAATCTTGAGGTCACTACCTGAGAGATTTTGATCCAAAGTCACAACTATTGAGGAAAGTAAAGATTTGGACACAATCAAAGTTAAAGAATTGGTTGGGTCTTTACAAACGTATGAATACTCATTTTCTCAACCAAGAAAAGGCAAATCTATTGTCTTGAAAACTGTGAAAGAAGAGATTGAGGATAGTATAGTGAGGAGAATCTAAATGATGATGATATAGCTCTCATTGCTAGGAAGTTTAAAAAATTTATGCTTAATAAGAAAACAAATGGGAAACAAAAGAAAGCTAAAGAATTTTCAGAAAAAAAATAATGATTTCAAAAATTGGAACAAAAAAAAAAGAGAGAAAAATGAACAAAGTGAAGTGTCATAAATGTTCGAGCTAGGTCATATTAGAGTTGAGTGTCCAAATTACAAGAAAAATAAAGGAAACGTATTAAATGTGTCATTGAGTGATAGTTCAGATTCTGAGAGTGATAAATCATCCTTAGATGATGAAAATGGTTTATGGCTTTTCTTACTAGTGTGAATGATTTACTTGAAAATTTACTAACAAAATCTGAAAGTGTTTGTGCTTCAAGTGACTTGGACATTGCGGTAGTTGAGGCTGACCAAGAATTGTATGTTCAAGATACCTATAATGAAGTGTGTGAAGAGGTAGTCAAGCTGAAAAATCTCACCAAAAAGCTGTACAGTAATCTTACAGCATTCGAAAATGAGAAAAATAATTTGGTTGGGGCTTTAAAAGCTTCTGAGGTTGAAGTGTTGAGATTAAAAGATCAAAAAGGTGCACTAGAATAAAAATTAAAAAAATTTCAAGAATACAAACAAAATTCAGCAACACAAAAATTGAATGAAATATTGAGCTTTCAAAAATCAAGCAGTGATAGAACGGGTCTAGGATATGTGGTGTCTAAAGAAAAAGAATAGCAAATACCATTGTGTTTGTGAAAGAAAGTCAAAAGAAGAATCACAACATTCCTACTATGCCGAAAGCTGTCCAGTCCAGAAATTCTAGCAAAATTTTAACACCTAGCTTGCTGAAAAATGGTAGTTATAAAGGTAAGCGTACTACTATTTGTCATCATTGTGGAATAATTAGTCATATAAGACCACATTACTTTAACTTATTTCAAGTGCAGAAAACTAAAGCTGGAAAAAAATCCAATAAAGAAGGGAAAACGCTTACAAAATCAAGTTGATGACACAAGTCATCAAATTAATTTTGTGAGTCATGAGCTTGGGGAATTAGTGAAGTTGTGTGCCCAGAAAAATGAGAAAAACAAGCTAGAAATCAATGAAAAGTGGGTGGTGAAAGACAATGTCATAGACCACATAGCTCACACAGCATTTAAAGTTAAGGAGGACTACTTTTGGTACCTGGACAGTGCCTATTCAAGACATATGTCTAGAGATAAAACACTCTTCAAAGAGATGGAACCAGCAAATGAGGCACGGTAACCTTCGGAGATGGAAGCAAGGCCATTGTAGAAGGAAAATGGAGTATTAAAATACATGGATTGCCTACTTTAACTAATGTTTTGTTTGTCAATGGTCTTAAAGCCAATTTATTAAGTATAAGCCAATTTTGTGATGAAAACTATGCTGTCTAGTTCTCAAAAATAGGAATGCAACATCTTCAACTTAGCTGGAAAATAGATTCTAAAGGGTTTAAGAACTGCAAATAATTGTTATGGAGTTTCCCCAACTTCAAGATTAAGCTGTTATAAAGCTTTGCTAGATGAAACCAAGCTATGGCATCAATGACTTGTGCATATAAATTTCAAAGATTTGGCTAAGATCTCAAAAAGAAAAGTGGTGGATGGACTGCTAAGAGCCATTAAAGGCAAGAAAATCGTGTGTGGAGCATGCCAAGAAGGGAAGCAAACAAGAACACATCACAAGAAAAATTCCCTCATTCATACCTTTCGACCCCTTGAACTTTTGCACATGGACTTGATGAGTCCAATGCAAACCGAGAGCCTAGGTAGAAATAAATACATCTTGGTGATTGTAGATGAGTTTACATGATACACTTGGACCAGTCTCTTGAGAGAAAAATTTGAAGCCTTTGATCTAGCCAAAAAGTTGTTCAAGAAATTGCAAATAGAAAGGGAAGAATCTATTTCAAGAATATGAAGTGATCATGGTAGGGAATTTGACAATACTAACTTCACTAGTTTTTGTAATGAACATGGTATCCACCAAGAATTTTCAACACCTATTAGTACACAACAAAATGGAGTGGTGGAGAGAAAGAATAGGGCAATACAGGAGATGGCTCGGATCATGCTAAGCAACAAGAAAATGGCGTTGCACTTTTGGAGAGAAGCAGTTAATACAACCAATCATATCTTGAATCAAGTGGTTCTAAAACCCGGCACCTAACAGACTCCCTACGGTTTGTGGGAAAACAAAAAATTCACAATAAAGTATTTTAGAATTTTTAATAGTAAGTATTACATTTTAAGAGACTGAGAGAGCACTCATAAATTTGAGAGCAAAAGTGATAAAAGTTTGTTTCTTGGTTATTCTTCAAATAGTAGGGCTTATAGAGTTTACAACTTACGCACAAAATCTGTCATAGAATCTTTTAACGTGGTTGTAGATGATATTTCAGCTGAGACTACCATGAGAGAGCTAGAAAAATTAGAGGGTTGAGTCAACAAGTGAAGGAGATGCTCAAGTACAGGATGACAAGAGGACATAGAAAAGAGTAATCTCAAATCAAAGGAACCCTCATCAAGAGTCACCAATAATCATCCAAGGGAAAATATGCTTGGTGATCTAGATGAAGGTATGAGACTAAGAAAAAGAGTGATTAATCAAGTCTCATTTGTGTGTTATTTATCGTAGGTTGAGCCCAAAAAAGTGGAAGAAGCGCTGCAAGATGATAGTTGGGTCAATGCAATGCACGAATAGCTTCATCAATTCACTAGAAATGATGTGTGACAATTAGTTCCAAGACCAAAGGACCACAATATTATCGAGACTAAATGGATCTTTAAGAATAAGTCCAATGAACATGAAACAATCATTAGGAACAAAGCAAGATTGGTTGCTCAAGGATACACTTAAGTAGATGTGGTAGATTTCAATGAGACATTTCCCCCGGTAGCTTGGCTAGAATCTATTTGAATCATATTGGCTCTTGCTTGTCATCTAGACTTCAAGCTATATCAAATGGATGTCAAGAGTGCTTTCTTGAATGGCATACTCCAAGAAGAGGTATATGCTGAACAACCAAAGGGCTTTGTTGATCACTCACATCTTGATTTTGTTTACAAGTTAAAAAAGGCCTTTTACAGATTAAAACAAGCACCTCGTGCTTGATATAAGAGATTGACAGCTTACCTACTAGAGCTTGGATTTTGTAGAGGACAAGTCGATAGGACATTATTCATAAGAAGATCAAGTAAACAGGTCAAATATATGTGGATGACATTGTTTTTGGAGCTACACTTGACTCTCTAGCATATGAATTTTCAAATGAAATGAAATTAGAATTTGAAATAAGAATAATAGGAGAGTTAAATTTTTTCTGGGAATTCAAGTAAAACAATGCAAAGAAGGAATTTTTATCTCTCAATCCAAGTATGCTAGAGACCTTATGAAAAAGTTTGGGATGGAAGGAAAAGCAATGCTCGTACTCCCATGAGTACATTGGTGAAAATTTGCAAGGATCCTATAAATAAAAATGTTGACCCTACTCTTTATAGGAGCATGATAGGAAGCCTTTTGTATATCACTGCTAGTAGACTCGATATAGCATTTAGTGTAGGGGTGTATGCTAGGCTTCAGACCAATCCAAAAGAGTCTCATCTTACTACATTAAAAACGATAATAAAATATCTTAATGCAACTGTGGATTATGAGATATGGTTTACTAAAGACACTGACCTAACACTTGTTGGGTATTCAGATGCGGATTGAGTTGGGAATGCAGATGATAGAAAGAGTACCTCGGGTGGATGTTTTTATGTAGGAGGAAATCTGGTTGCTTGCCTAAGTAAAAAACAAAACTCAATTTCTTTGTCACCTGCTGAGGCTGAGTACATAGCTGTAGGAAGTTGTTGTACTCAATTATTGTGGATGAAAAATGTTCTAGCAAACTATGGCTTCTCTCAAAATGCCATGTTGATCTATTGTGACAACTCGAGTGCTATTAATATCTCTAAAAATTCAGTGCAACGCTCGAGAACCAAACACATTGATATTAGGCATCATTTCATTAGAGAATTGGTCGAATCGAAAATAGTATCCTTAAAGCATGTTTCAACTAAACATCAATTGGCCGACTTGTTCACTAAACCTCTAGATGGTCTAAGGTTTGAGTTCTTAAGAAAAGTCATTAGTGTCTACGATATCAAATGAATGAACCTCATCTTTTTAGTCTAGGACATGCATTTTTTTTTGTTTGCTTTTAGTTTTACGAACATTTAAAAAAAAATGTTTGATGGTATGTTGATTTGGCCTATTGATGTAGAGTGCATGATTGATGGTGTATTGAAGTTCTTGAGCATGTTGATACTCACTTAATAAATTCTAAAATTCATGCATTTCTTCTTTGTTGGGCATTCCACTTTGTGCATTCTAACCCTATGGGTCATCATAGTAAATGTTCACTTTTAATACACTGTGAGAAACTTGTGTGGATATACTTTTGATTGATAAAAAATTGTAAAAAAATGGGGCTAAATAAGTGTATTAAGACGTTCATCATAGAGAGAGTCTAAGTTTTAAATTGACTAATACTAGTTGAACCTAATATAACTATTAAAAAAGTCTCTCCTTGCCTAGTACCACTTGTTGATCCATAGAGAAAAAGTCGGTGTGAAATTCATTATTGAAAAAGATTCACACCCCCACAAATCTAACCTTGGAAGTTCTTATAGAAGAAATCATTGAAAAAAAAGATGAGCAACAAAAATGAACCAAAAAAGAGCTACGCAAGTAAAGTATTTGGAGGAGACACTTATGTATCTAGACCATAACATAAAGTTTGTCTTAAGGTAAGTGACAAACTCTTGGGAGCATCTTTAAAAGAAAATCTCAATAAAAAAAATGATGATCAAGAGAAAAAGGCAATTCATAAAAAAAAAAAAAAAATTCATTAAAAAAAAATTGCTACATTTTATAAGTTTCTCACTCACACACTCACATGAACCTTGACTTTGATGATTTTATGATTGAAAATCTGTTGTGGGTGTTGCAATTTAGATGAGGTATGGTCTTGGCTTTATTTTGTGAGTAGCACACTTATTGGACCTAGATGCACCTCATTACAGTCCCTGCTTCATTGCCATGTTGTTTTACAAAATTCTACATATAGGCATTTTGTTTGGCAATTTTGTTTTTTTTTTAAAAAAAAATTGGTCAATTGTGATGTTGGCAGTGCATGTGTGGCAGTCCTTGAGAAACAATTCTTAAGGTGTCTTGAGGTTCTACAGTAACTAGCCATGATTCTCTTCGACACCATTGATGAAATGTTGAGTTTTGGGTGTTCTTTAAGAACCATGTTGTGTGGTTCAGTCCCAGTGTGATATGAATATCCATATGGGGGCGGCCTCTATATGTTTTTAAGTGTTTAAACCTTCGGAGGACTTAATAGAAAAAGAGTGTGCCGTAAGGTCACGACACATGTAACGTCCTGGATCCAGAAGCCCGGAAAGTTCACACATTTTTCTCAAAACCCTCTCCAATAACACAAATATAACAAATCTTGAAATTCCATAACGATAACAAATCCAATCGTTCGATACAAATATCCATGAACCACCATAAAATACCAACAATAACACCTCAATAACATAAATTGATAACCACACAAAGTCATGAAAGTAACCCAAACCAGCAAACTAAAAATAATCAACCCCAATAACTTTACTAAATATGACTAAAACGACCACTTGTACCCTCGGCACTTATTCCTTAACAATCATCAAGCCTCTTTAAAACTAACTACTCTTACTATCCAATAAGGCCATCAAAAACATCTGAGAAAAGAAGTGAAGATAAGGGGTGAGTTATCCACAACTCAATAAGCAAAGTAAATATACTAGTGTGCAAACATGAGCATCTACCAAATCCAGAATGCAAGAAAAAATATTTCTTATTTTCTAAAATTCAGAAACACATCATGTTATAAAAAATCAGAGCGAAAATTCAGTATAAACAGAAACAAAAATTCCTTTGGCATAGCATAACTGAAACATCTTATCAGAAACAGAAGTACCATGTTTAACCCCCGTGATAGGGTTGTGCAAATCCCGGTAGCCAATCGAGCAGAAACAGAATATGAATCTTTCCCTTATTATTCTCGGAGTCTCGAGTGTGTACAGAGGAAAGACCACACAGAAAACCACTTTACAACCAAAGTGGGTGCATCGAAAACAGAATAGTTGGGATATCAACCCAGAATAGAGCAGAGTGGAACAGAACCAGAATGTCATGTGAAAAGTTTCAGAAATTATATCATATCATATCAGAGTACATAACTTTTTCAAAAACAGAACAGAATCAGATCAGAAATATCATTTATGCATAAACTTTCATATTCGCTTTTTTTCAGTTCAAAAAAATAAAATGCATCAAAATTAGCTCATGTCTACACATGTTCATATCAAAAACACTTTATTCTTATACAGAATTTTATGCATATGCGAAACAAATAACTGAGGTGATTTCAAAGTTTCCTTTTGTAACTAAAACATGCATATTTTCCAAAATAAATCTCAGTTCATATTTTTAATGTAAAGTCTAGCATAAGAACCCCGTTTGCCTGAACTCCTTAACTTTTTAGAACTTCTCCATAGTTCCGAACAAAATCAATCATTACCTAAAAAAATCATGCAATTTCCATAAATTTCTGATTTAACAAGTATCTTGATATTAAAACCTAGAATACCAAAAATCGCCTTATTCTAATTCCTCCAAATCCTCAAGAATTCTTATAATCTAAAATTACTGTCATTTTCTATAATCATCAATATCCACTTAAAGTACCTAACTCAAATACCAACTCAAACACTAGTCTCCTTCAGAAATTGAAAACTCAACTTACTTAATAATGCCACACCCATGACCCACTTTAAAAATATTTTAGAAGCCAGTCCCAAAAATAAACTAGACTCCAAGTCTAAACCCCAAAATATCTTAACTTCAAAATTAACTTAAAAGACACCTGAAAAACAAAAGCAACCCAAAAATAACGAAAGTCCAAGTGGCTCAAAGTAAGAATGATAAAACTCTAAATAAACGGAAATCGATTTAAATCCAAGTGACCAAGTCCGTTGAAATATAACTTGAAAACACATGCTTTGCTTTAAAATCAAGAGGGCAAAGTTGTAAAATCAAAACCATCTTCCTAACAGAACTTTACGTAACTTAGGCAAAAACAAGAAGTTAACTTTACGAGTAAAACAAATATAGACCTAAAATTCAAAAATGCGATTTACGGAGGCTCACTGAGCAAAGGTTGTGAACTGGCAGGGTCACGGGCAGAGCTGGGTAGATGTAAGAGAGAGAGAGAGAGAGAGAGAGAGAGAGAGAAAGAGAGAGAGAGAGAGAGAGAGAGAGAGAGAGAGAGAGAGAGAGAGATGAGACATAGAGAGTATGATGAGAGAGAGTAAAATGAAGAGGATGAAAGAAACCAAAGGCCACGGCTTACCAAGAAAGGATGATGACGGAGACTGGGTTGGTAAAGTCGACAGTTTCTGTGGCTGCCTTGGTGGTTTTTGGCATAATAGACTCACGATAAAGGTGGTTGTAAAGGTGGCAGTAAGGTGAAAGTGGTGCTTTGTTTCGGGGAGCCAAAAATAGGGGACCAACAACAACTTTCAATGGCGAACAGCCTATGGCAACGACTGGTGGTGGTGGCACGAGGTGTCTAAGGCTTCGGGAGACTAAGCAGTGACTGCGTGGAGAGCTCAGTTGAGCAGCGATGCGACGCAGAGGATGGCTTGGGTTTAGGGGTGCTTTGGACGAAAAAGAAGGCTACGACTTTTCACAACAGCGTGTTTGGGAGCCTCATTAACATGCCTATATATAAGGTGACACCAAGAACCTTAAATGAAACATGAAAGTGGAAGAAAAGGACTCATTGGAGGCAAACTTGGCTTGAAAAGGATATTGATGCACAAAAATACATATCCACAAAGAAATTGATCGGTTGCCGAAATTAGTGGGAAAAGATACGTGCATGGGAACGTGAGAGTTAGAGCCGTGAAGTTAGTAATGTGCATGACACGGAAAAAAAAAGGGACTCGATGGAGGCAAAATCTTGGTTTAAGAAGAAAAATATTGATGTGCCAATATCCTATAAAAAAAAACCCAAAATACGATTTCGTATTTCAGAAATGGAGACGTGGATCGGGTGCCCTTCATACCAAAATACGATTTCCTCTCCACATGAACCAGCTGTTCCTCCTCCACCATTTTAGGAGCAATTTAATTTGCTAAATCCAAAGTTGAACAGCTTGGTAGCTTGTTGCCAAATTGAGTTCATGTCTCTCAATGGCCAGATTGCTCAACTCTTAAATGATATTCACCATATAACTGAGCATGCGATGCCTGATGACGAGGATGACCTCTGATTTCCTTTGCCTGATCTCGTTGACAAAAAGGGGGAGATATAAGAAAGGGGGAGTAGCATGGAAATAGGGGGAGTTGCTATGTTTTGCTAACTTTAGATGCAGTTTGCTGACTTTTGTTGAAGTTTTTTTTACCCTAATATCTTTTGATATGCTTATGTCTAACCATAGTGGTTATTTTGGAACAATGCTGAACATATTATGAAAACTAATGGTAGTAGTTAATGGTAGAGGTGTAACAGATCCGGTTCGATCCCCTTTTTGATAATTAAGAACCAAACCGGTATCATTGGTTTTGCAATTCTTAAAATCGATTACGCTCCTCTTATATCCTTAAACCGGTAGTACCGATTTTATCGGTTCTGGTCTGGTTCAAGTCCGATTTTTTGGTTTTAATAAAATGTAATTTTATAAAAACAAATCTATTTAAAAAAAAAAACTGGTTTAAAAAATCTGTTTTAGTAAAAAAATTATAATTTATTTATAAAAATCTGTTTTAATAAAAAAATCTGTTATATAAAAAAAAATCTGCATTAAAATAACTACAACTAAATAAAAACTACTCTATAAAAATAAACTGCATTAAAATAAACTACTATAAACTGCAATTTCAATTAAGATTACCTTTTCATTTTATAAATTATTACAACATTATTTTATATCTAATATAACTTATATTATTATATATAATAACAATTCTAAAAAAAAAGGTAGATAGAACGGGTCCGGTTCGGTCCAATCCTATGCTAAATTGTCTGGAATCGGATCGGTTCTAACCAGTTCTTTATTTTTTGGAACCGGAACCGGATTGGACTGGCACAAAACCAGAAATTCTGGTTCGGTTCATCTCGATTTGGGCTGATTTTTCGATTTTTCGGTTTAAACTTACGCCCCTAGTTAATAGACAATGTTGATGATCTTTTTGAAAATAATTGTGTTAATTATTTTTTTCATGATCACAAGAATTACACATTCATAAAAAATGTTTTATCAAAATCAGCCAAAGGGGGAGATTGAAAACGCAAATTGGCTTGGATTAGTGAAGTGAAATTCAAATAGGATAGATTTCATCTTATCTCTAAAGCTGTAAATTTTGAATCATTGAGTTTGTATTCAAATAAGATAAGATTTTATCTTATCTTTAGAGTTGTAATTTTTGAATAAATATCATTTGAACTATGAAATTTATCCATAGAAATTTGAGTCCATTTAAAAGTTTATACAGTCTCTTATAGAGACTGGAAGATCAAATTTCGAGATCTAAAAGGATAAAATCAACAGACAAATTCGAATTCAAATTACAGCAGAAAATTTGGAAGCCTGTTAGCAACTTGTCAGTAAACGGATTCTGATGAAGAACGACATGTCAGCAAACGCGTTTTAGTAGCACACATGTGATGCACCCAACTCCCACTTATAGAAATACGGGAATCGAAGTGTTGTGATGATAACAATACCGGTTACGCACCCCAACATTGAGTGCTAAGTATGTGTACATGCAACGTGTAAGATAAAATAAGCAGCGGATAATTAGAGTCAATCAATAAGTATCATAATTTTAAAATATTACAAGTCAGTTTAACATAAATTCTCCAAAAAGAGATTTAATATAGTCATCCTAAAGTTAAACCATTAAAATACATAATGATCGAAAACGAGAATAACATTTCCCAAGATAATAGATTACAGCAAATCAATCCGACACGGAGCTGTCTCCTCAAGCTCTACTTCCTTGTCATCTGCATTTAAAATCTACGATATCAAAAATGGTATCGCAGGTAAGTAAAATCCAAACAAACCACAAAATAAAAATACATTCATGCAACAAAAAAAAACATGAACATGATACCATATGCATGAGGCTCAAAAATCATCTTTCCCAAAATAAATAGTTTCCACTCACGCCAAAATCCCATTTGGCCAAAATAAAACTCCAATAAAAACATCCATTATTTTCCCAAAAAATTATACACGTATATCCAATAAAATCACTACCATTTTCCCTGAAAATGGTACTCAAATCAATATATCAAAACCCGTCATTTTCCAAGAAAATGGCCCACAAGTCCAATTTATTAACCATATGCCCTATGGTCTCCCATAGGGACCATCCACACACCTTGGTTCTCTTCATCACACCATGGGTAATGACCACGCCTGTACCTAGCTAACCACGCCCAACACGTACCATGACCAGACATCCTCTAACCCCCCACCAGCAGAGGAGTCACGGAGTCGGCATGAAAGCGTTATCATCACGTCCGATCCCGTTGTCGCCCAGCGACAACCCAGGGGACGTCACTCAGTATATTCTGCTCTCGAGTCACCAGAAGAGCACTATCGAGATAATGCCCCATCACAACTTGGGGTCGTGATACACACGCACCTGAAGACCATATACACATAAAAACCCAGTTTTCATTTCCAACACATGAACATGCATGCAATTAGGCGAAAATTCAGTTTCCTTTACAAACATGAATATGCATGTACTATGCAATGTATACGACAAAATACTAAAAGATAACTAACCACCAACAAATTCCAACATCAACCAATCACACAAAGAGTTGTTAATGTAAAAATATATTTAAATCTTAAAAGGTTATTTGGAAAATACTTACAGTGCTATAATATAATTTTTGAAGGATCACGGAGGTGCAAACGACGACGGCAAAACAACGTAATAGAGTAAATAGACAAGGGCCGTGGGTCTCAAAAACCCAACTTTTGAATAGGAACAAACGAAAACTTGAGACGGCTAGGGAAGAGCTTAGGGGTGTTGGTAAAGTGAATGATGGTGATGGTTGGCTGTGGGTGGTGGCGTGGTTGGCGGTTGGAGGCCAAAAAGCATAAATCAGAGATGTAGCTCGAACTGCAAGGGTGGCGGATCGGGGTTGAGGAAGGGTGGGTTAGGTAGTTGGGAGGTCGGTGATGAAGTGGTGAAGAAGTGGTGGCCGATGGTGGAGCGATGAAGGCGCTGGAGCACATAAGGGCCACTGCTTGGAGGTGTGTGTGGGGGTGAACGGTGGCACAGGCTGAGCTGAAATTGAAGGTGAGTGGGCACCAGCCGTTAGGGAAGAGAATGGGAGGGGCGGTGACGGCCACAGATTGCACATGGCGGCGCTGGGTGGAGGTGAAGAAATGGGCGGGAGAGGAGAAGAAAGGGGGAAGGGTTGTGCACGAGCTGGGGGGAAAAAGGGGAGGAAAAAAAGAAAAAGAAAAAAGAAAAAAGAGAAAAGGAAAAGAGGAGAAAGAGAAAGAGAAAGAGAAAGAAATGAGGTTCAATTCTCACAACTTGGGTCACAAAATCACTTATACCCACAACATAAAATATATATAAAAGCCCATTCCAAAACACACTTAATTAATAAAATAAAACATATCAAATTAAAATAAAATGCTCATTAAATAAAAGAACACAACAAATGAAGCTATAACAAAATTAAAATAATAAAGATAACCATTCAAATGATAGAGCTGACAATAAATAAAATAACTAAAAACAATAAAATTAGAGAT
The DNA here is from genome assembly GCA_036898215.1 of Platycarya strobilacea. Classification (NCBI taxonomy): domain Eukaryota; kingdom Viridiplantae; phylum Streptophyta; class Magnoliopsida; order Fagales; family Juglandaceae; genus Platycarya; species Platycarya strobilacea. The sequence continues at coordinate 7,558,973 of CM072548.1, forward strand.
CTCTTAATTAATTAATATCGATAGTAGATAAAACATCGTAACCCGAAATAAAAAAGAATAATGTAAATCAATAATAAAATTATTAATGTAAATTAAGACGGTCTGCGATAAAATAAAACCATATATAAATATGTACAAAAACCTGGGATCTCACAACACATTTGGATGGACTATTTAAATCAAATCAAACAGCAACTCTAGATAGGATTTTCAGCTACAACATATTTTTAGAGATATTTTGAGTGTTGTCTTGAGGAAAATTGTGTGAAGAATTTTCCTTAGTAATTCTAAACACTTGAGAGTGTGATCTTACTCGAGATTTGAGAAGATTGCAATTAGAGTTTAGCCACTGAGGTGTTAAGGAGAAAAGACATAGATTGAAAATCGTCAGAGGTTCTGGTTGCTACTGTGGTAGGGATAAACGGGTCGCTTGTCCAATCGAGTAAGAGAGTCAATTGACAAAGGTTTTGTAATTGAATAACTTACTTGTAAATTGATTGTCAATCAATAAAATTGACTTTTCTGAGTAGACTACCTCGTAAGGTTTTTCCTGTTGAGGAGTTCCTCAAAGGTTTCCCTGCATTACTAATTATGGTGTTATGCTTGATAATTTACGTGTTACTTGTTTATGAGTATACTCACAATTGGATTCTAACAAGTTTTAATTGCCAAAATTGTTAGAGTAATTCGGCCATACATGGGTAAAAAGGAAATTTCAAGAGTTACAATTCAAACCTCAACAACTTCATCTTTATCGGATGACAAGCTAGAATCCTATTTAAAATTACATTCATTCTTAATTTGAATTTAAATACAACTCATTTAATCCTAGCCAAACTCAAAATACATTTGCACCCTCCTACCGTTTCTGCCTTGGAAAATAAATAAATGTAGTCTTGATTGCAAGCTTTTGAACCTGGACCAAATTTTCCTTGCGTGCGTCCTATGTGGTTGGGCTAAGCCTTCCACTAGCATTGTTTCTTTGTACCTTGAATTATGGAAGTTAGCTTGTATCTTTTGCTTTAGTAATTGCTTATTTTGGACTTCCATATGAATAGGAAATAATTCTTCTACATCTAATATCAAGGTTAAACAAAAAATGGTTTGGTATCAACCTGCCTTAAGAGAGCATTGAATGTTGTCTCTCTATTCGTGCTATTCTTGTTGCTTGAATGTTCTTTTGCCACCCTCTTTTGCCTGCTCTTAGGCCAGGCTTGTACACCCTGTCCATCACACTGGGAGCTGGCATTGCTTGATTCATTACTTTAACAACAAGGGGGATGCTGTGGACACAAGAATATTTTTGTGATTTGAACTAACTCAGGACAAATATTTCATAATCTTTTTTTGATAAGTAATAAAAATTCATCAAGAAGCTCAGAATTCATAATACCACAGTACACAGGTTGTATTATACCAGAGAAAGACTTATCTACAAAGAGGAAACGATACAAGAAAATCATGTAACTTCAACTTAATTAAAGTCAATAGAAGTAGTCCAAAGGAGTAGAGAATTTGAAAAAGTAAGTCCTGAGCTCGTCCATAGTCTGTCATAGTCCTAAAATGTTTTATCAGTTCTTTCCTTCCAAATACACCATATGAAGTAAGTAGGATCCATTTTCCACTAGCAATTTACGGACTTTCACCTATCCCTCTCCAAGATTCAAATAGATCCATTATTTTGCTTGGCATTAAACAAGACAAACAAACCCAATAGAGAAAAGGTCACCCCTGTAACACCCCAGTCCAGCAGAAGTCGGAGAATTACTATCTATCACATATACTCACATTCAACACTATAACTATAGACTCTAAATTTTCAAATATCATATAAAACCTGGTTTTAAAACCCACTTCTTTAATATCATTAATTCCAAAAATGCTAAATCACTAGAATATAATAATATTTTCTTACTAAATCTTATCAATGTTCATATAAATTCTATATACTTAATCAACTATTCTTGAGTCATCGCACATAATTCTTCATAATCCAATCCTTGACTGAAATATCAAAACTCAACTGAAAAGAAATATTCAGAGATAAAGGGTAAGTTTAACCACAACTCAGTAAGCGAAGAACATATACCAGAGTATAAATATGAGCATTTTTCAAAGTACAATATGCAGAGCAAAACATTCTTTAGTTTTAATATGCAGAACAAAATACAGAGTACTTAGGCATAACAAAATTGAGTATTATCATCATATCAAAACAGAGCATCTTACAGAGCAGAGACCATGTTTAACTCCCATGGTAGGGTTGTGCTAACTCCGGTGGCCAAACCAGGCAGAGACAGAGGTGAAACTTTTCTTTAATCATTCTCGGATCCCCGAGTGTGCACACAGAACAGTCCACAACAAACTACTTTGTTTCCAAAATGGGTGCACTCAGAGACAAAGAAGTTGGTACCAACCCAAACAAAGCAAAGACAGAGCAGAGCAAAAACAGAGTCAGATACAAATCAGTATACTATGCCAAAGATTTTTAGAGTCATCAAAATAATACATAGTTTCAAATTATTTTCAAAATCATTATTATATAAATAAAACAGAGTCGGAGCATATTTATAAAATCAATGCACACTTTTCAGATCCTCAATATCGCTCTTTTTTACATTTCAAAAACAACATGACAAAAACTAAGCTCATGTCTGCACAATGCATGATAGAAACATTTTTCTCTCTTTCATATAATTTTCATGAGTAATGCAAAAAAAAAAAATGTCTGAGATTGGTTTTTCTCAAGTTCTTATTTAATAATGAAACATGCATAAATTTTCAGAAAGTCAACCTCAGTCTACATTTGGTATAAAGCCAAGCATAGGAACTCCGTTTACCTGGACTTCTTAGCTTTTCAGAAATTCTCAAAATAGTGCTAAACAAATAATAATCGACACCTATAAAATAATCATGTAACTCCATAAATTTTCAATGATTACAAACCTCGAAAAAATAGAACCCGAGACATAAACTCTAATATCTTCTCTTAACATTTTAAAATCCTCAAAATCCTTAGTATAAACTTTCTCTCCAAAATGTTTTGAATTTACGAAAATCTTTTAAAACCTTAAAATATCATAAATCCTAAAATTCCTCAAATTTCACTTAATGAATACCTAACCCAATTTCCAACTCAAATTTCACTTAATGAATACCTAACCCAATTTCCAACTCAAACTAAGTCTTCTTCAGAAATCAAGTAGGTCATCGGATCAAAAATTTGGCCGTAAACACTGGCCCGAAACGATATTTACAACTCGGCCCCAATACCAAAACCTTCCACTTTCAAAAATAAAATCTTAATAAAATACTCGAAATAACAACGAATCCAGTAGATATAATGCTTTAAAAACTCATGGTTTTGTTTAAAGTCAAGAGGATAAAATTGTAAGAGTAATACACGGTTACTAAACACGCCTCCCAAACTCAGAAATAAAAATAAAATAAAATAAATAACGTCATTTAAATCTTGTAAAATATTTTTCTATTACACAGCTTTGGAATAACCCAGGTATTCTACTAAAAACAATAATAAACAATGGCCCAAAGATAAAACAATCCATAAAAAAAATCACTTTTAAAGAAATCTCATGCGGTGTCAAATCTCAATGTAACTTACGAATATAATATGAAAAAAAAAGAAGTCCAGTGAAACAAAACTAGGTGTAATATAAACTCATCTATGGGTGTTTTGGTGAAATAAGGATGTAAGGTCCATGGATCCTAAGAGCAACGGTCTCAAAGGGTTGCTTTCAAAACAAACCATGCGGCAAAACCAGGCTTACAGTGGGAAAAAATCTCGATAGTGAATTGGGCGGTTCTGGGTGGGTATCGATGGCGAAACGACTGGGGGCGTCATCGATAGAGCAGGGGACAACGTGCGGTGGGTCTGGGCTGATGGAGAGTTCTCAAGTAGCATTTTCTGTGCAGTATGGCGACGTCGTGGTGGTGCCAAACGGGAATGGAGGCTGGTCTGTGGAGAGAAAACTCCTCTGTTTTCGGGAGTTAAGAACAGAGGCTCTCAATTTTGGTGACGGACACTGGTGGTTCCATGTGAGGTGGAGGTGGTGGCGCACGAGGAGGTGATGAAAATGTTAGCTGGTGATTTGGTGCAGAGTATGAGTTTTGGCACGGTAGGGAGCTGTGACTTGCAGTCGTTTCGTGCAACAAGGATGAAGGTGTTTTACGTGGAAGGCTGTTGCTCTATTTTCGTGAGTTTAGAACAGGGGCTAACGTCCTAGTGATTTTCGGTGGTTGGCTACTATAAAGGAGCAAGCTAGATGGTGGTGGTGGCTAACTTCAGTTTGGGGTGCTCTACGTCCGTGATTGCAACACAGGGGCCTAAGTACTATGGCGCAAGAATAACACAAGTGGGATGGTAGTAGAAAACACATTGTGGTGGCGCGACGGCACGATTGAAGGTAAACGATATATGTATAATCAGTTTGAGGCTGTGCGATACTGAGTTTAATATGAGAATATATAGTTAATGCTGTTGTGAGTTCTCGGCAAAAGACGCGCGAGGAAGAGTGAAAAAGAAATTGGTGATTGCAACCCTAGTATAATAAGGAGGAAGTTACACGAATGCTGGGCAAAAGACTTTTAGTGAGAAGCTAGAACGGAAAACTACAAGAAACGAGGGGAGTTAAACTAGAGAAAAATCCGGATAGGAGATATATGGTTGCTTGATCAATGCAATGCAGTGTAGTAGTGGTATGTACAGCCATTGATGAAAATCCAAATTATTAAGAGACGGGCGTGAAACTATGAACATAGATGATTGAAACCCTAAAAATACGGAGATGTGAAAGGTGTAAAGACGTGAGTATTCAAAGTTGTTGTGAGCAAGATTTTGTGAGAACTAAAATGGTGAGCTGCAAAAGTCATGAGGAAGGTAGATTCAAATGGAGAGAAAAATCTGGTTAAAAGATATATGGTTATTTGATTAAAATAGTGATAGATATAGTCGCAGTTGAGAAACTCTAATGGGAAAAGATAATGAACTTGCATACACGTGAAAGTAGCGAACGAATGAGGTTGTGGCCGCGAATGTGGAAGAAGTAACATGCATGCAGGATGTGGAAACATGCTTATTTATAGGAACAAAATCTTAGAGATAGATGAAGTAATAGAAGAAAACTGCAACTTATAAGAAAAAAGAAAATAGAACAAAAATATGTGTGATATGTGATTCAGAATAAAATCTTTAAATTCACATATATATATATATATCTATATATACACACACATGAATAAATAAAATAATAATAATAATAATAAAATCAATTTGTCTAAAAAGAATTTCTCTAACCATAAAAATATATATTTTTTAATAATCATTAAATCAAATGAAAAAAAGAAGACAAAGTTTACTAAAACATCAATTTTGCACCGTGGTCAATTTTAAAAACAATTTTTTTAATATCGGAAATGGGTCTTTTACTTCAAAATAATTAATTAAAGAAAATATTTTAGAAAGAAATGAGGTGCTGGAGCCAGGTGTTACAATCCCACAAAGCAGTAGTTCTCTCTCTCTCTCTCTATTTTTTTAACGTTTGTGAAAGGGTTTCTGGTTGATAATTTGTAATTGAATTTGCAGGTTGAGTAATGTCGAGGAGTTAACCAGGGCTACCATGAAGAAATTAACTCAGGGAATGGTTTGGCACAACAAAGCTATGGCTGCTGCCAAATCTGATGAAGCAAAAGAAAGCATTGTGAGTAGTTCCCAAGAGCTCTTGGTCTGTTGTGGCTTTTCTCTTATCATTATCTTATGAATTTTTTACCATAATGGGCAGAAAACTCAAAAGCAGAATGCTACCACTGGGTTGCGAACGTGAAATAACATCTTGGCCATGACAAAGGTGAAAATAAACAAAGCTTTTTGCATCTAATGTATTTTTCTCTATTTATGTACGTAAAAACTGACCTTTAATTTGTTATTTCCAGCCATTGCATTCAAAAACACATTCATTTATTGGAGATAAAACTATCAACTTATCTTGAAAGTAACAAAAACCTCCTGTTCCCGCTGCCACAGCTACAACTGGGTAGGAGAAATATTCCTGGCTCTGTTCTTCTTCCCTTCTTTTCTCTCTCTCTCTCACGCACACGCAAGCCGTCGCCCACACACTATATATAATTGTACTTTAATGATTATTTTAATCTTCGTCTGTCTTTACTGAAAGATCTATCAAATTTCATACAACCAACCTAAGCATGCAGGATAGTAGTACAAGTGTTACTTGAATGTAGGATAGTACATATTTTCCTATGGCTGTGCTAGTGGTAAATGGTGGCTTAAAGTATAAGGGTTCCTTTCACTTCCCCAGATTCTTGCACATCTTCCCTGCACTAGCATGGAATATTGATGGACTCATTTTTATTTTTCCATTAACTTTGTTTACAGAGGAAACGACCTGCTAATGGAGCCAGCAATGTGACATCCAGGGGCGGAACCAGGATTTAATGTTTGGGGGGGCGATCAACTTAAATTTTTTTTTTCAAATTAAGCTCGACGATGATCTTTTATAGAATAAAATTCTTCCATTATCATTTCTGAAGTGAAATTCTTGGCAATTTCTTTTTCAATATAAACTAGCAAATGATCTGCAAGAAATTCATCTTCCATTCGACTTCTCAATCTAGTTTTTACAAGTTTCATTGCAGAAAATGCACGTTCAGTAGTAGCAGTAGAAACTGGAAGAGTTAAGACTAAACGAATTAACCTGTCAATCAAATAATAAATTTTTGACTTTTCTGAAATTGCTAGTCCTCTACATAACTCAGATAATGTAGACATATCTTGAAAATCTGGATGCGTGAAGACATCAAGCTCATAGTGCTGCAATTGAATTCTCAAAAGGAATTTTTCTTGCTCAGTAAAATCTTGTGGGTAAAACTTCTCAGCTAATTTGCATATGTCATCAATATTAAATGATTTGTATCCACATTTAGGGTTTAAAGCAGCACTACGAATAAGAAGTTCCATTGCTTGGTCATTAAATCTATTGTTCAATTCTTGCAACTGGAAGTCTATTGTAGCAGTAAATATATCAATCTTAAAATGATGCTCAATTGTTGTCCTTTCAACTTGACGACGAGATTTTCCTCGAGTATATTGGTCATTCATATCAGGAATATCAATTTGGTGTTTTTCACAAAATGATCTAACATCAATAAGCAAAGACTCCCACCCATCATCTCTTAACTTTTGAATGAGTACTTTTGTGGTTGAAACTAGGCTCATGGCATTCACAATATCTTGAGAATTTTGTTGTAAAGATTGGCAAAGTGCATTAGTGATTCCCATTATTTTTTTCATCATATGTAATATCAAAATAAATTCAAAAGATGTCAATATCATGTAAGCCGCTTCAGCATCACCACGTTGAGAATAATTTGATCCCTCATTTGAGATAGTATTTATAACTGTGCAAGTAGCATCGAACATCCTCATCAAGCTACATATAGATTGAAAATGTGATCCCCATCTAGTATCTCCAGCCCTTTGTAGTGTACCAATTTGATTAATCCCTTTTCCAGTCTCAATCTCATTAGAAGCAATCAAATTTTCAATTACAACAATTTGAGCAACTTGTAATTCATCATTACGTTTAGAAGAACCAACAACAATATTAATAATAGATGTCAGATAGACAAAGAATTGATGAACATGTTTGGCTTCTCTAGAGGCTGCAACCAAGGCTAATTGTAGTTTATGAGCCCAACAATGTATATAATATGCATAAGGACAATCTTTGAGAAATAAAGCTTGTAGTCCATTCCATTCACCACGCATATTACTTCCTCCATCATATCCCTGACCTCGAATATTCTCAACTTGAAGGTTGTAACAAGAAAGAAGAGCACATATCTCATTTTTTAGAGTTAGTGCCATAGTATCCTTGACATGTACAATATGAAAAAATCGTTCTCTAATAAAACCACCTTTATCAACAAATCTCAAAATGATTGCCATTTGTTCTCTTTTAGACTCATCTCGAGCTTCATCAACAAGAATACAAAATTTGGCATCCCCGATTTCTTCGCGAATCACGTTTCGCACTTTATTTGCAAATATATGTAAAATTTCCTTCTGAATTTTAGGTGATGTATATTTGGCATTCTGTGGAGCATTTTCCAAGACAACTCCTTTAACTTGATCATTATAATTTGCCAGAAACTTTATCAATTCAATAAAGTTACCTTGATTTTTTGATTCAGAACTTTCATCATGACCTCTAAATGCACATGCTTGGAATGCCAACCATCGAACACTATCTATTGAAGTTTTGAGTCGCAATCGATTATTCTCCATCTCTTGTGATGCTTGTTTTTCAACTAGCTTATCAATATGTCTTGAATGATTCATTAAATCCTCACAACATTTCACAGCATTTTTATGTGGTGAATTTGGATCTTTCCCCACATGTCCTATTAAAGGACAATTCATTCCATCATTCACTTTTTTCCAGCTATCAAAACCTTTATTGGTAAATGCATCTGATCCTGGACGGCCTGTTGATTTTTTAGCAAAAACGTAGCATGGAAGACAAAATATAGCATTCTTCGAAGGTGAGTATTCTAACCAGTTTGAATATCTTTGAAACCAAGAAAATTGGAATCGAAGACATTGATTGCCTATTCCTGAAAATGGATATTCTGAAAGTTTAGGTTGATATGGACCAGCTTTAAGATAGGCACGTCGTATCTCATCTTGTATGTTAGTAGGAAATTCCCATATTTGTGGACGTAATCCTGGATCACGTTCCAAACAAGTATCATCCATCTCTTCAGGTTGTATTCTTGGAGTTTTAGAGGGACGCTCATCACGTTCCAAACAGGTATCATCTATCTCTTCAGATTGCATTCTTGAAGTTTTAAAGGGACTGGGACGCTCACCATTTCTAGAAACATCATGTTCCGTCATGACGGAGTTCTCTAAATGTATATCTAATTCTATATTACTCTTTGATTTGTCCATGTCTTTCTTTTTAAAATAAGAATCAATTGTTTTTGATTTGTTCATATTTTTTAAATTAAAAAAAAAACTTATAAATCAATAATAAATTTGAGAAGAGCCTAATAATATACGGAGTAATGCAAATCTACAATATCAAATCATTTCTAAGTCATATAAATTTTAATTTTCTTCAAGCTATGCCTATACATATATATTAATATATGCTGTATGCCAAATGACAAATCAATTTATATGCTCACAGCTCAAATATTAAAATTTTAACAAAATTATATATAATATATTAATATGAGCACGAATTAATTCAGTATACTATATGAGTCATATACTATTAAAATTTATAAACTTATATATAATATATTAATATATATTAAATGAAATCTATATACTGTTATAATTTATAAACTTATACACCTATTACCTATAGGCTATATATATAATATATTATAATTTATAATATATGCACACAGCACACAATGACACAATATATATTAAATGAAATCTATATAATAATATACTGTTATAAACTTATAACTTATAAACTTATACACCTATGCAATAATGCAATAATAATTTATAATATATGCAAATTGCAATAATGCACAAGCCACACACCGTCACACGAGCAGGCGAGCACAGAGCAGGCAGCAGCGGAAATAAAAAATATAAAGAATAATGAGAAATGAAAACGGTGTCGTGTTACGGTAGAACCTGGGTTTGAAGTTGGAACTCTCAACTCTGGAACTGGAAGATTAAACCGAAACGTGTAGTCTTGCAAACGGCGTCCACTTCCAGGCTACAGCAAACCAGTAGGCAGCAGCCAGCAAGCTTGCTTTAGTTGCTTCACTTGAAGTCTTGATGCCTCTGTTTCTCTGTAGTAGGAGCTGTATAGAGTGCGAGCCAGGTCCAACACGGCAACACGCAAATAAAGTGCGAAACCCAGAGCAGAAGCCAACACCGCGACACGCAGAAGTGAGAAGCCGGAACTCTCTGTATAGAAACGTAAGAGGCAGAGCAGCTGAGCAGAGGCAGAGCAGGGGCTGTATAGAGTTTTAAACCTTAACGGGCTGCTCTCCAATGCACTGACTTCAGTTGCAGCAACGGTACAAAAGGACACCGTCTGTAACGGGCTGCTCTCCAAATCTCAGACCATTGGTTTGAACTGTGCTGCAACTGGTTCATGGTTGCGACTGGTTCATGGGGCACGGCTGCAACTGGTTAATGCCGTAAACCGTTGGTTTGAACTACAGACTACAGTCAGCCTACATGTAACTGGTTCATAGGCCCGTAAACCAGTTAGTAAGTCAGTAAGTTAGTAAGTTACTAAGTTAGTAACGTCAGTCGGTATTGGTAACTACTAACAGTTGCAATTGCAGGCTGTAGCTTTGGGAGCCCCGCGTTACGTGGTTACGTGAGTCACTGAGTGAAATATCAGACTTGGAGTTGGGGGGGCTGAAATATCAAAGTTGGGGGGGCTGTTTGTGATATACTATATATGAAAGGTAGGTTTTCAAAAATTTTGGGGGGGCGGTAGCCCCCCCAACGGGCAACACAGGTCCGCCCCTGGTGACATCTAAAAAGGGCCGTGGATCTGGTGCTTTTCCAAATCAGTTGGTTAATAGGGCATTGGAAGGTTTATCTCATGGTGGAAGAAGCGGGGGAACTAGGGGCAGAGGCAGGGGATGGGGGTCTGCTGGACGTGGAAAAGGAAGAGGAAGAGGAAGAGGAAGAGGCAACTGGTAGGCTTGGTAAGTGCCAGGCATGAATGGACAGATTCAATGCCCCCCGGAAGTATATGACTAGAAGCAATTTTTTATTCAAGTTCTTCTCTGTTGGAGCTAGATTTGATTCATGGTGGATGGAAGCTGATGAGTTTCTAGATTCAATTATGGTCTAACAGTAGGAATCATATTCCTAGGGAGCTTGTCCAGTAGGTATTGATCCAGTAATCTCTCATCTGTGCATGCCCGTCACTTTGTGTATGCGCGAGTTTGTATTTTAATGGCGGTTAACTTGCACTCAGAGGAATGATTTTATAATTCAGACAACTTGTAGAAATGTAATCATGTTTGGTTGAATGATAACTTAACGATTATGCACTCGAAATAAGGATTGTGTTTGTTTTTGTGCAAAAATGTTTTTTTTTTCTTTTCAAATTTTGTGTTGTTGGAAGCATAGTAGTAGTGATTATATTTACGACTTTTTCTCTTTTATTTTTTCTTTCAGTAAAAAGAATTTGCGGCGTTATTTTCTATTTTCTTATTACAAAAGGATGATAAAAAAGTTGAATTACTTGAAGTGTATTTGTTGAAAACTTCTTGTCGAGAGTCCAAGCACTCTCAAAATTAGTTAGGACGTTGTTTCTGAATCAGTGCCATTAAAGATAAATAAATAAAGTAGTTGAACTGTGAATGCAAGAAGTTTTTTTTTAATTAACTGATTTTAGATATGTATAATGATAATTTTCAGTGCAAAACAAATTAAGAAAAACTCTTTCTCTTCTCGGAATCATTTCCAGATGTTAGCCAAAGAATAGAAAGTCACCAGTTTACAAAAGAATATATTAACACAAAACATTTACAAACAGACTGACTGAATTAAATATATATCGACATTGTGTCATCATGGTTCATTTTATATGTCAAATCGAAGTATATGGCCTGAGACGATAAAGGTTTAGGGACGAAGAATGGTTCAATCTCTGTGCTTAAACGATCAGGAGTTCATGGCCTTCAGCAGAGGTTTGATGGTGCACTAGAGTATCAGGAATGTGATAAGAAGTGAATATGCACTATGTATTTGTTTTCAAAGAAGAACAATTGTATTGCAGTTTTTTCTTACTACATAGTTTCGTGTAGAATATATACAGAATTTTACAAGCACTAGTTCTATGAGTAAATGCTAAAAATAAGGCTAAGAATCCTATCAGTTGTAGCTTTACAAAATAGAATAAAAAATTCAAAATTCAATCTTTGATTTGCTTGCTGTTAGACCCGTGATTGTTGCTTGATTCGCTGCTTGTTTGATCTTCACCGGGATTTGATGAATCTTCCTTTATATAATGCACATGAATTCCTGCCTTGAAGAGCATTCATTCACCTCTGATGCACCTTCTTCTGCACTCTATGTGCCTACAGCCAAAGTAGGAGCTCTTCCTATATTCTTGGTTGAAATATTCTTATTAGTTCTACAGCCTTCTTCCAAACGACGCACTCATAACCTGGAGTAACGTTTCCTTCGGAATTAGTATCTTGACGTCGCCGATGACTTACAAATAAACGAATTAGGGATAGCAGAAGACAAATGGTAGATGTGGTAAACGATATTAGATAAAGAACCAAAAAGCTCTGGAGTCTCAAACTATTAGGTTTGCTAGAAGTTAAGTCGGTTGAACACTCATGTGGTGGAGTCAGCCATTTATCTTCTAGCGACTTCAACTCTCTACTCTCCGACATCTTTAGAATGGCTTCAGAAAAATCCTTGGCAATTGGCGACCCTTTCTGGAATGCCTGAGTTAATGGAGAGCAAGAGAGGAAGAAGAAGATCAAGAATTATTACTAGATTTTCTCGTAGAGGACGAAACAGATGTCAACTTTCTAAGACAATTAACATGAAAAAGCTAACAGTATTGGCCCATTGGGAGTAGTACTTCAAAAACCTTAATTGTATACTTGAAAAAATAAAATACTTTAACCACAAATAATTATATAAAAGCAATCTTATTAACTCATGTGACTTGATATAGTCCGTTGCCATTGAGACTCCTTACCCTTCAATGTCTTTCCATCAATATTGCACGATTTGCGGGATTTATCAACCTTATCTCTCCGACAGTTTAGTGACACCTTATCGCTCCATTAAATTCCACAAATCATGCCGACTTGTTGGGTTGTGCTAACATAACAGATCAATAAAGTCACATTAATCTGTAAAATTATTTGTGTGTAATTTATTTGTGAATGTGACGCTAACTGAAAATCACAGATGCATAAACTTGAAATATGAAAAACATTTTAACTAGGATGGTCGATTCAAAAGTCTTGTAAAATTGACAAAGGCTTTAGTGTAATGTTTGAGTTTACTCACAAAGGCCAATCCACCGTATCTGTTGATAGGCATGGTGCTAGTGTATCCCTTGCAATACTTATTGAGGAAAACTTTCGTATACGGGACTTCGAGGAAAGCCGCAACTATATTCTTTTCTTGGAATTCCTGAAGGTACATGTATTCATTGCTGACATTCACAATATTCTCTGAATTGAAGGTAAGCTCATTCTCCACGTATTTCCTTACGAACGAATTGCCACTGCAACCAATTTTCATGTTGTTTTTCTTCAACCACTCAATGTCTGTAACAGTTGGTCGAAGCTGTTGCACTGTGAGCATTGAAGACAGGCTAGCTGTGTAGCTCGAGGTTAGGATCAAAACGACAAAGAGCCAAACTACAATAATCATGCGTGTGAAGTTGTTGTGGATTTTTTCCCCTGCATCATGAAACCATCTAGTTTTGAGTCTTCAGAGATAAGTAAAGCAAAAATAGAAGAAAAATACATTAGTAATAAATAAATTATACAAAAGTAATTCTACAAATTGACATTACTTCATATAATTCATTACATTATAAATTTTTTTTTTGTTTTATAAAATAGATCTTATAGATTATAGAAAAATACGATAATTTGTAAAATTATTTTTGCATAATTTTTTTATAGATTTGTACGAAAATTGATACTCACTATGAGCAAAGAACAGAGTGGAGACTGTAAACCAAAGAGCAGTGCTAATCTGACCCGTCCATGGGCCACTAAATTCTGGGTTGGATTGGCGCTCCAAGAACCAAACAACGAGCATTGTGTAGATCAACATGGCACCAGTGACAACCCACAAGTCCCAGGTGAAAGGCACTGTAAACATCAATGCTGACCATTCAGGTTTTGCTGGAACCAACATTACCAAACTCGACTCAGCATATGGAAGAGTAAAATCCACGTACTGCAGCCGCTCGGCTAGTATGGTGAAGTCTCCAATTACAGCATCGTAAGTCTTTTTATTGATACCCACATACATAGCAATAACAAAATAATAATCAGCGAACAAATTATTTTGCCCAAGTAAAAGAAAACAACAAAAAAAACCACCAAAAGTTGTTACCTTATTATGGACACTATAAATGAGATCATTGTAGCTCCCATTGAGTGCTACAAATTCAAAAGGAAGATGATACCCTAAATGGTCTCGTGCCCTAAGGAAAACTTGGATGCAGAAACCATCATATTTGTAGGGATTTGGTTTCTCCCCATACTTAACCTCCACAAATTTATCAAACGTTGCTTTGCCAGGAACTGCAATTCTCAATGGCTTTGCATCAGTAGGCATTTCCCAACCTGTTGGAGTTCGTTGCAAGTTCCCTGGCCAAAATACTGGACCGAACAATGTGTTGGCCGGATTAGAAATATTACCTCGTACTCCATTTTTCCCTTCACCTGTTTCTATAGAAGGGCTGATCAATGAGAAGCCAGACTCTGGTGTCCAAAAGTCTATTTCTTTGTATCTCTTTCCAATCACATTTACAATCTCTAGTGTAGAACTGTCTAAGAGCTGGCCTCCTTCAAATTGTATTTTTCCACTTAAACCAGAGAAATTGCTTAATAACATATTGTCTAACAATATGTTTGGACTTCTGGTACTGGTATTGGTCATTCTCTCTATCGCTTGTGTAACAACTCGAATGCTATCATATGCTCGGAGAGCATAAATTCCAGGGTCGGAGTTATCTTCCTCCGGATAAATTGCTCTGAATTTTCTCCGAAAATGGGCATAAAAATCTTTATACTCAGAATTGCCAATCTCATAATAGTAAGTCTTGATTCCTATTGCGCCTTCCATAGATGAAATAACGGAGTTGTTGACAGAGTCCAATAGACTTGTAATGCTGTCTGAGATTATCCAGGCTGAGTCTCTCCCGATGAGTCCCATCTTCTTAGCTTCTCTGAACAAATAAGTTGCCATCTCTAACGAAGAATCAAGGACAATGAAAACCCGCGATTGCGTTTTATATAGCTTAATAAGTTCTTCTTGGACAACCCTTTCGGGATCAGGCACAGAAGAAAATGGTGGGAGAACCAAACGGTACTCAATTTCCGAGCCAACATTTTGTAGAGCCTCAGATAATAATGCTAACATGCCGACGTTACTGCCATATCCTTCATCTTCGTAAATGGCTATGACCCTTCGCCAATTGTAGGCATGAACAATATCTGTGATGCATTGTATCTGTTGAGAACCATTTTTTGCCATTTGTATCAAGAAAGGCCAAAGAAGTGGCATTAGAGGCGGGTTAATGGCTGGTGCTGCGAACGAAATGACCGGAACACGAGCCTGCCTTACAACATCGGCTACTAGAGCCGCTTCCGGCCATGCATGCATGCCCATAATCACTTTTACCTTTTGGTCTCGGATCATCTCTTCTGCTGCAACCAAAATGTTGATATTTTTAATGTTGAGTTTAGTTCACCTAAATTGAGTTTTTTTAATAAATAGTAGTAAATTTAGATAGTAAAATGAGTTTTATGGAGTATATTTAAAATGAATTTAAATGTATTTAAATGTTGAAGATGGATTTAAATGTATTTATAAAAAATTAAAAAAATATATTATAAATTTCACATATAAAAAATTATTAAATTAAATATTTAAATATTAGACCCAACTTAAAATTAAAATGAAACCTAACAACCAAGCAGACTTGAGAAGCTCGTCTCATTAATATTGTATTGATGTGACAAAATATATCAATATATTTCACATAAACACAACGAAATGAGAGTGAGATAAGCATATAATATAACTTGTATTTCAAAAAAAGCACTGTAGTAGATATAAAATACCAGCCGAAGTGACTCTAAGAGCATGGCGGAAATGAAGAGACAGTTGGTGAGACTTTGAATTGTTGTTGTAGTTTCGAACTGCAATTTTCATGGCTGTTTTCTCTTCTTTTCCAATACGGGTATTAACGTCAATGATTACACCCATACTCATCACTGTTTTGTTGTTGGCTTCAGCTCCATTAATGGAGGCACAGAGAATACAACATATCACGACTAGTACTACCGGGAAGAAGAAGAAGAAGAAAGGCGGCCTGGGTCTGGGAACGACAGCGCTAACTGTTACGAGTGGGAAAGGCATTTGCGAATATTGCAGTTGGGCGTCGACAGTCGCAACTGTTTGCGTTTTAATCATTGGTACATGATGAGTTATAATTCTCTCTGTATATAGCAGCTGATCATTCGAAAGAACATCTCATATGTATGTGATATACACGAGATGCATATTCGACCGAGAATTAATGCTGCTTCAGAAAACGCGCTGTTTCGAAGAATTTTCAGAGCGTGTGGAATCATGCAAAATCTCAGAATATTCTAGTTATAACTATTTTTGAAGTCTGACAGACTGACTGACTATTTATATATATATATATATATATAAACTCATTACAATATTTATGTATCCTTAATTTTCTAAAGCAATAATTGTACATGATGATGTCACTGATCATCAAGCTGAGAATTATATATGTGGCTCAGGTCTCCACTGGAGAAATATCACTGTCAGTCTGTCACTGTCACTGTCACTGTCAGCTTATATATATATATATTATTACAAAAATGCATAATATTCATCTTAAATACTATTTAATTTAGTGAACCGTAGTCCGTCGATGTATTCTCGATCGATCAAGATCAAATTACTATTACTAAATCTTAATTAATCTCCAAGTATTACAAATTTTAAAATTCAAGCATACCGCGTTGATTGACTTATATTATATGTAGTGCAAGAGCTATAAGCTGCTAAACAACATTCTCAGAATTTACTGACTTGCTGGGATAAATATACGAGTAATGGTAAATACATATATGCTTCAAATAAATAAGTCTCATATATATATATATATATATATATATATAAGTGAGTCTCACTAACAAAGAATAACTTTTTACATCTTTTTTTCTTTAAAGTTGGATCCACACATTTTTATGAAAGTTTGTATGATGCTTGTTTTTTTAGAACATCTACAAATTATTTCTCTAAATATATATTTTAATTTTACATTTTACATATTAAATTATTAGAACTGACACTTAATTTAATTCATATTCAAACTACTAAGATTCATGTGTCATATCACTTGTTTCCAACCGTTAGAATTGCCACACACTATATATATATATATATAATATTTATATATATATTTAGAGAAATAATTTGTAGAGACAATTTTTGCATTACTTTGAAATATGCATAGGGCCAAAAGTACAGACGGAGTTTGACGGTACAAGTTGCTAATTTTTCCATACTTGTTGGAATGTTTCAATCAATTATATTCAGATCCTTATATTCAAATTCTTATATTCAACAAAGTTTGCAGCTCTTATGGTCCGTTCGTTAAAATATTTAAGACTTGAACCGGTCTTGGTAAACCCATTCAAAATTCAAAACATGCAGTCTTGAATCTCCAGACCTACAAATTTTTTCAGGCTATTTTTTTTATCGGATTTTTTGGACTATTTCTTTACATATACATCAAGTGATTTTAATATTAATTTGCTAATGAGTCCCACTATCTACACTTAATAAAATAAACACATCTCTCATCATGTATGCTATGTGTGTGCAAACTCACCTGCATCCAAATTTTTCCAATTAAATATTTCTTTGGAACCAAGACATCTAATTAATAAGTTCTTGAGAGGATGATATATTCCTGTTAGGATTAGGAGATGAGATGTGTTTATATGAGTTTAGTTTATTTTTTAATATTATTATTATTTTGAAATTTAAAAAAACACTACAACAATATTGTCCATTGCCAGCAAATTAATTTTAACGCTAAAGCCCATAAAAACCGCCTGAATACATTTCTCTCAACAATTATTCATCCGTCGCACAATGGACGCCATTGAATTGTCTGATTTAGACAAAATCAGCTACTTCAGAAATTAGCCATGAATAACATAACAAATCCGGCCAATTAAGTGGATGGAAATTACACATACTTCTCGCCGTAATATCTTACAATTGTTAATAACTATAGCTGGGAAAGTATTATTTTTGTTGATACCTTCCGTCGCTTTAACTCCAAATAAGTCGCTGCACATGACATGGTATTCCTGTCTAAACAATCGATTTTATCGACGTTAATTAGTCTAATATCATTTGTGTGTTAGATTTTACAGCGAATGAGTGGAATAAGCTACAAGCTATATATACACAACATGCAATAGCAACGAATTAGCATTTTATTCCAGCGATTGTCACCTTACAATTGTCTGAATCCATTAATTACAACGAATTCTTGGCCTCTGTTCCATCAAATTTATTTTCTCCGTGAATATTTTTTTTTTTTGCTTATTATAATTATTTTTTCGATTTTCAGGTATATGAACATGCATGGTTCAATTTAATTATAATTGTGACTTGTATGTTCACCAAACTTGCCCAGATTGATACCCAATTCACACCTTCATTGTGAAACAATTTATTACCGCATAAATATTATAAAATACTTGAGCTATAATCAACCTGATATCAATTCAACAATTGCACATTTGTAGCACCTAAACATCCTTGTGTGTGCATTCAAATTCTAAAACTCACCAATTGCATGTGTAGAGATCATACCAGTAGCAATTATAGACTAGATTAGTATTTGAAAATACCCATATCATTGAAATAGATCTCACAACTAAGTTGGAATTCTACCCATTTTTTGCTACATCTCATATAATACATGTTGCTACACAGACATCAATTTGCCATGCAAAATAGCCATTCATTCATCAGTTACTGCAACATTAAGTTAGAATACCTGGACAACACTTTGCAAAATTTGGCTGGTTTGGGGCATAACTGCCCAGCTTGAGAGATTACAATCCATCACCATAATTAAAATAATTACTGGAGTACAAGCCACTATATATACAATGGTGCGTTCATGTAATTCATTGTTTTGGAAGAGAGGAGAGACTGATTTCTTACACATTGTCTCCTAACTAAAGTAAGTATGTTCAGGTACAAAGTTGAACTGGCCCATGGAGATTCAATCTGAAAGACAAGAATAGCAGTCCTACTCGCTATGTTGACTCCATACATTTTCCCCAGGAGAAGATAGAATTTCTGTTATGACAATATAACAGAAATTATACATGGGCTAACCTGCACTACCCCATAATCTGGAAATATTAACTTCAACCACCTGCATTCCAATAGAGCAGTATTTAACATCAGTAACAGGATACTACATCAGCCAATTAATTTTTATAAATGCTAGATGAGTCATTCAATTTCAGCCTTTAAATTATCAAAATTTTTATATACATATACAAGTATAAACTACCTGAACTATACGTGTCTTCCTACTCACTAGCCAGTAAATCCAAGGGAGAGTGCAATCCTGGTTGTATATTGCTAATTAGCTGTCTCCAATCCTTCCCCTTGTATTTGCCAAAAACTACAAGGGGGAAGTTACATGGTATGCCAATATCATCTAACCTATATTCTAACAATTATATATACACTAAATTCTGTTATATTTAAATATAGTAGTATGACAGTTTAAAACTTCCCCAGAAAGTCTTCCTCTATGATGTCCAAATCATAGTAGCAGCCTTGTTTATGTACTATGCTATTTTTAAAAAAGCCCATTGTATATGTATATACTACTGTACCTAATGGCATCTATGGGGTGGTTTTCTGTTCCTCTTAGTTTACATAATGGTTAAAGACACAAAAGGTACTATGTATATATATTGCCAATATTCCAAGCTGCATGCTTCAGTTATTCACTAGAAATTCATTATCCATGCCTCCAACACATGTTGGCTGCACTTTTGGTGGAAATTCAAAATGAACTCATTTTGATCCTTACCCACATTTTCAATATCTTGCAGCTGAATTTATGTACTAGACACTTAGTTTAAAAAAAACTGAGTGCCTTCACTACTTTTTGTTGTCACTTAAAAGTGCATGGTTATGGTACATATATACAAACATCATCGTGTGTTTTTACATACTAATGCTTGGCACCCTATTCCTGTGAATCTAGTTATCACATTTCTGACATGTATATTAAAATAACTCCAAAGATGTTAATTTTTTTTACTACAATGCAAGGCATTTTTGCATTTTTAACGTTTACACAATTAGTTTGCATTTTATTATGCACCTAGGCCAGTAAAATTTCCCTAAAACTAACACTTTAATTAATTGGATGCATAAATGTAACCATGAGCATTATGCAATTGAACCAAGCAAAAATGTAATCTGCAAACCTTTTAACCTGAAGCATAGACAATCCCACATGAAAGCATGGTCACTTACAATCGCTGGTCATTGAGTGCTAGGTGAGGAAGTACTCCATATTAAACCTGATGTACCTATACCAAGAATCTTGTCAGTGTCTCATGTGTGTAGCTTCAGCTGTGTGATAGTAAATATAGAAAGAACAACACTTACACCAAATCTAGGTTTCGTTTTTCTTCTACAAATACCTTCCACATATATATAACCCATGTTGTTTCCCCCTACTAGTATTCAGGCAGCCCGAAACCATCAACTCTTTTTATCCAATCACATCAACTACAAAAGATCCAGCCATGAGCCAATATTTCAACACCTACCCTTTTAGCTTCCAGCAAAACAGAGGTTTATACAGCTCCTAAGTCATGCAGACATATAAATGGAGTGGATGCATATATCAATATATATATATATATTTAGTCTCCCAACCCCCTCTCCTTTCCCAAAAATATGCACTATGCATTACACTTTTAACTACCCAAAAGGCACCCAAAAAGTAGACAAAAAATTCCACATTCATTTTTTGCATGCAGCTCGGGGGTCACTGCATCCCCTGAGCATAGCCTCCCATAGGCATGATCTGAAACTGTGCCATGAAACTCCTCAACACATTTTCAGTTTCCTTTTGTTTCTCCACACAAGTACGCAATTCTTCCGTCACACGGTCTAGTTGAGTCTTATAGCCCTCCGCATCTTTCTTATGTCTTTCTACTAACATTGCATACTCTTTCTCTCGTTCACGATCCTTTTCTCTTGAAGGCATGGGTATCACCATCTCTCCAAGGCCTCGTGCGTATCCTGGTCTATCACCGAGGACCTCCCTAAACACAGCATCAGCTACCTCCTCAGTACGATTCTCAGGGGCTATCTCATCCATCCTTCTGGTCATCTTCGTCTGCACATATCAACAAGTGATTAATTTATCTAGTAACTAACAATACATGCAGTTGATATGTGTCAGTTTGGCATGCAATCTCTATGTTCCTATCTGTGTTGGAATGTGTGAGCATACTTACATGAAGCTCTTCAGTGGCATCTGTGACAAACTTATTCTTATTCTTAGACCAGTGAACAGCCTTGTAGAAGTCCACCTTGTTTCCTCCTATAGCTCGCTATTATCCATTGGAATTACACATGATACAAGTGCAGATCAACATTTCATATTTCAATAACAAGAATAAAAAAATATCAGTGTCTCAACTAATCTTCAGTGAAGTCAAAGGATAGATAGCCACAAGTCTTTCCCCTAGTAGGATGCATGCTTATATGCTTTTTGTAATGTCATGGTAACAAAAGTTGAACATGTGTATGCTACTTCAAGTAGGCAAGACTTCATTTTTATTTTTTATTTTGTGTAAACCCATATAAGGTTACACTTAAAACAGTTTCGATTTTCCCAATCATAAATGGCAGGGCAGGCATTGTTATGAAATATAAAATATCCCTACCTATATTGAAATGCAAGTCCAATAGCTCTACTCACAATCTGGAAATTCAGTTAATTACCAACTACATATCAGCATGATAACAGCTAATAGCATGCTAAACTTTAATGCAAGGAATTATAATCTGCCAGTGAACCCTACAACTGGACAGCTACTTTGAAGTTTTATATCTTCCACTAATATGATGTTCTTTTTGTATGTGTGTTTAATAATACATCGCCCTATTGAATGGTATATCCAATATATGCACAAGGTCATTCCTAACCCAAAAATTAAGTGAACCGGTTACAATTATATAATTAGATTTTTCTAAATATGGCTGGTATCGTAGTGAAAAAAATATTATTCCGTACTATTATGGCAGATTGAATACTTCATAACTATTCCAATGAAACCCAATGAAATAGGTCTTGGCTGCAACAAAGTCATAAATTGCCAGGACGATCACCACAAATAATTCATAATGCTACTGCAATATTTTGCAATTCTATCCCTTTCATGTTAAGGCAGCAACTTACATTGTCTCTTACCAATATCATCAATAAAAGCACAGTATTATATGTGTTTAAAAATAAGAGCAGCAAAATTGACATATTATGTTTAATGCCTACAACACACACATCTTAAAAATATGTCAACCGAAGCTGTGATACATACCTGTTCCTCTAGGTGACGCACAAATGATTTTCGGCCTGCGGTGTGATTGACCTTTAGCTTTTTACGATTCTCCTTATTTATGCGCGAGATTTTCTACAATCATGAGAACAAAACGTCTTATAATTGTCAAATACATAATCATCATGAATAATCTATAATTTGTCTACAACATTATAGTAAAAGGTGTTACATACAGCCCATCTATATACCTTGAATTCCTCACTTTCCCATCGGCCACATAGCTTAACCCATACTAGGGGGGGGACCAAGCTTGGCCCACTAGCCAATGCCTCATCATGGCTTGTATATGACAAATATATCTTGTGTAGCTCATGATGGAAGGCATTGAATCTCTTACGTAGTTGCTTCCAAACAGCCAATCGATGATTCTTTAGATCCCAATCTAATTCGAAATCCTCCTACAAAAGGGAAAAAAAACCAACGTTAATAAATTGCATGGATAAACATTATAATGACAAATTGGTCTTTAATTACTTAAATATCTTACTTTGACCCTATCAATCAACTCATCCTTCATGGACTTAGGTACGTCCGTCCACCTTGCGTAGCTCATGTCCCCGTGATGTTTCATAATCCACGTTGTTCGTGTCGTAAACATGGAGGCATACTCACAGCAAGGGGCAGTTTCGCCATCATTTATTCTCAAAGGGATTTTACCGTGCCTCCTCAATTTCTCGAACTCAGTGGACTTAGCAGGTCCACGCCCACGCTTTTGTTGTGTAGTGTTTGTTATGGGTGTGACTGTTGCACCGTCCGCTAAAGCATTAAGAATTTTGCAATTATCCATTAATAACATTAACAAAGTCATATAGGTAAGAAGACCAATGACGGATCAATAAATCTAAGGTGCATGTGAAAAGAATATCCATTTCGATAAACAAACATCAATAGTGCTTACCAATATTTCCCCTAGTAGAGTCAGAATCCGCTATATATATGGAGCTAGGAGCGTCTATTTCTACGCTTGGTCGCTGTGTTGACGCACTGAAGCTCTCGCCCTGACCATCACGTTGGCTCCATCGCCAAATAGGGACACTATTTGAGTCAGGTTCAGGTATCGGATTGGTGCTAAGAGCATCTATTTCTACGCTTGGTGGCAGTGTTGACTCATCGAAGTTCTCGCCCTGACCATTACGCTGACTCCATCGCCAAATAGGGATACCATTAGAGTCGGGTTCAGGTATTGGATTGGCGATGAGAGTATTTAACAGAGCACTTGGTGTATGTGTTGCCCAATCAAATCTTTCGCCTTGCCCCTCATATTGACCCCATTGACAAATTTTGTCCATATTAGAGTCGGCTTCCAATGTAGGAATATAGCAGGGAGTGTTTAAGTCTACTCTTGGTGGATGTACAGATGAATTGTACCTCTCGTCTTGACCCTGGGGGTGAATCCATCGCCCCCATTTGTCCCTACTAGAGTATGCTTCGGGTATTGGATTGCCGCTAGGAGTATTTATTTCTACGCGCGGTTGCTGTGTCGCCTTCTCAGGACTCCTATCTTCATCCTCTTCGTCACTCCGTCGGTGAAGCCGTGGAGGCCCTGGACGACGTAGTGCTCTACGAGGTGCAAATCGCCTTTTAAATTGTCGAACTCTTCCCTTTAGTCGGCCAATTTGTTCCATTTGTTTATCCTTCATTTTCCTCCAAAAATTAGTAGACAAAGAAGTCAGTAAATTTATGAACCTGTTTAGTCGCATAAGCCCATATTTCAAATTGTGACTAGGAAGCAAGTAATATATCAAAATTTCTAAGCAAGTAATATATCCTACTTTAGTGCAGCCAATGCCATACAAAATGCACATATCTTGCCTTTCAATTGTTTCAAATAATTACATAAGAATTTATATAATGATTTCTTAGGAAAGTCATTTTCTACAGTCCATTT
Source organism: Platycarya strobilacea (assembly GCA_036898215.1). NCBI lineage: Eukaryota > Viridiplantae > Streptophyta > Magnoliopsida > Fagales > Juglandaceae > Platycarya > Platycarya strobilacea. The sequence continues at coordinate 7,583,325 of CM072548.1, forward strand.
ATGTCATAAGCATACATACCCATTACGGGTATAAGATGTACTAGTTAGTAGTTAGGTATGACTACTTTCCTAATGACTTTTACAACTGTGAGCATCTATTTTTGGTGAGTGCAGTTGGATGAATGAGATGATATGTATGATAGTATTCAGGGATTGAAACCTAAATTGACTTGTGTTCTTGGTAGGGATTCAGCCTTTTATAACAGAGACATATAAATATTAATAGCCAGTTCCATGGCAAGTCAAAAACCATAAGCAATATACATAAGTTACATGTCTATAAACTCATTTCATTCGAATGTCTTCTGTTACAATACAAAACTAATTTTTCTAGTATGTGTTAACACATTAACAATGTTGCATGTATATTGAATAATAATACAATAACACAAGTCAGTAAATTAATTAACCTGTTTAGTAGGGAGTATTTCAACTATTTCAACTTGTGACTAGGAAGTAAGTAATATATCAAAACCTGTAATAATAGGTTAGTTGGTGGGTTTACAACTAAACCTTACCAAGGATGAGTTTGCTCCTATAGTTACATTTCTTTTGTCCCTTTTTTTTTATTTGTCCGAGTCAGTACTAAAGCATATCACTATCTACACATTATTCACTCTCTATGAGGAGGCAACCACATTGTAGTAGACTGTATAAGACCCGAAGATATAATTTTCAGTCTCCCCAATGAATCCTAGCTACCACAATTCACACAACAATGAGAATTTGTTCCCTCCACCAAGATGAAAGCACTTGCTGCATCTATCCCTAAAATAAAAGCAATTTGTAAAGCAAGGAGGAATAGGTAAAAGAAGAAAAGATCCACTGGAAAAATGGAGAGTGTAAATTTCTTCTTTGCTCTCTTAGAACGTATTATCAAAATCCTCCTAGGCTAATTTGAATATGACTCTTGGTAATGTGGCCCTTTGAGTTTCAGATGGGAGAAATTGGTTTGTTAAGTACAGGGCACACAAAATTATTCATTGGAATGTATTATCACTAGACAATAATCTGATTTTAAGGTGATGTTTGTGCATTTGAAATTATTACTGCTCGCATTTCTTTCAAAGTTTTAATTTTTCGTACAAATGAAGAACAAAGCCTTCTGTTGCAAGTAAGAAATTTATTTTTATTTTGATTTTAATTATCATGGTGCATGAATATTATGTTTGGAGAACATCATATATAATTAAAGTTCAATTTGTAAAGCAAGGAGGAATCCCAGCAAGGGGAAAAAACCACTGGAAAAATGGAGAGTGTAATACTAGTTAAAATACCTGGGCATACACCAATCTTATCTCTCCAATCCAACAATCCCTTTGAAGAAACCTTTGAGTAGTGGCTGTTGACAGAGATTTAACTTGTAGAATCCCTACTTTCCTCAAATTAACTTGCTGGATTGATATGCGCGCAGAAATAGAGTAATTTTCAGTTGATGAGCTGCAGCTATAAAGGGCAAATCTGATTTCTACATGATAAAGTGACTTGCGTCATTATGTACTGGGAACCAAGATGATTTGATGTCAACTAATCTCAGCCACTACTCAATATTATTGTTCCAAATTTACCCCTGGTAAATTGCCACTTTTGCTGCCAAACTCCCGCCTAATTATTTCTAGCGCCAACATTTCCCTCCCACTACATATTGAACATTCATGTGTTCGGATCTATTATATATTTATAACCGTGCATTTAAATTAATCAATATTCACTCCAAATTAAAGTTGGTTATAAACCCTTTTTTTCAAAGCAAACACAACCAACTTCCAGCTGCACAGTATTATACACTGCTAGTGAAGAGCATACTGGTCTCAGATTGCATTCACTACCTCTATTACCTGTCTCAAAATACCTCAATGGAATTTTGAAGATCATGTACGCACAAAACACCAAATATAGGTATTGTTCACTGCATATAAAAAGCTGAGTTGTAAAATTCCAATTTGGAATTATTATTTATAATATTAAGTGCTGCACTTTTTGTGGCTGTCATGTGTCCCATTTACAGTAATCCACATGACCAAAACTGACCTTTGACTAGGAAGCTTATGGAGTGAAATTACGTTTGATTGCCTTATTTTCCTGCATCAATTATTCTCCCATTTCATCCAATATGGTCATCATATCTAAGAAATGACATTCATTTATACAAGTCTACATATAGGAAAACAGAAAATTACCTTCATTTCAGATTGGAAAGTGGATCGGGAAACTTCTGGTTTAGTGCAGAAATAATAAAATGTATCTTTTGGCTATTATGGTTATTATATATGGAATTTTCTCAATCTAGCTACACAAACTAATCTTCACTACATTAAGCGTGCTGGACTTTAATGCTCATGTAATCAATCTAGCTATTCAAATATCTTAATCTATGAGACTACCTAGTCCTTGGCTTTTGGGATATATAACTGGATTATAAAATGCATTGGAAGCAGCATTTTGCAATCTAGCTTTAGATTGCAATTTTTTCCATTTGGGCAGCCTTCTTGTTTCAATTTTAATGAACCAACAATCGAATATCCAAAGCGAGGCATCTGATTAAATTTGAGGCAACCTGCTATCTTCACCACATCACTAAAGGTCTGTACACACTTCAAGTTTGCCTAGCATTATGGACCTTCATTTATGCATGGTTATAAAATAGGTCAGATGCTCATTAAGGTGTATTGTTAGAACTTTTAAACAACACAGAAATTGCACGTGCGGTATATGAATTTGTACAACTCATGATGCACAATTTCTCTACTACATTAGCGACAGGCCAAACCCAGCTAACTTTTCCCCTGCAATAGCACGTTGTTCATGTCGTGTAAATTTAAAGTCGATTAATTGCCTGCAGTAACAACACACAGAGTCAGACCCACATGGCTGGTGAATGAATTAGTATGCTTGGCTGGAAGCGACACAATATATCAAGAAAAACAAGGAAATTCTAATATGTTATTACTGATTTTGCACTCACTACCTCCCTGGCTCCCAAGCTACATGCATGACTTAAAATGCCCTGCACAAAAAACCTTGCATGTTCAGTATAATTTACATGAATTCTAAAGCACCATGTACAAGATACTACATTAATCATTTAGAGCCTACCACATTGACAGCAGAAAAATGATACACAACAATGTTGGCAATCAATGTTGTGATGGGATGTAATGGCCATAACAGGCTACAAGATTTAGCAAATATTTTGCCGCATACCGGTATTTATTTGCTCACCTATTATTTTGTGCATAGTTAGGTGGGTTATTCGGAAACTGAATCCATGTTTGTGGAGGAATCTCCCTCGTCTGAAAATTCCCCATCACCATAACCATCTTCTGTACCCGAAGCAACCATCTCATCGATGATGAAATCTGAGGTACTCTCACCGTGATGCCCAATATGCATACCTTCTAGCACACCGACACTTATAGGTTGTATATCAGTCCTACTCAACGGACTTGAGACTGGATCATCACCACAATGCATAGGTGCATACTCAGATGATGGCCCATCATCTTGATAGGCTTCATCGCCATATATATCCCCATCGATCTCATCAGCTTCTATCGACTTTGGTGGAATGTCATACACATTTCTATTTGAGAATTTTTGCACAACGCACCAATTCCCTTTCAAACGTAAATCTTTTATGTAATAACATTGTGAAGCTTGACATGCCAACACAAACGGCTCGTCTTTGTACCAAGTCCTAGACATGTTTACACTAATCATATGGGCATCCACTCGGACCCCTCGTCTTTGATCACTGACATCGAACCAATCACACATGAACAAGTACACGTGGCGCCCTCCCATATAACGGAGCTCTAGGATTTCATTTATAACACCATAGAAGTCTAGATTACTAGGCAAATTTTCACCTGCTACGACAACACCTGAATTTTGTGTCTGTCGCCATGGCTCACGCTGCTTCGTATGGAACCTTCTCCCATTTATAATGCAAGCAGAATATGTTGCAACCCAACGGTCAAGCCCACAAGCTAATGCATATAGATCTACTGACACATCAAGTGGGTTGATTGCACGTTGCTCTAGAACCTGCCATAATGGGTAGTCCATCATTACACGTTAGGGTTTGGGCGCTACAAGAGAAAACTTTTAAAATGCCATATTCATTATACACTTACACGTTTCTTGAACCAAGCTGGAAACTCATTTTTATGTATGCGATCATATGAAAGTGGAGCATCCAACTTACACTTCTCACAGTGCTCACTGGGCACAAAATACAAAAGATGATTTCATTTATGTTAAAATGGTGAAGTCTAACACATAATAGGTATAGACTGAATGGACAACAAAAGTAAATTAAAATAAAAGTAGCTGGGTTGATACATACTTTACGTAGGCTTGAATCTCTGGGCAATTGTTAAACACGTACCATTGGGCTGAGAGAAGGAGTTTCTCATCAAATTTCACATTAGAGGCTATACCGAAGGGTCGGAGATGTTGATTGAAAATTTCGAAGCCATCTTTAGTGGTTTCCTCTCCGCCATCAATGTTACGTTCCACTCGATTGAATCTTGTCTCAACATCTTGGAGGTACATTGAGCAAAATGTTAAGCATTCGAGGTGAATATATGCTTCTGCTATCGAACCTTCTGGTCTTGCTTTATTCTTGACATAGCGCTTGAATTTGCCAAGATATCTCTCAAATGGGTACATCCATCTATATTGTACTGGACCCCCAAGTATCGCTTCACGAGGTAAATGAATAGCAAGATGGACCATGACATCAAAAGATGATGGAGGGAATATCATTTCCAATTTACATAGAGTAATGATGATATCACTTTCAAGTTGGGATAGGCGAGAAGAATCAAGTGTTCGTGAACACAACTCTTTGAAGAAACTGCTGAGTTCTGTCAAAGCCAAGGCAATATCAGGTCGTAAGAATCCCCCAACTGCAATAGGAAGTAGTCGTTGTAAGAAAACATGACAATCATGACTTTTAAATCCTGATACTTTGCACTCACGAACAGATACACATCGGGCGATATTGGAAGCAAACCCATCGGGAAACTTCACCGATGCCAGCCATTCAAAAAATTTATTCCGCTCTTCTCCATGTAATGTGTACATTGCAGGTGGCATTGTGAAGCGTTCACCATCACGCATCAAATGTAATTCCTTCCGCATGCCCAAAATCTCCAGGTCACGCCGTGCATTGGTGTTATCTTTCGTTTTACCAGGAATGTTCAGTAAAGTACCAAAGATGTTATCAGAAATATTCTTTTCGATATGCATGACATCAAGATTATGCCGAAGCAAAAGAGTTGACCAATAAGGTAGTGTGAAGAATATGCTATTCTTCGTCCAATTCAACTCTTCTACAGTACGTTTTCGCTTCCTATGAAATTTACCAAATTGCACATCCCCTAGCATCTGCAGTTGATACAATATGTCTGATCCAGATAGCACCCTTGGAGGAGGGCGGTGATCTTCCTTGCCATTGAACAACCTTTTTCTCGATCGCCAGATGTGGTGTGGCGGTAAGAAGCGACGATGTCCAGTATAACAATGTTTCCGGCCAAATTTCAGCCAATTTGACTCTGTACTAGCATTACAGGATGGGCATGCCAATTTTCCCTTCGTTGACCAGCCAGAGAGATTACCATAGGCAGGAAAGTCATTAATTGTCCACATCAAGGCAGCATGCAACATGAACGTTTCCTTAGTGGAGGCATCATATGTCGGCACCCCATGCTCCCAAAGTTCGAGCAATTCATCAACCAATGGCTGTAAGTAAACATCAATATCATTTCCTGGCGACTTAGGGCCAGGAATAATCAAGGATGTCATGAAGAATTGATCTTTCATGCATGACCAGGGAGGCAAGTTGTACGGCACAAGGATCACTGGCCAGATGCTATAAGGTTTTGCCAAATTATTGAAGGGGTTGAAGCCATCACTAGCTAGACCAAGCCTAACATTGCGCGCATCAGTAGCAAACCAACTATGGTCAGCATCAAATGTCTTCCAACACTCCGAGTCTGCAGGATGCCTCATAATGGTATTAGTACTAACCCGTTGTTCTTTATGCCATCGCATATCAGTGGATATCTTTGGAGACATATACAACCTTTGCAATCTTGGGATCAACGGAAAATGACGCAAAACCTTTTGCGGTATAACTCGTGTCCCATGTTTATTTGGCACCCACCTCGAAGCCTTACAGACCGGGCATTCATTCTTATTAGCATTTTCCTTCCAGAATAAAATACAATCATTTGGACATGCATGAATTTTGTGGTACTTGAATCCTAACCCTCGCTCCAATGAACGTGCATCTTCATATGATGATGGCAATGCAGTATCAGGAAAGGCAGCCCGCAACAATCTAAGCAACATATCAAAGGATTTAATTGACCAACCTCCGAGGGTTTTAATGTGTAACAGCTTGACAATGAATGAGAGTTTGCTAAATTTTGTACACCCAGAAAAAAGAGGACGTTGGGCATCCTCTAGCAGTTGTGCAAACGACTGAAGACGTGAAGTTTCAGGTACGGCAGAGCGTGAAGGACCTGCAACCTCATCTTGATTTTGCTGAGCCACATTACATAATGTCCCAGCCATTATGTCCTCTAACATATGGTCCATGTCATCGATGTAAGCATCATCATCGCTAAGCTCGAATTCAGACTCAACGTCATTCACAGAGCGAGTTTCATCCTCCCCATGAAATATCTATTGAGTGTAAGTTGGGGTGAATCCGGTTACGAAGAGGTGACTCTCCACCTCTGGGAATGGCAAGAATAGATTATTACCACATACCCGACATGGACACCGGATTCGGTCACTTCCCATAGCATGGCTTCGTGCTAGTGTGAGGAATTGATGAACCCCTTCGGCATATCTAGGATCTCGAATCCTATCACGCAGATGCATCCAACTTTTGTCCATCTAAAAAAGGGATGAACCAATCAATCAGCTCAGGGATCACAAAAATGCTTGAACCAATTAGGCCATCCAATAAATGGCCTATGGGATGATGCTTTGGAAAAAAAATTGGGGGTGTAACAAAATTTCTCATGAGCCAGGAAGTGTGCACGTACGAAAATATAATAGGGTCATTCCTTTAATAAAGCAGATACTAATTATACCTCTAGTATATGAATAATGAACATGCAGGTATCTATATGAAGACCAAATATTTTATTAATGTAATTATGATCCCCTATTATGTTTGTGAATAAATTTAAGCAATTCTCACCACAAAATTAAATTCTACAAGTAACATGCAAAATTTAAAGGTCTCTATGTAGAGTACACACACACACGCATATATACACACACATGAAGGAAGATATAATTCTCAAATATTCAAATAACACATATAAGCCGTGTAGTCAATCTTATGGTTCAGATAAATATGTTATTTTTGGTTCACTAGAAGAAAAGTAAGTGAATATTGAAGTCACAGATTGAGAAAGTCTTTACTCATATTTTTACACAACGTGATCGAGTCTGAGACTAACATCAATAAAGTTAATAGTACTGGACACTCAGGTTTTGAAAGTTTGTAATTGAAACTAATTGTCAGCTGAACAGAAGACATATATTGTTGTCTGTAATGGTAGTAATCCACTAAGTAAAGGATTTGCTAAATGCATTTTTAATCAACCATGAGTCAAAGGTTAGCACATGGAATGCTTGTTGTGGCTAGCTAGGGAAATGTCCATTGATGAAAGGGAGGATTAATATAGCAGCAAACATACCCTAGGAGAAAAAAATAGTGAACCTGGAAACACAGTCAAGAAAAATCATATTGGAATGTGAAAGACAAAATTGTTGGTAATTAGGGTTGTTCATTACCCATGCCTTAGTTACTACCATTTTACATAGATTAGTAGCACCCATGTACCTGAAAGTCAGAAGCGATCATGGCATATGAGCAAGATATAGGCCATTTTCAGTACTTGTTGGGGGAAAAGCTGAAGATCTAGTGCAATTTTGTAATAAAATAAATTAATACTTGTGCACTACCCAAAAGGACATGAATTAAACTTGAAGGGCAAAGGGAACATGGAAAGGGATACGGGCTAGGTGCTTATATATATAGCAAGTACAGAGAACACCAAGAATTAAACTTGAAGGGCAAATTAAAGTAGCACTACATACCACTTGAATTAAAACACCTAAAGAGACATCTAAAAACGCATTAATTTATATTTTTACAAAAGTACATAGTAAATGATATACTTGGCTTGCATCTCAAATTTATATTAAGGCAATGACAGGAGTGTATTATTTACAATATATTTTTTTTATAAACCTTGGTGATCAACTTCGGTGCCTTCATCTATTATTTACTTATTAATTGGCACCAAACTCATGCCAAAAACATCCTAGTATTTTAATTACTATTAGGTTCTTTTTTTTTATTTCCCTTCAAAGCAGGACATGATGACAACTTTTGCATGATTATGTGGTATGGGTGACGTGTGGATTTCACATGGGCAAACACATGCTAGCTAGATAGGAACATAGAACACCTGCACTCATATTAAACAAAGGTTTAAAACATGTGGGTTTCGCACAATCTTAGTGCCAGGCTGAATTGAAATTTATGGAAAATTATATATATCTATATATATATATATATAGAGAGAGAGAGAGAGAGAGAGAAAGAGTAGGCTGCTTCTATATATATTAGATCCTTTTTATGGTGATTGAGAAAAGGAAAATGCTATTCACCTCGATGAATAGCATCCCGATGGGTCCTGTTTAAAATATATAATTTTTTTTAGTTTTTTTAATATGATTTTAAGCGAGTGTTTTTAAATAATATTTTTTACATGATTTTTTTATCATCTTAAAATATTTTTTAAAAATACAAAAAATTCACAACATTATTTCAAAATACTTACTTAAAAATCATATAACAAAATCTAAAAAAAAAATCAGATTATCAATTCTCATCGGAATGTTATTCACTAGGGTGAATAGTACCATCCTTGAGAAAATTAATCACACAGAATCATATGATGCAAAACAGCAGTTTAGTCAAACATTAACAAAACCAAACAATGCATGAATTTGGAGACTGCTTGAACACAACCCAAGTGACATAAATCTATGATATTTATCAATTATATTTATACCAGAACACGAGACAAGAATAGATAAAAGTTACAAAACCTAAAATCTAAGAAATCGAGCAAATTAGATGCAAGTATGTAGTCTTTTGAAACTAACATCGCAGAAACAATAAAAGGATGTCTTAAGTTGGGAAAAATATGATAGCAAAATCAGATTTTGAATATGCAAATGGTTGAGACTCAAACATACCTGCGCGCTACCAATTGGTGGCCGAATTAGGATAGGAAATGCCCACGATTTCTACACAAATCAGGAATGGATAATGGAGGAGATTGATAAGAAGGCATACGCTCCAAAAATGCCCCAAATATTTAGACTGGGTCTTACTAGATCTGTCAAAAGGGGATAACAATTTATCAATAAAACTGGGCTTGCACCAACGCCCAAAATGGAGATATGCCTCAAGGGAAGATGAGGATTAATACCTATTTAAACTTATCCACCTGCAATAAAATCCAGTGGAGAAGTGTTCGATCCGTCGAGTTTGTGGAGGAGGCAACGCCGTATCGGGGGGATTACAGCCACGCAATGGCTCGCAACATCTTATTGATAAAGAAATTGAAGAAGATGAAGATGGAAGTGGATTTGGGGGAAGGGGATTTTAGGGAGAGAAGATGAAGAAGGTAGAGAACAAATGTGGGTTTCATCGGGATTTTGATGCATCTGTTCGATATTGATGTTAATTAGAAAATTAGGTGCGAAATGGCGCCTTATTGAGACTGATCACAATTTGCCGTTACTACATATCAAATATTGACGGATGGGAGTGACGCAAGAAGTTAGGATACAATTACGACGGAAGAAACCGTCTCAATAACACTCAAGCCGTTGCTATAGAGATAGAAATAAGTCACTTGGAGTTCAGCTTTTAATCCAGACGAAAAGGAACGACGATATTCAATTGGACGCGTAAGTTACCCCATTAGCGACATTTAATTTTGCGTTAAAGTTAAAATCAACATAATAGTCCCATTTTGTTGTAGTGAAAGCTGAATAGAAATTTAAAAAATATGTATTAGAATTTGAAAAAATTGTATTAAAATTTATGTTTTATATAAAAAATTATAGAAGTATAATGATAAAATGAAGATGAGTTGATATGAACTCAACTCATTCTCCAATCCAAACAAGACCAGGCTTTGGACTTTGATACTGCAAAGTAATATTAAACAATAACCTGACAAAGTAATTAAATCCATTTATGTGCTTTTAATTATATTAATTATGAGATACAAATCTATAAATAATAATCTGACAAAGTAATTAATGGAAGTGTAATACTCGACACCTGTATTGCTCTGTATATTGTTACATTTAGATATGCTAACTGCTGTCACTATGATCATACCCGAAAATTAATATTTACAAAGAAAAGTATGCTATATAAAAGAAACATATTTGCGTCATGTACAAGTATCTGAGCAGTAAAAACAAATTTATGAAAGGTTAGTTATCCTGGTCTGAGATCAAGTCACACAGCATGCATCCTTTATGTTGCCCTCCATGGCAGGTTGTTATCTATCTTCTTTTGGCAATGCTGTGATTTCTTCAGCGGGGGCAGCCACATATCCTTTGGTCTCTTTTGTGTGCAATTCTTGAGATGGGACAAATATCATTTTTTTTTGTAAAAAACGTGTACAGGAAAATTAATGCACACTCATGTAAATAAATTAATTTGTTTGCTATGAATTGCAGGTGGTAATTATAGTTAGGAATCCAAGTTAATGGTGCTGAAAATTTGAATCTGACATTATCATTGAGGGGAGAATTCTCATTGAAAGCTAAATTATAAAAATGAAAGAAAAAGGGGGAAGGAATGTAGTTACTAGTTAATAACTTAATAACTTAATAAATCAAGCAACTTTTGGATAATACTCGCTAATTATCATGTTGGTGGTGATCATTATAATTTAAATCCTCAGTGATGAGCAAAGATAACATGTCATGTTGGGAGTCATCCGACCATCAACTTTTTTAGTAAGAAATGATTTTTTTTTTTTTTGGATAAACGGAAATTCATTCCATAGCATAAAAGTCATTACATAACAACTTGATCAAACCAAAGAGAATGATCAACAAAGCTTGGGGCACTTTCCCACCACATTTGAATATCACTAACATCTCAAGCAAATCTAGCTAAAGTGTGTGCCACTCTATTATCCATACGGTTGACATGCTCAATGCAAAATCACCGAAAAACAACTCATTAAATCTGTTATTTTCTGAAGTAAATTATAACCATTAGGATAGAAAGTGGCACCTCAGAATTCAAAGCTAGAACCAAAACCAAACAATCCGGTTCAAGAAATGATGTATTTGATAACTTTGGAAGTTATGTATATAAGAGGAGGCCGATGCTGAGAACATTTACAAACTACAACCCTGGCTAAGAGTTTCTAACTGGGTTCTAAGATAAGACACGTGAATTAATGCAATCCCGCCAATTAATTTGTATTGATAGAATTAAGTCAGAGAAAGATAAGATACGTACTGATGTGTATATTACATAATTCATAGCTAGCTATCCCATTAAATATTTTGAGCATTTATAATTAACTTTGTGTTCATTTTTTCTTTTTTGTTCATCTCTATTATTTTAGATCTTAGATAAGTTCCTAGAGTCGTATTTTATTTTTATTTTTTTTATCTATTCAGACTCTAAAGACTTGTAGGGGCGGATAAAATTCTTGTGATGTCCTAGACTTTGTGTATTTTTATGTATTGTCTTTATTCTTGTTGTTGATTGTTTTAATTTATTTTAATAATATTATTAGTTGTGTTTTATTTGTTTAAAATTTATTATTTGAAGTATTAGTTAGTTAATATTAGTTTTACATTATTTTAGGTTGAAATGTTGAGTTACGTTGTTTTCCTTATTAATTTTAATGTAGGGTAATTATTTAATGATTGGAATTAAATTTATTTATTTTATTATGAGTTTATTTGATGTGTTTTATTTATTTTAATTAAATATGTTTCGGAATGGGTTTTTATATATATATGTTTATGTTGTGATTTTAAGTGATTTTGTAACCCTAGTTGTAAGAATTGGATTTCATTTCATTTCCTTCTTTTTTATTTTTCCTTTTTATTTTTCTCATTTTTTTCTTTTCTCTTTTTCTTCTTTCTTTTCCCTTTCTTTTCTCCCCTGCTTCCCCACCCCAGCCCCGCACGACACAGGCCCCCCCTCTATTTTTGCCCGTTCGGCCTTAAGCCTGGCCAGCCTCCATCTCCGGCCGCCGACCCTCCACCTGAACCCCCCACCCTCCGGCGAGCTCCCCTGGACAGTTGGTGCACCTCCGGCAGCCTCCTACACCGTGTGTGGACCTTAAACCCGAAATGGGTATATTGTGTTTCCAGGCCACGCCGCTGCCACCTCTGGCCACCCATGACTCCGACCATCTTCTAGCACCCTTCCCTTTCACCAGTGAGCATAACCCACCACCGGCAGCCCCTCATTCCTTCCACACGGGTTGAGCAACCCAACCACCGTCTGCCACCACCGTTTGCCCCACCACCGCCACCAAAGTACTCCCCTACCTCAGGTGACCTCACCTCTAGCTCAGCTCCTCAAACCACGGCCCCACCTTCCTTGTACAATCCCAAACCTAAAAATGGGTTTCCACCTATTTTGAGCCGATCCGCCACCTTTAAGTGGTTGCACCACCTCATCATCACTTTCACGAGATTCTCCACCATTGAATGAGTATTTTCTTAAATTTTGGTGTCAAACCGAGTACTCTAATCCAATGTACGAAATGTCTGCTATTAGTGCTGTGGATTAGCGCTTGTTTGAAGATATTTGCTTTTACTCGCTGTAAGTATTTTCCAAATAAACTTTTGAGATTTAAATATATTTTACAATAACAAATATTGAGATTGGTTAGTTGTTGGATATTCTATATATTATCGTATGCATTGCATGGTGCACGCATATTCATGTTTATAAAAGAAAATTGAGTTTTTGCATTATTGCATGCATGTTCATGGATTGGAAATGAAAACTGGGTTTTCATGTGTTAATGGCGTTCGGGTGCGTGTGTATCACGACCCCAAGCCGGGATGGGGCATTATCCTGGTGGAGCTCCTTTGGTCACTCGAGAGCGAAATATACTGAGTGATGTCCCCTAAGCTGTCGCTGGGCGACAACGTGATCGGACGGGATGGTAACGCTCTCTTGCCGACTCCGTGGCTCCTCTGCTGGTGAGGGCTAAGAGATGCCTGGTCATGGTACGTGCTGGGTGCAGTTAGCTAGGCATCGCCCGTTTTGAAGTCACATGTGTGGTCGTTACCTACAGTGTGATGATGAGAGCCAGGGTGTGCGGATGATCCCTAAGAGAGATCATGGTACATACGATTAATAAAATGGATGTTTAGGCAATTTTCTAGAAAAAATGGTGGGTTTTGATTATTGGTTTAACGTGGACAATTTTTTGAGAAATTGGTTGTGGTTTTAATGGATTTACGTAAATCATTTTCTCGAAAAATGATGGATGTTTTTATTGGAGTTTTATCTTGAGTCAAAATGAGATTTTGGCATGTGTGGTTATTTTATTTGTTTTGAGGAAGATGATTTTAAGCTTCATGAATATGGTGTCATGTTCATGCATTTTGTTGTTGCATATATATATTTTATATCTTGTGGTTTGTTTGGATTGTACTTACCTGGAATGCCATTTTTGGCGTTGTAGACTTTTGACGCAGATGTCGAGCAGGCTAAGCCTGAGAAGGCGGCTCCGCTGTTGAAGTATGATATATAATTTATTATCTTGAAAAATATATTTCCCATTTTTATAAATATATATATATATATATATGATTTGTCTTTGGGATAACTGTATTAAACCTCCTGCTAGAGAATTTGTGTTAAACTGGTTTGTAAAATAATTCTAAAAATTCTGGTACTTAGATATTGATTTTATTTATCCGCTACTTTTATTTATGCATGTCACGTGTTCACACACTTAGTATTTGACGTTGGGAGTGCGTGACCCGTGTTGCCAGCATTCCAACGCCTCGATTCCCGGATTCTTTTAAGAAGAATTTGAAAGTGTCACAATCCCTGCCAACTTCAACTCTAATTTTAATAATGTTCAAAAATTTAGAGCAATAACTCTTACAAATTTTGGCTTTGATTTTGATATTTATCTTAATGAAAATATAACCCACATAATGCGCGGACCGTTATTTATACTGGAGTTTATAATTCTAATAATTCATTATACCATAACTATTTAAAAATGTATATCAATTTATAAATTTATTTTTAAAATAAAACCCTCTAACGACCATAATACGTGTCTCCAGTTAATAAAATGTACATATTAAAATAAATATATCAAAATTTGATATTTCAATAAACAATGCGGTATATTTATGATTTCTTTTAACAAAACACTACATAGGTTGAGATCAATGCATTGTGCAACAATACAATTGGTTTATAAATTTATATGTAAGAAATGAAATTTAAAAAGTACAAATAGTTTATATCGGTAAAATGTCGCATTTTTAAACCTTGTGAGTTGGCAATCATACCGCAATACTCAATCTAATTTAAAGAGGTAAAATTGTTCTCATGGGAGGCGATGAATGAAAATATAACGGGTGTGTCAGATTTGCATTCACTCCATAAAAATTGGGAATGAAAGCTGCATATCACCCAGTCAAAGCAGGTGACCCTTACCTGTTGCTCAAGACCAGCATTTACAAATTTCAAGTTTCCAACAATTTTATGACTTCTTGAAAACCATTAACCGCTACCTCATTCCCTACACTCCTATCCACATCTGCCACTTTTGGGAGAGAAACAACATCTAGAATCTATAGTTTTACAAACAACAATTTATAAAATTGCATAAATCAAACGTCAGAAACTGCAAAGGTCTATATAGACCAAGGAAAACGAAATTAACAAACCACCAAATCTGCAAAGTTGAGGTCGGCATGAACACAACATACAATGGGAAAACCAAATCAATAAATCGTTGGTTGTTTGCAGTAAGCTAGAAAAAAATAAATGATAAAACCAATAATTCGATAAAAGGCGTCTTATAAAAAGCCAAACAGAAAATCCTTTTATTTAACTTCAGTGAAGGTTCTTTTCAAATGCCATTGCAACTAAAACATATAAATGAAAACCATATCGAAACTTTAGAAAATATAAATTCAAATGCGGGTGAAATATAAACTTTAAATTCTTTTATTTAAATTCAACTGCCACCGTACACACAAAGTCAAAGATCTTAAGCACCACATCTCCTATTACAAATCTCAGGTTGCCTCAAAATTTTCACCTGTAGATTACGCCACTTCGAGTTCTTCCATCTAAGGGATCAAGATCACTAATATCTGTGATTGTACCCATATACCTACAGAAGAAAAACTTTTTTCTTTAAGACCAAAACCTTTGAAATGTTCAATTATCCCAAACAAATTTCTTTAGATCTAAGAATGCCATTGCCCTTCTCATTTCTCAATAAACTATATCAACTATTCAATAATCGTGATTAGAGTTAAATATAAATAAATAACTAATTAAAAATAAGCCTATCTTCTTCCATCAAGCCTCCATCAGCATTCCATACTATTATAATATTATCAACATTCTTAGCAAGAATAACAATTCAAATACAACTACCTTCTTGTTCCAAACTCATTTGTTTCAAACATAGTTCAAAAGTGCATGCCAGGCGATATTTGGTTGCTATATACAACATTGTAGTACTTGGCTAAAGGGATGACAAACTCTAATGGACTTGCCTTGCATATATAAAGGATACTTCCATTTGATTTCAAGGCATGGAGAAATTAATTCATTTGACCTACAACTAAGCTTATGCACTCAAAATCTAATCACTAATCACTTGAGATATGCTGGTAGCTTCAATGTATGCTAGAATTTAGAATGAAGTGAATGAAAAAAATGTTGCATTTTTAGTAGTAGCTACAAAAATTATTGAACGAATTCCTGCACCTATGTAGGCTACCACATAGTGCAAATAATATCACCATAAATGATAAACAATAGGTGAATTAGTTTTATAGAATGTAGAGAAAAAATTGAAAACAGTGTATTGAAGTAAGTTTCCTACGAAACCTATATGCATGATTCAGATTTAACCATGTTTAAGATTATGTCTCTCGTGGTGTAGATAATGCCATAAAATACTAAGCCTTTATTAGTTTCATTAATTAATAATTACTTCATTTGGCCATGTGATTTAGGATCAATAAAAAAAAATAAGTCACCTAAAACAAAACTAATGCCTGCAAGTTTCGAATCCAAAATAACTTACTGATAGCTATAATTAGGGGTGTTCATCCGGGTTCCAGATTACCAAATCAGGAACCCGTATTTAAAATTTTCTTCAATTTAAAAAAAAAATTAAAATATTAAGAAATATATTAAATGTACCCGGCCCAGATGAACAGACCTAGCTACAATAATTGCACTCTCCTCATTAATTAACACTACAAAATTTTATTACTAATTAAGCATTAGACTGCATTCGTTATTTTTTTTTCCACAGCTCATGACTACTCTTCCTATACATTTTTAAAGACTTAAGTCTGAATGATCCTATCCATCACATTAAACAATGATAATATGCTAGAATGACAATGGAAGAGAAGATGAACCTCACATATTAGAGAGGGAAACCTCTTTAATATGATACAAATTTCAATATTTAAATTTGTATATTAATTAACACTACAAAATATTGAAATTTGTATCATATTAAAGAGGGAAATCTCTGTCAAGGTAGAGTAACAAAAATATATGATAATTAATGAAGGAAAATTGTGTGTGTATAAGAGAGAGAGAGAGAGAGAGAGAGAGAGAGAGAGAGAGATTGAATCAGACCGCTAGAGTTATTGAACAACTAGCAATACTGAAGTTGTGTATCAATTATCGAATCGAAATCTGAGTACATATATATAGCATCAAAATCACATCTATTACCCAAAAAGAAGAAAATTAATGTAATATATAGCGTCACTACAAAAAAAAAGACTATTTCCCGCGACTAAATGTCGCCGCAAAGAGTTTAAAAATCGCCGGAATTGCTTTGTTACGGCTAAACTTTGTCGCCAAGGAATAGCCGTTGATAATGAGCCAAGAAAAGATGTTTGCGGCTACATTTAAAATTGACAGTAATATACCTTTTGCGGCGACCAATTTTCGCCGCAAATAACCAAAAATTCTAACTTCATTTGAAAACTGATGCTTTGCCCGATTAAATTGTGCCCTTTTTTTTTTCCTTTGTTGTATGTGATTGTTTTTTTTTTCCTCATATTTAACTCTTTTATGATAGTTACTTGCTTAGTAATAAATTAAAAAATGCTAAATTAGGAGAAATTTATATTTACTTACCAACACATATCATCAATTTTATTCAAATATCCTTAACGTACATATTTGAATTCGAACAATACAAATCATGTAAATGAGAAACAAAGATGCATATAAGCATATTTTCAGTAGAAGAAAAAAAATTAATGTGCAATTATTTTGTTCTTCAAGTTACTTCAAAATTATGCTTGACTGATAAAACTAGAGAAACTTCCAACCTATAAAGCAGTATTTTTAGTATCACATGGTTGATTTCACACAATCACTCTTCAACTACATTCACCAACTCATATTCAACCAGATAGAGATTGTTATCCTCTTGAACTGCAAACTTAGCAGGTTCAGTAACTTCAATGCGGCCCCATTTATCAACAGCCTCATAGACCCCTTAAACATGTCAATTTTTGTGTTACAAAGAATTACAGTGGCACCCGGCTTTATCAAGTTAACTGCAAAAAAGATACAACCATTATCATTATAAACAGGTAAAGAAATTGATAGACCAGTTATATAAGAAAATAATGTACTAATAAAACTTCAAATGCCATAATTTTTCTTTGATTAGTAACAAATAAATTACTATGAGACTTAAAACTGGGAACAAATAAAGACAACTAAATAACGCGAAAAATTATTATAAAAAAAGAGTAAAATGAAATTAAATTGGTCTTTCACTGTGATACCAATTATTTAATGAAATGAGATTAATACCATTGGAAATATTTCCTGCAAGCATCGATAAACAGAGTTGAAACCCATCCCCAAGTACCTCTATTCTGCATAGGAGGAAACAATTTCACTACATTAAAAAAAATAAAAGATTAGAAAAGAAAATAAGAATTGTTACTTCCTAAAGTAGTTTATAATAAACGTCCATGGCAGAATAAAAGTATCTTAATAAATATTTTTCATTTTAAAGCCAAAGGAATTGACTTGTTAGTTCTAAAAAGTACAATCTAGATACAAAAAGAACTGTACAAGAAAGTTACCTAGCTATGCAAATCCCTGAGTTTGACTTTCTAATTCATATCTCTTCATAAAGTCGTCGTATTTGGCTTGTTTCTCTAATAGTAGCATGATAGTTTTTTCAAACCTTTTTACACATTCAGTTAATTCGTCTATTCGAGCATCAATTGCTTGTCTAGATTCTTCTATTCGGGCATTAGTTGCTTGTCTAGATGACTCGGGAATAACCATCTCGCCGAGCCCCCTCACATACCCTGATCTATGACCCAAAACTTCCTTAAAGATTATCGCTGCAGCCTCCTTAGTCCGCTCCTCAGGCTCCAACTCTAAAATCTTTGCTGCCATCTCCAGCTATCAACCATTCAACCATTGGAAAATCAAACATGTTAGTAAGAGATATGCATTTATACCACATAAAATTTTTGAGATTTTACTTTTACACTCACATATTGCTCTTCCCCAATAGGAGTCACAAATTTGCCTTTCTTTTTCGACCACCTCACTGCTTTAAAAAAGTCGACTAAACTCTCATCATTCCCAGACTGCAAAATAGAAGCAAATTATATTCAACTTAGACTTAAACTTACAATCAAAACTATTGACTTACCCTTATCTCCATTAGTCGCACAAATGACCTTCGTCCAGCTGTGTGATTGTTTTGTTGTTTCTCTCTATTACCTTTATTTCTTTCAGACATCCGCTGCACTCACATGGGACATAATATACATGAGAAACGTCTAAGTTGTCAAGTTTAACATGTTTTTAACATCATTTTATAACAAGAAACTTACCATCCTACCTAACATTTATTATAGTTAACTATTTAAAAAAAATGTCATGGTATGTTAATTAAATATTTGACTTCCAACTTACCTTAAAGTTCTCGCTTGAATATCGAGCGCATAACTTCACCCAGGTGACTGGTTTTACCAATGGTGGCACATTCGCAAGTGCTTCTTCATTACTCTCGTATTGCTGGTAGGTTTTATGTAAATCATATCGGATATGATTAAACCGTTTGCGAATTGTCTTTGTAACCGTATCTCGATGATTCTTTTTGGCCTAGTCAAGTATGAAGTCATTCTAAGAACAAACAAATTAATTATAATTAGTACTACAAGTTTTTCCAAAAACTATATTTCATCATATATGAAATTCTTATACTTTTACCTGGATGCGTGAAATCAATTCTTCCTTCTCATTATTTGGTATGGCATGCCAACTAGCATGACTTAAGTCCACATGGATGCAGCAGTGGCCCATAAGTTTTTTACAAATAAGGAAGGAGTCCAATTATCTAATTATTGTAGGCAGGGGCGGAACCAGGATTTAATGTTTGGGGGGGCGATCAACTTAAATTTTTTTTTTCAAATTAAGCTCGACGATGATCTTTTATAGAATAAAATTCTTCCATTATCATTTCTGAAGTGAAATTCTTGGCAATTTCTTTTTCAATATAAACTAGCAAATGATCTGCAAGAAATTCATCTTCCATTCGACTTCTCAATCTAGTTTTTACAAGTTTCATTGCAGAAAATGCACGTTCAGTAGTAGCAGTAGAAACTGGAAGAGTTAAGACTAAACGAATTAACCTGTCAATCAAATAATAAATTTTTGACTTTTCTGAAATTGCTAGTCCTCTACATAACTCAGATAATGTAGACATATCTTGAAAATCTGGATGCGTGAAGACATCAAGCTCATAGTGCTGCAATTGAATTCTCAAAAGGAATTTTTCTTGCTCAGTAAAATCTTGTGGGTAAAACTTCTCAGCTAATTTGCATATGTCATCAATATTAAATGATTTGTATCCACATTTAGGGTTTAAAGCAGCACTACGAATAAGAAGTTCCATTGCTTGGTCATTAAATCTATTGTTCAATTCTTGCAACTGGAAGTCTATTGTAGCAGTAAATATATCAATCTTAAAATGATGCTCAATTGTTGTCCTTTCAACTTGACGACGAGATTTTCCTCGAGTATATTGGTCATTCATATCAGGAATATCAATTTGGTGTTTTTCACAAAATGATCTAACATCAATAAGCAAAGACTCCCACCCATCATCTCTTAACTTTTGAATGAGTACTTTTGTGGTTGAAACTAGGCTCATGGCATTCACAATATCTTGAGAATTTTGTTGTAAAGATTGGCAAAGTGCATTAGTGATTCCCATTATTTTTTTCATCATATGTAATATCAAAATAAATTCAAAAGATGTCAATATCATGTAAGCCGCTTCAGCATCACCACGTTGAGAATAATTTGATCCCTCATTTGAGATAGTATTTATAACTGTGCAAGTAGCATCGAACATCCTCATCAAGCTACATATAGATTGAAAATGTGATCCCCATCTAGTATCTCCAGCCCTTTGTAGTGTACCAATTTGATTAATCCCTTTTCCAGTCTCAATCTCATTAGAAGCAATCAAATTTTCAATTACAACAATTTGAGCAACTTGTAATTCATCATTACGTTTAGAAGAACCAACAACAATATTAATAATAGATGTCAGATAGACAAAGAATTGATGAACATGTTTGGCTTCTCTAGAGGCTGCAACCAAGGCTAATTGTAGTTTATGAGCCCAACAATGTATATAATATGCATAAGGACAATCTTTGAGAAATAAAGCTTGTAGTCCATTCCATTCACCACGCATATTACTTCCTCCATCATATCCCTGACCTCGAATATTCTCAACTTGAAGGTTGTAACAAGAAAGAAGAGCACATATCTCATTTTTTAGAGTTAGTGCCATAGTATCCTTGACATGTACAATATAAAAAAATCGTTCTCTAATAAAACCACCTTTATCAACAAATCTCAAAATGATTGCCATTTGTTCTCTTTTAGACTCATCTCGAGCTTCATCAACAAGAATACAAAATTTGGCATCCCCGATTTCTTCGCGAATCACGTTTCGCACTTTATTTGCAAATATATGTAAAATTTCCTTCTGAATTTTAGGTGATGTATATTTGGCATTCTGTGGAGCATTTTCCAAGACAACTCCTTTAACTTGATCATTATAATTTGCCAGAAACTTTATCAATTCAATAAAGTTACCTTGATTTTTTGATTCAGAACTTTCATCATGACCTCTAAATGCACATGCTTGGAATGCCAACCATCGAACACTATCTATTGAAGTTTTGAGTCGCAATCGATTATTCTCCATCTCTTGTGATGCTTGTTTTTCAACTAGCTTATCAATATGTCTTGAATGATTCATTAAATCCTCACAACATTTCACAGCATTTTTATGTGGTGAATTTGGATCTTTCCCCACATGTCCTATTAAAGGACAATTCATTCCATCATTCACTTTTTTCCAGCTATCAAAACCTTTATTGGTAAATGCATCTGATCCTGGACGGCCTGTTGATTTTTTAGCAAAAACGTAGCATGGAAGACAAAATATAGCATTCTTCGAAGGTGAGTATTCTAACCAGTTTGAATATCTTTGAAACCAAGAAAATTGGAATCGAAGACATTGATTGCCTATTCCTGAAAATGGATATTCTGAAAGTTTAGGTTGATATGGACCAGCTTTAAGATAGGCACGTCGTATCTCATCTTGTATGTTAGTAGGAAATTCCCATATTTGTGGACGTAATCCTGGATCACGTTCCAAACAAGTATCATCCATCTCTTCAGGTTGTATTCTTGGAGTTTTAGAGGGACGCTCATCACGTTCCAAACAGGTATCATCTATCTCTTCAGATTGCATTCTTGAAGTTTTAAAGGGACTGGGACGCTCACCATTTCTAGAAACATCATGTTCCGTCATGACGGAGTTCTCTAAATGTATATCTAATTCTATATTACTCTTTGATTTGTCCATGTCTTTCTTTTTAAAATAAGAATCAATTGTTTTTGATTTGTTCATATTTTTTAAATTAAAAAAAAAACTTATAAATCAATAATAAATTTGAGAAGAGCCTAATAATATACGGAGTAATGCAAATCTACAATATCAAATCATTTCTAAGTCATATAAATTTTAATTTTCTTCAAGCTATGCCTATACATATATATTAATATATGCTGTATGCCAAATGACAAATCAATTTATATGCTCACAGCTCAAATATTAAAATTTTAACAAAATTATATATAATATATTAATATGAGCACGAATTAATTCAGTATACTATATGAGTCATATACTATTAAAATTTATAAACTTATATATAATATATTAATATATATTAAATGAAATCTATATACTGTTATAATTTATAAACTTATACACCTATTACCTATAGGCTATATATATAATATATTATAATTTATAATATATGCACACAGCACACAATGACACAATATATATTAAATGAAATCTATATAATAATATACTGTTATAAACTTATAACTTATAAACTTATACACCTATGCAATAATGCAATAATAATTTATAATATATGCAAATTGCAATAATGCACAAGCCACACACCGTCACACGAGCAGGCGAGCACAGAGCAGGCAGCAGCGGAAATAAAAAATATAAAGAATAATGAGAAATGAAAACGGTGTCGTGTTACGGTAGAACCTGGGTTTGAAGTTGGAACTCTCAACTCTGGAACTGGAAGATTAAACCGAAACGTGTAGTCTTGCAAACGGCGTCCACTTCCAGGCTACAGCAAACCAGTAGGCAGCAGCCAGCAAGCTTGCTTTAGTTGCTTCACTTGAAGTCTTGATGCCTCTGTTTCTCTGTAGTAGGAGCTGTATAGAGTGCGAGCCAGGTCCAACACGGCAACACGCAAATAAAGTGCGAAACCCAGAGCAGAAGCCAACACCGCGACACGCAGAAGTGAGAAGCCGGAACTCTCTGTATAGAAACGTAAGAGGCAGAGCAGCTGAGCAGAGGCAGAGCAGGGGCTGTATAGAGTTTTAAACCTTAACGGGCTGCTCTCCAATGCACTGACTTCAGTTGCAGCAACGGTACAAAAGGACACCGTCTGTAACGGGCTGCTCTCCAAATCTCAGACCATTGGTTTGAACTGTGCTGCAACTGGTTCATGGTTGCGACTGGTTCATGGGGCACGGCTGCAACTGGTTAATGCCGTAAACCGTTGGTTTGAACTACAGACTACAGTCAGCCTACATGTAACTGGTTCATAGGCCCGTAAACCAGTTAGTAAGTCAGTAAGTTAGTAAGTTACTAAGTTAGTAACGTCAGTCGGTATTGGTAACTACTAACAGTTGCAATTGCAGGCTGTAGCTTTGGGAGCCCCGCGTTACGTGGTTACGTGAGTCACTGAGTGAAATATCAGACTTGGAGTTGGGGGGGCTGAAATATCAAAGTTGGGGGGGCTGTTTGTGATATACTATATATGAAAGGTAGGTTTTCAAAAATTTTGGGGGGGCGGTAGCCCCCCCAACGGGCAACACAGGTCCGCCCCTGATTGTAGGTATCAGCTGATAAACATATCGGACATGTTAAAGTGAGTCCACTGATGCATATCCTAATTGATGATGTTATGTATCATGCAAATATATTGTGGCATGATATATTCAGCCTGTTTGGTTCCCTGTTTTGTTAGCCATATTTCAACTTCTGTAAATATATTTATGTATATTTTGTTTCAGATCATCAGTCTATAGAATGATATTTTGTTATCATAGGTAGAAAGGCTGTTGCTTTTTATGCTTGTTGTTTAGGAGTTACCTTTGCTGTAAATCACAAATGAGATGATGTGGAAACAGGTGAAGAAGAAGGTTTTTATACTTGGGTTGCGGCAAACTATGCTTTGGGAAACTTGGGAGGTGAACCTCATGAAACCACAGGGATAGTTGAACTTGGTGGAGCTTCTTTGCAGGTTATGCACCAAATGTTTATTGACCTCAAGTTTAATAACTTTTATATGTAAAATGTATGCTGGCTTATGGCTATAATTGTGGTACTCTTCTTCATGCTGACGATTGGTTTGTTTAACTAAATAGGTTTCGTCTATTGTATTCCATCTTGTGTACTTGGCTTTGCCTATTTTTATCAATAAATTGTTTACTTAAAAAAAAAAAAGTTGTATATATGTTAAATAAGGGATATCTACAACATCCAGGCACTTTGACCCTAAATATGCACTTTGTGGACCCTAAATAACACATAAGAAAACAAATGACTAACCTTTTCTTTCTCAGCATCTGGCGGACAGCAATTTCTTCTTCTACATGTATCCTATACCGCTCCAGGATTTTTCCAATACTGTAGCACAAGGAAAACACAGCATTGCCTTATGTGTTATTTGAAAAAATAAGTGTTAGGTCAATCTTACAATTAAAAGTTTAAGCACTCTTACAGTTTAATATAATACAACAGACTTATTTTATAATAATAAAAAGATCATATTAAACCACTTGCAGACCAATCATTCTTTCAAACAAAATATGACTCATCTGAATGTTTTTTTGGCAATGAGTTTGAGCATTGAACCCAAGCTGTAGCAACAAAACTTGCACATAACAATGAATACAAACACGCAAGTGGCCTTTGAAGAATTGGCTGTCCTTTGTGCTGTGCTGAGTTATGGTTAACTTGGGTAACACGAGTGCATTAGCAGTCAATTTCCGCCCGCTTTGATAACTTAAAAGTTCGATATATAGACCAAATAATACAGGACCAATTACTGTTCATTGCCTTTCTTTAAATCAAACAGAGATTAACTCTCGAATACAAAAAATAGAAGGAAGATTAACTTTTATTTAAAAAATAAACTACACCTTATATATCTGGGTTCTAGAATTCCCCCCACCCACCAAAAAAATGCTATAATATATCTAACATTACTCTAAAGGTTTGACATTCAATGACAAACACCAGAAGGCTGAAAGCTGGTTCATATATTTGCACTAATTCAAAGCCTATAATTCTATGTTTTTGCATCAAAGATTAGAAGAGTTTAGAAGAGTAGTGATCCCAACATGACCTTCAGATGCAACATGACCCTAATATAGAAGGAATTCGATTTTATGATTGTCACTCTGTCTTGAACATTATTTCTCAAATGAAGATTTGAAGAGGTTTGTAATTAGGATTAGACAATATCAATCATTTTTAATGTACTAAAAAGTTTAGATTGTTATTAGTAAGTTTGTAATGTATATTTTAAATCTAATTTTATTATTTATTATTAATAAATACAATTTGTCTTCTTCTTAAAAAAAAAATGCTCTATAGCCAAGACACTCTGTTTCAACATTACTGCATGGTTTGAGTTCATTGAAAGCGTCCCCAAAACAGATACATTACTGTAGGCCACTATGTAAATCTTGCTCTGTTTTGTCCGAGAAGGCTGAGCCTTCCTCTGTTTTTCCATGATTAGAAGCACGCTAGTTGATACCATAAATTAATACATCTAAACGAGAACTAATTATAAGAAGAACAAGAAACAAAATTAAGCATGCAAACTACAACAATCCACATTTAATACAATGCAAAAATAGAACAACACACGGCCATCCGTTTGATAATATAGATAAGTAATAACAAAACAACACACGGCCTTCCGTTTAATGTATAGCAAGCATTCATCAAGGTTCAACCAAAGTAGCTCCTAGACGGTTTAGCAACGTACATTTCATTCCGTTTAATATCGACCAGCAGAGTTAATAGAAACTCTCAAACTTGTTTCATAACAGATTTTCCTATTCGTGCCAGGAAACCAATCAAACCCTACAATGCAACCAAAATAGAATCCAATCCAACCCTAGGATGCTAAAAGATTGAAAAAAAACACGAATAGAAAAGATAATAGAAGAGTTGTGGCACACGTACCAGAAATTTGAAAGCGATTAATAGTAGAACGCACGGTGCCTTGTTTAAATTTGACAGAGGAGCTTCGACGAAGCTGAAATGGAAAATCTAACGGCGGGAAGAGGGCCAGATTCAGGCGGCGCTCGCAATGGTAAACCGTGTGAAGCAAAGAGTGAAGAAAAAGGGCGGGGGGCGGGGGGCGGGGGGGAGGGAGAGGGAGATCAGGGAGAGGGAGAGGGAGAGTGAATGTTGCGGACGCGGGGTTGGGTTGGGGAATGGAGAATGGAAAATTAGGCATGCGTTGGGATTTAATTTGGATTGCTTCCGGCGGTTTTTGTAATTGACGTAAAGGAAAATCGAAAATGACAAAAGTGACTTTTTGTCACAAAATTACGTGTCGCCGGAAATAAATATCGCCCCAACTGCTATATTCTCTTGTAGTGCGTACACAAGGAGAAGAAAAATAGAGAAATACCCAGTTCAGACATCCCAATTGAATTGTTATTAAAATCCATAAATTGATGTGTTACATCACCCTCTAAACCTCAAAAACCTTTACTGCTCCCAATGGGTTTAGCCCCATTCTAACGATATGTTAGACCTTGCATAGAAACGGATACCTCCATAAGCACAGATTAAAGGGCTTGTATTTGAGAGGAATCTTCACACAGAAAAAAATACCACATCGAGATTTCTCATGTTAACGTACTGGGCTTCCAAAATGCTAGAAGACAATGAGATTCATTTTCAGTTTAACAACCTTTTAATTCCACTTCTTCTTCTTCTTCACCAAAATTAATTGCTCAAACTGCTTTTATTTTAAATTCAAAACCACCAACTGACCTGATGA
This sequence comes from Platycarya strobilacea, assembly GCA_036898215.1. Taxonomy (NCBI): domain Eukaryota; kingdom Viridiplantae; phylum Streptophyta; class Magnoliopsida; order Fagales; family Juglandaceae; genus Platycarya; species Platycarya strobilacea. The sequence goes on from CM072548.1 coordinate 7,610,370, forward strand.
TATCCTTGTGCTATGCCATAAACAGTTTGAAACACAATATTGCAAGTCGCAACCCTCCACAGGCAACATTATTATGAGCAAAGATCACCTTCTCCAAAACAATTTTTTTTTTTTTTTAAAAAAGGTTCCATTAACTAAAACAAAATATTCTTCAGTAACTAAAACCTAATCTAAACAACATTCTAAAAAATCACATTAAAAGATTTCCAGATAGCAATAAAAAGTGGAATTAAAATAAAAATTTTGAGAGAACTCACTGTATGAAAGAGTCATGTAGATACACAATGTTGCCTCCATGTTTCCATACAAAGTGCGATGGGACTAGCACCGTGGCGGAAACGATGGAGGCATCCAGAACAGAGTCCATGTTCAACCTAAACATTCAAGCAGCGAATATATAACTGGATTTTGAGAAATAACTCGAAAGTGGGAGTACATAATTCATAATTTAAGCCATGGATATGTAAAAACACAAATAAAGTGTATTTGATTTGCACAATTGATAATTACTTATTGCCTGGCAGTTGTTGACCTAATTTCTTTCTTATGATTTAAACAAAGGTGAAGCAATTCCATCCCGATGTGAATAGATATGGGCCAGATTCTGATATAATGACATCCAAACTATAAAAATAAAAAATGCAAATGGAATGGGAAAACAAGGAGTTTTTTACCTCCTGAAATTCTGATGACGGGATCTCTTTATTTCTTGCTTCTCTCTCTCTCAAATCGTCTATCATATTCATCAGAAATTGGATAAGATTCTTCCACCGCATCAAATCGCCAAACATCGAAGCCTTGCCGTGTAAGCACATGCCAGTTCTACAAACATTTTTTTATCGCCGTCGGTGCGGATACCAATTCTTCGTTTTGTCTGTTTAGAAAGAACCTTTTTGTAGTTATTTTCTGTAACAAGTCACTTAATTATTTAGAGGAGAAATGATAGAGAATAGAATAGACTGACTTCGAGGGTCAGCATCTCCAGAATCTTAGAGAGAAATGGATAACAATTACAAGTTCATTCATACACATCACATAACCCGATTCTGGGTATGATACATGTACTTAAAAGCAATCCTTACAACTGCAAGGAGATAACTGCTTCACATAGTTACGTAACTATCCACAAGACATACAACAATAGGGCTCACAGGCCCATTAAATAAACACACATTTTATTTAATTACAATAGCTCATACGAGCCTTAATATGCTACCAAGCCTAGGGCCCATCACAAACCCCACTTCCCCTTCATGCTTCTCGCCATTTTAGTATGCCGAATTCGTCCATTATTTTGCAGCCGTGTGACATTTTTTGGGAGATTTGGACGAGAGCTTCTGCCGAGGTGTTTGAGAGTGGAAGAAATTTGATCCTTATAAAGTGTTGACGTTTGAAATAGAAAGAAAGCCATCGATTGAAACCATTTAGGGTAGGTAGTTTCTTTTCATTCAGACTTTTTGTTTAGGCTAAGTGGTTTGTTTTCTTTGTTAATGTGTCGCAAAGTAAAGCAATTTGGGGAAACCGGTTTCTGTGTTAACGTGTTATGCATTTGTGTAAACCATAACTGGTAATTGGTTTATGTGATAATGTAAAGCATTTTGTTGCAAGTTGATAATGTGTGTCAAATTGGTTGATTTCTGTGATAAAGTGTCACAAAGTGGCTTAATTAATCGAGTTTCTGTGATTAACCGCGTGAATTTTTTAACCGATGTAATTCTGTAGAATAACATCACGCTTTCGTGTCAAATTTTTAATCGAGTTTTGCAGACTGAGTGTCATATCAATTCAAGTGATTCGACTTTTATATAGATAAATAGATATATTTGATATTGTATCATAAAACAATGCTATGGAGTGATCTAATGATTTATTTACTATTTTGCAATCCTTTAACACGTATTCGAGCCTTTGATCATGTTTTTCAAAATTGTTTTTTAAGAAAAGGAGAAAACGACATTGTTTTCTCTCCTAGTTCTTAAATCGTAGTCATGTTGTAAAAGGTTTTATTTTCCTTCAACCTAAACCCCAACCTCCTAAGTCTTTCATCTCCCTTAGACAGTTTGTTTTAACAGTGTATTTGTAGAGAAATGGAGACAAAAGAGAAATTGAATGTAAATGTGAAAAGTTCTATTGAAATCGTGAAAATCACGTTGTCTTCTTCGAGGGAGACTTCCTCTAGATACAAGAAATTCACAAATGATTTTAGATCATTCCGTAAATGCACCAACTATGCTTATTTATACCAACACGTGATAGAATACTAACTATTCCTAATACAAGGGCTGAAACACTAAAACATATGAAATAGGCCGAGATACTAAAATGTTTGAATTACAAAACACGATTACAAGATAAATGGACTTAAGCCCAAGCCCAAGCCCAATCCTCAGCTTTAACCTATCGATCTATAACATTCAACCAGATTTACTTTCATCTCATTAGCTCTGCCAACATGCCCTTCTTCTACCTTACTCCATTTCGACGTCTAAGATTCCTCCACCATCAAAGCCATATCACATTCGTTGCCCTCAGGCGGTTCGTTGCCCAGTATGTTCCCTCTCCGTCCTAGCTCCATTTTTCTCTCTCCATCCGTTCTCTGTGTCTCGATCCCCGTGTGCGTTACTCTCTGTCCCTCCCATTCTCTTTGTCTCCGTCCCCGCAACACGCACACAAGGTCATCATTCACCAATTAGAAACTACCCTAGCACCACTCAACAGAGCAAACCGCACGTTTGCCCTCTCTTCTCAGCCGGGAACCACGAGTGCACCGCCCCTGCCTGGCTCCTTCACTCCCCGCCCCTCAATTCTGAGCACCTGGATCATCTCTAGACAGTCAAATCTGATCAACTACAGCACGTAGGTAAGTGGCTCTCGAAAAACTCTGGAAATAACTGTCAATGGGAATTGAGAATTGTGAACTGAGAATGTAAACTGTGTACTTTTGTGGTAAATTGTGAATTGTGTGCTGTTGTTGTGAACTGTAAATTGTGTAGTTGTCATGTGGTTGTGTTCAGTGTGAAGTGATGGGACATTTGTATAGTTGTGATGTGGCCGTGTGCTGTGTAAAGTGATGAAATATTTGTGTAGTTGTGATGTGGCTGAGAGTCTCGCGAAGTGTTGGGATTGTTTTGTGGAGTTGCCTTGTGGTTGAGAATCAGTGATGTTGTGATTTTGTGTAGAACCTTTATTGATTGTCAAATTGCAATTTTCTATTCTATAAATAATGTTGTATATCCCTTGGTTAATAACTGTGATTATTATCTTGTGACATGGGGATTTTACCCTCGCTCACGATGTTTTTCACTCGCAAGGGGAACCTTCACATTGGTTTCCAGCTTGTGAACGTGAGCTTGAAATTCCTACTCTTGCACTGAATATAGCTTGCGTATGCTTGTCGGAAATCTCCACATGCTCTTTGTCACAATATATTTGATGTTGTATTGCTCTCCATCATGTAATCATCTGTTAAATATTTGTTATTGGCCTGTTATTTTTTTATAAATGTTTGCAGGGAGTTCTTATTATCGCACTATGAATTTATGCTTGTAAATTGGAATTATGTAATATTGTTGGTTTTAGGAACAAATAGATTTTAGGTGGGGTGCGCGAGTATCTATATTTATGAAATTCTCATGTGAATACAATGGAGATTCAAAAGGTATAAATGTCTCTAGGTTATAAAGGTCCAATGTATGCAATGGAGAATCGAAAGGTATAAATGTCTCTGGGTTATAAATATATCCGGTCTTGTAAACCTGTTTGGATTAAGAGGATTTAAATGTTTGGCCAAGTGAACCCAATTGAGACTTAGGGGTATAAATGTCTCAGGTTCAGTGGTTGCTTCTCAGCTGGTTCCTTTCTTGTGTTAATTGTTTGCATAATTTCCATTTCCCTTGCCATGCATTTTTTAGCGTTAGTCTTTGTCTCACTTCTGTGGTAATACCACTACTGTCTCACTCCTAGGAACCATAGATTTTGATTTAGGGGATAAGTTTGGTGGCAGTTATGAGCATGAAGATCCGGTGCCGCCAGAGGATTAAGGATTGAGACTTTTCCCCACTTACAGTTTTTTAGTCTTTTGCTTATGTTTTGGGGACAAGTGGCTTATGGATATTAAGGTCATGATGTGTTTAATATTTCTGGTATTCCTACTTAGTTTTAATGATTACCTTTTTATCTTTCTGCTGCAAAATAACTGTACACCATTTGAACATGTGAGCATGAGATCATTATCACAATGTGCGAGGGATGTATAGCCTGAGTGGCCAACATCTCGATGTCGCGGCTTCCTCCAAATCACAAGTAGGGGCCGGGGACACCACATTTTGGGTATAATTTCTGGATTTTTTATTGTTATTTTTTTACTTCTCAAGCATTAGTTTTATTAAAATATGTTTAAAATTTATAATTTTTTCAATTATGTATTTTCATTGTATCTAACTTTTTTTTTTCTTTTTGGAAGTTGTAGGGTTTGAGTCTCCTTTCTAGGGCTTTTCTTTCTTCACTTTTCTTAATCACAAGACCAACGCCCAATGGCTTCTCAGCGGTCCGGTGTTTCTCTTGAGCCGCTATCGGCCTTTGGACGTAGTTCCGATAGGCTTAGCTCCCGACACTTCAATCCAAGATGAAGTCTGACCCAGAAGGGTACGAGTCAGAGTTGGTACTCGTCTATAGCCAATTCAAATCCTCTCTGGAGCTCTTTCAGCAACAAGCTACGCTCAACTTCACCTCCATCAATGGCATTACCACCGACCCTGCCGTAGCCAAAGACCTCGGCAATAGGGCCATGCTCTTGGCCCACGTCACACCGTTTTATCCTCAACACCTTGTCGATTTTCCCAAGCAACTCTCTCATTTCCTAGCCTCCTCCGCATGCTCACTGCCCTCAGGCCTGAGGTGTCATATTGTTCAATCGCTCATTCTCCTTGCTAACAGGAAGGTAATTTCGACAAATCTCACAAAGAAAAAACAAAATTTGAAATAGTTTTGTTTTGTACGAAACTTTTTCATATTGAATTTGGCATAATTTGTTGTTTTACTTTAGATGGTTGATATTGGGGACACCTTAGCTTTGTTCATGGAGCTACAGACTATGTGCAATAGGGCTTTAAGAAAATTGGCATTCTCTCATGTTGTTCATAGCATCAGGCAAATGAATCAGAAGCATAAGAACGAGGCTAAGAATCATCAGCTTCAAAATATCTTGTTTTCATTGCTTCAGGTTTGTATAAGTTGTTTTTTTTTTTGCCTAATCAATGACCAAAGCTTCGTTGGAGTGATAATTGATTTTTATATTTTGTAAATTTTTTGATAGCAAGAGGATGAAGCAAAAGCCAAGAGATCACTTATAACGCTATGTGAGCTTCATCGAAGAAGAGTTTGGTTCGATGATAGAACTGCAGATGCAATCTGTACTACATGTTTTCACTCTTCATCTAGGTATATAAGTAGTGTTTTTTTGTTGGTATGCATGGGTAATTTATAATCTTTGATTTGAAAATCACAATCTGCATTTGAATTACTTAGGATCATGATTGTTGCTCTGTCATTTCTCCTTTATTATGAGAAGATTCAAGATAAAGATCATAGTGATGCTTCGAGCAGTGAAGATGACTTGAGTCCTCAAGTGCCTCGAGTTTTCCTTTGTAAAGAGGTTGTTTATAAGGTTGGTTATAGGTTTCACTAGGTTGTTCACACGACAATTCAGATTTCCCCAATATATTTTAGGAGTTCTATGGGATGGAATTTACAATTCTACTCTCGCCCAAGAAAATTACCTCCCACTGCAGGGACAGCTGTTGGGCAATGAAGTACATTTTTTTTTTTATTGTGTTTAGAACAGCATATTTTGAAAAGCCTATTGTAAAAATTTAAAATTCTTTTAAGAATACAACATTTTATGGGTATCTTGTATTAACTACAGGCACACCATAAAGGAACAGTTTCGAGCAAGACGAAAAAGCAAGCAAAAATACAGCATGCAATTCGTAGCATGAAAAGACAGCAACGCTTATCATAAAAAAAAACAAGTTCAAACTATTATTCACCTCTTTGCCATCTTAGGGATGCACAGGTTCTTATGGTTTTTCATTATCTTTTGTCCAGTTACTTCTAATATCTTCCATGTGAATGCAAGGGGATTTTACATTTCTATTCACATACAGGGATTTACTGAGAAGTTATTCTCTCGTCTTCAAACATGGAAGGAACGTTTTGAGGTGAGAAAAGTTATCTGCATTTTTTCCCGAATGGCAACCTCAGACATTTTTCTTTTGTATTATTATATACCGATAGCCTATGTCAATATATTGTAGTTCTTCTCTTGCTGTATTAGGTTCTCTCTCTTTATGAGTCGGGCTAACTAAGATTGTCAATGGGTACTTCTAATGTTCTTTAGAACCCCTAGGGGTTGGTTCAAGTGGTAAAAGCCTTGGTACTGGTGGTATGCTCTCTCCAAGTCTAAGGTTCAAATCCTTTTGGGTGCAAACAATTTCTAGGAGTCATTGAACTTGGGGAACTTCCCCTTAAATTACCCAAGGTGCACTTGCAAGAAATTTCTTGTCGGGAGCCTGTGTACCATGAGGATTAGTTGGGACTTTGTTCTCGGACACATTAAGACTTTTTTCTAATGTTTTTTGGATAGCATTATGGTAGAGAATAAGATTATAGAAAATTATTCACATCAGATTTTTTGGTTAGTGTAAATTAAGACTTGCTTTACATAAAGAGGAAGGATTAGAAGTTTAGTGTAATACCCCCTTTCCATAGAGTTAGGAATGCTACTAAAACATGTACCTTGTGCTAGGTAAGAGATCTAACATATAAAAATTAACCATTTTATTGGATCACAATAGAATAATAACATGATGACAGTTTAGATAACTCGTAAAACTTGGTCTATGGTTTGCTTTCTCAAAACATCCACATCATCACCTAGGACATTAGAAGTATCATATGCATATGCATGACATAGCATTAAATGTGACATGACAATATTTGTATGCATGGGCATTATATCATGACATCCGTGGCAGGAATAATGCATAACATCTACAAACAATACCATTGTAATCCAGCAAGGATTCATTAAGATGGCCTTATAGAGATATAAGTGAACAAAGTTTTTAAGAATGCTTATGTAGATTTGTTGTAAGATAGGGTAAAGCAAAGATGATGGTAATCATGTAGTTTTAAACCTGGACAACCAAAACAGGGGAAATAGTGTGTACCTGCCACATAATAGAGAATCTGGAAGGACTTCTTACAATTTTCAGACCTGGGTTTTGGGAAACCCTTTTCTATGGACAACAGTGAAGGAAACTTGAAAGAACAAGGCTGCAGAGGTGTGGCACAGAAGAAACTCTAGATTGAACCTTGACTAGAGTGGCTGTTACTTCCAGAGATTTTTCTCTAATCATCTTTCTCTTTGGTAAGATGTTTTCTTCCAATAAATTGGCAATAGAAGTTGAGGAGAAGCCGTGTAGAGTGGCAGCAATAGGCCTCCTATGAGCTTATACTAGAAATCGAGTTAAGGAAACTGAGCTGGGTGGTGGTACAAGGTTGTGCTACCAACAGCTTCTTTAGACCAAAACAGAATTTAAATTTTTTATAATTTTTTTGCAAAGAGAGAGGAAGAGGACAGTGGCGGCACAAACTTCTTTATTTCCAGCCATAGACACCACCTTAAACACAAAGGAATCATTCTCCACCTGGCAGCAACATCTTTCATCACCTCACAATCACTTCAACATGCAAGAAGCTTTACAACTTCCTTAGGCATCACCCAAAATAAACCTGACCCACCAATAACCTCATACCACAAAGAGTTTGCCACCTCACGATGTAAAACAGATAATTTACAGATTCTCCATCCTACTTGCACATGACACCAATCGGCTATATACAAATAACTTTTTCTAAGATTATCCGTGGTCAATACTTTCCCTAGAGCGACCACCCAACTGAAGAATGCCACCTTAGTAGGTACCTTCACCCTCCAAATGCTTTTCCATGGAAATACACACAGAATGACAATTAAGCACCTTATAATAAGAACTAACTGAAAACCTGAACTTTCCAGCATAGTCCCACAATAGCCTATCCTCTCTTCCCTGCATCCCTTTTGATTTATAAATCCTTTCCAAAAAATTTGAAACAATATTAACTTCATAGTCAGACAATATTTAAAAGGGAGTCAGACAATTTTTTTTTTTTATAAATTTTATTGGATCAACATTTTTGAAAAATATGCATAATATGCTTTGTTGTCTTTGTTTCAAAATGATAGAAGGATTAATTTACTGTGTTTGGATTGTAGTGAGAAGTAAATCAAAGAGAAGTGAGATTAAATTTAGGAATACTTACCATGTGGATATTAAGTAAGAAAGAAGTGGATGGAAGTGGGAGGGGATAAACTTTCTTATTGGTTCCACTTTCTTCTTCTCCCCAAAATTGTGACAAGTGTAGTGAGTGAATCATTAAGTGTATGCTAGGGTACCACAGATTCTTCTATATTCCCCTTACAAACTGGTATGATAGTGGATGTGGCACTTGCCTTATCATCTACCAAAATGACGTGGGCAATCCATGTGCCACGTAAGCCCTGAATTATGTTTTAAAGAAGGTCACAATAACTGGGGTGATAAGCTAAAAAAGAAACGAAGATAACCCAGATGGTCAGCCAACCCAAGGCGGTGGTTCCTCTTGGGGTTGTTAAAGCCAAACCACAGTCAAGAGCTATAGCTCTTGGGGTTGGTCACGATCACCCCCCATGGGTTCAAGGGAGTTGCTGACTGCTTCCCCTAGTTCACCACCCTATTTGGTGATGAGCTGTAAACTTGGACAATTTGGGTTCAATTCTACCCTAAGGTGCCTTTGGATAGTGGGTTGAGATGGAATGAAAGCTAAATAAAATATTGTAACAATATTACTTTTAATATTATTATTGTTTGAAAATGTGAAAAAGTTGAATTATTTATTATATTTTGTATAGGAATTTGAGAAAGTTGTTATGATGAGATGAAATGAGATGAAACACTTGCATCCAAATCGGGCCTAAAAGTTGCCCTAAATAAGTTGGCACATAGTTCTAGCTGATGTGGTTATGTATCTGGGGTTTAACTTCCTTCTTATTGATAAATATGGTTTTGGCAAGTAATCTTCTTGAATGATTACTATGTGTGCTGCATGAAAAGAGCAGCCAAAGTTTTGAATGCTTGGTCAAAAAATAAAATGGAGCAAAGTACTGTTTTTTTTATTTTTTTTGGTGATTGGGGCAAATCTTGAGTTATGTTTCTGTTTAGTTTGCTTTTAACTTAGTTAATATGTTTAGTTCTTACCGTTTATTACCTTTGGTAAATGGAAATGATTCGATCTTTTGATTATTTTCTTCAGGTTAAGATGATGATGTTAAAAGTAATAGCTCGAACAATTGGGCTTCATCGCTTGATTCTGCTAAAATTTTATCGTTTTCTTGATAAATATGTTCAGGTATTCTCTCTAACTAATGCATGAAAGTTGATATTTTCTTGACCTGAAGTGGTAACCATATTGGTTATTGCAGCCCCATCAATGTGATATCACAAATTTACTTGCAGCAGCAGTTTAGGCGTGCCATGACATGGTATAGCAAGCTCTTCCATTTTGCTTGACTAGATTTAGTTCTTCCCCTTTTAGACTTTTCAAATTACTCTTATAATTTTATTTGACTTTTTGTAAGCAGGTGCCACCTGATGCGGTTGAATCATTGTTTAAATAGATAGTAAATCTTTTTGTCCATGATCGTTCATGCCCAGAGGTCTTACTTCACAGCTGCATTATATTATATTTTTTTGCACTTGCCTAAAGTTTTGCCTCTTAAGTCACATTGTTTTGCCAGGTCATTGCTGTTGGGCTAAATATAATACGGGAGATATGTTTACGCATGCCATTGGTAATTACCCTGCCCCAAATTCTATGGTCAATCGAGTTCACCACCAAAATTGCAATTAGAGTTGTCTAGAATCTTTCTGTCTGGTATTCATGTCATTTTTCTTTTTGTTTCTGTGGCTAATATTGTACAAGTCATTTTTGTTTTGTTTTTGTAACCGCTGTCATCATGGGTCTGTTTTTTGTTTTTTCTTGCTTGCATATATTGCCATTTGTAGGCTTGTTTTCTTACTGCTTTTAGGATTTATTTTGTTTGTTCCTGGAAACTAGTTGGTGACCGAAGATCTGCTACAAGATCTTGTGTTATACAAGAAATCACATGAGAAGGCAATTTCAGTAGCGGCTCGTTCATTGATTACATTATTTAGGGAGGTAATAGAAATCTCTCTCTCTCTTTCTCCCTGTTTGTGTGTTGTGTATGCGCGCCATCGAGTGCTTACCTATGGTCAATTTAGGAATAGTCACTAAATTTTTTTTCATGCAGGTTTGCCCCTCTCTGCTAGTTAAGAAGGATCATGGGCGTCCTACAGACCCTAAGGCAAGGCCAAAAGCTTTTGGAGAAGTTGATGTTATCAGCAATGTTCTTGGTGTTGAGTTATTACAAAATGATGAGAACAATGCTGTTAGTGATACCGATGGATCCACATTTGGTGATTCTGTTGAGGGCCATGATAGTGATGGGATTACTGCTGCTAGTGATGATGAAGAGAACCAGCTGAGCAATGATATCATTGGAAGTGAAGATGATGAATTAGAAGCTGAATTTGACGATGGTGAAAGTAGTATTTATTATGATGATAGTGATGTAGGGACTAATGATGATGATGAAGAAGAGGACGAGGAAGAGCACATGAAGGCTGTAGAGGAGAATGTGCATGAAGAAACAAATGGTTCTGATAAAACTAATGACCTTGACATCAAGGACAGCAAAACTAGAGGAAGTAAATCCAACGCAAAAAAGAGGAACTTATCTGATTTTGACAGACAATTGCTTGCTGCTGATGCAAGTCTTCGAGCTCTAAAGAGATTGGCAGGAGAAACAATTGGGCGTATCCCATCAGAGTCAACCGATGGAATTCTTTCTAACGAGGATTTCCAAAGGATCAAGGAGTTGAAGTTATAATAATCTCAACCAAACTTTAGCTTTTGTATTTTTCCTTTTTTTTGGGGGGGGGGGGGGGGGGTGTTGAATGTCATAATGTTTTATGTTTATTGTTTAATGATCATATGATTATTTTTTTCAGGCAAAGAAGGAAGCAAAAATGGCTTTGGCTCAGCATGGGTTGTTAAGAAGGGGTATCCCAAGTTTTGACCAACTGAGTGTTAAACGGGTGGATCCTGCCAAGCTTGAAGTCAGTTTTCTTTACAGACCAAATTCCTCAAGTACTTCGGATCCTTTTAGGTCTCTCCGTGTAAAGCATATGTCTATCCACTTTTTGTACATTTTGTAGGCTTATGTGCAAAAAAGGTTGAGCAAGGAGGAGAAATTAGCATTGGTGAGGGAGGGGAGGGAGGACAGAGGGAAGTTCCAGGCTCGAACTGCTATGAAACAGAAAAAGGTAATTCTTTTTTAATTCTGTTGCGTCACTCATATGCGTGCATTTCAGAATCATGTTGGTGGAATGGTAATATATTCCTTAATTATCTTCCAAGTGTGGGCTTGGATTTACTTGTCAAAAAAAGCTTGGGCTTGAATGCTAGAATCATCATATAAAATCTTTACTTGAGAATCCAAAAGATTTGGAAATAAGGAAGGAACAAGGGATAGTCTAGATGAAAGGAAAAAGAGACGCGAAGAGGATAGGCCCTCTTCCTCACTGATCCACAAGTGGGCAGGTTTGGATGGAAAAATTTAATAGACTTTTTGTGATGACCAATTTACCATAAAGCTAATAGAAGAAAATATTTTAATTGAGCGTCGAAGGGTTTATTAGTTGATTTAAGTTTCCTCCCTTTTATTTTCCTTGTTGAATTAAGAATTTGGCACAGATCTTAACATCCTGTACTTACTCTTTTTATGTCTCCTGTTCAAACTAAAATGTGTATTAGGCTATAATGCCTCTTCTGCATTGCTTCTTTTGAGTATTGATAAATCGGTATTTTTTCATTTGATAGACTGGCGGTCTGAGCAATAAGCAGAAGGAGCACAAGAAGGCTATGCCCTTGGCTGCAAAGAAATCCAAGGTAGCAAGATCTTGACTAGAGAAGAAGAAAAAACAGCAGCGTTATGGCAAACAGTTCCGAGGGAAGAAAGCATGGAAATGACCAAGAACATATCTATATTTTCTTCTTCCAGTGTCATATATGATTTTCAGATTTTTAAGTGAAAATCGATCTTGAGTTCAAATTTAAATTATGAAAAATGCTATTGGTTCTGATTTGGGATCCCGACAATTTTATTTTTTTACTTTATAATTAAGTATTTTAAAATAATATGGTTTTTTTACATGATTTTTTTAATATATTAAAATATTTAAGAAACAAAAATAAAAAATCACAACATTCATTTAAAAACATTTAATTGTAAAATAAAAAAATAAAATAAAATTGCAAAATCGAGATCCTAAATTGAGATGACAAGGCACTTTTGATGACTCCCCACGAGTTGAGACTTGAGAGTATGCCTAGTTATTTTATTTGGTTATTTTAGTTGAACTTCTTATTTATGTAGTTTCAAGGGTATGCTTGGTAATGATATGATATGAGATGAAAAATTGTGAGAATTCTGTTAATTGTAGTGAAATAGTTTTAGTTAAGATGGTTTATTAGGTTTTGAGAAAATAAAGAAAAAATTACATAAAAATATTATGAAGTAAAAAAAAAATGTTCAAATAATATTTTTTAATGTAATTTTTGTTTTGAAATTTGAAAAATTATTTTTATTTTTTGTATTTTGTTTAGAAGTTTACATAATTATGTAATGATCAGATGAAAAAATCGAAGATTTAAAATTGAAAAGTTTTTTGTAACATTCTCCTTTTTGTTTTTACACAATAAATTAGTTTTTGGTCAATATTTTGTACGTTATCAAAGTTTGAAGTGTTCTTTATTATTGAGACACCTCATAATTCTGCCAGTTCAGAAGCCAGCCCACAGCAGTCTAGTAGCTAACAGATTACTGGAAAAAGAATATTGTTGTTACAAAAGAATATTTTGGAATTTTGTAGAATTGTATATGTGTCACTCTCTATAAAAGAATGAATCAAATTAGTTATATACCTTGTTTTTAAATAGTAATAGAATCCACTTTGTAATCAACGATAAATGAATGAATGAATCTAATTTGAGAGCAATGCATTGTGCCAGACCTTTTTACAAGCAACTCTTGAGCATTCTGTTTTGATATGGTATCACAGAGCCCCTGACTAAGTCAAACATCCATGGCTGAAACCGAAAAGGATTCTGGGAAAACTCCCACCACCTCTCTACCAAATACATCCCTTTTATCTTCTTCTTCTCATTTCGTGAACATCAAATTGACTCTTGAAAAATTTCTATTATGGCGTGCACAAATCGTCCCATTTCTTATAGCCCATCAACTTTATGGATATGTTGATGGCACTATTTCAGCTCCCACAGCATTTCTTGATGGTAACCCAAACCCTGAGCATTCCAAATGGCTTCTATATGACCAGCTTTTGATTTCCATCCTAAACTCGTCTCTGTCTGATTCTGTTTTTGGACAAGTCATTGATTGTTCGTCTGCCTATGAAATTTGGACTACTCTTCAAAACATCTTCTCTGCCAAGTCCAATGCTCATGTCGTTCAATCACAATATCAGCTAGCCACTCTGCGAAAAGGCTCATAAACAATCACAGAATATTATAACAAAGCCAAAACATTGGCATCCACCCTCAGTGCTGCTGGTCATGCTCTCACAGATAAGGAGTATTCTATTTACCTCCTTGCTGGATTGGGTTCTAAATACGAATCTCTTGTCACCTCCTTAACCATTCGTCCTGATCCTATGTCCCCTCATATGATCTATAGCTATCTACTCAACCATGAATCGCGTTTGGCACATCAAAATCACCATCTACTC